>CM047816.1:39856188-40573832 GCA_026214975.1 Gentiana macrophylla | reverse complement strand
AAATGATTTGTTGAAAGCGTTTCCTAATGTTCTGCGGATGAAAATGATAAATACAAGTTGGGATTGTTGATTATTTTGTCTTATGTTTTGTTGGCTGCCGGAGGAGAAGGTGTCGTTGGATTGGTGGTGGTTTAAGTTGGTGGATGATTTGGATCATTCAACAAGTATCATGGGGATCTTGTGTTATGAATACCTGAGTTAAACATTTAATCGGGACATGAGTAAGTCGTTCAAAAAGGACAAGGACAAGGTGGGAATTATACATTGAATGGATTCCCCACGTTCTCACAATAGTATGTATTATGATATGTAATCACTTGTTTTAATTCAGAGAGTCATAAAATTTTGATTATTATTTTGTAAATGTCATGTTTGCGTAGGTATGGGCACTTGAATCCATCCCATATTTACGGTTGTTGGCCAGTCTGTTGATCTGAAAGCCTTGCCAGAATGCACAAGTGGGCGATGGAAAGGAGAGGTGAGCTCTTGAGTGTCAATGCTCTTTTGGAACAAGCACGAGTTTGAATGCATATCTTGTTAGGTAGTCCTTTTTTAAATGTTTGATGCCACTAATTTAAATCTTATTAATTTTATATATTATGAATTCACTTGTAGGTGGAATTGTTGCCAACTCTTGGTGTACATAAGTGAAAAATGTAAGTCTTATTATGTTTAGCTTTTTGAAGTCCATGGCCGGTGATGTTAGTGAGGAGGGGATATATGCGATTCCCACTAAGAAGGAGGTGAGGAAGAAGGAGGTGAGGAAGAATGAGGTGAGGTGAATGTGGATCAACCTTAGGTTCCCCAACCCTCTAGAAGTGCAAGTGGCTATGATATGGATAAGGTGAAAGATGAGATTATAAGAATGGGTTAAAAGAGAGAGAACAAATCATTACAATCTCAATAGAGGCTATTCGGACAAAGGTTGATTAGTTGGAAGCTAATGCCAAAAAAGTTGTATGTGAAATTGTAGAGCTGCCATTAATAATGTACCACGGTTGGAGGTGAAGAGGCGAGGAAGGTCAAGGTGAAGAAGATTTGCTAATCCAGATGATCACATGGTTGGAGGTGATGAGGTTGGAGAGCAATCTCAAGGCCGAGGAGAAGGAGCAATCAGAAGGTGATGTGCATGGAAATCCTCACGAATGTGAGTTGGAGAAGTGAAGAGAGGCATGAAGGTGAAGGTCAAGAACACAGTAAATCCACGATAATCTCATGGTTGGAGGTAGCCGAGGTTGGGAAGCAATCTCAGTGAAGAGTAAAATGGTTGGAGATGACAAGGTTGAGGAGCAATCTAAGCCTCGAGTAAAATGGTACAATGTTGCACTTGTATTATGTTTAATACAATAAATAGTAGAATTTATTGTTTATTTTGGTTTGTTGAAATTGTACATGTTTAGGATTGATGAATTATGTGGAGATTGATGAACATCCCATCGTGGGCCCGCTCGGTAGAGACCATGATCAGAAGCTCAAAGGTAATTTGTAATTAGAAAAGAAATCGACACTTTAATTAAATGTACTATATCTTGTTGTTATGAAATTTAAGTTCTTAAGTGGATATTTAACATTTCATTTTATGGTTAGGAAAAAAGGTGCTAGGAAGAGCCGAGCTAATGAGGAGCCATCATATCCTTATTTTCCAGAACTTGAAGAGAAGGAAGCTTGATCTGATTCCGTTTTTGATCCGCACCGAGAATTAGAACCCTAAGTTGATGGATTCTCTTGATACCTTTATGCATATAGCGGATATGATTATCAATTTGCTTCTACTGCCAAGTCATTTGTCGTTGTATCTTATTAATTTTTTTAACATTTTCATGAACATGAGTAAAAGTGTGATTTGGTTGATGGAGATGTCAAAGCTTGATTTAAGCGGTTTATTGTGGATGGGGATGGGTGACAACCCGGTAAGCCCGATGATGTGTTATATTTATGACAATATATGGTGAATTTTGTTTAACTAATATATAATGTTTCACGATACAATTTAGATTATGAATCTTTGCATTTTGTGAGATTAGCCTCTCTGTCAAAAGCGTATCCGGAGGTACATTTTAGACTAAGATGCTCGCGTGCTAGACACATATTTTGCCATCTTGATAAAACATATGCATCACGAGGCATGAATAAGGAGTGACATTAGAAATTTAAGTTTTGATAACAAGGTGTTGAAGTATGTGAGCGAAAATCGGTGGGAGGCAACCACAGTCGGTTGTAGATATCTATATACGATGTATGCGGTAGCTTGATCACTTGGTTTCTCTTGAAGTTGATCTACAAAAGCAGGATGATCTATGTTTATGGCAGTTTGAAAGACCATATTAGGCGAAAATTCTTCAATCACGGCTTATGCCTATAAGATGGCTTATACACTTATTTAGTGAGGAAGCATGTGAATGATTTCCAAAATTATCCTTTAAAGAAATTTGGTTTGGAGAGGTGAAAGTGTCATCGGGAGAGCGGGTATGTTTCTTACTATTTATGCAAAGCATACCTTGAGTATATATTAGTCTTTCTAATCTGAGTTGTAGAAGTTGTTTGATGTGTTGAGTAACTTGTATGATGTATGGGGTGCGATTGTGGGATTTACACAATAAAATTCTTGGAGTTCTTGCTTGGAAATATGAATGTGGCGGCGATTGGCGGGGCATATGACAATGTGGAGGAAGAAGTTGGTGGGTGAGTTGCTAGCATACAGCCGAATTCGAGCCATAGAAATTGAAAATGATGGATGAGTTTCTTGGAACAATTGAGAGTGTTTTGTAATGGATTCGATTATGGAAACTAGGGTTTGTTGGACAATTATGATGTATGAAACAATGTTGTTTTATGTTTTTGTTGATCTTGTTTTAACTTGTTGGAACAATGGTGTTTTGTTTTGTTTGTTTTAACTTGTTGGAACAATAAGTTGTTATGATAAATGTTTATTATGTATTATGCCCTTATTTGTAATCATGGACCATATGCTATATTTCTAGCACATATTATGCATATGCACATATTACTTATATTAAATGCATTTAACATTATCGTAAAGTCTTACATCATCGTACCAAAATAAAAGCAGCGGAGGCTAAAAAAACTAGGGATCACAAAGTCAAGATCGAAAAGAGCGTAACATTGTCATCAAACTAAAGAAATCGTAATTGTTACAACTCCGAAATCCAAACTTATATCAAAGGAAAGATATCTTACAACCCGAACTTATAGTTTATTTTTTTGGGAATATAACTAGGCGAAGTCGAGTAAAACCTATTCTTAGTTAGGCTGACCGGGATGATTTTACGAGCTGCCTCCATGTCTTTCAACAACTTTCCTCCTTTCTTGATTTTTCTTCCAATAAAAGCACTCGATAGCATACCATCGCCGAAAAATTCTTGGTAGTATAGGAAGCATAGACATGGCTTGTGAGAGTTGTTCCTCGATCAAAGGATGAAATTTGAGATAAATGATTTCATCGGGTGCCACTTTTACATCTTTGATGGTGGCATCGCGAAGCATTGATGTGTTCATCATCGAGGATATTTCCCCCAGTTTCTTTGCTTTGGCGATACTTTTTTCTTTGCCTACCAGCAAGTTTATCATAGAACAATGAGAAAGACAAATGACAACTCATCAATATACTCAAATTTAATTTAATCATGATTAAATAACACCTTATTCTCCAAAACAAACATGAAATAACTTGTTGACTTGTAAAAACAAGTTTAAGCTTGTTACATACATCATTAATAAAAATTGATGATGTTTGTGGAAAAAAATATTAATAGAGTTTTAATATTATATAAAGGGTTTTAAATGAGATAATAATTTACATAAATACAAATTAGATAATAATTAAATGAGATAATAATTAAAATAAATACAAAGGCTTTTAAATGAGATAATAATTTAAATTACAAAACTAACGGTTGGAGGTTATATGTCATTATAAAAGAGGCACGTGTAGAGGTTTATAAGGAGTTGTATTTTAAGGAAGCTGATTAACGAGGAGGCCTTATTCACATGAAAAGTTTTTAAAAGCGAAAGGCATATCAAGAACACCATATTTAAACACCTAAATTTATGATAATGATTTTCAATTGAAAAGCCTTTGAAGCGAAAGAAGAGAAAGAAAAAAAAACAGCGAAAATGAATCCGGAAATCAAAGAAGAAGGCGTAATTCAAGATTTGAAGAAGGCGTTCGATGCTATCTGACGGAAATGGTAGATATGAAGAAGCGAATCGACTACGAATTCGAGAGGTGAAGGGACATGACATGGCGATATTATGACTAACTAATGATGTTGAAAGAAGAAGGATGCGAGATAGTGATCCACGACATGAGGTTCAAGTTCTACTTGGATAAGATCAATTAACTTGTCAAGCTGGTGAACAAAGTATGCGTTGCAAGCGTACATGATCTTCTGTTCTTGAGATCACGATTGGATGGGTTGATTAATTAATTATAATGACACATGTTTTATGTTTTAATATGTTTAATTATGACATTACTTGTTGTTGTTGTTTTAACTTAACTTTGGAACAAAGGTTGTTTATGTTGTTTTAAGTTTGTTTTAACTTGTTGTTGACATTCTTGTTGTTGTTGTTGTTTTAACTTCTTGTTGTTATTGTTGTTATTTGTTGTTGTTTGTTTATGTTTTTTTAAGTTTGTTTTGCAATGGGATGGACAATCTAATGTTACGCTTTGAATGAATTATAAAGTCATTGCCACAATTGAACAAGAGAAGCATTCATTTCACTACCAAGATGAAAACAAAATAATATACATAGTGATACAACCAAAGCACGATACTAAAGATCAAAGCCTCACCTTTGTATAGTATCACACACACACACTTCATCCTCCCGAAATCCTCACATAGAAAACAAAAAGATGTTGAAGTCTTGCCGTAGTAGAAGAAGAAATTACATGTAGTGCGCCGCCCTGAAGAAGAAATTACGAAACAAGATAGATAAGGCAACCCAGATTCAAGCCCGATGAATGGGTGGAAGCCGAAGTGCGATGTCGCTTTGAGTCAAGCCCAATGAGAGGCCTGTTGAGAGAGAGGAGAAGCACCGTTCTTTGTTGGGAGTAGGCAAGCGGCGAGTTAATGAATTTAGGGTTAGGGTGGGGATGCTTGCTTGCTTTATATATGAAGGGATAATACGATGTAGTATAAGCGTAAATATAAGATGTTAGATAACACATAATAAGATGTTAGATCGAGATTCGATCAAGGCGATTAATGGGATCGGGGTTGATAACGAGATAATAAGATGTTAGATCGAGAGTTCGATCAAGGCGATTACTATGATTAGGGTTTATAACACATAATAAGATGTAAGATCGAGTTCAATCAAAGCGCTTACTATGATTAGGGTTGATAACAAATAATAAGATGTTAGATCGAGGTTCGATCAAGGCAATTACTATGATTAGGGTTGATAACACATAATAAGATGTTAGATCAAGGTTCGATCAAGGCGATTACTATGATTAGGGTTGATAACACATAATAAGATGTTAGATCGAGGTTTGATCAAAGCGATTGCTATGATCGAGAGTTTGATCAAGGAGATTAATGGGATCGAGTTTGATAGCAGATAATAAGATGTTAGACCGAGGTTTCAATCAAGGCGATTACTATGATTAGGGTTGATAGCGCATAATAAGATGTTAGATCGAGAGTTTGATCGGGGTGATTAATGGGATCGGGGTTGATAACACATAATAAGATGTTAGATAGAGTTCGATCAAAGCGATTCTTGTGATTAGGGTTGATAACACATAATAAAATGTTAGATCGAGGGTTCGATCAAGGCGATTACTATGATTAGGGTTGATAACACATAATAAGATGTTAGATCGAGGTTCGATCAAAGCGATTACTTTGATCGAGGTTTTGATCAAAGCGTTAATGGGATCGAGTTGATAGCATAATAAGATGTTAGATCGAAGTTTGATCGGGGTGATTAATGGGATCGGGGTTGATAACATATAATAAGATGTTAGATCGAGGTTCGATCAAGGCCATTACTATGATTAGGGTTGATAACACATAATAAGATGTTAGATTGAGGGATTCGATCAAGGCGATTACTATGATTAGGGTTGATAACACATAATAAGATGTTAGATCGAGGGTTCGATCAAAGCGATTCATATGATTAGGGTTGATAACACATAATAATATGTTAGATCGAGGGATTCGATCAAAGCGATTACTAGGATTAGGGTTGATAACACATAATAATATGTTAGATCGAGGTTCGATCAAGGCGATTACTATGATTAGGGTTGATAACACATAATAAGATGTTAGATCGAGGGTTCGATCAAAAGCGATTACTATGATTTGATAACACATAATAAGATGTTAGATCGAGTTCGATCAAGGCGATTACTATGATTAGGGTTGATAACACATAATAAGATGTTAGATCGAGGATTCGATCAAGGCGATTACTATGACTAGGGTTGATAACACATAATAAGATGTTAGATCAAGGTTCGATCAAGGCGATTACTACGATTAGGGTTGATAACACATAATAAGATGTTAGATCGAGGAGTTCGATCAAGGCAATTACTCTAATCGAGGTTCGATCAAGGCGATTACTCTAATCGAGGATTCGATCAAAGCGATTAATGGGATCGAGGTTGATAACGAGATAATAAGATGTTAGATCGAGGTTCGATCAAGGCGATTACTATGATTAGGGTTGATAACACATAATAAGATGTTAGATCGAGGTTCGATCAAGGCAATTACTATGATTAGGGTTGATAACACATAATAAGATGTTAGATCGAGGTTCGATCAAAGCGATTACTATGATTAGGGTTGATAACACATAATAAGATGTTAGATCAAGGTTCGATCAAGGCGATTACTATGATTAGGGTTGATAACACATAATAAGATGTTAGATCGAGAGTTCGATCAAGCGATTACTATGATCGAGGTTCGATCAAGGCGATTAATGGGATCAGGGTTGATAACAGATAATAAGATGTTAGATCGAGGTTTGATCGGGGTGATTAATGGGATTAGGGTTGATAACACATAATAAATATAAATCATTTATCTAATAATATAAAAAATTAGAATTGGTCCCAATTTGGGTTGATTCCCGAATTCCCCGCCAAATTGAATGATTCCCGCTATCTTCTTCCTCCAAAAAATCAAAATTTCATTTCAATTGTTTTGAAAAATTGGGTATTAACTTGGACATCCACCTGCACATCTCAACCATTCTCACCTGCACATCCACCCATCCCATCTCTCTCATCTCTCTCTCCTGAAGAACCCCAAATTCCTCCGTTTCCCTCCCCAGAAATTTCCCCAATTCATTACCTAAATTTATTTTCCGATACCTTTTCCCCAAAATTTGAATTTTCTTTCAAATTTCAAATGAATTGAAGAAGGGTGCTGAATAATTAGAAAAAAGGAACTCCTCTCTCATCCTCCATTTCATCCAATTTGCAGTTCTTCTTATGGGATAATATTGTTTTAAGTGTAAGTGTGAAAGAAGCATAACTTTGAAAATCGTTGAAATGAGTAAGCCAAACAAGGAATGTTGTATTTCAAGTGCTCTGTTTGTGACTTTTTGAATGGTGTAACCCGATTGGTAGAGGTGCCTATGATGAAGTTTCCTCAATTGGAAATGGTGGTAGAGATGAAGAAATCTGGCTGACTTTTTTGGAAAAAATTGATACGAGATTGGGTGGTTGATGGTGTTATTAGTTGTTATTCTTGTGTTGGTTGTGTCAATTCTTGTGTTGAAGTGAGTTGTATTGGTTTTATTGCTAGTTGAACTTGAATTTTCTAGGTATTGTTATGTTGCTTGCTTATCTATTGTATTCCTCCCAAAAATCAAAATTTCATTTGAATTGTTTTGAAAAATTGGGGATTAACTTGGATTGTTGTCTTTTGGGATTTATTCCGCTATCTTCTTTTAGGATTTATTTTGAAAACATTAATGTTGCCTTGTATTCTACAAACCTTACATCATGATCAAGTGTGCTTGATGTTTTCCCCACAGGTTATTGCTATTCTTCAACTTCATTCATGTGAACATCTCAATAATCAACAAAAAACAAGTTTGAACTTGTTATCATGTCGGTGCGAAAAAAAAAACTTAAATCAACAACAAATACAGCCTGTTCATGTTACAAAATATTTGAAAGCTCACACATCATACTCAAACATTATGTTTAACTTAGACAACACATCATACTCAAACAAGTTAAAACACGAACAAAGAGAATACAATAAATTTATTGTTACAATTAACTCCATTCATCCTCATTTTGAGAAATGAGACTCCCGTTGATCCTGCACGCGAACAAGTAGTAATGTTATGGCCATATCCCTTGCATTTACTACATTGTGCAGATCCTTACAGGCCCGTCTCCTGCAGGTGCTTTTCTCTTTTTAAATCGACCTACGAGCGCGTCTCCGGCGAGGCTTTTCTCTTTTTGATGGGCGTCCGACTTGTCCCTATCGGCGTGTCGGTGGAAAAATCACTTTGCTCGGCCGTCTTGGGATATTCACAATCCGCCGAGTTCGGCAAGGTATTCACACATTGAGCATAAGATTTCCTCCAATACTCGGTGCTATAATAAGGAGATGTATACTAAATGCGCATGCTTCCCAATGTGCTTTCCCACGATAACGGCATGCACACATGGATACTTGTGTGCAATGAAATACTTACAATCACGATTCCGTGCATCCAACGAACAACGTAACACACTTGGGTTGTCGTATCAAACACCTCGTACTTGCTATTGTCAACAATAGGAAAAACACTATACCGAGTTACCTTCTTGTAGTGTCCTTTAATTATCTTCTCCACCTCGGGAGTGGCGGGGCACCCCATTTTGTAGAAGTTGTATTTCTTGTAGCAAACCACTTTTGCATTTCACCCCGGATATGTTCAATTAGCCCAACTACGAAAATTCCGAGCACGCTTAAACTTCTTGTTGTGGACTTCGGCATGATTTGTTGTCATTATATTGTACCGACAAGCCTTAGAGTGACATCTAGACCAATAAAGGAGCGTTGATTCATTCAAGTATTTCTTTATATCGAATCCAATCCGCATAGTTTTTAAGTAGCAAATCTTGAACTCTCCTTGGTATAAGCGGTATGACGTCCACAAAAAGGCCTTGAGATTTTCAATTTTGGATAACGAGTCCTCAAATTCTTTTTGTGGAAATATTACGTTACATTAGTGTAACATATTATTTGTGAGACATATTAATTGTAAGACATATTAATTGTATTGAATAAACAATTAATATGTCATAAAGTCATAAAGTAACTCTATTTTGTCTTATTAGGTAATAGACAACTCTGGCAATTAATCTTGGCCGACTCTAGTAATTAATTGCTCTCTCTAACTTATACTCTACTAGGACCTTTCTCACTTACTTGTACCTATTTATACTCACTCATTTATGATGAATAAACCAAGTTGAAGTTTACTCAAGTATTATTTACTTTCTCAAACTCTCTTCGTGGTATCGGACGTTAAACTCACGAATCATTTGCAAACTCTCGATACCTGCTTTGAATCAAGAATGTATTCATTATCTGAAGCTTCCTCACCTCGATTGAGTCATTTGCCTCGTGATGGGATCAGCGACTCTTCATCTTACACTAATCATAGACTTGATGGCAACAACTACTTGCTGTGGTCAAGGTCTATGAAAATGTACATCTCTGGACAAGGTAAGATGGGATACATCGACTCTAAACACCCCCTGCTTGAAGATGACCCGAGATTTGAAGCATGGGATACTACTAATAATCAAGTCATGACCATTCTCACAAGATCAATGACAAAAGAGATTAGTGAGAACTTTATGATGTATGATCTTTGCAAAGGAGATGCAGGATAATGCCGGGGATCTTTACTCCAAGAAAGACAATACATCAGTCTATGAGCTTGAAGCTCAAATTCAAAGCTATGAGACAAGGAGATATATACGTGACTCAATATTTCAACCAACTATCTAAGGCATGGCAACACCTAGATATGTTGGAAACTCACTCTGGAATGATGTCAAGGATCTTTGCCTGTATAAAGACATCATAGAAAGAAGAGAGTATTCAAGTTCCTCAACAGAATTGAATCCTACTCTTGATGATGTTAGAGGTAGAATTACGGCTACTAAACCTCTCCCAAATCTCAAATCCATGTTTCTTGAGGTCAAACATGAGGAAAGCGAGGAGGAAAGTGATGCTCTTGAACTCCCTGTGACAACTCTCTTGAGTGCCACCTCTTGTTATCGGGAACCCGGCTGAGGTTCTTGAGGCTTCTGAAGCCTTCTTGATAAAAGCGGAAAGGCGTTACGTGACCACTTTGCAAGCGCTAAATCACACCAAGGACACTTCTTTGGAAACTACATGGCAAGCCTAACTCCTCCAAAACCTCAAGACACTGCCAAGGAAAGTCGAGGCGGAACACATAAGTGAGGAAGAAGATGACAGCAGGTTGAATGCACGACTTGCTTTGCATTCAAAGCCTTCTAACTCAACAAAGGGAGGTAGTCACTCTCTTGACATAGCCTCTCATGCCGATCTGAGTAAATTCTACTCATCTATTAGTAATGAAACTGGATTGTTGATTACGGGCCTCGTCCCATATGACAGTAATAAAAATCTCATTACTCAACTTAAGCCATGTCCCCAAATTCACAATGTTAAGGCTGGCAGATGGATCTATCTCTAGTGCAAAGGTTTTGGTAGGTGCAACTTACTAATAAGATATGCCTACTGAGGATGTCTATTTGTTCCAAAATTAGATTGCAATCTCATATCATCGATTAAACTTACTAAAGATTTGAAGCTGGTATTGTTTTTAATGAGAATCGAGTGCACTTTCGAGATCATTCCTCAAAGCGATGATTGGGGCTGCTAAACCGTGCTCGGGGGCTTGTATGTGAGTCGACCTGCGAAAGAAGGAAAGGCGAAGGCGAATCTGCCTCGGCGACTGCACTCAAAACCTTGACAATATCATGTTATGGCATTATAGACTAGGACATCCCGGTTTTAGTTATTTAAAGTCTATAGATCTGAATTGTTTAAAGGTTGTAATTTGAATGATCTTGATGTGATATTTGTCAATTTTCCAAACTCACCAAATCTGTGTATGCAAAATTACCTCACTTACCATCCACCATTCACCTTAATTCACGGTGATGTATGGGGACCCTCGAGTAAAAAGCATAACGAGGGAAGAGGTGGTTTGTTACCTTCATAGATGACCACACGAGAACCACTTGGTTATTTTTAATGAAGGATAAATCGAAGTTGGATCCATCTATCAAGAGTTTTACAACATGGTCTCCACTCAGGTTTGACACTAAGATCAAAATTTTGAAGGTGACAATGCTCTTGAATATTATGAGTCTAATCTCGGTAATTTCTTGATGAATAAGGGAATTGTCCATATCAGGTAGTTGTGTTGAGACTCCTCGACCAAAATGGGGTTCTTGAGAGAAAACGAGACATCTGCTAGAAATGGCGAGAGTCTATCATGTTTACCACAAATGTCCCAAAATATTTGTGGGGTGAAGATATATTGACTTCCACATACTTAATCAGCAGACTTCCAGGGGTGTTGAGCTTCAAAACTCTATCAAAACCCTACGGCCCACACCTCCTGCCCCCATCTTATTTCCTAGTTACCTCCAAAAATCTTTGGTTGTCTTGTGTTTGTCTATATCCATGCCCAACACGAAGCAAACTTGATCCCAAAGCTCACAAGTGCATTTTCCTAGGATATGCAAAGGACATGAAAGGCTACAAGTGTTACTCTCATACGAAAAGAGATTTTACAATTCTATGGATGTCAAATTTTTTGAAAGGACTCCTACTTACAGACAAAGTCCACTTGAGGCGATCAGCGATGGAAACTTGATTGAAATTGACCTAAACCCTTTCCTCGGCAAACTCTTAACCTCGGCAGCTCATCGACTCGGCTCCGGTGAACCTCGGCACCCTCGACTCTCGGCCCTCTCGAACACTGAGACTCTTGACCCGAGCCTGCTGACCCGAGGCTCTCTGACACTCAGCAATCTACGGACTCTCAGCAGCCTGCTGACATTGATGATAGGCCAATTGCTCTCAGGAAGGGAAAGAGATCTTGCACTGATCACTTTATTCATAATTATTTATCTTATGATCGGTTGTCTCTGTCTTTGCCATGTTTACCACAGGACTTGGATTCTCACTCTATTCTAAAAATATTCAAGAGGCTCTTCAAAATGATAAGTGGAAGGCTGCTTTGTTAAAAGCAGAGATGAGCGCCCTCTGGATAATCATACTTGGGATCTCACAACTCTTCCAAAAGCAAGAAGGCGATCAATTTGCGGATGGTTATTCACTATCAAATACAATCTTGATGGTACAATTGACAAGTACAAAGCCAGGTTGGTTGCAAGGGTTTCACTCAAACTTATGGCATTGACTATAAAGAATCGTTTGCACCAGTGGCAAAAGCCCGAACAACTTTGTCGAGTCTTGATTTCTCTGGTGTCCAACTTGGTAGCCTCTACATCAATTGGATATCAAAATGATTTTTCTCAATGGTGACCTCAGGAGGAAGTCTACATGAATGTACCTCTGGTTTTGTCAATCCTCACACTCGAGGGCAAGGTATGCAAACTCGGGAAATGTCTATATGGCTGAAGCAATCCCAAAGAGCACAGTTTGGGAAACTCACTCTTGTGGTCAAAGGCTGCTGGATATCATCAATGCAACTCGAGATCACACTATGTTTATCAAGACAACCAACCGAGAGAAGGTCCATTCTTATTGTATATGTGGATGATATCATCCTTCTTGGTGATGACTCTCTTGAGATCCAAAATTTGAAGACCCTAACGGCAAAGGTGTTTCAAGTCAAGGATTTGGGCTATCTTAAATACTTTCTTGGTATGGAAATTGCAAGAAACAACCGGTATCTCTATCTCTCAAAGGAAATATGTGTTGGACTCTTGAAGGAAAGCGGTATCTTTGAGGCACACAAAACTCTCTTTATCCACCAGAGTAGACCAGAGTAATACCTGCTTGCATGGTGACATTCTTTGTCGGGAAGGATTAATATCGAGAGACTTGTAGGAAACTCATTTATCTATCCCATACAAGACACGATATTGCATATGGAGTCGATCTGTAAGCCAGGTTCATGCATTGCCCTCTTGAGCACCATTGGGATCTTTGTGAGCAGGATACTAAGGTACTTGAAATCCACTCTGGCCAAGGCACGCATTTCACCAAAATCTGTGAGAGATCTATCAAGGTTTACAACGATCTTGATTGGGTTGGTGCCCACATAGACGAAGGTCCACTACAGGCTCTTGTTCTTATGTATGGGAAATCTTGTCACTGGAGGAGCAAGAAACAACCCTCTTGTCTCTACAGAAGCGATCTTTGAAGCGAACTTCAGGGCATTAGTTTTGGGTATTTGTGAAGCTCTATGGATAAAAAGTCCTTCTTGAACTTGACCTATTCGACAACGTATCACACTCTGCTTTGTGACAATAATTGACCTTATGCATGGCGAGAGGATCCATCCATCATGATAAAACCAAACATGTGGACATTGTGAGACACTTCTGAAGGAGAAGATTGATGCCAAGATTATTCAACTCCGGTATGTTTCCTCGGCGGTCGAATCTTGATATTCTCACCAAGGCCATTCCGCCACTTATATTCGGATGATGAGTAACAAACTTGGTTTGTATAAACATATACAACCAGTTTGAGGGTGTGTGGAAATATTACGTTACATTAGTGTAACATATTATTTGTGAGACATATTAATTGTAAGACATATTAATTGTATTGAATAAACAATTAATATGTCATAAAGTCATAAAGTAACTCTATTTTGTCTTATTAGGTAATAGACAACTCTAGCAATTAATACTAGCCGACTCTAGTAATTAATTGCTCTCTCTAACTTATACTCTACTAGGACCTTTCTCACTTACTTGTACTATTTATACTCATTCTTTTATGATGAATAAACCAAGTTGAAGTTTACTCAAGTATTATTTACTTTCTCAAACTCTCTTCACTTTTGCATGTGATAGGTACAATACCCTTGATGCGCATTCACGTACACATTCTCAAATCCTGCTTTTATAGCATCATGGCAATCAGAAAGTATTGCTACATCATCGGTGTCACACGTAATCATTTTGACCAGCCTTTCGAAGAACCATTGCCCACGATTCCGTATCCTCAACATCGACAACACCCCATGCTATTGGAAATAGATTTCTATTTCTATCTTGACACGTTGCCACAAGTAGAACACCTTTGTAACCCGTTTTCAAATCGTCCGTCCACGAAAAGCGACCTTACGACATTAAACCCCTCAATGCTTGGACCGAGTGCCATAAAAAATATAAGAACTCTTATTATGGTTTAGTTTTAATATATGTCAAAGTACCGGGTTTGCCAACTCCAACCGATGACAATACTTGGGTAATTTTCCATAACTTTTTTGTTGTCCCGGATGATTGCATCGGCATATGCCACTGGCATCGTGAGCCTTGTCATAAGTTATCTCATACCCAATTTTTCGAAAAAGTGCGCCGCCAAATCCTCGTTGCATTGAGTACGGTAGCCATCTTTAAACCTCGAGCAAATATCGCCAACTAAGCTTGTATGAAGCATGCATGTGCTCTTTTCTACCAATAATAGGTTGGCAAGTATGCTCAAATTTATCTTGTGCAACTTTAAACCGTCTACTATTAGGAGGTTTGGTTGCTCATAACCGCCATTTGCATCCCTCCGCTTCACACGACACTACATAAAGGCTTTTGGTGGACTTTACCACTTTAAAATAAAAATGATGCTTCACGACCAACCACTCAACCTTATACACCAAAAACTTTTTTCGCTTTGAACAATTCGTTGACTTGTATGTCTACCTCTTACGGAATGCTCACAATATCTAAACCTTCCATGATAAAACCAATGCCTTCTAAACCTCTTTGGGTTCCGGTGCATTCAAGACACCACCATTCAGCGAATCCACATTCAGGGCCACCATTCAATGATTCCTCATTCGGGGCATCGTTAGGGGTCATGAGGTACTAAAATTGCATCCGCACCCAAGGACAACGAAACTATCTTCACGGTGATGAGCAGAGGCAGTTTCTCTACTCTCAAAATATTCATCGATCCCGATTCCATCAAATCTCTCATTTACCACATCGTTTACACCAACATCCATTTGAACACTTGTTTCTTGGGTTCCAAAATCGAGGTTCCTCCATTTGAACACTTGTTTCTCCCTCAAATTGTGTTCCGTTTTCCTTTGCTTTCAAACTTACCAATATCACATCTTTCTTTGGATCACAACCACTTAAGAATGATGCCACAACCTATCACAATCAATTACCATTGGTGAAGCTTTACTAATAGGAGCCATGACTTTCATTTCAAAATCATTCAACCTGTTCAAATCTACTTTCACCATCTCATATAATTCGTTATATGGGCTGTTATTTTCAAGCTTACAAGCTTGGTCACTTGTTCCTTTTCATCTCCTACATACTTCCAAACCCAATCACCAACGACATTCTTCTCAAACTCAACGGGATAACATACAAATATCGAAACTTTGCGTATCCTAACCATGACGAATCAAAAATGTCTGCAAAAATCCATTTAATACAATCATTACGGGCAAAAACAAACAACGAGAGGATAACAACTTCAAACTTGTTTTTGTATAAACCAACAACGAGTGTAAGAATAGCGAGGGGCTGGTGTGGTTGAAGAATAGAAATATAGGAAACAACAAATGTCTAACAAAGTTAGTCAAACTAGGAAGCTTGTACAAGCCAACATCATAATTTTATCTTCTCAATTACTTTCAATGCATCTTCTTCCCCACTTCATTACTTACAATACTAACATCTACTTCAATAATCCTAAAAAACTAATAAAAGAAGACATACCGTGGCGGATTTTGGAGGGATTACGGATTCGTTCACCTCTTCAACCGATACACGAACTCGAACTCAACTTCAACTTCTTATCCAATCGACAATGGAGCTTGACTTGACTTCTTATCTGCGAACTCATCTTCAACTTGGCTATAATCCGATCCACGATGGAGGCTGTGAAAATGGGAGGTTCTAACGATATTAACGGATGGCTGTGGCGCCAATTGGTTTGTTAAAAATTGGGGAAATGGGGAAATCTGGTCGGGTTTGAGAGGAGTAGTAAATTGAGGCGATTTGGGCGGGAAAATTGATAGATTAGGTTGGGGGTGGCGGTAGGATTCGGGAGGTAAGAAGTCACCGGCGGTAGCATTTTAAATTGGATGCATAAGGGTAAATTGGGTATTCAACGACCTTATGGTAATATGGGTCATTTTGCCAAACCTTTGGGACAACAAGTTATCCCAATCATAAACTTTGTCAACCGTCCCTCTTTTGCCAACGCCCCCTATTTCTAAGGGTGAAAACATAAAACCGGAAGAACAAATTGATTACGGTTTTGTATTGTACCGACATTTTTTTATCAATTTTTCTATCAATGTCTTTAAAAATACTCTTAAAAATGACATAATGGTTTAAAGACCCATATTCACAAAATCTGAGTAGTAAATAATCTTTGACCAAAAAAATGTTTAAAAAAGGAAAAAGCGTGAAAAGAATTAAAACATGGAACTTCCCATTATGCCTGTCATTTTACTCTATTTCCGACACTTTAACCCCAAAATCGAGAAGCTCCCAAATCGAAACCCCAAAATGATTAGCCCCAAAATTGTTCATCTTCTTCACGGTAAAAACTATTCATCGTTTTCCACGAGTTCAACGAAAACAAACTCAAACTTGTTTTTAACCAATCGATTGAAGATCCACTTTGAAGACTATAGGCTTTCTTTTTGCAACTGTTTTCCGACGGTCAGTGGTGGAATTGGTTGATTTCCAGCTGGAAATCATGTCGATTCGATTCAAATTCGATTTGTGTGGTAAGTACTTATTCAGTAATTTATGGAATTAGAGTTATCGGATTTGTTTGCCTTAATCCATTGAAGTGTGTTTATGGTAATCCATCTAGTATGTGATCGGTAAAGCTTTTTATGTATTTTGTTTATTTTGTAGTAAATGGTGATGAAATACAACGTAACACATGCACAAAGGCAAAAATTTGTGAGATTGTTAACAGTGCATTGATGATAAAGCTAGGTATGTGTATGATAACCTAGACAATAAGCACAAGAAATTGTTTAAAGATAGTTGCTTTGGACATTTAATTGGGCTTCATAAAATGAGTTGTTGTCAAATTCTTCATCAATTGATCATGAGGCGATTAAAGAATGATAAAAGGATCAATCGTTTTGGTTTATGATTGGGTACAAGCCTTTGAGGTTTGGTTTGAAGGAATTTTTAGTTATTCTGGGATTGAGAGTTTGTTACCGTGGGGCGTTTGAAGAAAAAGAAGGAAGACTTTGTCGGCTTGGACAAAAATACTTTAGGGGAAGGCGATTATAAACCGAAAAAGGATTTGTTGGCAACTTTTGATCGAGTTAACAATGGAAATCGTAGAGATAAAGATGCATCCGACGATAAATACAAGTTGTGATTGGTGGTTGTTTTGATTTTTGTTTTGTTAGCTCTGAGAGGAGAATGTGGCGTTGGAGTGGTGGTGGTTTGAGTTGGTGGATGATCTGGATGCATTCAACATGTATCCTTGGGGAACTATCCTATAGTTGCAAGGTTAACTTGTTTAGGCGGAACTTAAGTGGGTTGTTCACAAAGCATGAGATAAGATCCATTATACATCTTATGGATTGTTGCATCTTTGTGTTGGTATGTATTATGATTTTGTTTTGTTATTTTAATTTGGAAGGCATATTATGTTGTGAAGCTTTTTGTAAATGTGATGTTTACGTAGGCATGGGCCTTTGGAATCCATTCCGTCTTTACGGAAATGGGAGGCTTGTTGATGAAAAGGATCTCCCAAGAATCTTTGAAGTGGGAAGTGACAAGGAGGGTGACGTCGTCGAAAGTCGTTGCGCTTTTTGAAGATAAGGAGGTTTGAATGTATTTCTTGTTAGGTAATCTTGTCTTAAATTGTGTTGTGGTTGTTTGATGTTTGGATTTATGAATTCAATATAGGTACAAGTGTTTGCAGCGATTGTGGCAGCGATGAAGAAAAGAGAAACCGTACTCTGAGTGAACTTAGTGATGATTACGAGATCCCATGTGCGATAATCCTATTGAAGGCGAGAATGTGGAACAACCATCGTCGCCACTCCACCCCCCAAAACATCAACTGCCTTAGATTATGAGAAAGTGAAAGATGAGGTTGTAAAGGTTCTTAAAGAGGAAAATAAGAAGTTGTATTCTCAGTTGGAGGCTATTCAGAAGAAGGTGGATTTGTTGGAAGCTAATTCCAAAAAAGATGTATGTTGTTCAAAATGTAATACTGTATGAATAATTGACATGGTTGGAGTTGAGGAGGTTGGGGAGCAATCTCAAGGTAAGGAGAAGGATGAATCTGAAGGTAAGGAGAAGGAATGTGAGAAGGTTGGGGAGCAATCTCAAGGTAAGGAGAATGATGAATCTGAAGGTAAGGAGAAGGAAGGTGAGAAGGTTGGGGAGCAATCTAAAGGTGAGGAGAATGAAGGTGATAAGGTTGAAGAACAATTTGAAGATCATGAACCTGAAATTCCTGAAGGACATGAACCCGAAGATCATGTCCATGACATGGATGTTGGTGAGGAAGGTGATAAGGTTGAAGAGCAATTTGAAGATCATGAACCTGAAATTCCTGAAGGACATGAACCCGAAGATCATGTCCATGACATAGATGTTGGTGAGGAGAAGGAGCAACCCGTTACTGATAAGGTTGGGGAGAAGCAAAACCCTAAAGACAAAGGTATAACGTAAACACGAAACACTTGTAGTTGATATATTATGTTTAGTAATATAATAAGTAGAATATGTTGTTGATTTTGTTTGATGAATGAATGAAGAGTTAATTGATTAACATTTTGTTTCTTGAAAATATATATGTGTAGGAAAGATTAAAATTACATGTTATCATAGCATAATGGTATATTTTTGTAATAAGAAGATTGTTATGGGAAGTTTATAATTGATTATGTTATTGTATTCCTTATTTTGTTTTTGACTTCATTGTATTCCTAATTGTCTTTGACCTAATTAACGCATTAATAACACATTGTATGCATTAATAACACGATTGCCTATGTTTACATCAATATTAAAAATGGAAACCTAATATTGCAAATAAGAGCAAGAGTTGAAGAACTTGTTTTAAAACAAGTTTAATATTGTTTAACATGTTTAATATCGTTTAGTAGTACTTTTATTACGTTTGTTGAAGAAAAAGCTGAATAAAATGGCTATCATGTTAAAAGCTGAATAAAATGGCTATTATGTACTTTTATTGAATCGAAATACTGTTGTTATTTCTCTTGATGTTAAACTTATTACAATGCTGCATATTTATAGTAAAGAAATAACCTAAACCTAATCTTGAAATAAATATAAAATAAGAGATAATCCTCATTTAAATTCAAACATAATAAACTATCTTATCACCATATAAAAGATTAGATGACTTTCAAACTCTTAACCACCAATATACTCGAATTTAATCATGATCAAATAACACCTTATCACTCCAATAACATACTTATCACTCCTTGATCATGATTTTAAACATTTGAACCAAACCTACTGCTTTTGATATTGCTGATGCATTTTGCATGGCTGCATGCATGGATTGCATGGTTCAATATTTGTTTCATATTGTACTTTCATGATTAATAACTTTAATATTGTTTAGTAGTACTTTGCATTATGTTTGTTTCATTATGTATGTTTATGCTATATTGTTTATGACCAAATAACATAATTCATTGATATGTCATTAATTCATGTTTATGCTATGAACGTTTGAGAAATTTTCAAAAAAAAATTATTTTGAATGAAAATCAATATATCTATCTATTAAACATGCAGAAAAATATAAGAAATAACTAAACCGTTATGTGATTATAGTGAAGTTTATTATAGCATTTTTTTAAAACATTGTTACAATTGGTTCTATTATTTATTTTCTTATTTAACACAAGAAAAATGGAAACCCTAACTGTAGGGCTATTTTTTAATAGATTTCTCAGCATAATGAAAACACACTCGATGCATGTCATAATCGACAATAAGAAACACAATATATATATATATATATATATATATATATATTAAACAACTATAATATATTCCAATGTAGCAAGAAGCTACCAAAAAGATTACATGAAGAATCCAAAACAACAACAGCAACCGCGAGATGAAAGTTCCAACAAAAAAAAAAAGAAGAGGAAAAGACAAGAAAAGGCGTTCATGGGATTAAGTTTGAAGAAGAAACGTTATTTTCAAAAAAAAAATACGAGGGTAACGTAATTTTCAAAAGAAATTCTGATTAAACAATTATTTCAAAAGAAAAAACCAAGAATGAAAGTATCATTGAAAAAAATAGGAACATGCATTCATGGATATTGTGTCCAAAAAGAATATCACGAGAGTATAAAATACACTGTAATGATTCCAAAAAAAAAAAAAAACAAGAAATGTAACGCAGCGTTAGGACAGCAAAGTCGCTATCCGGAAATGAAACGTTAAAGCGTATAAAATAAAAGTAAATTCACTTTATATCGTAAACCTCTACTACGTCGTATCAAATTAAAGCAAGCGGAAGAAAAACTGGGTATAAAATTTCTAAATGTTTAAGAATAGAAAAGGAAATCTAAAAGCGGAAATGTAAATTTATTACATTGGAGAAAGTCTGAAAAAAAATCCCAAAAAAAATTACTACACGTCTCGAAGACCAAAGTCTACCTCAACGATATCAAAAGTAATCCAGAATATACGTAAAGCGATAAATAGAAGTCTTCAACGGCGCCGTCAAGCGTCGTCGTCGAACTCCTCTCGAAAACCTGTTAAATCTTCTCATCCCCAAACACATAGAAAACAATGCATTTGAGGTAAGTACAACGTCTTAATAAGAAAGAAGAAGCTATAACATCAACTATAATTTATAAGGAAAAGATATTTAATTCGATTTGTTGTTTATGTGAGACTAACTCAATCTAGGGTCAATTCATGTCCATCAACATAAATTGACTAAGCGTTTCTACTTAGCTTATCTATGTTACAACCGCACTCAAGGGCACTACTGCAGCGTCCACTTTAGCGAGAATCCTCCGTGCTTAGGGTTTCTTGACCTCGGAGTTCTTCCACCTCGGGGACACTCTTTTGCAACATATCGAGTGGATCACACCAATATCCACGAAGTCTAGAAAAGGTAGACTCCGATATGCACGCGGCGTCTCGTGAGTCCTACTGTACTTAGGGTCATTGACCTCTGAGATCCTCCACCTTCGAGGTAGCACATGCATCGCGATTTAGCACAGGTGCCTAACCAAGAGAGACATGTTTTTAATCTTTTACTAGTCAAATCGTTGATTATTAGGGTGATTAACTAGCCACCTAAGTGTTTTCAAATAATCTCCCTCACACAAACTACTCTCTTCTAGACCACTTGACACGGACAAGTCCTAGCAATTACACGACATTGATGAATGCTAACTCATCAAAGCACAAGCCTATCATGATCTTCCGGCGGATCCGAACTTGAACTCCTTTAAGAGTACATTCGGTGTTTTAAGCGAGCGAATCGAAGCTCAATTCGAGGCTTGTTCAAGGTTATCTGATATTAACATATCACGTTTAAAGGTTTCATAAAGCTAAATCATGCTTATAAGGCTATACAACGACCAACCAAGGAAGAAGGGCAAAATAAGCTGAGCGCCCGTTTAAGGCTCTGGGCGCCCGTCCCGAACCTTATTGGGCGCCCGTCAAAGATGGGCGCCCGTCCACTATGCCCGACGCCCGTCCACGAAAAACGATTTCAATCACGAATGTAAAAGCGACACTTGACGCCCGTCCACTGAAGCCAGGCGCTTCGTCCGAAATTTACCTAAGTAGACGCCCGTCCGAGAGGCCAGGCGGCTCGTCCACTGGGTTCGACTAGAACCCCAACCCTTCATCATCACGATTTCCAAAAGCGATTTCAAACCGAACAACGGCAAAGAACATCACGAAAAACTTCGAGAAAAAACATGTCTAAACATATCATGGTACTTATGGTCAAAGACCAATCCATAAACTCATCAATCTAGCATCAAAACACACCACAATTTCATCTAAAGCTTATAAAGACAATTGAGATCATAGGGATAGTTTCCTTACCTATTGCAGCCGGGCCAGTCAAAACCTCAACAAAAGCTTGCGGCTTTGCCCACCAAAGCGGTATCAAGGCGATGCTTTCCTCACGGCGATTCTAATGCTCCCGTCCGATCTGAAAACAACCAAGAATCGCCTCGGTTATTGGTGAAACCTTCCCAACCCTCAATTCTCTCCTTGAATGCGAAGAGAGAGAGAAGAAGCATTAGCTCTTTTTTTTTTTTGTAAGCAGGTTATGGGGATCATCAGGTCAAATTTTCCTTTAAATACTCATTCCCATAAAACCTTAATTTTCCTTAATTGCCCCAATTACAAAAATCAGCAATCCCTTTTAATTTATATACATGTTGTCGAAAATACATATATATAAAATCAACAAAATACTTAACTCCATTAAAAGAAAAGAAATAATAATATTTCGTTTTACATGCAAAATAACACGTCTGCCTTTTCGAAAAATCGAATATTACATTCCTCCCCCTTAAAAGGAGTTTAGTCCTCGAAACTAGAACATACAGTAGATCAACAAACTCTTGGAATTCATTGATCATGTCGCTTTCCACTTCCCAAGTTGCCTCATCGGGTGAGTGATTACTCCATTTGAACTAACACCAAGGGAATCATCCGCCTCTTAATCGTCTTTTCTTTCCGGTCTAAAATCTTGATAGGTCTTTAAGTAAATGGCGAGATTATCTGTAAAATTTACGGATCAACCGTAGTTTCAACATCGTTCTTCGTGGACACTTTTTCAACATTGAAGCGTGAAACACATTATGGACTCTCGACATTGATTACGGCAATGAAGCTTATAAGCTAACGTTCCAACTCTTTCCAAGATCTCGAAAGGTCCGACATATCTTGGACTTAGCTTTCCTTTCTACGTCCAAAGCGTTTCACTCCCTTCATCGGTGAGGCTCGTAGATAAACTTTATCACCGACTTCAAACTCAAGAGGTCTTCTAACATCATCACCCAACTTTTACGCTGTCTTGAGTGCCTTCAAATTCTTCTTGACCAATGAACCCTTTCCTTTGCTTGTTCAACCATTTCCGGCCTGTGTCTGCCTCTCTCCGACTTCATCCCAAAAGCAGTGGGCGTCCGACATCTTCTCATACAACGCTTCAAACGCGGCGGCATGCCTATGCTTGCATGAAAAGCTGTTGTTATAGGCAAACTCTGCTACCGATAGGTAATCATCCCATGATCCGCCTACCTCCAAAACACAAGCTCTTAACATGTCCTCAAGTGTTTGGATAGTCCTCTCAGATTGTCCATCTCATGCGAGGATGAAAAGCCGTGCTTAAATCTAACTTGGTTCCAAAGGCTTCTTGTAAGCTCTTCCAAAACCGGTTGAGCGAACCTCGAATCACGATCCGAAACTATAGAGATAGGGACTCCGTGTAGCTTCACTATATTATCCAGGATATAGTGTCGTCATCTTCTTCAATGGCATGTCAACTTTGTATGGCAAGAAATGGGCGATTTGGTCAATCTATCCACAATTACCCAAATTGCATCATGCCTCCCTTTGTCCTAGGTAATCCGGTGATGAAATCCATCGTAATCTTATCCCACTTCCATTCGAGGGATGTCCAATGGCTTAAGCATTCCCCCGGGTCTTCTATGTTCTGCTTTAACCTTCTGGCAAACATCACACTCTGCCACAAACTTGGCTATTTCCAACTTCATTGAGGGCCACCAAAATCTTTCCTTTAAATCTCTGTACATTTTAGTAGCACCTGGATGAACCGCAAAAGCAATTCTGTGTGCCTCTTCCATAACTCTTTGTCTCAGGTCGCGGCATTAGGTACACCTGAGGCGATCCTGGTACCACAGATTCCCATTCTTGTCTAGCACGTAGCCAATCTGTAAACTTCTTTCTAGCAACCGCTTCAAATCAACCAAAACCGGATCTTCGTCTTGCTTCTCCCGGATGTCATCCATCAACTCGAGATCTTGCTAACAACGGTGCCACAAGCGCCGGTCTTGATCGATCAAAGCTTCGATTTGCGGCCCATCTAGCCTTTACGCCACTACCTCCTCAACACCGGAAGCCGTAAACACGGGTTTCTACTCAAAGCATCTGCTACTACATTTGCTTTTCCGGATGGTGCTGAATATCCAAATCATAGTCCTTAATGAACTCTAACCATCTCCTCTGTCTCATATTCAGATTCTCTTGGGTGAAGAAATACTTTAAACTCTTATGGTTGGTGAAAATCCTTGCTTTAACTCCATACAAGTAATGCCTCCAAGTCTTTAAGGCAAAAACTACCGCTGCCAACTCTAAATCATGTGTCGGGTAGTTCTTCTCATGCACCTTCAATTTGCCTAGATGCATAAGCTATCACTTTTCCTCCTTGCATCAACACACAACCTAAACCCTGTCCCGAAGCATCCGTGTAGACATCGTAATTATCAAAGATCTCCGGGCTGCTAACAACGGGGCCGTAGTCAACTTCTTCTTCGATTAATGCGAAAAGCTATTTAGCACTCTCTAGTCCATTCAAACTTCACATTCTTACGTATCCGACAGTGAGTGGAGTAGCTATCTTCGAAAAGTCTTGTACAAACTTCCGGTAGTAACCAACCAACCCAAGAAAACTTCTTACTTACGAAGCGGTGGTAGGTCTAGGCCAATTCTCAAGCGCCTCGATCTTCACTTTGGATCAACTTGAATACCATCTCCGAAAATCACATGACCCAAGAAACTAGCAGTCCAACCAAAAGTCGCACTTTGAAAACTTTGAATATAAGCGATTCTTCTTCAGGTTTCCAACACTACCCTTAGGTGTTCCTCGTGTTCTCTTTCATCCTTGGAGTAGATAAGGATATCATCTATGAATACAATCACAAACTTATCCAAATACGGCATGAAGACACGTTGCATCAAATCCATGAATGCGAGATGGAGCATTAGTGAGTCCAAATGGCATGACAAGGAACTCATAATGTCCATATCTTGTCTTTTTGAAAGCCGTCTTGGTATATCTGCCACTTTAATCTTCAATCGATGATAACCAGGATCTCAAGTCAATCTTGGAGAATACTCTCTTGCCTTGCAACCTGTTAAACAAATCGTCTATCCTTGGTAGAGGTACTTATTCTTGATGGTAAGGTTATTCGGTGGCTCGTAATCGATGCACATCCGCATGCTACCATCCTTCTTCTTCACGAACAAAACAGGGGCTCCCCAAGGCGAGTCTTTGGGCTGAATTATGTTCCTTTCAAGCATATCTTTAAGTTGAGCTTTTAACTCCTTTAATTCAGCGGTGCCATCCTATAAGGTGCCTTAGCAAGCTGGTGCGCTCGGGTACCAACTTGATCTCAAACTCGATTTCCCTATCTGGCATGTTTCCGGTAGCTCTTACGGAAACACCTCGGGTACTCTCTTACAATAGGAGTTTCTTCTAACTTTGGCTTCACTTGTTCTACATCCACGCATACAACAAGTAGCCTTCACAACCACTTCGACAAGCCACGATGGCCTTAATCGCCGAGATGATCGGATGTAAACTTCTTACCTGGCTTGTACACATTCCCTTGAATCGTCTTGTGCGATTTTCCGGTACTTTAAAAGTCACTTTCTTCTCCTACGGTCCAAGTGAACATAATTCTCGGATAGCCAATCTATTCCGAGGATTACATCAAAATCCGAGAAGTCCAAAACTGTGAAGTCGCTCTTGCATCGATAAGGTCCAACTCGAACTTCCACTTGAGGTATTATCCTAGTCACCTTTGTTACCTTCCCTAACGGTGTAGTTATTTCCAAAGTATTCCTTAAAGGTTCTGAAGGTAAGTTCAATTTCTTAGCGACCTTGGTTGACACAAAAGTATTTGACGCTCCCGTATCAAACAAAGCCTTGACCACTAGGTTTTCTAACATTATCGTACCTAGGATGCATATTCATTTATTTAAATATAGTTACAACATGAATAAACACGCTATAAAATATCTTAACAAAAGAACAAAACAACAACATGGTACCTGAAATAACGTCATCCTCTGGTTCCACAGAATCAGCGTCAACTGCAAAAACTCGAACCGGTCGGCTGGGGCCGCTCTTTCCGCTTCCTTGACTCGAACTACCTTTGTTCCCTCTGTTTGGACACGCTCTAGAAAAGTGTCACGGCTCTCCTTGAGATGTAGCAACCGGTATTGTTCTTCTGCACTCCCACGAGTGATTTACATTGCACTTAGAGTAAAGCGGTGCCTTTGCTCGGGGCCTTAGTTGCCGTAGGAGCCGTCGTCTTCTTGACATTTTGTTGCGGTGCTCCCCTATAAGCGCCTTGACTAGTCCTGAAGTTTCTCTTGTTCCCAACAACTCACCAGAGCCCTCTTTACAAAGGTCTCGACTTCCAAAGCTTTATTCGATAGCTCGCCATATTCTTTCTTTGTAAATCCCACATGCCTGATTGGATTTCATAAGCCAAGCCGTCCTTGTAAAAGAAACCATCTTCCTTTCCTCCACTTTCATCAACTCGGGTAGAACCGCCCCAATTCGTTGAACTTATTGGTGTCTTTGAGTCACTTTGTGTCTTGAGTACCTTGCTTAAACTTCAAAAAGCGACTTGCCTTATCGACTTGCACCGTGGCGGAAAGTATTCGTTGTAAAACATAGCCTTAAAACCTTCCCGGTTCGTAATCTTACCGTTCTTGCTTTGAATGGCATCGATCCATGCTTCTGCTTTGCGCTAAGAGAAGCCCGATCGCTAAGCGTGTCATTTACGTCTCGGGAACATGTATATTCTGCAAGCCTTTTCAAAACCTCTCAGCCATTCTTACGCTTTCATATGTTCCACATTTCCATAAAAGTTCTCAACCCGATTCCTTCTTAGCCTTGTGTACCAATCTACAATGGTGCTTGCTCAAAATCCGGTCTAATGGGTGGGTAAACGGTGGGTAACCATAAGGTATCTGCTTTGTGGAGTGCGATGTTGGGGAGGAGTGAGCCGGATACGCTGAGAGTGCAGTGGTAAGGATAGTATCCCTGTGGATAACTCGGTGAGGTGCGGAGGGTGCGGGGTTGTTGAAAACCAGCGGGTGGGTAACCAGCGCCTGGCGATGATCAAAGC
Source organism: Gentiana macrophylla (assembly GCA_026214975.1). Taxonomy (NCBI): domain Eukaryota; kingdom Viridiplantae; phylum Streptophyta; class Magnoliopsida; order Gentianales; family Gentianaceae; genus Gentiana; species Gentiana macrophylla. The sequence goes on along the minus strand of CM047816.1, from coordinate 40,546,448 downwards.
GTGGTGAAGGTGGTGCGGTAGGTTGAGAAGCATGCCTACGGGAGGAGGGTAAAGGCTGCTGCTGTTTGATGATACACAGTGGATAAACACTTGTTGGTGGAGGGTACCGCGCTAGCCACAGGTGGTGGTACATAGCCACCGGGATATCACTTACCATGGTGAAGCGGCCGAACTTCCCACGTGCCATCGTGGAGGTGCGTTCTGATGTGGTCGGGGTGACAAGCTCGATGAGACCTCGGTGGCGGTGTCGCCGTATGAGGTGGTGGTGATAAACTCTGCTTTGGGTTAAGGGTATCGGTCTCACTACACCACCCCCCACAACCGATGCAGGACTTTCCTTCGAACTCGGAAGACTCTGCACCCGCTCAGGTCCTCGTGAACACCATCACGATGATCAAGAAAACCAGGCGTTACTAAAAGATCTAAAAAGCTTATCTTAAAAGAAAGGAAGCCTAAAGGCGCTTCTCTACGATACCAAGCTATAACGCCCGTTCCCGGACACGAGTCCTTATCCGGAAATGAAACGTTCGGCACGTATAAAATAAAAGTAAATTCACTTTATACGTAAGCCTCTACTACGTCGTATCAAATTAAAGCAAACGGAAGCAAAAAACTCGGTTATAAAATTTCTAAATGTTTAAGAATAGAAAAGGAAATCTAAAAGCGGAAATGTAAATTTATTACATTGGAGAAAGTACGAAAAAGAAATCCCAAAAAAGTACTACACGTCTCTGGGAAAAGAGATAAATTAACACTCATTATTATAACATTTCACCCCATTTCTGATACCGTTTTGAGCATTTTTGTATCAATTCAAGTCAAAATTACTAAGTTTTATTCAAATGTATAAGTAGTATTTATTATATAAATTATCGTATTTTATAAGTTTTTATTAGTTTTGTACGGTTTAGTAACGGAGTGTAAATGTCAGTTCGTTTGGTATTTTGGTGGTTCATTGCGAGGATTATATATTGACCAAGATTCCACGTAACGACATGTTTTGAAGCCTAAAAGATGGATTTTGAGGAAAGAAGAAAATGCCACAAGCTTACGAGTTCAACGGATCAAATTATTTTTCCTCGGCGCTTCTACCGTAACCTGTTTTCGATGGAAATTTGACCCGAATTAGAGGCATTTTCTGGAGAATAGTTCTTGACTAAATTTGTAGATATTTAAATGAGCTTTCCAACGCATTTTGAATCACGTCAATCGGAGGTCTACAACTCAAGTTATGAATTTTTACCGAGCAGTTGATATCTCGGGTCGAACCGGATATTTTGGCTCAACTTGTTGCATGTTACTCCATGTGCTAACTAATGATGAGTCATAACAAACTCATCAATACCTCCCACATGCTTGTAACAACCTTGGCATATACTTAGCATATTCTCCAAAAATATCTCCTCAAATATCACCTCCTCATTACAACCTCCCCTCAACTCCCCTATAAATACCTCCCATATCCATCAAAAAACCTTGCCCCATCTTGGCCACTCTTGGCCAAGATCTCTCTTCTCCACCTCCTCCCATTTCTTCCATTCCCTCTTCTTCATCTTCGTTCCTCATCTCTTTTCGTTTTATTTTATTTTTGGGCTGTATATATACATATGTCTATGTATGTATATATGTTTTATAAATAAAAGTAATCTTTGTTGTAATGCTCGAGAGAATTACGAGAAAGTTGTTATTGAAGAAGTTGTTATTTTCAGAGAATACGTCTTTGATTTGCATTAACGGGTAATTTTATCAAGTTATTACTTTTGTTGTTTATTTATATATATATTATATCTATCACTATGTTAAACTAAAAATATATCTAGCCAAGATATGAATCTGAATTAGTTAATCTTTTGGTAAAATGAATGATCGACTCTGGTAATCATGATTAAAACTAATTATAATGAATCTTTTTCTATTTTACAACGTATTGATAATATATTCGGATTGGCGTAATTAATCAAGATGAATCGCAACATATAACCTGACGATGTCTTGACGGAGAAGTTAGGATATGAGATAAAAATAGAAAAACCGGAGGAGTAAAATTGGCGAGTGAAAGCGTGACAGCGGAACCCGATTTCCTACCGAAGTGATTTGTCTGGAAAGATGAATCTTATTGAAATTTGTACTCGAGATCTTAATAATGTTAAAATCACGGTTTAATTGAAACTACTCCGTTTGTGTTAAATCGATCCGACGACAACCGAGCCTCTTGAATAACATCGGCCGTCGGCGAACGGAATAACCTCTTTTATCCGGGGTAGATTTGTACTCAATTACTGTTCGGACTAACTAAGATTAGCATGGGGCGATTGTGGACCTTGGGTGATGACATTTGACATATGACAATTTCATACGCTCGTGTGAGGAGGAGTTGTCTAGCTTAGGAGTACACCGATTCATATATAATTTACACCTTGAATAAAGGAAGATCTGTCTCATTTATTTCTACTAAAAGATATTGATTCAGTAAAGTATTCTTGGCTAGATCCAAAAATATATCTATATATCTATTTGTATTTATTTACTGTTTTACTAACATCTAACTCTAACAATCTAACTACTAACATAATCTAACCCAGGAAAAAGTAAAAACTGCGACTTAGATCGAGTTAATAATAGCTTCTTGGTGTTTAACCCCACTTAAAAGAATTACCATGTTTTCCCGAGAATACGACTGACTCACCAGGACTAGAGCTACAATTTGACCCGGTACACTTTGCCGGTTAGGATCTGTATAGCCTAGGTAATGTCCGTCGACTTTTACAGCCCTGTTTCCAAGGTTAGGTTTAGGTGCATCGGTATTTTGGCGCCGTTCCGGGAAAACGTCTCTAATTTCTTTCTTTGTGTCTTGGGTTACTACTTGTATTAGCTCAAAATTCTCGAGGATAAGTCAACACTCTTCTTATCACATTTCTTTTTTATTTTTCCGTTGGTACCTACCTTCTTTTAGTTACCAATTTTCTTCTTCTATCAATTTGAGTTATTTTCTATTATCGATAGTAGAAAGTAAGCGTGGTCATAACAACCGAGGATAAGTCAACACTTTTCTCAATTTCATTTTTTTTTTTTTTTTTAATTTTCTGTTTGGTACTCACGTATCGGAAAGATGCCAATTTATATATATATATATATATATATATATATATATATATATATATATATATATATATATATATATACATCCTTATATATATATTTCACCTATTAGTAAGATTCCACTTAAAAAATAAAAAAAAAAAAAAAAAAAAAAAATCGCTCTCTGTAAATACCGAGTGGAGTCGGTAATTACCGGGAGAGAGAAAAAAATGTGGTTTTTTTATCGATTTAAATGTTATTTTCTATTCGATATTTTCTATTCCACAAGAATTGTCAAATCGAGTTATGAAAGCGGCCGAAATCGGTAATGAAACACCATCGATTCGGGTTTTATCTATTTCAAGTTATTTTTCTATTTTTCAATAGTTGATGACCGAAGTGGTAAGGCCTCACTCACTCCTTATAGGCCTGATTTAAACACTTACGAAAAGGCGTTAAGAGTAAAGTAAAACGCGGTCATATCGGTCGGAAATCCCGACCAAGTATCATTTTCAAATCAAAATACGAGAATGACTGAAACTAGTGATGAAACACCTGAGCGAGGGCTTGATCATGCCCAAGGAATATTAATAAATAAAATAAAAATAGAAATAATCAGAATTGGAAGCAGGTGATGACGTGGTCAAGTTAAATTAATAACTCGATGCCTACTAACCCACTAGCAAGAGAACTAGGTTCAATTGTAGTACAACCGAGATAAGTCGAGGCTCGATCCCACGAGACTCGGCACAAATAAAACACAACTTTATCCTATTAGAACTAAATTGAAAGGGCGGTCTACGACCAACTAAATGCAAATAAATAAAATAGTGACAACCACAAGACACAAAAACCACAAAGACAAACTAAAGACTATTAAAACACGGATAATACGTTTGATATTATCTAGACAAATAGTATTGATTACGCTAGTAGATTTTAACTCTCCCATGTGAATTAGGATGATAACGAGACAAAACAAGCGTTAAAGATTAATTATTATGACTACGGAGTCATCCCCAAGGTAGATTTAGTTCCAATTAGGCCTACTAAATCATCGTGCCTCCATTACGTGACTTCGCTTTTTAATGCCTCCATCTCATATAACCTCGGCACAATTACGAGACTAGGGATGCCGGTATAAACCGTAACCTCATCTAAGCAACATTCCTAGGGTAAGGCGTACTTCTTAGATGCCGATTCAATCTATATCCTAAGTAACAATCACTTTTTAGGTTTCATGTTAAATTATGATGACGAATAACTAAGTTGATCGAGGTTTAATTACTCGTTTTAATTCCAATTCGAGAGAATCGGCGTGAGTCGAAGCCGATCATGATATTGCCCTACAAATTGCCAGGCTCGGTCGACCCGAGCAACGACTTTTCGGGCGACCGAGTGACACGTCTAGGTCGACCGAACACAGTTCTGTGTCGGAACAAATCATGATTACTTCTTAACGTTTCTAACCTAAACACATGGGTTCGTAAATAGATCTACATCACGCAATCAATACAAATAAAATTACTCCATAATAAAATACAACAGATCTACGAATAAAGATTGCATAATTGAATAGTCATACCCTCGAAGACGAGAGTGACTCCCACTCTTTAATGCGCTCCCTAATCGGAGAATCCGACGAATCCACAATGAACGAACATAAAGAAAATAAAACTAAAGACTTAAAAGCTAAAATTGTATGAATTGTTTTGTGTTGTAGTCGTGTGTGTTCTCAAAATCGTGGGCTGCTTTGTTTATATAGGAGTTGTAGCCGACATAGGGAGAATCGGAAGATTGACATGCATTTATCACATTAGGCTCGGGTGACCGAACCTACACGCTCGATCGACCGAATGGTATGGCTCGGTCGACCGAGCCTCCTCTTTACGCGTTTTCACACTCGGTTCGTCGACTTGTTCCCCACTCCATGCTTTTGAATTGATCTCGATTTATCTTTTCTTTAATGCTCCGATTTTCTTCTCTTTTATCTTGAGATCTCCCGATTGTATGATAATTATCTTCCCTATTTATCATGATCTGCAAAATCAGCATTTATCACACAATTAATTGCTCTTTTATAATAAAAATAGCTAAACACCAATTATCATATTAATAATCACTTATCATTAAATAATAAATATACACACGTGATTAAATATGAAATATATATAATTAACTCCGATTTAAGGTTATAATTGATGACATAAATGGGTATATTTTAACTGTCATCAAAATGCCCCCCACTTAAACTTTGCTTCGTCCCGAACAAAGCATTAACAAGTTATTCCCCAAGACAACATTTTCTGTGGTCAACTCATACTTACACAAGAAACCCGAGTCAACTCATACCAGTCATGCTCATAAGATAAGCATTATTCACTACTCACATTATGAATCGAAGTGATTGTGTGCATGTGCATTGGTTTTATATAAATGTAGCAAGATTAAAGTTTATGCAGGACTTCATATCTAAATTCACCAACATCGACATTCATACTTCTTATGCCTCATGAATGGTTAAAAGCACTAGAACAATAAGCAAGAGCGTATCTATAGGGTTTTGGACTTGGAGTGAGTACTACTCAAAGCCTCTAAAAATTCAAATTTTCTTTTCAATTTTGCATATTTTTCGAATACTACTAACCTCGAGGAAGAAAACTCTTCATAGAGTATCCCTATCTTAGATTAAGCATAGCATCGAATATTACCACAAGCGCGGGCTACTTTGGTAATGTTACTACAAGCCCAAGTGTTTTAATACATTGTCAAAACACGAGTCGTCCCAAGCTTATTACTCCGCTTTTGTTGGCTAGAAGATCGAGAATACATCGATCGACAAATGTCGACACTAGGTCCTCATAACCAATTATCTACGCGATGTACACATACTTCTTTCAATTATTATAATTCATGCGTTACCAAACGATTCACATGTTGAGTAATTGAACAATACCTAACTACTTGCAATTGTTGGCATGAATATCCTTAAGTTTACTTACAATTTATCGCAAAAGTATAATATGACCACGTAGTCACGCGACTTGGTTCATTTCCTATCAATTCTAAGTATAAGAACTTCACAAGTTTAAGGGTACAAGTTAAACACTTGGCATTTATCCATAAAAAATTTTAAAATTTGGCTCAATATTGTCTCAGTATTCCGTTCCCCTTGACTTTTTCAACATATAGCACAATATATAGCTAAGTCCCCGCCTTTACTTAAACATGGCATTGTCCTCAATGACAAAAATAAATGAGAGTACAAGATGAAAGACTTAGCTCTGGAAACGGCTCCCAAGTAAAGGAACAATATCGGAGTAATCATCGGCACAGCGTGGAGAGACAGACGCATCCTGTATAAACAGACAAGCTCCACGAAATCGTCAAATACCATGTCTATGGAAGTTATAAAATAATGTGGCAGTAATTAGATATAGATATCTAAAAACAGTTTAAGCCACTTTATTTTATATCTTGCCATGAACAAGACCAAAAGGATTTAAACCTAGATAAAAAAACTCACATGACGGCTATCAAGGAAAAAACCTCGTTTATTCCGAACTTAGACTCGAACATGGCGAGATGAAAAAAAAAACCGTGATAGGCGCATGCTACTTTATTAAAAAGAAAAACCAAAAGGATAGTTATAGGTAGTAGTTCTAAGTTTATAGTCGCTAGCTCGACTCGGCTCAAGATGGTTTATTCATAGACGGGGTCATCGAGGTACAAAACTTCCTCCTCGGCCATGCAGCGGAAGCCCGTGATAATGCTTATCGATGTCCATTAACCACAAATCTGGACTCGTCTTTGAAATTGAATAGCTCCACCGCTCCGGAAGGAAAGACTCGTTGTACTTGAAATGGGCCATACCATCTTGATTTCACTTACCGGGAAGAGTCTTAAGCGCGGGTGTATAAGAGAACTAGATCACCCTCTTGAAAGGTCCTATCCGAATCTTTTGTCATGGAACTTCTTCGTGCGCTCCTTGAAAATCTTGGCATTCTTGTATGCCTCTAAACGAAACTCCTCCAGCGAGTTAATTCCAACATCCTTTTCTCACCGCCAACGTCTCATCAAAATTTAGCATCCTTGTTGCCCACATGGCCCGGTGTTCGATTCTGAGTAGATGACATGCCTTTCCAAAAACAATCCTATATGGTGACATTCCAATCGAGGTTTTATATGCGATCCTATAAGCCCATAAAGCGTCGTCTAAGCGTAACGACCAATCCTTCCTAGTCGTATTAACGATTTTCTCGAGGATACGCTTTATCTCTCGATTGGTGACTTCTACCATCCCACTAGTCTTGGGGTGATATCTTTGATGCTAGCTTATGTCGAACCCCATACTTAATCATTAGCCGTTCAAGCGGTTTATTACAAAAATGACTACCATTGTCGCTATAATTGCCCTTGGCGTCCCAAACCTTGTAAAAATGTTCTTCTTCAAGAATCTAACCACAACCCTAGCATCGTTAGTAGGGAAGCAATGGCCTCAACCCATTTGGATACATAATCTACAAAGAAACTAAGATATATCGGTTAGATAATGATGAAGTGAAGGGTCCAACAAAATCTATTCCCCAAACGTCAAAAGCTCCACTTCTAGGATGCTCTTGGTGGCATCTCATTCCTCCTTGAAATATTACCCGTCATTTGACAAGCATGACATGCCTTTGCATATTGGTGTGCATCCTTAAACAATGTCGGCCAATAAAAACGCATTGGAGGACCTTAGCGCGGTTTTCTCTCCCCGTAGTGTCCTCCAACTTCATAGGAATGACAATGCTTGAGGATATCATTATACTCTTCTTCGGGCACACACCTTGAAAAATATTATCGAGATCTAGCTTAAACAAGTACGGCTCATCCCAATAGTAGTGTCTAATATCTTTAAAGAATTTTTCCTTTCTTGGGCGGTGAGATTTGGTGGCGGTACTTTGCGGATAGATAATTGACAAACAAACTAAACCATGGTCGCTTCTTCTCCTTCACAACCTCTATTCGCGAAGAAAGCTGCGGCACAATCATTATGTCCCCGATGGTGGTGATGGAGAAAAGTTGTTCATCGGAAAAAGATTCTCCTATCTCGGGTAATTCCTCACCATCCTCTAATTGTAAGCGCGATAGATGATCGGCCACCATGTTCTCACTTCCTTTCTTATCTCGGATTTCTACGTCAAATTCTTGCGGCGGTAGAATCCATCTCAACGATCTCGGCTTTGAATCTTGCTTTGCTAGGAGATACTTAAGAGCCGCGTGGTGGTCATCCACACGGTGACTTTAGATCCCACTAAGTAGGATCTAAACTTGTCAAAACAAAGATAACGGCCGAAGTTCCTTCTCCGTTGTGGCGTAATTTCTTTGGGCGGCATTCAAAGTCCGGCTTGCATAATAAATGGGCCTAAAATCTTATCTTTTCTTTGACCCAAAGCGGCGCCAACAATGCGATGTCACTTGCATCACACATCGGTTCAAGCGGAAGATCCCAATCCGGTGCGACGAGCGGGTGCGATGATCGATCTACTTTTATTTCGTTGAAAGCTTTTATGCACTCATTTGAAAACACGAATGGCACATCCTTGGCCAATAATTCGGTAAGAGGTCTTGAGACCAAGGAAAAATCCTTGATAAACCTACGATAAAATCCGGCGTGGCCTAAAAAACTCGCAAAGTTTTAAGATTAGTAGGTGGAGGTAATTTCTCGATCACCTCGACTTTGGCTCTATCCACCTCTATACCGTTCTTTGATATCACGGTGGCCTAGTACTATACCTTCCGTAACCATCAAATGACATTTCTCCCGATTAAGCACAAGATTAGTCTCTTCACATCTCTTCAATACTGTGTAGATGTGTGAGACATGAATCGAAATCGTCTCCAAATACGGAGAAATCATCCATAAAGATTTCAAGAAATCTTCCACCATATCCGCAAACAATGACATCATACACCGTTGAAATGTTGCGGGGCGTTACATAATCCAAATGGCATTCGATTATAAGCAAATGTCCCATATGGGCGGAGTAAGCGTTGTTTTCTCACGATCTTGAGGCGAGATATGAATTTGATAGTATCCCGAATACCCGTCAAGAAAACAATAGAAAGCATGCCCGCTCAATCTCTCGAGCATTTGATCGATGAAGGAAAGGAAAATGGTCCTACGAGTGGCATCGTTTAGTTTCCTAAAGTCTATGCATACTCGATGACCGGTGATTAGCCTCACAGAATTAACTCATTCAACTCATTGGCTTGCACCGTCAATCCTCCTTTCTTGGGGACTACGTGGATAGGGCTTACCCATTCGCTATCGACAATTGGAAATATAATTCCCATTTCTAGCATTTTATAACCTCATCCCTAACCACTTCCTTTAATTGCGGGGTTAAACGCCTCTGAGGTTGTGCAACCGCTTTCTTTTCAGGGTCCACGGAGATCTTGTGCATACATACGCTAGGGCTAATGCCCTTAACGTCAGCTATGGTCCATCCAAATGCTCCCGCGGTACTCTCTCAAAACTCTCATAAGTTTCTCCTCTTGTAAGTCCGTCAAGGAAGAAGATATGATCGTGGCAAGGTCTCATCTTGAAGAAATACGTGCTTTCAAATTTGCGGGAAGAGGTTTTAAAGTCAAATTTGTGGGAGGTTCTTCCAAAGAGGTCTTCAACTTCTGACTAGTGAGTTTAAGTTCAAAGTACTTATGCCACGTTGGTCTATGATAGAATCTTTCAATCTCCGCAGCACTTACTTCCTCTACAGGTCTTGGGGTCCCTCTACTACATCCTGGCCATATCATCTTCTTCTCCTCACTACTCACGAACTTGACTTCATCTTCTTCTTCTAAGACAGCATCCAAAAAATCCTTGATATTTTCATGTTGTTGAAATTCTTGAACGATCCTATCAATGGAATCCAACATGAAACATGCATCCTCTCCATCATCAGGTTGCTTCATAGTGTCGAAGACATTGAATGCAACTCTCTCTTCATTCACTCTTAATACCAACTCGCCTTTGTAAACATCAATTAGCGTTCTACTAGTGGCCATGAAAGGTCTCCTAAAATCAATGGCACTTCAGTGGTTAGCTTCCATATCTAATACCACAAAGTCGACGGGGGAATACAAACTTTTCAACCCTAACTAGCACATCCTCAACCACCCCACACGGTTCCTTGACAGAGCAGGTCAGCTAAGCTGCGAGTGTGATTGAGGTCTTCTTAAGATCTTTCATGCCTAGTTTCCGAAAAATAGATAGTGGCATCAGTTCACACTTGCTCCTAGATCACACAAAGCTTTGTTCGGACATCGTTACCTATGGTGCGGGGAATGAGAAAACTTCCGGATCTTTGCATTTTGGGGTAACTTGTGTTGAAGAATGGTGAGCACTCCTCATTAAGGCATATGGTCTCTAAATCTAGAAGTTTCCTTTTAGTGGAGACGGCGTCTTTTAAAAACTTGGTGTACTCAGGCATTTCAGCTAGTGCTTCAACTAGGGGTATATTGATTTGTAACTTACTAAACATATCCACGAACTTCTTATACCTCTTATTATCAAATTTAGGCTTCGGCTTTGGTGGAGGATAAGGTAAAGTTGAAGGGTCGACATCAGTGAAGATTGGATATTTGTTATCGTAAAGTTCAACTCTAGGGCGGCGGGTTCTTTATATGTTCTCTGCTCGAGCAAAAGATTCGAAGTATTAGTCTCATCGCTTGGCTCACCATCCTTATTCTTTGTGACTTTTTCTTGCGGGGATGGTGGAGTTACTTCTTTTCCACTTCTTGTCATGATCGCATTCAAATCCTTAGGGTTCTTTTTTCGGTGTTGCTTGCAGCAACCCTCCGGGAGGTCTAGTTGAGACTTGCTCACCTAGTTGTCCAACTTTGTGCGTGAGATTTTGAACTAGAGCTTCTTGATTGGTTACTTTGGCATCTGTCTTTTGACAATATTGGCTAAAGTTAGTGGCTAACTCGACCATAGATTTTGAAAGTCATCCCATATTATCGGTGACGACATTACTCGGTTTTTCTATCGCGACTTCCCAACCAAAAGTTTTAGTCTGTTTGTGGTACATAAGGGGTAGGTGGTTTAGGCCTTTCTCCTGCATTTATGTCACTATATCGGAATCGGGGATGGTTATGATTAGGTCTCAGATCCTCCTCCGACATAATTGGCTTCTTGATGCCAAAGCATTCTCACCTTGAGGTGCTACCTCGATTCCACCCTTTCTCTACTTTTGTCATCCTCTCTTGCATCCCATCTACCTTATCGTTGATAACGAAAGTTGTTCTAAAATTTTGGTAGATGCACTATCATCGAATATGTCGACCATCTTAACAAAGAGCTATGTCATTGCCTCCCATTGGCTATTCATTGCTATTTGCTCCATCTTCCCTTGTGCCTCCTCGGAGATAGAAGAACAAGCGCTCCATTCTTTGGAGGCGTCTACTCTAATTTTCTCGAGTCTCTCTCAACCCATGGTAAAAGTTTGCATTAAAAGCCGAGAGAGATATGTCATGATGAGGACACTTCCTCATAGCTTCCTTGAAGCGCTCCCAAGCTTGATCAAAACTCTCCCCAGGTTGTTGCTTAAATCCTAGGATGTCTTGGCGTAACTTAAAAGTTTTTCCTAAGGGAAAATACTTATTCATGAACTTTTGCAACAATTGTTCCCAAGTAGTAATAGATCCAGCCTCTAAAGAGAGAAGCCATTGCTTAGCTTTATCTTTCAAGGTGAAAGGGAAAAGCTTAAGACGAATGTTACCCTCCGGGATTAATTCTGGTTTCACAGTGCTAACGATTTCCAAGAAATTCGTCACGTGAACACCAGGATCCTCGTTTTGGACTCCATGAAAAGTGGAATAATTGGTCACCATTTGAATTACATTAGGCCTAGGGTGATAGACTTCCGCAGCATCTTGCGGTGCTACGATAGCGGGAATGAATTGTTCAATAGTAGGCGTTGCATAACTTTGCAAAGTGCGCCTCGCTCCTTGAACTAGGGCTTGGTTCTCATTATTAGCATTTGCATTCACATTATTGGCATTATTGATAACAGGATTAATAACAGGATTAGGTACCTGGTTTGGATTGTTCTGAATGCCTTCCATTTCCGTTTCAGATTCGAATGTTCGAGAATGATCGGTTGTATGTCCTTCTTCCACTCCTTGCTCGCTTTCCTTAAGATTCGGATCCTCTTCTCCCTTGCTTAGCCGGTTCCTAGCTAACTTCCTATTCCTTCTATAAATTTCTCTATCTCGAGGATTATAAGGTTCAAGCGGTTCCTTCGATTTCCGAGTAGCGTACTATAAAATAATAAACAACAATAAAACAATTAATCACTAGTAAAGGCTAGGCCTTTAACTAACTAACTAAAAACAGACTCAAATAAATTTGAGAAAAGAAAAAGTAAATAAAACGAAGCGAGAATATTGTAAAATCATCACGAGCGAAGCGAAAAAAAAAACTAATTCTCGGTCGATCGAGAGCTCTTATTCGATCGACCGAACAATTTTTATTTTTATTTTTACGACCTTTGCTTGATTTACTGACTCTTATTCACAAAATATTTACGAATCCAGTTCTAACAAAATAAGCTATATCTTAATTTAATGACTCGAGTCCCGGCAACGGCGCCAAAAACTTGATGGCGTGGTCAAGTTAAATTAATAACTCGATGCCTACTAACCCACTAGCAAGAAACTAGGTTCAATTGTAGTACAAACCAGATAGAGTCGAGGTCGATCCCACGAGAGACTCGGCACAAATAAAACACAACTTTATCCTATTAGAACTAAATTGAAAGGGCGGTCTACGACCAACTAAATGCAGTAAATAAAATAGTGACAACCACAAGACACAAAAAAACCACAAAGACAAACTAAAGACTATTAAAACACGGATAATACGTTTGATATTATCTAGACAAATAGTATTGATTACGCTAGTAGATTTTAACTCTCCCATGTGAATTAGGATGATAACGAGACAAAACAAACGTTAAAGATTAATTATTATGACTACGGGTCATCCCCAAGGTAGATTTAGTTCCAATTAGGCCTCTAAATCATCGTGCCTCCATTCGTGACTTCGCTTTTTAATGCCTCCATCTCATATAACTTCGGCACAATTACGAGACTAGGGATGCCGGTATAAACCGTAACCTCATCTAAGCAACATTCCTAGGGTAAGGCGTACTTCTTAGATGCCGATTCAATCTATATCCTAAGTAACAATCACTTTTTAGGTTTCATGTTAAATTATGATGACGAATAACTAAGTTGATCAGGTTTAATTACTCGTTTTATTTCCAATTCGAGAATCGACGTAGTCGAAGCCGATCATGATATTGCCTACAAATTGCCAGGCTCGGTCGACCGAACGACAAAGACTCGGCGACCGAGTGACACGTCTAGTCGACCGAACACAGATCACGTCGGAACAAATCATGATTACTTCTTAACGCTTCTAACCTAAACACATGGGTTCGTAAATAGATCTACATCACGCAATCAATACAAATAAAATTACTCCATAATAAAATACAACGGATCTACGAATAAAGATTGCATAATTGAATAGTCATACCCTCGAAGGCGAGTGACTCCCACTCTTTAATGCGCTCCTAATCGGAGAATCCGACGAATCCACAATGAACGAACATAAAGAAAATAAAACTAAAGACTTAAAAGCTAAAATTGTATGAATTGTTTTGTGTTGTAGTCGTGTGTGTTCTCAAAATCGTGGCTGCTGTTTATATAGGAGTTGTAGCCGACATAGGGAGAATCCAGAAGATTGACATGCATTTATCACATTAGGCTCGGGGTGACCGAACCTACACGCTCGGTCGACCGAATGGTATGGCTCGGTCGACCGAGCCTCCCTCTTTACGCGTTTTCACACTCGGTTCGTCTGACTTGTTCCCCACTCCATGCTTTTGAATTGATCTGATTTATCTTTTCTTTAATGCTCCGATTTTCTTCTCTTTTATCTTGAGATCTCCCGATTGTATGATAATTATCTTCCCTATTTATCATGATCTGCAAAATCAGCATTTATCACACAATTAATTGCTCTTTTATAATAAAAATAGCTAAACACCAATTATCATATTAATAATCACTTATCATTAAATAATAAATATACACACGTGATTAAATATGAAATATATATAATTAACTCCGATTTAAGGTTATAATTGATGACATAAATGGGTATATTTTAACTGTCATCAGCAGGTTGGAAGGAACCAAGTTTGAAAGGGCCAATTCAAACCGAACCTTATCCAGCTCAACCCAAATTCATCTCGGTTCAACCAGATAAGGCAACACCATATCCAATGCATATTTTGAAGAAAAAGGTACAGAATGATGAAAAACAGTCATTCGTGGAAGCTTTACCAGATTCATCTAATGACATGGGTAAGGGAGGTATACATTCTATCCCTATTACAAAGATGAAGTTGGATAAAAAGTATGTATGTTTTCTTGACGATTTTAGTAAGGGAGAAGTTTGGGAGTTAATCATGAGAGCGTTGTCTTCAACACTTACAATTCATTGAAATATCCATGCATTACACTAGAATCTTGTTCTTGTGTGTACACTTTGTGTTTTTTTTTTGCTGTGGATTGTACTAACACGCAGGTAATTGAAGAAGATGACTTCAGCAATAATGAGAAAGCTCGCAAACCTAAAGCTCGAAAATCAAAGGAAAAGGTCAAGAATCGTTTGGATTGGTGGGAATTGTCTAACCTCTGTTGGAAACCGGTATTGAAGAAGGATGCGGTGCGTGAGGATGACCCACCACCAGTGCCTTAAAAACTGAAGCACGGTAAAGTCTGGCTATAGACTATAAATGTAGTCAATGACGGGTACTATCCTTCCTTTTTACTCCTTAAGCATTTATTTTTAGTGGATTATGTGCTTAATTGTTACGTGCTTTTGTGAGTAATTGTTAGAAGTATCCCGTTTTGTTTAGTATATTATATTAGTTAATCCTTATCATTTTGGTCGAGCAAACGACGTTAACCAAAAGCGCTACCGGGAGGCAGCCCGTAAAAATGTTAAATATAATAATTACTCATACTTTGGATGATACTTTGCTAATACTTAGGATTGATTTTCATTTTGTTTCACCAAGTCTTAGGATGAATGTTTGAATGACATTAAACGGGAACGATTAGGTGGTTATCCGAAAATCCTGATGGAAAAAAAAGAGAAAATTCAAATGCATCATTTCTTAGACTTAGGTTGTTAGAACGATTTGAAATAACCCTTGAGGATCTGGGTATAAAAGACTCAGAGTTAATACTTTTCCAAAAATTTCATATCATGACCTGTCTGGTTTTAAATTTCAAATAATGTGTGACATGTATTAGTTCAACTACTGTGGAATATTGTGTGTTTTAAATCAATAAAAGTTTATGTGGTGTGTTTATCTACCCGTTTGCATTACACTATCACACTCCACATACTTTTATTTTATTTGCACACACAACGGTCATAACTTTGACCCACCCACCCACCCTTTTTTATCATCCGAGTATTTGTTTTGACTTGTATTAGTGCACCATTGCTTTCCCAACAACTTTTTTTACACTCACTTTACATTGGGGACAATGTAAGTTCGTAAGTGGGGAGTGGAGTCGTTGGTCTAGCAATGGAATTAATGTTTATTTTGTATCAATAAATCCCTTAGTTTTCGATCTTTTTCGAGCATTATTTAGTTGATTAAAATAAACTGTATAAGGTATATATTTCATGGATTTGAAGATGTAATGATCAATTTGGATGTGTATAACCAACGTGAACCGTAAGTGCATTGTAATTCTAAATATATTTGTGTAACATGAATTCCTTCACGTAAGCCTTTGATATTGAACGAAAATTTTAAATCAGTATCCATTCAAGATCCTAGTGGTTATTCTATAGATAATTGCAGTAACTTAGTACCTAACTTTTGAATGTGTACTGTGAATATCTGAAGGTTTGAATGTGATAGGAAGGATATAAGTTAAAGAAGAATACCAAATTAAGATGAACTATATATATGTCGGTTGTAGCTACCAATGATTTGAGTGCAGTAGGGCGTTATCACGAAACGTCCCTATATCACTTTATGAGGTTTAAAAGCTCCCGATCGCTGATGATAGTAGTCCAAATTAGGGTGTTATCACGAAACGTCCTATTGCTTTGAATGAAGGCATATGCTACACATGTGAAATTAAGTTCATCAAAAGAAAAAAAAAAAAAAATTAAGCGTGGTTGAAAACTTAGTTATCTTCTCGACTATCCCCAAAGATAAACCGAATGATATGCTTTGTGGATTATCCTAATAAGTACTCGGAAGAACTTTGTGTGGAATCTATTCTTGCTTATACCTAGGAAAGTCATTAGAAATTTTGTCTAAATGGATATTTGTGTGTTTTGCTTGATTTATTCAAGAGAGGATAGTGGAAATTGAAAAGGCTTGTCACACACACACTCTGTTATACACTTATATTGAGGTTAACGCTGGTTGTAATTCTAATGGTTGTATTATCTAGTTGTTCCTTATACCTTATATCTTCATGAATTTATCTCTTATTCATTTTGTTTTATCGCTTGTTTTGCTCGAGGACGACCAAAAGCTAAGTAGGGGGTTGTGATGAGAGATAAATTAACACTCATTATTATAACATTTCACCCCATTTTACGATACCGTTTTGAGCATTTTTGTATCAATTCAAGTCAAAATTACTAAGTTTTATTCAAATGTATAAGTAGTATTTATTATATAAATTATCGTATTTTTATAAGTTTTTATTAGTTTTGTACCGGTTTAGTAACCGGAGTGTCGTGTCGGATTTACGTTTGGTATTTTGGTGGTTCATTGCAGGATTATATATTGACCAAGATTCCACGTAACGACATGTTTTGAAGCCTAAAAGATGGATTTTGAGGGAAAGAAGAAAATGCCACAAGCTTACGAGTTCAACGGATCAAATTATTTTTCCTACGCGCTTCTACCGTAACCTGTTTTCGATGGAAATTTGACCCGAATTAGAGGCATTTTCTGGAGAATAGTTCTTGACTAAAGTTGTAGATATTTAAATGAGCTTTCC
Organism: Gentiana macrophylla; assembly: GCA_026214975.1. Lineage (NCBI taxonomy): Eukaryota > Viridiplantae > Streptophyta > Magnoliopsida > Gentianales > Gentianaceae > Gentiana > Gentiana macrophylla. Next base: position 40,529,267 of record CM047816.1, on the reverse strand, counting down.
AACGCATTTTGAATCACGTCAATCGGAGGTCTACAACTCAAGTTATGAATTTTTTACCGAACAGTTGATATCTCGGGTCGAACCGGATATTTTTGGCTCAACTTGTTGCATGTTACTCCATGTGCTAACTAATGATGAGTCATAACAAACTCATCAATACCTCCCACATGCTTGTAACAACCTTGGCATATACTTAGCATATTCTCCAAAAATATCTCCCTCAAATATCACCTCCCTCATTACAACCTCCCTCAACTCCCCTATAAATACCTCCCATATCCATCAAAAACCTTGCCCCATCTTGGCCACTCTTGGCCAAGATCTCTCTTCTCCACCTCCTCCCATTTCTTCCATTCCCTCTTCTTCATCTTCGCTCCTCATCTCTTTCTCGTTTTATTTTATTTTTGGGCCCGTATATACATATATGTCTATGTATGTATATATATGTTTTTATAAATAAAAGTAGTATCTTTGTTGTAATGCTCGAGAGAATTACCGAGAAAGTTGTTATTGAAGAAGTTGTTATTTTCAGAGAATACGTCTTTGATTTGCACTTAACGGGTAATTTTATCAAGTTATTACTTTTGTTGTTTATTTATATATATATTATATCTATCACTATGTTAAACTAAAAATATATCTAGCCAAGATATGAATCAATTAGTTAATCTTTTGTTAAAATGAATGATCGACTCGGTAATCATGATTAAAACTAATTATAATGAATCTTTTTCTATTTTGCAACGTATTGATAATATATTCGGATTGACGTAATTAATCAAGATGAATCGCAACATATAACTTTGACGATGTCTTGACCGGAGAAGTTAGGATATGAGATAAAAAATAGAAAAACCGGAGGTAAAATTGGCGAGTGAAAGCGTGACAACGGAACCCGATTTCCTACCGGGGCTGATTTGTCCTGGAAAGATGAATCTTATTGAAATTTGTACTCGAGATCTTAATAATGTTAAAATCACGCTTTAATTGAAACTACTCCGTTTGTGTTAAATCGATCCGCTTGACAACCGGAGCCTCTTGAATAACATCGGCCGTCTGGACGAACGGAATAACCTCTTTTATCCGGGGTAGATTTGTACTCAATACTGTTCGGACTAACTAAGATTAGCATGGGGCGCTTGTGGACCTTGGGTGATGACATTTGACATATGACAATTTCATACGCTCGTGTGAGGAGGAGTTGTCTAGCTTAGGAGTACACCGATTCATATATAATTTACACCTTGAATAAAGGAAGATCTGTCTCATTTATTTCTACTAAAAGATATTGATTTAGTAAAGTATTCTTGGCTAGATCCAAAAATATATCTATATATCTATTTGTATTTATTTACTGTTTTACTAACATCTAACTCTAACAATCTAACTACTAACATAATCTAACCCAGGAAAAAGTAAAAACTGCGACTTAGATCGAGTTAATAATAGCTTCTTGGTGTTTAACCCCACTTAAAAGAATTACCATGTTTTCCCTGAGGAATACGACCTGACTCACCAGACTAGAGCTACAATTTGACCCGGTACACTGCCGGTTAGGATCTGTATAGCCTAGGTAATGTCCGTCAGCTTTCTGGCGCCGTTTCCAAGGTTAGGTTTAGGTCTGTCCGAAGACCAAAAGTCTACCTCAACAGTATCAAAAGTAATCCAAGAATATACGTAAAGCAGTAAATATAAGTCTTCAACGAGCGCCGTCAAACGTCGTCGTGGAACTCCTCCTCGAAAACCTGTTCGTCTTCTCATCCCCAAACACATAGAAAACAATGCATTTGAGGTAAGTACAACGTACTTAATAAGAAAGAGAAGCTATAACATCAACTATAATTTATAAGGAAAAGATATTTAATTCGATTTGTTGTTTATGTGAGACTGACTCAATCTAGGGTCAATTCATGTCCATCAACATAAATTGACTAAACGTTTCTACTTAGCTTATCTATGTTACAACCGCACTCAAGGGCACTACGCACATCCACCTTAGCAGAATCCCTCCGTACTTAGGGTTTTGCTGACCTACGGAGTTCTTCCACCTCAGGGACACTCTTTTGCAACATATCGATGTATCACACCAATATCCACGAAGTCTAGAAAAGGTAGACTCCGATAGCACGCTGTCTCAAAGAGAGTCCCTCTGTACTTAGGGTCATTGACCTCTGAGAGATCCTCCACCTTCGAGAGGTAGCACATGCATCGCGATTTAGCCTGGTGCCTAGCCAAGAGAGACATGTTGTTTAATCTTTTACTAGTCAAGACGTTGATTATTAGGGTGATTAACTAGCCACCTAAGTGTTTTCAAATAATCTCCTCACACAAACTACTCTCTTCCTAGACCACTTGACACGGACAAGTCCTAGCAATTACACGAGACATTGATGAATGCTAACTCATCAAAGCACAAGCCTATCATGATCTTCCGACGGATCCGAACTTCAACTCCTTTAAGAGTACATTCGGTGTTTTAAGCCGAACGATTCGAAGCTCAATTCAGGCTTGTTCAAGGTTATCTGATATTAACATATCACGCTTAAAGGTTTCATAAAGCTAAATCATGCTTATAAGGCTATACAACGACCAACCAAGGAAGAAGGGCAAAATAAGCTAGACGCCCGTTTAAGGCTCTAGACGCCCGTCTGAACCTTATTGGACGCCCGTCCACTATGCCCAGACGCCCGTCCCACGAAAAATTTCAATCTCGAATGTAAAAAAGACTTGACGCCCGTCCACTGAAGCCAGACGCTCGTCCGAAATTTACCCTAAGTAGACGCCCGTCCAGAGAGGCCAGACGCTCGTCCACCTGGGTTCGACTAGAACCCTAACCCTTCATCATGCGATTTCCAAAACGATTTCAAACCGAACAACAGCAAGAACATCACAGAAAACTCAGAAAAAAACATGTCTAAACATATCATGGTACTTATGGTCAAAGACCAATCCATAAACTCATCAATCTAGCATCAAAAACACCCTACAATTTCATCTAAAGCTTATAAAAGACAATTGAGATCATAGGGATAGTTTCCTTACCTATTGCAGCCGGAGAAACTGATCAAAACCTCAACAAAAGCCTGCAGCTTTGCCCACCAAACTGGTATCAAGACGATGATTTCCTCACGACGATTCTAATGCTCCCGTCCGATCTGAAAACAACCAAGAATCGCCTCGGTTATTGGTGAAACCTTCCCAACCCTCAATTCTCTCCTTGAATGCTTGCAAGAGAGAGGAGAACGTGGCTGCTCTTTTTTTGTAAACAAAGTTATGGGGATCATCACCAAATTTTCCTTTAAATACCCATTCCCATAAAACCTTAATTTTCCTTAATTGCCCCCAATTACCAAAAATCAGCAATCCCCTTTTAATTTATATACATGTTCTCAAAAATACATATATATAAAATCAACAAAATAGTTAACTCCATTAAAAGAAAAGAAATAATAATATTTCGTTTTCGCAAAATGACACGTCTGTTGAAGACTTCTATTTACTGCTTTACGTATATTCTTGGATTACTTTTGATACTGTTGAGGTAGACTTTTGGTCTTCGAGACGTGTAGTACTTTTTTGGGATTTCTTTTTCGTACTTTCTCCAATGTAATAAATTTACATTTCCGCTTTTAGATTTCCTTTTCTATTCTTAAACATTTAGAAATTTTATACCCGAGTTTTTTGCTTCCGTTTGCTTTAATTTGATATGACGTAGTAGAGGCTTACGTATAAAGTGAATTTACTTTTATTTTATACGTGCCGAACGTTTCATTTCCGGATAAGGACTCGGTGTCCGGGAACGGGGCGTTACAAGAAAAGAAGAAGATATGAATCACGTGAATGAAGGCTGCACCTGAAATGATGGTTGAATGATGGTGGGTCCCATGTATAGTCAATGTTTGTATCGGGTGAGAATTTGTCCGTATCAAAGTGGGAATATTGTGTGAGTTTGTATCGTTCAAATTGTTCACGTGTTCCCATTCCAAAAAATAATTTTTATTTAATAAATCTTTTTTTTAAATAATCAACTACAATATTCAGACGATAATAGGTTTCAGGGGATCATGGTCGAATAAAAAGTACTAAAAAATATTATTTCGAAGTACTAAATTTTGATAAAATAGTTACAATATATTAAAAGAAATATTTGTATAACCCGAGAGATCAGTGAGATCACCTATTAAGTGGATCGTGTTGGCATAAGAAGTACCATACGTCAATCGCCCTTAGAGACACGTTACTGACGCATAACCCGAGATCATAACGGGGGATCATCTATTAAGTGGATCGTGTTGGAATAAGAAGTACCATACGTCAATCGCCCTTAGAGACACGTTACTGACGCATAACCCGAGATCATAACGGGGGATCATCTATTAAGTGGATCGTGTTGGAATAAGAAGTATCATACGTCAATCGCCCTTAGAGACATGTTACTCCCGCATAACCCGAGATCATAACGGGGGATCATCTATTAAGAGAATCGTGTTGGAATAAGAAGTACCATACGTCAATCGCCCTTAGAGACACGTTACTCCCGCATAACCCGAGATCTGACCGGGAGATCACCTATTAAGTGGATCGTGTTGGAATAAGAAGTATCATACGTAAATGACCGTTAGGGACACGTTACTGACGCATAACCCGAGATCATAACGGAGGTCATCTATTAAGTGGATCGTGTTGGAATAAGAAGTACCATACGTCAATCGCCCTTAGAGACACGTTACTGACACATAACCCGAGATCATAACGGGGGATCATCTATTAAGTGGATCGTGTTGGAATAAGAAGTACCATACGTCAATCGCCATTAAAGACACGTTACTGATGCATAACCCGAGATCATAACGGGGGATCATCTATTAAGTGGATCGAGATGGAATAAGAAGTACCATACGTCAATGGCCGTTAGAGACACGTTACTGATGCATAACCTGAGATCATAACGGGGGATCATCTATTAAGTGGATCGTATTGGAATAATAAGTACCATACGTCAATCGCCCTTAGAGACACGTTACTCCCCCTTAATCCGATATCCGACCAGGAGATCGCCTATTAAGTGGATCGTGTTGGAATAAGAAGTACCATACGTCAATGGCCGTTAGGGACACGTTACTGACGCATAACCCGAGATCATAACGGGGGATCATCTATTAAGTGGATCGTGTTGGAATAAGAAGTACCATACATCAATCGCCCTTAGAGACACGTTACTGACGCATAACCCGAGATCATAACGGGGGATCATCTATTAAGTGGATCGTGTTTGAATAAGAAGTACCATACGTCAATCACCCTTAGAGACACATTACTGACGCATAACCCGAGATCATAAAGGGGGATCATCTATTAAGTGGATCGTGTTGGAATAAGAAGTACCATACGTCAATGGCCGTTAGAGACACGTTACTGACGCATAACCGGAGATCATAACGGGGGTTCATCTATTAATTGGATCGTGTTGGAATAAGAAGTACCATACGTCAATGGCCGTTAGAGACACGTTAGCATAACCCGATATCATAACGGGGGATCATCTATTAAGTGGATCGTGTTGGAATAAGAAGTACCATACGTCAATCGCCCTTAGAGACACGTTACTGACGCATAACCCGAGATCATAACGGGGGATCATCTATTAAGTGGATCGTGTTGGAATAAGAAGTACCATACGTCAATGGCCTTTAGAGACACGTTACTGACGCATAACATGTGATCATAAAGGGGTATCATCTATTAAGTGGATCGTGTTGGAATAAGAAGTACCATACGTCAATCGCCCTTAGAGACACGTTACTGACGCATAACCCGAGATCATAACGGGTGATCATCTATTAAGTGGCTCATGTTGGAATAAGAAGTACCATACGTGAATCACCCTTAGAGACACGTTACTCCCGCATAACCCGAGATCTGACCGGGAGATCACCTATTAATTGGATCATGTTGGAATAAGAAGTACCATACGTCAATGGCCGTTAGAGACACGTTATTGACGCATTACCCGAGATCATATCGGGGGATCATCTATTAAGTGGATTGTGTTGGAATAAGAAGTACCATACGTCAATCGCCCTTAGAGACATGTTACTGACGCATAACCCGAGATCATAACGGGGGATCATCTATTAAGTGGATCGTGTTAGAATAAGAAGTACCATACGTCGATGGCCTTTAGAGACACGTTATTGACGAATAACCCGAGATCATAACGGGGTATCACCTATTAAATGGATCGTGTTGGAATAAGAAGTACCATACGTCAATCGCCCTTAGAGACACGTTCTTCGACGTATAACCGGATATCATAACGGGGGATCATCTATTAAGTGGATCGTGTTGGAATAAGAAGTACCATACGTCAATCGCCCTTAGAGACACGTTACTGACGCATAACCCAAGATCATAACGGGGGATCATCTATTAAGTGGATCGTGTTGGAATGACATGGACTCAAGATTCACTTCTCTTATAAATCAACTAAAGTCACTAGGTGAACACTTTTCAAATCTTAAACTCTGTCAAAGAATATTGAGATGTTTGCCTCCCGAGTGGGATCCTAAATCCACAGCTATTTCTGAGGCAAAAGATCTTTCTATTCTTCGTAAAGAGGAACTTATTGGATCTTTACTTGTTTACGAGTCTCAAATGAATGCTCGTAAACGAGCTAATGTTGAGTCACGGAATATAGCTTTTCAAGCTGCAGTTCGTAAACGTGTACCCGAGACTTACGTGAGCGATAGTGATGATGATGATGAGGACATTGCTATGTTGGTTCAAAAATTCAGAAAATTTCTAAAGTATAAAAAGCGGTCTAGTCATCATTCAGCTCCTCAAGTGAACAAATCTGAAAATTCTGAAGTTATATGTTTTAACTACGATAAACCGGGTCATTATAAATCTGACTGTCCTTATCTTATGCATGGTAAAGCAGCTAAACCTGCTTTTCAGAAACACCATAAGTACAACGGTTTTGCTGCTTGGGATAACAGCTCTGAATCTGATACTACTTCGCTAAAAAATGAAAAGGCCAACATCTGTGTGGTCAATTCTGATTATGAATCAGATTCTGAGGCTGAAACCCCTTCTAAGTCTAAAAATATCCTGCATTTTCTTTCCAGCATTCTAGCAACTAGACAGCATCGTTTGTGTAATGAAATTAACGAGTTAAAGCTAGAAATGGAAGAAAAAGATAAAGTTGCTTGCACTCTTAGAAACTCATTTCTTAAGCTGGAATCTAAATCCGAAAACTTGATCAATGAAAATGAGTCTTTAAAGGTTGAGATGTCTAAGCTCACACAAACCATTCAAAGGTTTGAAAATAGCTCTAAACGGCTTGATGAGCAACTCTCTTCATTTAAAGACCCTAAGGACAAAACCGGTCTTGGCTTCAAACCTTCCTTGGAAGAAGTTGTAGTTAAGCCTCCAGTTTTTGTCTCAAAAGGTAAATAAAAAGTCTTTGAATCTTAACCCATTCATGTTGAGAAAGCATCTAAGGCTTCTACATCTTACACTTCTATGAAATCACCCAAGCATGCTTCATCTACACACTCACACACCTCACAGCATGCTGATTACACTAAAGCTATGTTTAGATATTCATCACCTCCTAAACATCATGCATTTCAGTATGATAGAAGAGCCTCTAGGAACATTATTCCTAGTAGTTCAACTTTTCAAACTTGTTTTGCTGCACCTTATCATCCTGTTTTTCAAAGACTGCACAACATTTTCAAATCATTCACAACTTTTTCAAAGAACCACCTAAAGTCGATCTACATTTACCTCACACATTTCATCACACGCTTTGCACCATTCAAAGATACACATCCACCATTTCATCACACACCACCTCAAGCATTTCAGCATTCATCTAGATTGTATGATGCTAGACTACACACACCAACACCCTACACTCACATGAAGCCTCGCATGGCACCCATTCATACATGGTTTCATGAGCATAATCAATTTGGTCAAAGTCACCCATATCCCCATCCACTATATTTTGGCTTACTTGGACCCGCTCCAAAGACCACTCGTACTTCTTATGGTACCAATTTTGGTCCAAGAAGTATTCCTAAGAAGCCTAAAATTAAGAAGGTTTGGGTACCTAAAATTACTTTAGTTAATAAGACTAACCTTTCGGACCCAAAGATCTAAAGGGTACCAAGCTTATTTGTTTTAATTTTGCAGATCTCCCAAATAATCCAAAATCAGGTGAATCAACTCGAATTGTATAATGCTTTGAGAAACCGACATGCTTACAGCTTCATGATATCACACTTGATATCTTCTTTCATTTCCACCATTTCCATAATCCATTAATTCCTTCGATCTCTTACCATCATATCATCCTATATTCTAATTGTCAAGTATTTTGTGAGTTAATATGTCTAAGCATATTTTTTTTTAAAAAAAAACTCCTTTATCTTTAAAACTCTTTTCTTAACCCATTGATTAATTTTCAAACTAAGGGGGAGAGAAATATTAGTAAAACTTGCTTTAAAGCTTTTACTTAGGGGGAGCATTATGTTTTTCTAATAGCTCCTAAGTAGGGGGAGTCTACCCCAAAATAAAGTTTTACAAGTGATATTTTGAAAAATAATCAAAGGGGGAGAATTGTTGGGTATTTTGTGTTGATATATTTTTAAAATATTTATTTTGAGATATATGACGTAATTATTTTTACAATCAATTGTGTTTTGTGACATGTTTGAAAATTAATCTTTTATGTGTCACATTATTTATATATTATATGTATATGGTACGTATGTTCCCTTATATATATTATTGGACCACATAATGTAAGTGTCTTTTTTTTAATATTATCTTTTATAATATTTATATCATTATCTATTATACAATATATACTTTATAATAAGAAATCAAATGGCCTGCTCCTGTTACCTTTGACTCGGCCTGCCTCTTTTATTTTCTTAAACCCAAAATTCCATTTTCGGCCGGATTTTCTTACCCCAATAGTCTATCTATCTTTATCCTAAATTGTATTCAATTCAAACTCTAGTACCCTATTTCTTTATAATATATTTTCCTAAATCCTTTATACAATAATGCTGCCGCCCTCTTGCCTCAGTTTTCTAGATATTCACTTCTCTAGAAACCCACCCAACCATTACCTCCTAGGCTCCATCACGTCTCTATCTCTTCCTCTCTTCCCAAAACTTTTCAGCTCTCCTTCATCTTCTTTCTTCTATTTTCGGTTTATCAATGGAGAAACCTCTTCCACCCGATGCTCTTCTATTTTCCAAATGAAGAAAAGCTGTGAGCTTTTGTCTCTGCAAATCTCATAACGTCCCTTTTCTTCTTTGAGCAATTTCTGAAAAACACTGATGATACGAGAATACACACCTCCACGTGGAATTATCTGATTGGTCCATCCGGCGTTTGCATAAGTCTGGGCGGCTATCGACATCGGTCGATCTTTGGGCGTACCGATGAAGACCACGGCTCGAGTGGGATTCACCAAGTGTCTGGACTCGAGCGCCCATGTCGGCCGACGTCGAGTCGATCTCGGATACCTTAGCCAGTGCTCCTGGGTCCACATTCCACAGGTTACTTGGAAAAGAGGCAAGGCCCATTTAAGGTATTTATGACAATAACTCCAAATTACCCTTAGTTCTAGGCGGAAGAAGGACATGTGCCTATAAATACATAGCTCCGGGACTACGTAAGGCTTGATTCTGGACTTTCACACAGATATCGTAGGCAATCCAAGATACATTCTTGGACTCGGCCATAATACACCAAAAACATCATCTTTTATTCATATTTAGCCATCTCGATCTCTTACAATTCATCCTTAGATTACACGTGGCCTCAATTCACCTGGAGGTGCGTTATTTAGCATCGTCATTTGGCGCTGAAGGAGGGCCTTCTACCGGTGAGTTGGTAAAGAGATTGCAATGGTGCCGCCAAGAAAGGAAGAAACCGACGAAACAAAGAAAAACACTGCGGATCGAAGAGCACACGGATATAGATCCAGCGGGGTTCCTCACAGATTCAAGAAGTCCCCACTGGATCTAGACCGCGATTGCAGATCCTCCCAGGCCTCGCCTTCCCCACACCGCAAGACATGGCGAGACCACTTGGCATCTTTGGATGAGGACGCCGAAGAGGTGGTAGCCTCGGCATTTATAGGTAAAGGAATCTGCAATCCCCCTGATGAACACCAGTTAGACCCACCAGGTCGTAAGGAGATTGATAATGCTAAGGGAAAAAGGCCTGTCGGGGTTCAAGAGGAGTGTGAGGAAGGCGCGATTGAAATCAGCGTGACTAACGCCCGCAAACGTCCTGAGCAAGAAAAGCTTCAGCGGCAGGTCGAGGATAGCATCCGAAACGAGTTCAACCGCATTGTGGGGAAAGATCAACCCACTGAATGGCTTGAGTCGCCATTTAGTCCCGAGATCGAAATATACACGATGCCCGAATCCTTTAAGCCGCCAAAGATGGAGCCCTATGACGGTACTACGGACCCAGAGGACCATCTATATCGATACATATCTTTGATGAGGTTGAGAGCGCCAATGGCGCCATGAAGTGTCGAGCTTTCGATCGTTGCTCACGGTCGAGCTCGGGAGTGGTTTCACAAGCTACGTCCCGGTCGATCTCTAGCTTTCTGATTGGGACAAAAATTTGGGGCGCTTTCATTGGGAACAAGAAGTTCCATCTTAGTGCTACCCACCTTATGAACATCAAGCAGAAAAGGGAATCTACCATCGACTTCACGAGACGTTTCAACCTTGAAGCCATGAAAGTGCATAATGCCGTGACGCTACCGCAAGTTAATGCCTTTGTAGGAGGTCTCATGGAATATGAAGCTGTATGATAAACTATCCAAGAAAATGCCAAATGATATGGATGAATGTGTGAACATAGTCCATAGATTTTGCCAAGGTGAGGAGGCAGTGCGTCTGCACACCATCTCACTTGGCCTCAACTCGAGGAACGATTCCCGAAGCCAAACCAAGGGTCAACAGAGGGGTCGGAACGAAGAAAGCAAGTCCAACGTCTTTGATCGACTGACAGCACCGATATCAGATCGCTTGGGAAAGAAAGGAAATTTAAAAGACCGTGACTTTATCCCCCTCAATCGATCTCGAGGGGAGGTATTGGCAATCATGATCAAGAAAAACATCGCTAGGACACCTAAGCCGATGTCTAAAGATCCGGAGAAAAGGAAAAACACTCACAAGTATTGTGACTATCATAGAGATGTGGGGCACGACACGGAGGAATGCTTTGATTTGAAGAGGGATATCGACGCCTGTATCCAAGAGGGTCGATTGGATGAAGTCGTTGACAGGTCAGAAAAAGACGAGCCGAAGGGCCGTCGGGAGTACAAGAGAAAGAGCTACAACGGAAAGAAAGATCGGTCCCCACGTCGGGATAATAGGAATCGGCGGGAAAAGTCACCTGACCCAACACACAAAGACAACCGCCGAGATGACCGTCAAGAAATTCAGAACCGAGATCCTCATCGAGATAATCGTGCCGGATATGACGTTAACACAATCGTGGCAGAGCATGAGTCGGATCGACCTCGATCAAGTCGACACTCGTCTGACAGAACGAGAGAGTCGAAGAAGATCAGGTTGACAACGGAAGTAGGTTACGGACCCAAGGACGATGTTCCGAGTTCCCACAGTCATAGCGAGGGATTGGTGATCGAGGCGATAATAAGCGGGGTCGAGTAAAAGAGTTTGTGTCGGCGATTGGGCGCCGTTAATATCCTTTATTATTCAGCGTTTAGAGCCATGAGGTTGAAAGATGAAGATATCATTCCGTTATCTACCCTTTTTTTTGATTCACAGGCGGCCCATCCACCTGCCGGGTCGATCAATTTGTTAACGACGGTCGGAGACGGAGAAAAGGGCGGGCGATGGAAATGACCTATGTCGTAGTTAAGGCCCCTTCAGGTACACAACGCGATATTAGGTCGACCGGCTTTATATGATCTCGAGCCATTATCTCGACTTTCCACAACAAAGATGAAGTTTCCCACCTGCACGGGTACCCATGAAGTCAAGGGAGACGTTGAGGTGGCCCGGAATTGTAGCTTGGTTACGATCAAAGGAAAAGGGGTTGGGCAAGTGCTAGTTGAGGAGTTGATACCTGAAGAAGATGAAGATCGAAGCTGGGTTTCTGCCGACCCGACCGAGGAAGTTCGAGTTTGGAAGGAGGAAGAAGGTCAGGGGGTCCAGATCGGGAAGTGGATGCCACACCCCGACATGAAAGCCTTGGTCGACCTCCTCGTTGAGTTTCGAGACGTTTTTGCATGGAAGGCAGATGACATGCCCGGCCTATCGGCGGATATAGCTGTGCACCAACTTAACGTCGATCCCAAAAAGAAGCCAATACGGCAAAAGAAGAGAAATCTTGCACCTGATAGAAAAGAGGCGGTGAAGAAGGAAGTCGACAAGTTGCTCGCTGCGGGGATTGTGAAAGAGGTATTTTATCCAGTTGGTTAGCCAACCCGGATTAGTTAAGCCGCGGATCGAGTGGCGAATGTGTGTCGACTTTACTGATCTTAACAAGGCATGTCCCAAGGATTCTTACCCGCTACCAAAGATCGACCAGTTAGTCGACTCGACACTGGGCTTCGAGGTGTTCGGGTTCCTCGATGCTTACAGAGGTTATTATCAGATCTTTATGGACCCACAAGACTCGGAAAAAACGCTTTCATCACGAAATTTGGCACGTTTTGCTTCGTTCACGATGCCATTTGGGCTTAAGAATGAAGGGCTACTTTATCAACGGGCCGTCAACAAAATTTTCAAGAGACGAGATAGGTCGAATATGGAGGTTTCGTGGATGATTTGTTGATCAAGAGCAAGTCCTTGGGGCGATTTCTTGTCGATGTGAGAGAAGTTTTCGAAGTATTGCGAGCAGCAAAAATGAAGCTCAACCCAAAGAAATGCACATTCGGAGTTCGATCAGGGAAATTTCTAGGATACATGATATCGAGAGATGGGATCAGAGCTAACCCAGATAAAATCGAGGCCCTCAAAAGCATGCCCACACCTCGGAATGTCAAAGAGGTGCAAAGGTTGACAGGTCGGATGGCGGCTCTCAACCGTTTTCTGTCGATATCGGCGCAGAGAGCTCTACCTTTCTTCAAGATTTTGAAAAAAGCTAGTCCGTTCGATGGGGCGGGACCGCCGGCGCGTTTGACGATTTGAAAGAATATTTATCTGATTTGCCAACGCTGTCCTCACCTCGAGATGGAGAGAAGCTCCTAGTCTATCTAGCAGTCTGCGAGGAAGCGGTAAGCGCTGTCTTAGTTCGAGAAGGAGACCAGGGACAAGTCCCAGTCTATTTTGTCAGCAAAGCCCTTCAGGGTGCAGAAATCAGATATACCCCTGCGGAGAAGTTAGCGCTGAGTTTAGTTCATGCGTCGAGGAAGTTGAAGCCATACTTCCAAGCACATCCTATTGTTGTGGTTACTGACCAACCGTTAAAACAAATTTTGGCGAAGCCCGAGACATCGGGTCGATTAACCAAGTGGGTAGTCGAGCTAGCGGAATACGACATAGAGTTTCTACCTCGCACATCCATCAAGGGTCAAGCTCTGGCTGACTTCTTAGCAGAAGGGTTGTCGATTCAGTTAGAGCAAGGAAAACAGTCATCAGAGGAGCAGTGGACACTTCACGTCGATGGTGCCTCGAGTAAAGAGGGGGCTGGAGCTGGTTTACTGCTAGTTAGTCCGAAAGGGGAAGAGTTTCCGTATGCACTCCGATTCGAGTTCAAAGCCACGAACAACGAAGCCGAGTATGAGGCCTTAATCACAGGGTTAAAGCTAGCATCGAAGTTGGGAGTCGAGAATCTTCTGGTATACAGCGACTCTCAGCTCGTGGTAAATCACGTACGGGGAGAGTATGAAGCTAAAGAAGAATCAATGAAAAGCTATCTAAGGGTTGTTCAAGGGTTAATGTCGAAATTCAAGACGATCTTAGTCGAACAAGTACCTCGGAGTGAGAACAAGCGAGCCGATGCGTTGTCTAAGCTCGCGTCGAATTTCAAATCAAAGAGGAAAGTTCCGGTTGAGATGCTAGCGGAACGGAGCTATAACGAGGTCGACGTGCAGCCCGTGGTTCAGGGATCGACCTGGATGGACCCAATAGCACTATTCTTAAAGATGGAGTGCTCCCCACCGATAAATCTCAAGCCAGGAAAATCCGACTTCAAGCCTCCAGTGCACGCTTTTCGATTATGTGCTTTATCGAAGATCATTTGTAACTCCTTGGATGCGATGTGCATCGGAAGAAGAAGGGCATATCTACTTGAAGAGATACACCGAGGATCTGTGGTAATCATTGCGAGCTCGAATGTTGGCAAGAAAATGCAAAGCGGCGTGATACTTCGGCCGTCAATGCAAAAAGATGCGAGTCGATTGGTAATGAGTTGCGAGCTGCCAGTACACGACGTGGTAACTCATCGCCAGCAAGCACGAGAAATGAATGCCATCGAGTCAGTATGGCCGTTCGGCGAATGATGGAGTCGATATAGTCGGACCTCTACCTCGAGCTCCGGGAATTTCAAATACGTCGTCGTTGCGGTTGATTATTTCACTAAATGGGTCGAGGCTAAAGCTCTTCATCGACATCGTGGCTCAAACCATCAAAAATTTCTATGGGAAAATATTTTGTGCGGGTTCGAATTCAAAGTATCCGATCTCGGACAACGGGACTCAATTTCTTGATGATAGGTGCGAATTGGTTGAAAGAATTCGGGATCGAGCACGAAACGATGTCGGTGGCTCGACCTCGACCCAATGGGCGAGGTCGAAGCGGACAAACAGCAGAATCAAGTTTGGGTTGAAGAAGCGATTGGAAGATGAAGGCCGAGATTGGGCGGCTTCGGCTTACCAGAAGATATTGTGGTCATATCGCACAAAGACCCAACTCAACAACCCAAGAAACTCCTTTTGCCATGGCCTATGGATGTGAAGCCGTGATACCGCCGAGATCGGACTAGCATCGCCTCGGGTTTTAGCTTATAATGTCGAAAACTAATGTCGCCCGATCTAAGAGAAGAAAAAGACAATGTTGAAGAGAAGAGGGAGATGGCGGCGTATCGGATGACCAGTTATAAAAGAAAGATTTCTCAGTATTACAACGCGAGGGTAAAGTACAAATACTTCCAAGTAGGAGACCTCGTATTGAGAAAAAATGAAGCCAGCAAGCAGGACCCAATAGGCAAGCTCGAGCCGAATTGGGAAGGTCCATATAAAATCTTGAAAGTGCATCCTAAGGGGTCGTATCAGTTGGGCAGGTCGGATGGAAGCACAGTGCCTCGAACTTGGCATGCCACCAACCTCAGAAAGTATTATTTTTAAATTATTTCTTATTTTCATGACTTTTGCAGTTCTACCTTCATCAGTTGTAACAGGTCGATATGACATTGTATTGCGATTCCTTTTATAAAGCATGCTTTCTTTTCCTTTTTAATTACGCTACATGTGCGAGACCGTATGAAAAAGCAAAAAGGGGGGCAAATGAAAAAGCGCAACAATCGACCGAGACATCAGTTCTCCGACCCGAACAACTCGGCACTGTATGGTGAAAAAAGCCAAGTCATTGACAGTGCTTAAGTCACCTCGAGACGATTAAGCTGAAAGAAATAGTGAATAAAGCCAAGTCACTGACAATGCTTATATCACTCCCGACATGCCAGTAAGCTACGATGCTAAGCAGTCGGCGGATTTAAAACAATATAGTGAATAAAGCCAAGTCACTGACAATGCTTATATCACTCCCGACATGCCAGTAAGCTACGATGCTAAGCAGTCGGCGGATTTAAAACAATATAGTGAATAAAGCCAAGTCACTGACAATGCTTATATCACTCCCGACATGCCAGTAAGCCACGATGCTAAGCAGTCGGAGGATCCCACGATGGATCCTTAACTCGGCTCGATCATAAGCACCACGATGTGCCCGATCAAAAGCAGAATAGTCGAATCGAGCTCCGACCCAAAAGCCGAGTCAAGCCAACAAGGCAGCACAACGCTAGGTCGACTCATACTCAAGTGTACCAGGAGTCATGAACTCCTACTACACTTCGAGGGGCCAGCAGGGGAATTAAGTCCGAAGGACTACACCCCATAAGGCAACATTTTCAAGGGAATTAAGTTCAAAAGGACTACACCCTAAACGAACGAAACGATCAACAAGAAACAAAAGATATTCAGTGAAAAGCATAGTGATGATTCAAATTCAAAGATCAAAATGCAAATTAAAATGACCAAATACAAGTTTAGACAAATAAAAATGTAAATGTTATTACAACCAGATCGAATAAGAAAAGTTCAATAAAAAGGCGACAAGAGAAGAGCATCAGGCAGAAGGCTGGTTTGAAGTCGAAGCATTGGGATCGACCTGTTCCTCCAACTCGGCGTTCACTTCACCGGCTCCCTCCAGGGTTGGGACCACGTACTTGTTATAGAGAGACACGCCAGCCTTGAAATCGGTGATATATCGGCCATATCGGGGAATGGACTCTGGGTCGTATAAATAGGCTTTGCCGATGCTCTTGACCTCGAAGTCAGGGACGACCATCTTGACTTCGTCCAGTGCGTTCGAGAACCCCCCCTTCATGGCCTGACTCATCAGGAGCGCCAGGTCGTTATCAAACTCGTCCAGGCGTCGGAAATCCTTCTTAGCTGCTTCCAGCCGGTCGTGAAAGCTATCGACCTCGGTGAAGATCGTCTCGAGCCTTGGTAGAGGCAGCCACTCGGCTACAGTCCGATCCACTCCGACTTCACCGCCGCCACTCGGATCCTAGCGACGGTCTTCTGTGCCTTAGGCAGATCCGATTCGATTTGGCGTCTATCGTCCAACTTATTGGCTTTAGCTTTCAGCTTCTCGAGATCCGATGTCAGCTTAGCGATCGTCTCCTTCTGCTCCTCCAAAGCTGCCGAGGGAGACTCGATTCTATTCAACGCCACTTTAGCGGCCAGACGAGTGCAAAAGTGCGGAAACATTGTTAACTTCAAAGTCAGACAAAACCTTGAAAATACAAGGAAATAAAAGAAGACTCACAACTCGTTGGCTCTTCATGATAAGGTCGTGTAGCTCCTCCGGAGTCATGCCCTCCATCTCTGCTACGCTCATCCCGGGGATCGCCTCAGTAGAATTTGGTGGAGCAAGGTTACGGGTCTCCTTCCCGACCCCATGTCTCGCCTCGGAGGTTTTATGGCGTTTTCTCGAGACGAAGTCACCTTCGGTCGGCTCTACCACATTGGCCTCGTCGGTGACTCCTTAAGATCTCGGATGCGGGGCGCAGAGTAGAAGAACGAGTCGTACCCCTTTGTCCGCCGGATGTAACCGAGGAAGGCTTCTTCGACCTGATGCGAGCAATTTCCTGGATTGTGCGAGGATCTACCTTTTTAGGGTCGGGCATCTTTCCGACTGCCTCTAGCCTTGCAAAGTGTTCCACTGCGAACAAGAGATATGTCGACGTTAAAATAGCATTAAAAATCTAGAAAATACAAGTACAACAGTTCAACAGAACGGATAAGTCGCCTACGCAAAACTCGAACGTCCTCATCGAGTTCCAAATAAGCGCTGGACCTGCTGTCTCGAGGTCAGCAAACGGATATAGAGAATGTAGGTTCCGAGTCGCAACATCGGGATGAGCGCACTCGATGGTCGGCGCGACTCGGGAATATCCGATTTGAGCCGATCATGCCATTTTTGCGGTCTTTGGAACCAAGTATGTATGTCGATATCAATCAGACCATGTCGAATAAAGAAAAAGTTGGGTTTCCAGTCGCCATGAGACGAGATCACCTTCCTCACGAACTCCGATGCCAGAGGACGCTTCTGAAATGTATACCATCCCACGTTCTGTAAACTCGCCAAGGCAAAGTACTGACGGAATAGTCGAACCGAGAATTCAACCTTGGCGATTCGACACGCCAAATATGAAAACCCATTACGCTCCTAATCCCATTGGGAGCGAGCTGGGTGATGCAGATCTTGTAGTGTTGAAGGATCTGCGATTAGACACGGATCGAAGGGGAATCTTAATCCTCTCTCAATTGCGCCGTATATGGCATGAACCCAGGGAGAGTCGTCATGCGAATCGGTATCGATCGTGTGACACTTTAATGTGGTTAGGCGAGTAGGGGATTCCATATCTCAAACAGATCGCCTTGGCTTTCTCTGGCGTTAGGTTTGACACACATCCATACGGTCCCCCGACCTGCATTCGGTTTTGCACCTGGCAACAGGTCGAGAAGATACAACGGGTCGAGGAGATGTCTCCTCTCCCTCTTTCTTCTTCTTCTCCGTTGCTCTCTCACCGGAAGCGATTGGATTCTCGAAAATTGTCTCTTCCGTCGATTCTACCTCGCCACAATCTCCTCTCTATTTTGGGAGTCACTATCATTTCTAGAGACATGGGCTTAAGGAGAAGATGCAAGAAATAAAAATAAGGAGAATTTAAGTGAATTTAGGGCTTACTTGAACTTTCGGCTAAGGAACTGAAACTCGCTGAAGATTATAATGACGAATGAGAAACGTCAAGGTCTTGGACTCCTTTTATGCGTGTGAATCTTGCAAATGATTTGAAAGGGTGGAGATTGTGGGTAGTTATAGAATACGTAACGCGAGAATCAAGGGTAGTGGGCGCTAAACGCTTCGCCGTTTCACGCGCATTAATGCTAGTACAAGATGACGTCATCCTACGGCGGCACTTAGATCGGGTAGATAGGATACCGGTGCGTCCCGCCTAAAAGAAGACCACGTGTCGAGAGTTATTTAAATTTTCGAGATCCGATCTCGGCATTCGAGACGAGCTTCACTCCGATCTGGGGGCTTATGATGATACGAGAATACACACCTCCACGTGGAATTATCTCGATTGGTCCATCCGGCGTTTGCATAAGTGCGGGCGGCTATCGACATCGGGTCGATCTTCGGGCGTACCGATGAAGACCACGGCTCGAGTGGGATTCACCAGTGTCGGACTCGGCGCCCATGTCGGCCGACGTCGAGTCGATCTCGGATACCTTAGCCAGTGCTCCTGGGTCCACATTCCACAGGTTACTTGGAAAAGGGGGCAAGGCCCATTTAAGGGTATATATGACAATAACTCCAGCCGCCCTTAGTTCTAGGGCAGAAGAAGGACATGTGCCTATAAATACATAGCTCCGGGAACTACGTAAGGCTTGATTCCTGGACTTTCACACAGGATACGTAGGCAATCCAAGATACATTCTTGGACTCAGCCATAATACACCAAAAACATCATCTTTTATTCATATTTAGCCATCTCGATCTCTTACAGCTCATCCTTAGATTACACGTGGCCTCAATTCACTGGAGGTGCGTTATTTAGCATCGTCAAACACTTTTTGCTCTAATGAACCTGTTCTTGGTTCGAATGATGTCCTACACAGCTATACAGTCAGACGGTGCCCATTCTTGAGCTAAAGCCGGATGCTTTCTTGGCCATTGATGCCGTGAAGGTGGTTTACGATGCTACACAATGCTTTGAGGCCGATGATTGAGACAAGCGAGGCCAATGATGTCCTATTTGACATCTATACACTCATATTGAAGCCCTGAATGTCGGTTGTTTATGCCTCGATCATGTCTGCCATCTCTCAAGAATTACAGTAATAAAGCACGAATTTTTCTTAATTTTTGCATAATCACTGAGCCTTTAGATATACCTAGTTGTATATTCATATGTATGTGTGTTGTATTCTATATAAAAGGTCGAGTCTTGTGACTGCATGTTTAATCCCAGTGCTTATTTAGCAAAAGTTTGATGTCTCTGTGCTTCGTGTAAAGATTAAATCTTTGAAGCTTAATTTCGTTTATTTGTGTATCTCACACTTGCATGCCTTAAATGTGCTTCGATCCTTTTGAAATTCGCTTTATAATAAGTTTGATACTCGCTTCAAATTTCCTCTGTTTATAACACATCACTTTCATCTCAATGCTGTTATTTTCGTCTATTTAGAACACTGCACCAAGCTCACAGTCTTGTCACTTTTTAGAGTCTCACCTTTTTGTCTATATTTTCTTATAGTTGTTTTACACATTTCATGTGGTCTGCATTTTAATCTGAATAATGCCTTTGTGAGTTTGTCACACATCACTAAGTCTGAAACCATGCTACATATAAAATTAGAAGTTATAATTAATTTGTTATGTGATATCTGAATTGCATTTACTGAATTTACACACTTATTACAAGTTTGTCTTTTTGATAAAAGATTTTTTGAATGCTTGATGTTTGTAGAGCATTTCAGAAATTACCTTTTAAAATAGATGACTTGTATAAGTACTTCATTTCATCATTTCTAGTATGTCACACACACAATCATAACTTAATCTTGTATGCCATTAGTATAATCTCTCACATTCACCTACATTCATACATCATTCTAAATTCAATGCATTTACACGCAGACTCTCTATTCCAATGTGTGCACAATCTTTTGCTATGTATGTCACTATTTCTCTCATGCATCAATCATAGTCAGGGCCCTTGTTTGTTAAATGACTACTTTACCCCATACTATAAACACTAGTTGTTTAGTAGTATAAATACCAACTATACATCAAAATTGACTAAGCAATTGAACTCCCATTCTCTTGGTCAAACACCCCTTTCAAACTAAACTTTCTCTTGTCTTGTAAGTGCTTGCAGGGGTGTCCAAAGTGCAGGCTGCATTTGGAAGCTTGAAGACTTAGGAATTAGGAAGTGTGTAGTTAGTTAGTGTTGAGTGTTTGAGAGTTCGGAGTGTCATTTGTGAGGCACGATTGTATTTGGTGAGGAAAGCCTTGTATTTACATTCATGAGTTAGGAATTAAGTGAGTTGTGAGTGTTAGAGAATCTTGAAGAGAATTCAGTTTGCTTGTCATTACAATCGGGTTCATCAAGTTTGGAGTGGATAGGGCTTCCTCAAAGCTTGGTGGTTCAACACACAAGGTGTGTGTTGGTGGACCTTGGCTTAGGGCGTTGGATGTAAAAGATTGCAAGGCTGCCTTTGTTTGGTTCTTGTCATAGCTTAAGCTCGTTTTGGTTTGGTAAACCCTATTTAAACCTTGTTCTTTTGTGTAGTTTATTTTATAGCTTGGTTTAGTTATATTTGAATCTACGAGTTTAAGTGGTTATCTAAGCTTGGCTTGGATCAACGCTTAATATTGATTCAAGTAGGACTTGCACTTGTGTATGTGTTACTTGGATTGATTATTTGTTTTGGTATCTCCTTCGCATGATTTGTATTGAAGTAAAATCTGTTTTGTGTGTTAAGGATTTCAACTAGATAACTAGTTAACTTAATTTTGTCTAAATTTCTATAGTACTTCCGCCTATAGGATTTACCGGAAATTAAGTTATTAACTCTGTTTTTAAAAGTATCAAAAAAGTAGTAATAATCTATTCACCCCCCCCCCCTCTAAGGTATTGTTTGCGCGTTTACGGTCCAACACACTCCCTCCCAAATCTCCCGCCATCGTGATCCCTAAAAACTTGAACTCTTTTGAAAAGTTTCAAACTTTTGCCGGATAAACTTGTATCTTTTGGACCTTTAGCCTCCATTCTTCACAAAAACACCTCTCTCTCTTAAAAAAACCTAATTTTCCTGAGTTGCTCCTCCAAATAGGTACTACTATTTCTTCAATTTGCAGGTATTATTAGATTAAATATGCTTATAGTATTACTGATTGTTTCTTATATGAAATTGTTTCATGTTTTAATTTGTTATGAAGGGTGTTGATTGAGATTCAACTGTTGATTGCTATCCCGATGGCTTCATCATCAAACTGTATTGTAAGTCAATTGAAAATAACTTTTTGTTTTGGGGGCGGAAGTGAAATTAACTGATGCTAGATCTGTTCAATGATTGTTAACAGATTTTCTGCAAAAAAAACGTGTTCTGGACACAATAGATGTTAGATCTGTTCAATGATTGTAAATAGTGATGTTTTAAAAAAAACATAATTTGGATGATCAATAAAAAGTTTTGGAATTGAAAACAACAGATGCTAGATCTGTGCAATGATTGCTAAGAGTGATGTTCTGCAAAAAATGAATTTGGGATGATCGGTTTGGTTTTTTGGGATTGAAAATAATCGATGTGATCTGTTCAATGACTTTTAATAGTGATGTTCTCGCAAAAAAACTTTCATGGATGTTCATTTTGGTAGTGGTTTGTTCTTTTGTTCTTCCAAAAAATGTATTTTGGTATTTTGGATGTTCATTTTGTGGTCTTTCTTTTTTATTAGTGCTATTCGTGGTGTTATTTAACTGAATTCTATTTCTTTAAGAACACCTCTGGTTCTTCTACCAACCAAAACGAACAACTACTATACATGGATGTAAGATGCCACCGTAATAACGACCGGTCAGATTGCGAACATCAACTACTCCAACTAACCCAGGCAGAAGGTTTTTTGGGTGCGCTAAATTCCCGGTATAAAATCTGGATGTTTTATTGACATAGATTCCTAATTCATTCGTTTTTATATTGATGATAATTCAAATATTAACTTTATATGTATATTGATTCCTCAATCAATTCTATATCTTGCAACAGTCCACCCAACACTGTGGCTATTTCAGTTGGCTTGAGGAACGTGACTTGTTGCGAAAAATAGTGCAAATTCAATGCTCAATAGCTGACATTCAAAGAGACGTTGAATTGTTAAGGTTGATGCGAGAGGATGATGCCAGGAAAATGGATCAGGTTGAGATCAACATCACTGAGTTAATGAAATGATGCATTGAAAATTTTGATGTCACAACTCAAATGTTAAGGACGGACAAATGTGCATTCAAACTAATTGAGAAGCTAAAGCGGGAGAACGAGACCAAAATTAAGATGTTGGCAATTGTAGCTTGTATCGCTACGTGTTTTGTT
Source organism: Gentiana macrophylla (assembly GCA_026214975.1). Classification (NCBI taxonomy): domain Eukaryota; kingdom Viridiplantae; phylum Streptophyta; class Magnoliopsida; order Gentianales; family Gentianaceae; genus Gentiana; species Gentiana macrophylla. Next base: position 40,506,358 of record CM047816.1, on the reverse strand, counting down.
TTCATGTTTGTAGGGAAGTGAAAACTTGATTTCTTTTGTTATTTCTTTTAAATTAACTTGTTGGCTTGTAAAAACTTCCAACTTTAATCAAGTTTCTTCGTTGTTTTCAACTATAGTCATGTCCAATTTGTTAAGTAATTAATCAACAAACACTCCAAAACAAACTTGAACTTGTTTACATACATCAAACTTGAACATTTTGTTTTCATGTTTGTAGGGAAGTGAAAACTTGATTTCTTTTATTATTTCTTTTAAATTAACTTGTTGTCTTGTAAAAACTTCCAACTTTAATCAAGTTTCTTCATTGTTTTCAATTTGTTAAGTAATTAATGAACAAACACTCCAAAACAAACTTGAACTAGTTTACCTACATCAAACTTAAACATCATGTTAAACAAAATAACATCCAACATAAAAAATAGAACGTGTCACAAGGTACATCAAACTTAAACATCATGTTACAAATTCTAAACCAACCAATTCAGTGGTATAAATTTAGCCTCGGTATAAGTTTCTTGGGTAGTGGTTTCAGTTTCTTAGGTAGTCAAACGCGACAAGTAGTAACGCTTAGGATCTTTAAATCTCCGAGAATAATGTCTACCGATTAGCTTGTAGGAAGCATGTTTGTGGTCTTTTGTACCAATCAAAGGTCGGCAAGTTGCTTAAATTCATACCTTGTCACTTCAAAGTTTTCACATCCACTAGTTTTCATTGCTCGCAACCGCCATTTGCATCCATTGGCTTCACACTTTATTGTAAAAAGGCTTTTGGTGGACTTCAATGTTTTGGAAAAAAAATTAAACTTCACAGCCAACATCTCAACCTTATACTGTAAATACTCCTTGGATCTAAACTTGTCTTTGACATGCATGTCGACATCTTCAGTAATGTTCACAACATCTACACCTTCGATATCGATTCCAGTTCCGGGTTCCAGTGCATTCAAAGATTCCACATTCGGGGCTACATTCAAACCATCACCATTTGGATAATCCACATTCATGGGCTCTTGAGATTCTAAAAATACATCTTGACCCAATGACATCAATAAAGAATCTTCAAGCATCTTAACAGTTTCTCTACTATCCAAACCTTCATCAATCCCCATTCAATCAAATCTCTCGTTTACCTCATTGTTTTCATCAACAACTATTTCAACACTACTTGCTTGAGTTCCCATCAAGTACACCAACTCACGTGTTTCTTGACTCTCCATAGCATGTTCATCATGGTCAACACGTGATGCTTCCGGTTCAACATGAGTTGCTTCCCCTTCAGATTGTGTTCCGGTTTTCCTTTGCTTTCAAACTTACTAATATCAAATCTTTCTTTAGATCACAAACACTAAAGAACCGTGTCACAACCTTATCACAATCAACTACTATCGGTGTAGCTTTACTAATAGGGGACATAACTTTCAATTCAAAATCATTCAACCTTGTATCAAATTCCAATTCTTCTTTCACCAGCTCGTACAATTCAAGAAATGAAATGCTTTTTTTCACGTTTAACAGCTTGGTCACATGGTCTGTTTCATTTCCTACATAATTCCAAAACCAATCATCATCGACATTCTTCCCAAACTCAAGCGGATAACATACATATATCGAAACTTTGCGTTCCCTACCCATGACGAATCAACAATATCCTGCCTTAATCCATTCAATACAATGATTACAATCAGGGGCAGGTAAAAAATAAACAACAATGGACTTAAAATATAACGAGTTCAAGCTTGTTTTTGTCTATTACGCAGCTTAACTACTTTCACATGACTATAGTTGAACTCAATTCAATACTTAGGGGGACTATAGTTGAAGAATCACAATACCGACGGGGAAAACATCAAACATACTTAGTCAAAGTAGGAAGTTTGTACAAGCCAACATCTCAATTACTTTCGATGCATCTTCTTCCCCACTTCATTACATTATATACTAACATGTTATAGAAAAATGCTCCGAAACTAAGAAAAATAATACATACCCGACAGAGATTTTGGAGGAATTTTGAGTTTGTTCACCTCTTCAAACAACACTTGAGCTTTAGCTTCTAATCGAGTCACTACAATGGCGGATGTGGTTGCTTAATCGATTTTGGAGGTTCACACGATCGGAAAATGGTGCATTTTTGCCCACAGTCCCGACTTTATAGACAATACGGGTCGGGTCAAGATTGGGGGGAAAATTTGGGGGTAATTTTGGAGGGAAAATTTCAAAACCTACTTTGGGTTCGCCGGAATGTCGAAAATTAAGGTTGCCCTCGCTGGATTTTTGGAAAGGGGGGGAGTTGCAAAATGGTATAATAGGTATCTTGCCTATTATTAAAAGATTGGGTCTAATAAGCCAATACTTTGGTTCGCCAAGTTAAGGCAACCAAAACTTGGTCAATTAGGTCTTTTAACCAGCCGCCCCTTAAAAAATACGTATCTCTATTTTACATACTCTACATCAGCTTCCGTATCTTTGTCCTTACACCATTAAAATATTTATTCTTTATCTATAAAAAGTATTTTTAAAAATATTTTTTGTTAGAAACAGAGAGAAAGAATGAATAAAAATATGTAGGGTGAGCTACGTACCACCCTACATTTGGGGTGTCACTGTTCATGATCCCTATTGTAGGAAAAGGATGGAGAGGCTAATGGAGTGTGTGTTTTTATGTATCCCTACATTTTATCCCTATTGTGGAGATAAAAGAAGGTGTAGGGAGTTTGATGCTAATGCTCTAAGGGCATTCACATGAGAAGCCCTATACGGTGCTCTATCCCTAAAATAAAGATAAAAAGTGAAAATTTGTTTAAATATCTCCACAGCAGAAGCCTCATCCATATTTATTTTTAGGGTCAATGAATAGTATATCCCCATATGAAGCACTATCCCTATTTTAATGATATTTGGTATAAATATAGGGATAGAGACTGTGTTGTGGAGTATTTTGAATTGAGATGTTATAAAATAGGATATGTATTATTTTATATTATTTTAGGGATAAAAATTAGGGCTTCTGATGTGAAGAAATCTAACCATGAAGAACAATTTGATTCTGGTTTTCAAAAAACAGGGAAATCCTGATATCTATTCTTGGAAGTAGTAATACATACAAGGAAGTCATGACATCATGGAAATTTTGAGATTATAAAAATGTAATTGGAGTGAGTCTCCCTCAATTTTTTCGTCTTGTTTTGCACCGGACTACCTTGAATCATCAAGACACTTACATTGTAAGTTGATTTTATCTTCTTTTAGCAGTCGTTTATATTTTTTATATCAGGTTGTTTATTTATAAAGGTTTTTTAGGGTAATTTATAAAGGTTTTAATGTGGTTATTTTAGGGAATCTGGAATTTTATGGATAGATTATCGGTTTCTACTGGCTTGACCGACGCGTTATTGATGTTTTTAGACTTTTTCTGTTAGACAACATCTATTTTCAATGGTTTAAGATGGTTGGCCCTGTGTTTTCCAAGAAGTTTCTTATAGGATTTGGCATTGTACCACTTTACGGATGGAGCTTCCATTAATCACCCCGAGCATATGTTTTTGTCTCTAGATTGTATCGAGGCGTAGATTCACACTTGGATCGAAAAAAACCTAATATTCCTCATAAATTTTGTTTTGTTTGATTCGTATTCACCCGTGCAGTCTGTTACATGTGCTAATGAAAAATATACATTTCCATTAAGGTGGAAAAAAAGATGGGATGAGCAACAAATATTAGTGTTTTTCATTTGCTTTATTTTATTTTAATGGTAGCATTTATGACAAACTTAACATTTCTTATAGTATAGATAGTCATGAGTTTACAATATACAATATTTATCATTCTAAATCTCACACAAACTTATCATGTAACATCCCGAATTTTCAAGACAGGGTAAAAATGTTAAAGGGAAATTAGTTATTTATTTTCCTATTTTGTATTAACCTAAAAGGCTAATAATTAAAAAAGAATTAAATATTTTTAATTAATGGATTTAATTATGGTTATAAATAGAAAATAACCCCTAATGTCCCATTAATCTTTCACGGTAATTTTGTTTCCTGCGAAATCAGAAGCGGGGCGACGACATTAGTTAGAGAAGAGCAAGAACGCAATCTTCCAATTCGAGGCTAATTGGTTGGTTTTTTGTGCAGACGATAGTAGAAGAAATTGATCACCTCGAGCGCGGCGATCGTTTCTATACTAGCGCTTTACTAATCGATAAGTTTTCCCTTAGCCCTAATCTAGAATCCCTTTGTTCTTGACAGCTTAAACTCAAGCGTTTTGGTGATTAGAGGATTGTCTAATCGTAGTTCGTCATTTAATTATCATAGGATATTCGTAGAGACGTTTGGTTCGAAATTCAAGACTTTGCCTACAATTTTTGCTTTCAATTTTATTTTGGAATTGTTAAAGGTAAGTGTGTGTTAAACTGGATTTGGGTGTTCAATCGTCTTTAGTTACATTGTTGATGGTGTTATATATTTTACTTTTCTTGTTTTCATTTGATACATGTCTTGACTTTTATATATTATACGGTAGTTTATTTATTTATTTACATAGTTTTGCTTACGGTTAGATTGTTTTCGGGAAAACAGCAAACGGACTCTGGGTGAATCATTCCCAGGAGCTGAATTCGTAAAGGAAAAGAAAAGAATAATAATAAGTCTATAAAGGAAAGAAAAAAAAAAAAAAAAGGTAACTATTCGGTTGCTAGTTGCTGTTTGAAAAAGGTAATTAAAATAAATAATAATAAAACAGACTATGCACATATACTCTGCACATATGGCTATGCACCTATACTCTGCACATATGAGTTCCAAGATTCGAAAAGAAAAACAGAGAAAAAAAAAAGGTAACTATTACATATGTATTATATATTTCCAGGGAAAAGGAAAAAATATTATTTATATAGTTGAGTTAATAGGTATTTTGTATTTAAGTAATTTTACATAATTTATATACTAAAAAGTTATGCACGAGAAAGTATTATACATGTTTAATGGTTATAGTAAATGTGTATTATATTAATTTTGTGCTTCTATTGTATTATACGATATGATGTGGCTTGCATGTTCCTATGGAACAATATATGTTAATTTGCAATGTCTAACTACGACTTCTGGAAGCCTTGGTTCTGCACCACAACTGAGACCCTCTGCGGGGAGAAGGTGGGAGCACCGGAAGGCGTTGTTTAGGCCTTGTGGGACATTGACTTAGTAGTCATTGATCCATTTACAACGTGCTAGGTAGTGTAACTAGATGTCCATAGGAAGCCTTTTTATGTGAATGAACCAGGTGGTTAGAACTTAAATTGTAAATACATATGTGGTTGTCTAAAAGCTAAAACGTCAATATCAATGGTGAGGCACATTTTTTATATCGAAGCATGGGACACTTACTACTCCTACGGGACAACGTGTAACTCCCACAGGGAACACGAGTCCATGCCCCCAGAGCGGTGCAAACCATGTTGTGGTGCATTTTCAACATGCGTAGTGTCCTTTGGTATTGATGTAACAAACTTATGTGCGTGAGGTTGTACTATGTGATATAGTAGAGGGTGAGTGTGATCTCAATGCAACTTATGTGGCAGAGATTGTAGAAAGTAACTTGTTATATATGATATGATATTTATTATAGCCTCTACCCCTTACTAAGTAATGCGTATGTACTTACCCTCTCTTCTTTATCATCGTCCCACCCCGAGAAGGTGGTGTATTTGTAGAGTCGTTTTCGAGGCCACGAGAGGAGTGACCCGGAGATGATGCAGATGAAGTTTACTGTTCTTTATTTTCCGTTGTAATTTGGTATAGATTCTCTTAATATTTGTAATGATAGAAATCAATGAGTTGACTTTGTGGATACCAATATGTACGGGTTAATTGTATTTGAGGGTTATAGTAAAGTCTTTTGGTGATGTAATAGTCGCAGCCTGTGTTACTGTCGATTGTTTATTAGTTGTTTTGGTTTCCCGAGTCAGTCTTTTTGTCTTCTGCTTGTTCTCTGATGTTTGACTACGTAAGGCTTACGTATATAATTAGATTAAATTCTAATTATATGCGTGCCGGGCGTTCTTTTTCGGATAAGGACCCGGTATCCGGGACAGGGGCGTCACATATCTGATAGGTGTAGTGCCCGAAAGACAATTTCTGTAATTGTTTTTGACAGGATTTATAATTCATCTTAATATTTGCATTTATGCTTATATTAATACACTGCTGAAAACCCTAAGTATATCAGTATGTAATCACATAACTTAGTGTATGGCATACACACGAGGATTGAGTTAGTGATGATATGCTTAAAACTAGTTAGTCTGTGGTGAATTTAATCAGAGTATGGGTCTCATGATTAATATACCAATGATGCGCCCAGAACACTTAACGGTGTGACCGTCTTATCCGGACCGTCGGTATAGGGTACCTAGTGGGGCATTTATATATGATGTCTATCATATAGGACTGGGCCGATTTGATTTGAATTCTGGATATAATTCCGTGATCGAGAAATCTTATCGAATCACTAGATGATCATATATGGATTAATTTGAATCCTGATGTGATCACAGTCTACTTCTTGGTTCAAAGTAGGGTTTGATGTGTTAGTTAAGGATCACTTGGATACATGTGATCTGAACACTTCTCGTTGGCTCTATTCTGGAATGAGTGAGTAGTCTGTGACTTCACAGATATGGAATTCATTCCTTCCTGCGGGAAGTAGACAGACAGTTCACTTATTTGTTAATCCTAGAAACTGATCGATGGGCCCAGTTCATATTATAGTAGTTATGAACTAATTGATCACTAGGGGGTTAATGGTAAATAAGGATAAGATGTTTTGAGAAGGGTTTACGGAAATATCCCGAATCAAAACGAACAGTCTATGGAGGATTTATCCGTATGTAATGATTATATCAATGGACGCTTTTACTCAATGATTGTGAGTGTAAGTATATATCTATAATCGATAGAGTTCGGGCTGGGTTTATGGTGGCGTAATCCCGGAATTAATAGATTGAATAAGAATTGTTCTGTTCGATGAATAATTTTATTTAGTTTATTGTAGCTACTGGTTATAGGTCCATGGTCCCCGATGTGGCTCCTAACATGCATATGTTTCTTGGCGTTGGGCCTCAATGATAATTAAGTAGTTGGACTATTTAATTGATGTGCGAATAATTATTTAGTGGGCTATATAATTAAATACATGGAAAAGACATTTTTCGTGGACTCGGCCCAGTATGTGAAATTTCGTGTGCTAGCCTTATAAGACTAGGGCATGGCATGTTGTGACATGTTGTAATTAGAGAGAAATTAGTTTTCTTGGATAATTACATGTCATGTGATTAATTGTTTATTTGTTAAATAATTAATTAAGGAAAATATATTAGATTGATCCTTAAATATTCTAGATTTATTCTATATTATTCTAGGAGTATCTTTTATGGAAAATGATTATTATAATTGATTTTGTATTAATTATTAAATCCTTGGAGGACAATGATTTCTCTCATATATAAAGAGAGTTCTCCTAAGCCTTTTTGATCGTCACAATACACGCATACGTACACACAAAATAAGATACGGAATTCGGCCAAAGCTTAGGGTTAGAGTTGGGAAAATCTTCGGGATTTTCCGGGTAGCATATCAAGGAGGTCAAGTATCAAGGATCAACATCCACCGGTTGTTCCTTGGAGATACTCATCGGAAGATCGTGGCATCTCAAATTGGATCTCAACTTCATCAATCTTTTAGATCTCCTTTTTTGATTGGTAAGTAGATCTCACCTTCTTGTAGGTGGATCTCAAATTACGTGGTTTAATTTTATATGATCGTGATCCTCTTGTTTATTCCGCTGCGTAATCGGGTGGATCTAGATCCGTCCGACGATATTACATCTAACAATATCATGATTTGTAACTGTTAAGGGTCAATTTGCAGTGTTTTATAAGGATATATTTTATATCAATATTCCCCATATATGGATGTTTTTCGTAGAATTCGAGCTTATAATTGATTAATTGAGCAAATGACGTTTTGAATAGTTAAAATGCAAAATCGAGTAAATATCGTGGTTTTATTATCTATTTTGTATGGTTTTATGTTTTGTTCGGTTTTGTCATCTTTTAGGTGTACAAATGTGGAATGGAAGAGGTCTAAATGATGTTTGATTGAAGATTGAAGTGGAAAGAAAGAGATACAAGAGGATGAAGATGAAATAAAGCTTGGGAAAATCCCAAAACGACTCGTAAATACGACGGGCTAATCAAAAGGCGTTTTACAAGAAGAGTCCTTAATGAAAGTTGTAGAGTTTTCCGAGAGCTTTTTTATGACATTCGGATCATAATTTTTGGAGGTCTACAACTCAAGATATGAATTTTAGAAGTTTGAGTTCAGAATCAATGAACCAGCGTCCAGGCAATCACTGTAGCAGCCGACATACTCCAAATCCTAATTGGAAAAGGATTTAATAGCAGCCGCCTCTCTTTTCCAATATATATATATGAATGCAGCCGAACCCTAAGGATATTCATACAAAAATTCATTCTGCGCGCAAAAAAACAACACGGCGGCGCGCTTTGCGAGTCAAGGCGGTCACCCGAGCCTTGTGCTCGGGTGATCCGGGGTTAGTTTAGATGTCGTTTTTCTTCCGTTTTCGATTCATGGATTCAATCATGTACCAAACTACGTGAGTTTATTTATTTAATTTATTCAGTCCTTATTCGTTTTTTATGATCTTTAATTTATTTTGTATCGTTCTATGATTTTGATGCTATGATGTGAATTAGATCGAGAGATCAGTTTGCTATTGATACGTTTACAACATACGGAAGTTGCGTAGACTAGATCACCATAGAAAGATAGGATTTTTAATCATTAATTATGTGACAAATTAATTGGTTAATTATCTAGGTTGTTAGGTTCTAAAATACGGAAGTTAACTTGAATCTACACCGAGTTTTGTTTGGTAAATCGATCTCAACATTCGGAAGATGAGAGATTGATAAATTGGACTCACTAAGGAATTAGGGGTTTGTGTCTCGTGTAAAGGTGAAACCACAATTCGAATTGAAATCATGAGATGAACTATGATTGAAATCACTTGGTTTGTGCACTGTTTGATCCCATGTATCTTTAGTTTAGCTTATTCTTTTATAGTTCGTAGTTTAGATTTAGTTTACGCTTTTATGATTTCCTGGCTTTGGATAACAATCCTCCGTCCAGTTATTTTTCCGTTCTAGTTTAGGTTTAGTTAATAAAGAAGAATTAATTAGATTAGATTCAACATCCCAATTCCCTGTGGATCGACCCTGTACTTACCCTACTATGCTATCAACTACCCGATATTTGGTCGGTTAGGAGTTAGTTTGCATGTTAAGTATAGGTTTATAAATTTTCTTTTGTTTTTATGATGCAAAATCCTCCCAACAAAAGTGGCGCCGTTGCCGGGGAATAGGTGTCATGTTGAATCTGATCTTGTTATTTCTCGATTTTGTTACGTTTATTTTTCGTTTTAATAAAAGTAGCGTTTACCAAATCGAGAGTTTTTATTTTTCCGTGTTTCGATGACCATAAGGTTAAGAATGTGCAAAAGTTTTTTACTCGATTTGTTTAAACGTGAAGTATGTGTTTATGTGTTTTCTGATCTAACCTCTTTGTGCTTTAATTGAAAGTGGTTTGCTTGTGATCTGTGTTAATATGTGTTTTATGTTTTTAGGGTTTGTCTGCGTTTTCCTGCTCTCTCGCTTCAGATTCGTTGTATGGACGGCGTTCAAGTTAGTGAACGCCCGTCCAGCTTCTTTAAACTGCAGTAAACGAGCGCTTGAAAGTATTGGGCCGTCCGTTCAAATATTTTCGACTGCTTACGTTTAAAGGACCAGATTTGCGTCTATGCTTTCGACGTCCGTCCGGTTGGTTTTCAAGTCAAACGCGGCGTTTGTTTTGGTTTGACGCTTCGTCCAAAGTCAGTATTTTGAGGTGAACGCCCGTCATTGTCTTTGACGCCAGATTCAGTAGTCCAGGTTTTTCTTGATCTCATTCCTAATGCTTTTATTTAGTATGGATTGCTTACATTCGAGCATCTGTGGCCTATTTATTTTTACATAGATGTCCCGAATATGAATGTTATACCTTTCCACCTATGAATTCATGCTAAGTAAATGATCTTATTCCTTATACATGATTCATCTATGCAAGTTATAATTCTTGCTCGGTTCTCGTATGCTATAACCGGGTCTTCGTGTTAATTAGTAGCTAATGTCGGTTTCCGTATGCTACATACCGTGTGATGAATCTTGTGAGCTTTGAGACTTATGTGCTTCCTTGTTATTTTTATAACTCATTTGGGTAGTAATCGCCGGTTTTCCGTTGCTACGATGGATACCTTATGAGTTATATCTGTTTAGTATAGCTAATCGTTGGTTTTCCATAATGCTATCACCTTTGACGAGTCTTAAGCGCGCGCTCACACTGCATGTAATGAACAAGATCGCTGTTTATCGTAACTTTGTCATTATCTGGTAGACGTTTATTATATACATGTCATGTTGCAAATGAGTGGGCTAGTTTTCTTTCTTTTATTTTCTTTTATTTTTGCATATCACTTAGATGCATATCATTTAGTTGCATATCATCTAGTTGCATTGTTTTTCTATTCTCTTTTATTTTTCTTGAGCGTAGTTAACTGTCGGTTTCCGTAATACTACCTCATTTTTTTTTTTCTGATTCTGCACGGGCCGTAGTCACTGTAGAGTTGTCAGGGGTCAACTTGCTCAGCCTGAGCCTGTCAGAATTTATTTTTATTTATTTTACTTTTAGGATTGCATATCATGTAGGCTGCATTGTAGTATATTTACATGTAGTTGCACCTAGCCTACTATTTTGTAATATTTCATGTATATGTAGTCCATCTTTATGTGAGCATAATTTGAATATCTCTATAAATTCTTTTCCTTATGTGCTTTATTTGTATAAGTCTAATCTTTTCCCGTAGACTCTTTTTGCAATTGATCAAGTCTGCAGGATACTTTCTATAGCTATTGTGCACTTTAAAGATGTATTCAGCTTGTCCCGTGATGCTCACGCTCTCTTGAGCTATGCAAGCAATCCTGGTTCTTGTTGGTTCCTCCGCACTGCAAGCATCCAATCACTAAGTTCTCTAATTTATTATTTCGTATAACTTGAGGACAAGTTGCAATCTAAGTGTGGGGAAGGGATAGATGATTTATGTGTCTACTTTCGTTTGCTCATATTTTTAGTATTTCTATGAAAAGTGCTTAATTTTCAAATTTTTGTTATATCCCGAGTAGACAAAGGCATATCTTTGCTTGAGTTTATATCATTTTTGCTATATTCTCGTATATTTAGTAATTTTAGTTGTTTCACCCGATACTCTTTTCACATGCCATAGTAAATGATGAGCTAAATGTTGAAAGCCTACCCCATTTTAGTTGGAGATTTTTATGATTATAGCATGTTTCTTTGCTTATGTACAATTCTTGAAAAGTTTAGTAGTTTGTATTCTAGGATTAAAGTATGACATACTGTGAATATCTCAAAGTTTGAATGTGATAAGTGAAATGTGATTAAGTCTTTGCAATAGTAATAAATTGTTTACTTGAGGTGTTATGCTCAAGGTGGTGCAGTACTCTTAGAAAATAATCTTTTCCACTTGCCCGACCAGAAATCTCTAAGTAAACATAATTGTAATTGTGTGTGTCGGAAGTCGGTTTATGATTTGGGTGAGGTAGGGTGTACCACGTATGTCCTATTCCACTATGATGACCAAAAGCTCACGACGATCAGTTTATAGTCGCCTTATGATTGGAGTAAGGTAGGGGATTATCTTGAAATGTCCTATTCTCGCTATTAGGGCAAAAGCTTATTCGATGTGTATTCAAAAGTGTGAAAAAGTGAAAATATTGAAATATATTATTATGAATAAGTAAGGACTTAGTTATCGTTAATCTTATACCCAGTATAAATCAAGGATATGTTGTAGGGATTATCCTCTGAGTCCATCGTAAATGTTTTAGATTCTCTACTATTTCTTTTTGGGATATGTATGTTTTGTAAAGTGCTGTTATAATTTTTGAATATTTCTAACTTAGATGGGAAACCGGCTAGTTTTGGTTTGAATAACTTTCAAATTGTGGAACTTAGTGGAAGTTTATTATGGCTATGCACACACTACACGGGTGAACTTCTAAGTTATTGAATATACTTCATATTTGTATGGATGTTTATTTGTCTCGAGCTTGACTTTGTTTTGTTTTGCTCGGGACGAGCAAAAAGTAAGTGTGGGAGTTGTTAAGGGTCAATTTGTAGTGTTTTATAAGGATATATTTTATATCAATATTCCCATATATGGATGTTTTTCGTAGAATTCGAGCTTATAATCGATTAATTGAGCAAATGACGTTTTGAATAGTTAAAATGCAAAATCGAGTAAATATCGTGGTTTTATTATCTATTTTGTATGGTTTTATGTTTTGCTCGGTTTTGTCATCTTTTAGGTGCACAAATGTGGAATGGAAGAGGTCTAAATGGTGTTTGATTGAAGATTGAAGTGGAAAGAAAGAGATACAAGAGGATGAAGATGAAATAAAGCTTGGGAAAATCCCGAAAACGACTCGTGTCTACGACGGGCTAATCAAAAGGCGTTTTGAAGAAGAGTCCTTAATGAAAGTTGTAGAGTTTTCCGAGAGCTTTTTATGACATTCGGATCATAATTTTTGGAGGTCTACAACTCAAGATATGAATTTTAGAAGTTTGAGTTCGAATCAATGAACCAAATAGCGTCCAGGCAATCAACAGTAGCAGCCGACATACTCCAAATCCTAATTGGAAAAGGATTTAATAGCAGCCGCCTCTCTTTTCCAATATATATATATGAATGCAGCCGAACCCTAAGGATATTCATACAACAATTCATTCCTGCGGCAAAAAAAAAAACACAGCAGCAGCGGCAGCTTTGCAGTCCAAGGCCGGTCACCCGAGCCTTGTGCTCGGGTGATCCGGGGTTAGTTTAGATGTCGTTTTTCTTCCGTTTTCGATTCATGGATTCAATCATGTACCAAACTACGTGAGTTTATTTATTTAATTTATTCAGTCCTTATTCGTTTTTTATGATCTTTAATTTATTTTGTATCGTTCTATGATTTTGATGCTATGATGTGAATTAGATCGAGAGATCAGTTTGCTATTGATACGTTTACAACATACGGAAGTTGCGTAGACTAGATCACCATAGAAAGATAGGATTTTTAATCATTAATTATGTGATAAATTAATTGGTTAATTATCTAAGTTGTTAGGTTCTAAAATACGGAAGTTAACTTGAATCTACACCGAGTTTTGTTTGGTAAATCGATCTCAACATTCGGAAGATGAGAGATTGATAAATTGGACTCACTAAGGAATTAGGGGTTTGTGTCTCGTGTAAAGGTGAAACCACAATTCGAATTGAAATCATGAGATGAACTAGGATTGAAATCACTTGGTTTGTGCACTGTTTGATCCCATGTATCTTTAGTTTAGCTTATTCTTTTATAGTTTGTAGTTTAGCTTTAGTTTACGCTTTTATGATTTCCTGGCTTTGGATAACAATCCTCCGTCCAGTTATTTTTCCGTTCTAGTTTAGGTTTAGGTTTAGTTAATAAAGAAGAATTAATTAGATTAGATTCAACATCCCATTTCCTGTGGATCGACCTCAGTACTTACCTACTATGCTATCAACTACCCGATATTTGGTCGGTTAGGAGTTAGTTTGCATGTTAAGTATAGGTTTATAAATTTTCTTTTGTTTTTATGATGCAAAATCCTCCCAACAGTAACTTATAAACTAATATATTATAGGCTTAGAGCGATTTCATCTATAACTTAAATTTTTTCATGTTTGTCATTTCCGTGCATTATGCACAGGTATTAGCCTTTTAGGCTAGTATATATAACTAATATATTATAGGCTTAGAGCGATTTCATATATAACTTAAATTTTTTCATGTTTGTCATTCCCGTGCATTATGCACGGAATTTAAGCTAGTGTATATATATACATACACACCAAGGGTTGGCGACGTGCCCAACAACTAAAATACTGTTTAACTTAGTCATTTCAGAGTGTAGTAAATGAGAGCATACATCGATAGATGAATTGCATAGTAAACATTCAGGTGCATGATAATGATTTAATGTAATAGCCGGAAGTTGTTATGTACCTAACAACAAGCACAAAAGATGGTTGTTTGTAGGCATAGCTAGAGAAAGTAGCTTAATACAACACATGTGATATGACAAGCCAGTAAAAGGAGCCCTTGGATTCACTTTGGGCCTCCATGTAGACCCAATAACGAATAGGGTCCTCGGCTCATCAGTTCACACCTCATAAACCAAACTTGGCCGGGTACAATTCAGCCCGCCTCGCGCCATTACGACTCTATTCATTGGCCAAGCAACGGGCGTCGATCAAACAACATCCAGCTTGATATAACACCGGGGGCCAAACTGTTCGTTCTTTCAGCTCACCATCCGTCAGCTCGGACAAAGCCCGCTCAACGAGGCAACTATCAATAATTACAAGCAAAGAGCCCGCAGTGGCCTCAACATAAGCCTGTCTACCACAAGCTCGCCCATGACACTGTACTTTAGCTCGTGTATTCCTTGTACAACGTAGCTTCCATGTAACCGCCGACTACAGTCCCTATAAATAGCAGCATGTCCTCTCCTGCAAGAACTACGTGAAATTGGATTGATCCCTTGCATCCAAGAGTACGTAGGCAGCCACATCGGTGCAACCATAATCCTCCCAAAACACCTCCATTTTACTTATATTTGTTCTCGAGATTGTTAAACACAAAAAAGCAATGAAATCATTCGTAATTAGCCAGATATTCACTACATAATCTGTTTATGATATTTCCGACAATATCAGTTGACTCCGTTACCAGGAAAATTACGTGTTTTAGCATTTTTTTCTGGTCAGATATGAAATTCACGGCGGCTTCATTTCGGGTCCGGCAATCTGAAATCACATTTTCCTTGTTTTCTGGTTGAACCTTCACCGGAATCTTCATCCATTTCATCCAGATATCTAGATCTTCAACAAGCTCCTCATCAACAATAGGACTTAAGGAGCATCCGAGTGAATCCCCCTTCATTAATCGATTTTCATTGGGTCTACCTCGATTCATCGGACTTTCATCGTGTTCATTCTGATTTTCCTGATCTTCATCGGAACCTCTAAAACATGGAGAGCAAGCTCACTAAACTAGATCAACCAAAGATTATCCGAAAGGAAAAAGAAAGGTAATGTAAACCCGAACAAAGAAGCGTAATGTAAATCTGAAAAAAAAAGGGTCTCACGGTGGTCGCGACACTGCACACCACAACCCTGAGGGCCATCGACCAACCAGCCACCAGGCAATGACATTTATCAGTATGCGCGAGACTACCTTGACAGTCAAGCTAAGTCTAAAGAAACTCTGGCCACCGTTACTGACCAAAATAAAGGAAGAGTAACGGCTGAAGCATCTCGGCCAGCCCGCTCATATCAGTTGCCTCTCCACGAGGGGGAAGCAAAGGCATACAACAAGCTCTACAAGAAAGCATTTCTTGCCCATGCCGCCTATGTTGAAAGGAAACACCAAACCAACCGAGAACTCATTCATCTCGGAGAGCTGATCCTCTCAATCAATGAGTTCATTCCATCACTAAGACCGCCCGTCACGGACATATATGTCGGTCTCCCAACCCGACAACATAATCCTCCATCTCACCACACCAACAGAAAGGGGAGCGTCCACTCCACCACAAAACGACATGAGGAACGTCGGCCTATCCAAGAGCGCCTGGGACCTATACCAGATCATCCGTAAAGAGAAAATAGTGATGAAGCCCAATCTGCTCACAGGAACTTAAACGCAAGATTAGGTGACCAATGGGACGAAGTTAATCACCAAGTCGAAAGTTCCAGGTCTGTAAAAAGTTCCTGACACTACTGCCCAAAACCATTCGAAGAGCATATCGCCAGACTTCAAAAATAGGTGGAGGAGCTGTAGAAAACTAACAATGGGAAAGAATGTGCCCTATCCTGGGACAAGCGTCCTCAACAAACAGATTCTAGATACAACATCTGAAGGGGTACATTATCCCGCATTCCAAAACTCTGCCGGGATGACTTGCCCCTATGACTTCTCTCGTCATTTCAGATCAAGGTCTCCCTGGATACCAGGAATGAATCTGCATGGTGCATAGCCTTTGTGGGGGCCATGCAAGACAAGGCGGCCTCCTGGATACGCAACTTGCCTGCCTGGTCTATCTATTCTTGGGACAACCTCTAGGACAAGTTCATTGTCGAATTCAAGTCGTCCGGTCAGCCGAAGAAGACCCAGTCTGACCTTTATGAAATCAGATAGAGCGAGAATGAATCAGTTCAGGGCTATTACAAGCGGTTTAACAGAGTGTACGAGCAGATGAGTGGTCTAAGCGACAAAATGGTGTGAACAGCTTTCAGAGTGGGCTCGCAAGGGGCTTCCTAAAACTGAGTTCGTTCTTCGTCAACTAGAGAACTTGCAGATCATGCTCGACAAGGCCCAAAATATAGAACATACGAGCCCAAACCGTCATATTCGAATATTGAAAAGGCCAGGATCGAGCCCACATCACCTAAGAAGATTATCATCCAAAATCGGAACTTTAAGAAGCCTGAGAAGATCGCAGATGAACACTACACTCCTCTCGTCCAAATCATGCATAAGTTAAAGAATGATCTACCCACTCCTCGTCCGATGAGACCTGATTCACATATGACTATCACCGAGATCATGGCCATGATACTGAATTATGCAAGCAACTCAAAAGAGAGATTGAGAAACTGTCTCTTGTGGGGCTCTGAATCATTATAAGCAAATGGGGACAACGCCAACAGAGGCAACCCTCAGCTCGCCCCCAAGACGAGAAATTCACTAAATACAGCTGGACGACCTGGGTTTTGGTGATCACTCCCTCGAGAGTGATCACACTTTCTTTTTATTTTGTTTTTCATATTGTAAGCTCTCAACCTTGCCAACCATAAGGCACGACGAGCTCTACACTAGCAGCATTACCTCAATGATATTGATGTTTCTTCAAACATGTGATCACACTAAAATTAGTACTATAAACTATATCATTATTACCTTAAATTATGCCCAATCGATGAATGACAGTAAGATTATTGCATGAAATACGTTTCGATTTCCTAGTGTCGGTTCCTTGGTTGTCGATTCTGCAATTACATATTTTACCCTGTGAATATGGTACTATTTTGTCTCGTTTTGTGTAGTTTTTAGGTATATCATATTTTGGAGCTGAAGAAGAGTGGATACGGACTAAAATATAAGATTGGGCCAAATTCAGGAAGAACCTGGAAGAGTCAGCTGGGCCAGAAATTGAGACAATTAGGCCCCACAGCTGCGCAAACCTTAGCCGCAGCTATGCCAACTTTGAAAGCAAGAAACAGAGGCTGCCGTATTGTACACTAAGTCGGTTAGGGTTAGAAAAATCTTGGTCGGTTGTAAGGCTATAAAAAGCCTACGCGAGATTCAATTATATGTGTGAATTTTGTATCAAACACTTATATTATCAAGTTGATGAAATAAAGGGTTCGTGAGTTTATTTTAGTTCGTTTGCTTGGTTATTTCCTTCAATCCGTCAACTAGCTTGAGTTGATCAAGCTAGATCCGCGATCGATAAATGTATGAAGCTTTGAACGTTCCTTTATGATTTTATCATGGTAGATTAAGTTTGATTAACACGATGTAATTAATCTGCATGTCTAAATGAACAGTAATTAACCAGAATTAATCAGAAAAAACGATGATATTCCGGAAATAGGAACCACTGTTCCCGCAATTGCGGCGGTCTTTACCGCAATTGCGAGGAAATCTTTAGGTCACCCTAAGTCTGGAGATTCAACATCAGCTACATTGATCGACATATTTAATTCACAGTAGGTTAGATCTGGCCAATCTGCTTATTGTACATCGTAAATTAACATAAAGGCCGATAAAGTGAAGTGTTAGTTTGGACATAGTCTGAATCGATCCTTTGGAACGTGCTAGTCAATCCACGATAGCTGCTTAGGGAGGTTCTCGGTCTTGAGCCAGCACTTTCTATAACTTATTGCGTGTGGGTTAATACAACCAATGAAGGAGGCTAACTGCATATAGACGTCTACTGTCTATTCAATGGAAGTGGATAAGGTTAAGAGACTGCACCCGTAGCTAAAACTAAATTGGAAACACGTTCTGGTTGAATTGGGGAATTACGGGGAAACGTAGACATAAGGATTAATTACACCAAGTTAGGAGATTGGTGAGAAGGGATAAGCCCATTACTTTTCTGTTCTTATGTTGGTCGAGGGACCACTATTTGTCTTCTTGATTAGATTTATGAATTATTATCTGTGTTGCATTGTCTCTGTGGGATCGACCTTGACTCGCCCCTACTATACTGCGATTGACCTAGTACTCTTGCTAGTATTTCGTGAGTATTGGTGGCTTACATGCGGATCAAGTTTTTGGCACCGTTTCCGGGGACGATGGCCAATGTAGATAACAATTTTATTAAATCTAATTCAGAATTGTTTGTTATATATTATTTAAGAGTCTAGAGTATGTTATGCATCAGTCCTGAATAGTTTTACAATCAGAAAAAAAGAGGAATAGGTTGCGCAACTGCAACGGTTACTGCTGCACTTGCAAGGACCAGGGACTCTGATTCTGATCAATCCCCTATGTTTTCTATGTTCACCCATGTATATTGGTAGTTAGTAGGTCCGCAGAAGTTGGGTCTGGACCCAACTAAAGCGGAAGTTGCTAACCGTGTCTTTGTTTTTATTTGTCTCTTCAGGTAGTGCAAAGCATCTTCGCTTTTTCTTCAAGTAGATTCTCGAATTTGAAGTCAAGCACGCATCATGCCATGCACAATTTTGAATGTTGTGCCCATCTCAATGTAACCAGGCTCCAAAGTGTGGGAGAAATCCAAGAAGATAAGAAACGAGTGGAATTGGAAGAGGAAGCATCCAGAACAAAAACAGAAGAATAAGCAAACTTTAAGGAGTATGAAAGCTTCCACCAAGGTAAGTCTCCTATGCTGATAATAGATGTACCTTCTTCTGATTATAATCCAGAAGAGGACTTATATACTATGTTCTCTGAGCCTGAGGATTACCCGGACTCAGATTTGGTAGTGAAACTAGGAGACCCAGGAACCTTTAGACCCCCTGTCTAAATTAACGGAGTATCCTCAGGACTAAGGATGTGCGATTCAGGTTCTAACATCAATATTCTCCCCATTTCGCTCTGCCAAGATGCAGGCTTCCAAGTTGATATGGTCCAAAAATAGAGCATGCATTTTGTTGATCGTAAAGTCGACATGGTTGCTAGGGAGCTGAAAAAATGTAATCTTAGGGTGGGAAGTTTCTGCTTCCCCGCTGATTTTCTAGTCTTGGACATCCTCGATGATCCGAGTGCTAATGTTCTATTGGGACGTCCATTTTTAGCGACCAGCCAATCCATTCTGGATTATGATTGTAGCGACATTACACTTAGGGTCAACAATGATGCTCAAGTTTTTTAGATCCTAAAGCCGATACCCAATCGACCTGGAGAGTGCCGTGTTAGCTCAAGCTCTGGAGAGGTGAAAATCATTGAGATAGAAGATGTGCGGGATAGGCAGAAGAAAGTTGTGGTAGAGACTAGTGAGCAGGAATTCTTGAAGGTGTTGCTTCGAGAAATGGATGATAAGATTAGCGACAATGCGCAAAGGGAAGCAGTCAAGTTTGACATGCTTACCTTGTGTAGTGAAAGTTTGAATTCAAAGGTTGAAACCGTGAAATCTTTGAGCTGTAAAGATAAATCTCGGAGTAGGCGAGGGAAGCTTAGTGCACTGCAAGGCAGGCCAGACATGCAAGGTAGAAGGCTCGAGGTCCTACCAAGGGGACTACAAAAGAAGCACTTATTGATGGGAAGGAAGAATGCCTCTTCCTCGTCTTTAAAAGCCCGGGAAGGGCATAGGTCGAGAGAGAAGGAAGATGCACTTCTGTGAAGGCCTCTAGAGTGCAAGTTTGGCAAGAGAAATCCCAAGTCTCTGACTGGGGGAAAAGTCGGAAGTTTAGTTGAGCTGGCGACTTTAAACTCAGAACTACCTCTAAACCCTTAGGTTAGATAGAGTCGAATAAAAGTAATTAGACAAATTGACAAGCTTTTTTTTTCATTCTACCGTATCCCTAAGCCACAAGCCGAAGGATGGGGGGAAGGTTTTATTTACTTGTTGATCAGTCCGGTGAAGTAGGTTAGTAGAGTCGGAGAAAAGATGCAAAAAGGATAAGAATTGGTCTACGAGGAGTCAGGTTTGGAATGAAAATTGTAAAGGACTAAGTAGAGGAGCCAGTAGCACTGGAGATTGCAGGAACCTGGAGAAAACAGACTCCGGCAATTGCAAGAGTACCTCCTGCAATTGCGGGACTGCCTGAGTCCAGTTCCCGAGTTTTGAAAATATTCCAGGAGATGTGGCAAGCGTGTGGACCCCACACGCTATTGTAAGGTCTGATAGGTCAGTCAGCCTTCCCCTCATCTTCTCCACTATCCCACCTTTCACTCTTCCCTATTACTTCACCATTACTCCACCTCTATCAATTCCCTCAATTTTCCATCAATCCACTCACCCTGATTACTCCTTCCCCCTTTTCCATACAACCCTTCCACCTTCACCTCTCCAATCTTCCTATTTAAACCACCCTTCACCCTCACCATTTCCATCAAATAAATCACTATCTCCATTTTCTTATTCTTCTTCGGCCATCACCATCACCAAACCACCACCATTTTCTTCACCACACCATATACCATTTCCATTTCCATACACTATCTCCCTCCTAAACCATCACTGTTTCTGTCAAACCGCTGATTTTGCAACCCTAAAATCTCTATCTTTATTCTGACAGGTTGCAGAGTTCCTAAAAACTTCAAACTTGACCTTTGGTACTTCGGAAATTGCTAGCCACCTTACCGCAATTGCTAGGGCTCTTTTCAGCAGCATCAGAGTTCAACCTAAAAGTTTTCATGGCAGGAAGAGGAAACCCGTTTCCGAGTAGCAGAGGTGGTCAACAGAGAGTTCAGGGTGATGCCGTTCCAATAATTAACGGTGTTCCCCAATTCGCATCCGTTGCTATTTATGAGTCATTTAGGACTCATTGGAATGCTCAGTCGGTTGCTCGGGAATGAGGCATCAACCTCGATGATTGTGGTGACATTTTTACCACGTGTTTTGCAGAGACAGGGCATAGCGGATATAGATTTTATCCCGGCTACATTCAACGCCACTATCGTCCGTGAATTCTATACTTGTGTGGCGGCGAACCCCGTGTCTCATGTTGCATTTATTCGGGGGGTTCATATTTGTTGGTCCCGTGAAAAGGCTAGACACAAGTTTAGAGGGGGGTGAATAAGCTTGTCACAAAAAACTAAAACTTGAACAAAACTTGGTTCAATTAAAACTTGTGTGGAGTTCAGCTAACTGAGCTAAATAAGTGTCAACTGTTGCTCAAACTCAGTTAACCGGCAGCGGATTAAGTTTTAGCCTTTTTTTTAATGATCATGTTGTATCTATGAAAAAGCGTGAATGCTGAATTGAATTCTAGTGAATGCCAGTGTGTGTTCTGTGTGCGTTTCAATCAGTTTGTATGCTTGACAAATAAATGTTTGAACAATCACAAAACTAGAATGTAAATAACTGTAAATAAAATGCGTAATATAAATAAGTAATGCAAGGAATATAGAGGTTCCAGTTGGTGTAATCATATCAGTCCTCTCTTCCCCTGAGATGTAGGAGGAAAAATTCCACTAGAACCCTTGAGGTAGATCAGTTACAAAAGTCCTAAACTGATAGTCATTGGCTAATCTCTAGATTCACTATCTAAGCAACTAAAGAACATGTAGTATTACTGCTCTGCAACTGCTTCACTGGTCCTTAGAGGGTTGTATTGCCTCTTCTCCAGCTCCACCACAAACACAGGCACCCAGACTGCTAAAACAAACAATTGTCCTTAGGCGTCCACTTAACCTCTCCATACCGAAAATGGTTAACGTCTGAGATAAAGATAGGCACATGGTCTGATCACTAGCTCAATAGATGATACATTGCATACTGTGGAAATAACCGTCGCCACTCAAAGTTCGCAACGGCCCTATCAATACGAGCCTTTGTAGGTTGGCCCACCCGATGCCGGTTATACACCTTATACGGGACACCACTATAACCAAAATCCATCAAACTACAAAGAGTTCGGGCACTCTGAAGCCCAAAATCTTCCGAAAGGGGCCACTCACGAGGTCCTTCATTTTCTATTTTCCGAGATAATCTCGTTAAAATCCCCAACCACCAACCAAGGCAGTGTGCGTGAAGAATGCAAGAGGCGAAGTAGATCCTAAGAATGTCGCCTTTCCTCCGTTTCTGAATTACCATAAAATCCCACAAACCACTACTCCCCCAATCCTAGATCGCGGATAACTACATCAATATGCCCTCAGGTATAAGTCAAAATGCGCAAATCACAATCCGCACACCAAATGAGTGCTAGCCCCCACATGCACCCTCACTACCCCCTACCGGAGCGCTTGGAAATTGCAAAGCACAACGAACATATTAAAATTTATTCTTACTAAGTTTGTTTCAGACAAAAATAAAATGACATGATTGAAATTATTTACAATGGCCTTCGAAATTCGAACTGGTTGGGGTTGGCCTAACGTAACAGTTCCAACATAACAGAGTCATGGCTCTTGGCAGGCATGCTTCGTAGATGCCGCCAGAAGTGACGACAAATTGGTTTTCTTGACAAACACGTTACCATCAACCTCAACGAAAGGCTTCATCTTCCTCATCTCAGCACCATGCACAAGTGTCTAGGCATCACGTTTCTGCCTAGACAACTGCCAAAAAGTGGAGACTTGCATCCGCTGATCCTGCTCTATAATTTGAAATGGAAACCTCAGACACTGAAGCAGATCACCTAAGAGCATATATTGATTCTGCCATGCTTTTGAGGAAACCCTATGATCAGCCACCACCTTCACCGTCATACCTTCCACCATCAAACCCGCAGTCACCACAGCATCATGTTCGTGGCTGACCGACCCACCGTCCGGCACCACTACCAGGGCTAAGGCATGTGGTTTACCCCCTCAAGAGGCTCTGTTGTTTAAATAGGCAGGCCACCTTGCTCCTCCTCCCGAAGAACCTCCAGCCCTATCACCTTCAATAAACTCGATTGGCGATCCGCATTAAGCCAAGGGCCATAAAGCAACCGCTTTTTCCTATCCACAGTCAGTTCTTGCGTCAATGATAGGTAGAACTTCACGGTGTGATCCACCATTCCACATTAAAGCACATGTTAGACGCTCGTATTGTACAATAGCCTTCATCTGCCTATCATCGATCTCCAAGAGAATCAGTCTGTGTAATGGGGTAGTCAACTCCAGATTGACCTAAAATCGAAAGAATCTCTGCCCTGTCGCAGCATCTTCGAGTATTTGGCCCTATGAGCACCCCAACACCTCCGCCACCTTCCCGCCGATCAGTCGCGTATTGGGAGACCATAAACATTGATCCGGAAGTCTGTACAATAAAAAAAAAACTGACCTTGTTTCCCAATCATCGTCGTAACGCCAGATCACGAGCAAAAATCCATCGAAACACCAAGACCCTCCGTAAAACTCTGTCCAGATCAGCGACCTTGGTGAAACTGATATGTATTCCGAGCTAATTGGATTGGCGTAATCGCACAACCCTGAGATTTGGAGAGGGCTTCCGGCATCCCACGAACCCTAATCTACTTCACCGCAGAAAACTTTCCAATCAAGCTTCGGTTTTTTAATTGCCGCTCTTCACCGGAGTTCTATGTTGAAATCGCCACCCTAGAAGCTTCATGTGGTGTTAACGTTAATGATTCAAGCAAACGTGTGACCAACTCCTTCTCCATATGGCCGGAGAGGAGTAGCCCACTTCTGTTGAGGGGAGAACTTTGGGAATGAAGAGGTATACTCCAAGAGGAGGGCCGCCGTGGCTTTCTCTCTTATTCCGAAACAAAAAAAAAATGATTTTAGTTTAAAACTATTTCATTTTGGCTTTAAAAGAAATACTACATCCGTTCTAAAATATAAGTAATCCTAAAGGTTTTGACACATATTAAGAAAGTTATTGAATGTTATAAATTTGAAGGTTAATGTCTAAAATGTCTCTTGACTATCATTAATATTAATAGTTGTTAAGTAATGAAAAGTAATTGGATTGATAAATGTCTCTTGACTATCATTAATATTAATAGTTGTTAAGTAATGAAAAGTAATTGGATTGATAATAAATTAAAGATAAGATAGAAAAAAAGGTTAATAAATGTTTGCATTGATAATGTAGACAAATCGTATATAAATATATCATTAATAGTTGTTAAGTAATGAAAAATAATTGAATTAATAATAAATTAAAGATAAGATAAATTTTTTTTTAATAAATGTTTGCATTGATAATGTAGACAAATCGTATATAATTTGTGTCATTGTTTTGTTTTTGTTGTGTTTTGTTCACCCGTAACACCAGTCGTGCTCCTGCATTTTGGTGGTGTCTCTTTTCATCTTCAAGTCAAGTCCAGCTTCTACACTTCTCAACATCGATCGAAGATCACCAATTTTCTCCAAATCCTCATACTCATCTCTCCCTTGGAAATGACGAAGGCAATAATCACAGTTTTCCTTATGTTAATTTCGATTATTTCAGCTGCTTCTTTTGTAAGTGCATCGGTACCCGATTCAGATTCCGATGAAGAAGTGGAAGCCGCCGCCGCCGCCGCTGTTGAATTTGTCAAGAAGACAATAGCTTCTCATTCAATTGCTATCTTCTCCAAATCCTACTGCCCGTAAGAACTTCCTCTTTATTTCCTTCAATGGATTTTGTTTTCCGTTAATGTTAGCCTACCGATGATTCTAAAATCTGTGTAAATGTTGAGCCGATGATATGTTTACTTTCTAATGCAATTTGCCTAATTCCAACTGTGATGATACATTTACATTATTGTAAATGTGTCAAGAGATATTAGTAATGATGAATTGAATTTTTTTTTTTTTAATACTTCATTTCTGTAAACAAATTGGAATTAGAAACAATCTTTAATAGTGAAATCAAACAATAAAAGTAATGTTCCAATATGGGATTCCTTTCTCAGCTATTTAAGCCAAATTGGTGTCTTGTGGAGTTAACAGAACTCTGATCTCAAGATATAGGAAAAAGAAAGAAAATACTACTTGGGTTAAGAATTTATTTTCAGGAGTGAAAGCAATGAACACTTGTTGGGTTGCCGCGGTGAGGGATATGTAGACATTTTCTCAATTTTGACCAACGAGACCCATATGGAAGGTTATTTGATAGAAATCAACAGGATGTAAACCTTAGTTGTATATGAATTGATTGAGTGGTAGATTTTTATTGTCGTTCAGCATGCCTCGGTCAAAGTGCTTTTATATGATGTTATTATTTTGCTGTTGTGGTTCCACTTCCAATGAATCTATTCTTAACTTTGATTGAAGTATTCATAATTTGGATATGAAAAATATTGTATGCAATTTAGGAAACTCAAGTGGGTAGAAGAAGAATGAATTTGTCTCTACTGCTTAAAATAGTTGAAGAAGAGCAATGGAATAATATAATATGGTAAAATTTGGTCTTTCAGCTATAAAGTATGCAGAGTCCAGACCTGGTCAGTAATATTTTATAAGTAGAGAAATCTTGAAAGCAACGTGAACTATGTGTTAGCTTAGTTCAAAGGCGCTTCCCCTGTCTTTGTGTGCTACTTTTTTTGGGGGCTGATACCTCCTTGATTTTTCTGTTGCAGTTGAATGTAAATTGTCTTGTATGTGCTTTTTATGTAGGATAATGCTACCAATATTCTTTTTAGTGTTGTCGTGTAAAAAAATATCGTAGAGCATTAGCCACACATTCGTTAATGTGTAGAGTAGAATGGCTTGGTCATCTTGAGACAGAACGTTCATGTAAAGAATTCACATTATGTCCTTTTCTTCTTCAAGGGAAATTCCTTTTTTGTCCTTGCCCTAGGTATAGTCAGATTTATAACAATGTAAGTGAAGCCCACATTACTTTTCAGACGTCACGTCGTCACCGACTAACATGTGACGTCATCAACTCTACTAACTGACTTTGGGCTAATGGCTATTTCCAAATTCAGAAATCCTAGGTCATGGCATCCCCATCCTCTTAAAGAAAATCCTTGTCTGAGGGAATTCTGGAAATTGAGACATGATGAATTGTGCATCCTCCCATGTGGGCGGCTCCTCATCCAAGTTGAGCCATTTCATCCTCCATTGCACCACAGTCTGATTGTACCTTTTGATAGTCCTGATGTCCAGTATTCGTTCATGATACGTAAATACTTGCCCATCTTCAGTATTGATAGGTAGATTCTCTAAAGGCACAATATGAGATCCAATGTACCTTTTGAGCGTAGATACATGAAAAACAACATGTGTTCTAGAGCCCTGATGTAGTAGAAGTTTGTAAGCCACTGGATTAACTTTGCTGATCACCTTGTAGGCTCCAAAGTATCTTGCAAACAGTTTCAAGTTTGTTCTCATTTCTCAAAGCCACTGTATTTTGTCTACATGGTTGTAACTTGAGAAATACATAGTTTTCCACCTCAAACTCCTTCACCTTTGTGTTTTTGTCTGCATAGAATTTCATTATACCCTGTGGCACTTCCAATTGGGGCTTCAGTTTCTTCTTGAGCATCTGTATATGTTTCAGAAAAAGCCTCCACGTTAGGGTATTGTATAGTCACCAAACTCCCCAAAGGCAATGGTGTTGGTCTGTATCCATAGAGTGCCTCAAATGGGGTAAGGTTTAGAGAGTTGTGGTAATTGGTATTATACCATTACTCTTATCGTCAATCATAACCGTCATATTATATTTTGAACTTAAATACTTAATAATTAATACGTATTCATACCCGGATTAAAAGTATATTTGCCATTAAAAGATTTTGAATAAAAGTCTAGAAATTTTTAGGCTCTGATACCATGTAGAAATGAGCAAGAAAAAGAAGAGAAAATGATAAACTCTTATTCAAGACCTTATCGAGTGAGATAACGTTTCTTATTATTTAAAGAAAACACTTACAACGGCTAAGCAACCGACTAGCAACGGCTAGTAACAGTAAAAACTGGGCCACTTGGTCCCGACTTTAAACTAGCCTAATTACAAGGGTTAGGACTAATCTAAAAGCCATTAACCAATAAGAAAAAGACAAACTTACAACATATAACAACATATTTCAACAATTTCCTTGATCTAGGTTTCAATTTCCCTTGATTGTAAGTGTGTGTAAGTTGTGCTCCCTAAGGGCACTCCCAGCAGAAGCCCTATATGGTGCCCTATCCCTAAAATGAAGATAAAAAATAGAGTTTACCCTAAAATAGCTTCCACAGCATAGGCTCTATCCCTATTTATTTTTAGGGATATGAACAGTGCATCCCTACTTGTGGGGATGCACTATTCATGCCCTAAACATATTTAATTATTAAAAATTATAGGGATAGGGATAGTGATGCTGCTGGAGTGAAATAATAAATATTTAATGTGTATAAATAGGGTTGTGAGGTAGAATATGTATTAATTTAATATTATTTGAAATGTTATAGGGATAAGGATAGAGATGCTGTTGTGGAGGTTTTTGAATTGAGATGTTGTAAAATAGGGATTTGTATTATTTTATATTATTTTAGGGATAAAATTTGGGGCCTCTGCTGGGAGTGCCCTTCTTTAAAGGAAGTTTGCCAATAAGTCTATTTTGAGGAAAATAGTTTTCAAATATGTTCAAAGGTGATTTGAAACCAAGAACTTTAGAAGGTACCCTGTTGATCAAATGTGTGGCAGTTAGGACATCTTCTCCTCAGAATGTCTTAGGACATTTTGAGGTTATTAAATGTGTCCGAGCCACCTCAAAAAGGTGTATGTTCTTTCTTTCATCAACTCCATTTTGTTGTGGAGTTTTAATGCATGAACTTTGGTGAACAATCCATTTTTCAACAAGATACCCATCTAGGTATTTGTTGAAGTACTCAATTCCTTTGTCACTTCTTAAAATTTGAATCTGAGGAACTGAGTCTTCACCATTTCATAAAATTGTTAAAATATAGTTTCAACTTCAGACTTTTCTTTCATTAAAATTACCCAGGTTACCTAGTGTGATCATCAATAAACTATATGAACCATCTTTTACCATTTAGGGTATGCACTCTAGAGAGACCCCAAACATAACTATGTATCATAGTGAAGGTTTTGAGGGTATGTAGGGTTAAATAAGATAAAAACTTATACCTTGCTTTGCAAGAACACACACTTCACACTTAGGTAAAAGAACTTTATTATTAGAAAATAGTTCAGGAAACAATTTTTGCATATACTTAAAGCTGGGGTGGCCTAATCTTTTATGCCACATTAAATCTGGTTCTGACTATCTATGTTCCTTGTGTGATTACTTCCTCTCAGCAAGTAATCCTTATTTGAGTCAACATCCTACTCAGCTCCAGCACACAGAGACCACCAAGGAGTCTAGACTTGCCAATCATCCTTCCCAAAGCTTTGTCCTGAAACACATGACCATTCTTAGAAAACATAGAAACACAATCTAATTCAGATGTCAATTTACATATGGAAATAAGGTTACATGACAATTTTGGTATGTGAAGAACTTCTGTCAATGTGATGTTTGGAGTAATTTTGATGGAATCCTTCCCAACAATGGCTTAAAAGGACCCATCCGCAAGTTTGATTTTTCGGTTTCCAGAGCAGGGATCATAATTAAGGAATAAATCAGAGGATCCAGTCATGTGGTCAGTTGCTCCAGAGTCAACTATCCAATTTGTATCATGACCGATCCCTAAAAAAGATTGGTGAAGGTAATTACCTGATTCTGCCAAAGAGCAATTAGCTGTAGATTTCAAGGAGAGCTGAGAGTTCATGATTTTAATGAGCTGTTCCAGTTGTTCCTGAGTGAATTGAAGAGTTCCAGCAGTAGATGATTGCCCTAGGTCAGATGACACCTGATTTGCTCTTCTTGCCTCTTGATTTTGGACACCTCTAGTACTTTTATTCTTCCAAGCTGGTTTGCCATGTATCTCCCAGCACGTGTTCTTAGTGTGACCAATCTTCTTGCAATCACACTTAGGTTTATCCTTGTTTGATTACCTCTTTGACTTCCAACTACTAGGGCAAAGCTTCTACCTCTGTTTGTCCTGGTCCCTGCATCACTTTGCGTCTGGTTTCATCCCTTCTTACTTCTGAAAAGGTTTCCTTGAGTGATGGCAAGGGTTTCCTTCTGAAAATTCCCCCCGACCTCATCCAGGTCTTGATTGAGGCCTGCCAAGAACAAATAAACTCGTTCATTCTCTTCTCTTTTGTGAAATTTTACACTGTCTCCTGGACAGTCCCAAGCTTCATCATGGCAAAGCTCAAGTGCTTGCCAAAGAGCCACTATATTATTATCGTATGAAGTGACATCCCCGGTTCCTAGCTTTGATCCCCAGAGCTTGGTTTTGAGTTCATAGATCTGGGATGAATTCTCCAGGTCAGAGTACGTTTCCTTCACCGCCTCCCGTTTATCCTTGGTAGTGGGAAGGAACATGTGTGGCCTTGCAATGGATGGCTCCATTGAGTTTATGAGCCAAGCCATCCTCAGGGAATTTTCAGATTTCCAAGCTCCATGCCTTGGATCATTTGCAGCCGGTTCCCTGGTTGCACCAGTCAAAAAACCGAGTTTACCCCTTCACGCACTGCTAACTTGAGGTTTGGGACCACTCAAGATAATTTCTTCCATTTAGCTTTCATGACTCCAGGACTGTAGGAGAATTTGCAGGATTCCCATCCTCTACACCCACTAGTTCCCATCCTGTGAGGTTTGGAGTAATTTGATGGAACCCTTCCCAACAATGGCTGAAAAGGACCCATCTGCAAGTAAGATTTTTTTGGTTTCCAGAGCAGGGATCATAATTAAGGAATAAATCAGAGGATCCAATCATGTGGTTAGTTGCTCCAGAGTCAACTATCCAATTTGTATCAGGATCGATCATTAAAAAGGATTGGTAAAGGTAATTACCTGATTCTGCCAAAGAGCGATTAGGTTTAGGTTTCAAGGAGAGCTGGGAGTTCATGATTTTACTGAGTTGTTCCAGTTGTTCCTGAGTGAATTGAAGAGTTCCAGTAGTAGATGATGGCTGTAGGTCAGATGACATGCCCGATTTGCTCTTCCTGCCCTTTGATTTTGGACACCTCTAGATCTTTTATTTTTCCAAGTTGGTTTGCCATGTATCCCCCCTACACGTGTCCTTAGTGTGACCATTCTTCTTGCAATCACACTTAGGTTTCTCTTTGTTTGATTTTCTCTGTTGACTTCCAGCTACTAGGGCATTGTCTTCTACCTCTGTTTTGTCTTGATCCCTGCATCACTTTGTGTCCGGATTCCTCCCTTCTTACTTCTAAAAAGGTTTCCCTAAGTGACGGCAAGGGTTTCCTTCCGAAAATCCCCCCTAACCTCATCCAGGTCTTGATTGAGGCCTGCCAAGAACAAATAAACTCTTTCATTCTCTTCTCTTTTGTGAAATTTTACACCGTCTCCCGGACAGTCCCAAGCTTCATCATGGCCGGACTCAAGTGCTTGCCACAGAGCCACTATATTACTATAGTATGAAGTGACATCCCTGGTTCCTTGCTTTGATCCCTAGAGCTTGGTTTTGAGTTCATAGATCTAGGATGAATTCTCCATATCAGAGTACGTTTCCTTCACTGCCTCCCATTTATCCTTGGCAGTGGGAAGGCACATGTGTGGCATGGCAATGGATGGCTCTGTTGAGTTTATGAGCCAAGCCATCGTCAAGGAATTTTCAGATTTCCAGGCTCCATGCCTTGGATCATTTCCCGCTGGTTCCCTAGTTGCACCAGTCAAAAAACCGAGTTTACCCCTTCCATGCATTGCTAACTTGATGGTGTAGGACCACTCAAGATAATTTCTTCCATTTAGCTTCTTCACTAGGACTGTAGGAGAATTTGCATGATTCCCATCCTCTACACCCAGTAGTTGCTCCGGATCCAGTTGTTCCATAAGAGCCTTTACTGGTTAGCTCTCCTGCTCTGTAATTCAATGTTTTTTGGAACTAGGGTAATTTTAGGGTTTTAGTAAGTCGGCTAGGCTCTGATACCATGTTGACAAACTGTTCTTCATAGCTTATTCAATGGAGAGGAAGATATGATCATGTTGCCGCACTTTATTTATACAAAGGTGGAAGCCCTAATCTTCCTAAAATTTAGGAACCTGATAATACCATGTTGCCGCACTTTATTTATACAAAGGTGGAAGCCCTAATCTTCCTAAAATTTAGGAACATGATAATAGTGGATTCTTAACCATGCCGCCTTCACTAAACCCTAATAAAACTTGCCTTATATTATGGCTACATAACAAACAATTAAATATAAATATAATAAATTATTCGGAACCCTAATCCTTTCAACAGATACTCAATTGGATACGTATTTGGAGTGAAAACGCAATTTTCAAAAGTTGGATATTTTATTGGATACATGTATCTTGACTATAGATATGGGTATCCATAGAACATGATACTTAAAGAATGACTTTGAATCTTAATATGTGTACATGCATACATGCATCTCTGTGTGTGTATATACATATAATACATAAATGTACATATGTATATATTTACACACATATATACATGTATATATATGTATGTATATACTCATTTATAATCATTTTATTTTTATGATTTATAGTTTAGTCTGTTTATTTTTATCATTTACAAATACAACCCGTATCCGTATCCTATATTTTCTTAAAATCACGTATCTGCGTATCCCGTATCCACGTATCCGTACTTGTGCATCCTAGTAGCTGGTCCTTAGACCCTCAAACTAAACATTAGCCTTCCCCCTTAGGTGCATCTCAGCAAAGTTTTCTCCTGCATCTCAAAGTACCTTTCTCACCTCCTTAGTCAGTCCTTGGATTATTCCCCATTGAACAATGGGAAATCAATCGTTGGAGTCTTAATTCCAAGTTCAGTTTTGTCATTCCTCATTGCCTTAGTGTTAGGATCATACCTATGAGGAGTAGACAACTGTCCAGCACCTCTTTGTATGAAGTCCTCAAAAGACTGTTGTTGCACCGCAGGTGTTTGTTGAATTGCCTCACAAGAAACGTCCAATTTCTTCGTCACCGATTGCATCACAACGTTCATTGCTTCCATCTGAGCCGGGTATGTCTCCATGTTGAGGCTAACAACGTCAGATTTTGTACTCTCCTCCATGCATGCATCTTCTCTTCCATGTTGTGATGATGCTTCCACAACCCATCTGTTTCTTTCATACATGTACCTTCAGCCATTGCAACTCCACAGGGGCAGGATAGTGGCTCTGATACCAGTTGAAATGACCGATCGAGCAAAAATGGAGAGCTAGAGTTACTGGTAGAAGTAGAGAAATGAAAAGAAGTTAAATTGAAAAAGGTAAGATTTTATTAATGACCAAGTAACTAGCTACTACGTCTTTGATTTGAGCTATTTATAGTATCCTATAGCTCAATTTGACTAAAAACTAAAAACTAAAAACTAAAAACTAAAAAAAAAAAAAAAGAGCTCAATTTAACTACCAATAACTGCCAGCTCATCTAATTGAGCTTAGGAAGAAGACGATGACGTCACCAACTAACAAGTGAAGTCAGCAACTCTACTAACCGACTTTGGCCTAACGGCTATTTGCCTATTTCCAAATTCAGAAATCCCAGGTCATGACAGCAAAACAATAAACTGACGTAAGTCAAATCTAGTCATTGGTAAGAAGAAAGTAAAAAACCAGAAAGTTAAGTAGGAGGTGAACAAGAGACTTAAGAACACATCTTACCCTGATAAACATTCTGCTGAAAGAAGGAACCGACACCTTTGCAAATATTGACTTTATGGCATTTTTTTTGTGTTCTGAATTATCTCATCGTTATTGCTATTCATTTTGCAGATATTGCAGAAGGGCCAAGAGTGTGTTTAAAGAGCTTAGTCAAGTACCACATGTTGTGGAACTTGATCAGCGAGTCATTTCTCCTCCTGCTCCCCCCAAAGAAATAAAGAAAACAACGCTACGGGATGGTTCATGATTATGAACAAATAGATCTGGTCTTTACACTTTCTATTCATGACGATAAATTATCCAATAATAGTTGGGTTTCATTTTCTGGTTTGGCGTGAAAAAGGACACTAAAAATGAAAGAAATTTAACAGGCCTAAATTTTCCGATGAACTTTAGGTTCTTAATTAAAGGCAGCCTGGAGCATCGATGCATCCTGCCTATGCAGGATTTGGGGAAGCGTAGGACCAATATGACATACCCTATGCAGCCTTATCTTATATTTCTATAAGGGATTCTTTACACAGCACGACTTGCTACCCCTGGTCACACAATGACAAATCTTAGTGCCTGCATTCCCTGAGAATCTTACTTGATGAATTTGTGCTGAAATCCCATCTACTTTAAAGTACTCGCTTGCTGTTTCAACAGTTTGAATGAATTGAAAAGGACTACAATGTTCTTAATGGAGTTTTGTTCCCTTTGGTTTTCCAGAGGATGGCTACCTTATTCAAGATGCTTTGCGTGAGATTGTCGGTAGGCGCACTGTTCCACAAGTTTTCATTGATGGGAAGCATCTTGGAGGCTCTGATGGTAATATTTCCACACATACCACCTGTTTGTCAAATTTGATCTTGTCTTACATGCTGATCTCACTGTGTACAGATACTGTTGAAGCATATGAAAATGGGAATCTGGCTAAACTTCTTGGCGTTTCTTCCAGATACAAGGATGATCTCTGAGGTAAATTGCTGTACTAAATGTAATTTGTAAGCCCTGTGAAACTGTATGTGTGAACACACATGCTTTTTTTGTGGACTTACGTTGACAAAGAGGTGCTATCAACAATTCGCAGGGACTAAACATTGCCAAGTTGATCAACTTGATTTGTTATTTGGGCTGAGATGTTGCTTCCTTGTATTTTGTTTTATCTTCAGAGTTTCAGGACCAACATTTTTCTGCTTGTACTTTGTGCGGCTGACTGCCTTTTTTAAAAAAAACCTTTTTCTACATCTAATTACCATATGAAATTTATATTTGACAAGATATTTAGATTGAAGTGGTTGGTGTTTATGGTGTACGACAATGGTTTCCTAATGTGTTTTTCTTTCCTAAAGTGGACAAGTTCTAACAGAAAAAATAACCGTGGAAGTTTGGACGGATGAACCTAATCGAGGTATTTACAAGTGTAGTTATAATAGCGACTGAGATCCTTGTTGGATATGTGATCAATTTAAATTACACTCCATTTAGACACGAGAACTTTATAATATACATATATATATATATATATATATATATATATATATATATAAGAAAATGCATGAAGTTATTTTTTTGTGTGCGTGTGTTTGTCTAAAAAAACGCGGCACACTTTGCCTTGGGTGTTAGTATTGAAAAAAAGAATTAAGCTGATTGATTAATGAAATCAATTAGCTTTGGGTGTTGGTCTAATTGAGTCGTGTTGAAATGAACGATGGTTAAAAAAATTGATTGATTTCTTAATATTGTAGGTGCATATATGTTGATATAATTGATTTCATTAATGATTTTTCCCCCATAATTATAGCTGTTGATTACGAATTGCTTTAATTATGAGCGTGAAAGAAACTAATTAAAGCATTTCCGTAATTAAAGCATTTCCGTAATGTACAGCTACAATTAATGGAAGAAAATCATTAATGTAATCAATTATCTCAACATATATGCACCTACAATATTTAAGAAATCAATCAATTTTTTTAACCATCGTTCATTTCAACACGACTCATTTAGTAATCAATCAACTCACATGAAGAAATGTAAAACTGCTGAACTTTTATGAACGAGAACCAGTGATGATTGAATTATTGATCCAAAGACTGAAAAGGAAACTTGGAATTATTATGTTGTATTAAGTCAAGTGAATTACATTCTGCACTTTGTGCCTTAAATTCAAGTATTTAGGTGTTGAAGTCAGCCGCATTGCTTGTTTCTTACTTTCCTTTCATAATAACTAGCTTTAACTACCCATTTACGCACGTGTTTGATATATAGTTCAATAGAAATAAACTATTTATACAAGGAGTTGTTAAACCTTGTATCTATATGTTTTTACTGTATCAACTTCAAGCTTTGGTTCCACCTTATTCTTCCTTTCTTAGCACCTTTAATCCAGAACATATGCAACCTCCTTAAGACATGAAGACTCCTGCTTGGTCCTTCCCCTGATCCTTCTCACTTGAGTTGGAGTATTCTCCTGCTTGTTTCATATTAATCTCAACCCCCCTCCCAATCAAGCTAGGCTCTATGGAGTGTAGAAGTTACCTGGATGATAAGATGACGGTATGGTCTAAAACTTGTCTGTTGCTAGTGGTTGAATGAACAAATCTGCCAACACAAGATGTATCGACATTGGTAAAGGTTGAATGAAGGTATATGTTGTGTATGTCATGTGCTGAGAAGAAGATGCCTTGCCATAATGCCCCTCTGAGGTATCTGAAAGCCCTTTGTTCAACCTTGAGATGTATTTTTGCAGGCATGTCTAGATATTGGCTCTATTTCTATGTTGTCGAGGATATGCATGGTCTTGTCAACCCTTGATTCATCGATTTGTTCACCTAACTCTTTGTAATTGTCATTAGAACTTAGAAGTTATTTAAGCTGATTCCTTGCTTGAAAGTCTTTGAGTGGTTTTCATAGGTGTTTGAAGAGGTTTACTCTCCAGGAGGCTTCACTCCGTCAATAATTCAACAAATACTCTCTTTGTGACATGGCTGTGCCTTTTTTTAGACCTCCATTACTGTTTTTGGAATATGAAAGAATAGAATGAAACAAATTATATAAAAGATGACACATTGAATGATGAGTAGGGCAATGTAGTGGATTAAGGTTGGGGTAGGATAGGGTAGGGTATGGTTAATAAGGAGGATATGGTGGAAGGGGTAGGGTGCGGTGGGGTTAGATAGGGTAGGGTGGGTAGCCCTACCTCACACCCCTATGCACACTACCTCTCTACCCAACCTGCCTTAGCCACCCTTACCTTACCTTACCCACCACACCTCTCTACCTACTTTACCTACCTTATCGTATCCTACCCTACCCACCCTACCCTATCCTACCCACCACCTTCCCTATCCACCCACCCTTACTCTACCCACCACAACCTACCTACCCTACCCACCACCCCGACCTACCTTACCCTACATTGCCCACCACCCTACCCTACCATACCCACCACCCCATCTTATCCTACCCTAACAACCCCACCACCCATACCTTACCCTACCATACCCACCACACTACTGATGTCCAGTCTAATGCTGCGCCTCAACGCATTTCGGGGAGAACCATCTAGCTCTGGGTTCGAGTGGAAATGAAAGACAATTCCAAATCCGCTTTGTCTACGAACAAGGAAGCTATAAGATCCCATACTGAGAGCTAACATCATATAACCCAATTGAGACATTGTGGCATATGCTAAACCATCCGCCCCTTGCCTATATGTATTTCTTTAGTCTTTAAATTTCTTATACTATTTTATTTTTTTAACCTACCCACCACCACCCACCCTACCCTACCCTACTCTACCTTACCCACCATCCACCCCATCCTACCTTTCCATATCACACCCTATCCAACCCTACGCAGTCTACCTACTCCTACCACATGCTCTACTCCACCATCACACTACCTCACCTACCCTACTTCATCACCTACCCTATCCTACCCTACCACCCACCCATTCTCACACCATCACCTATGTGTTTTTGTCAATTTTCATTTTATTCAATTGCATTCTATCCATTAAGGACTGAAAATTGACCTTTTCCATTTCATATTATTCCAATTTTCATTGGAATAATATTTCATTCCATTCCATTACCTCATAATCATACACAAACATTGGAATGTAATGAAAAATAATTCCATTCCATTCTCGCCTAACAAATACACCTATAGAGTAAAATAGCCACAAAGTGATCATATAAACCTCTTGTAAAAAAAGTCAATCCCAACCCAAAGGACCCTCATCGGCCTGCCCATAGAGCTTTGTGAATGATGTAAATCGAGGATTATGCTTCAGCGATCCACTTTGCAATGTACACTTCTTTTTTCTAAGAGAAGTCGATATTGTATCCAACCGCCGCTTTCCAATTCAAAGGGAAACTGCGACTACAACACACCACTACTCTTTTACCATTGAGCTATGCCCTTGGTGATGAACCTCTTGTAAATACAGTGTAATCTTTCTTTGATTGTATGTATGTTGCTCAAGTAAAGTTTGGGTTTATTTTATGTTCCATTGTTCACTAAGTTCACCTTATAGGCTTTTTTTTGAGCTTGCATACCAATCTTAACTCTATAACTTGATCGTAGTTGCCAAGTCTGGTCTCCAGGTAGAATGGCCATTATTGAATGAGAAATGTTTGTGCCACAAAACATACACAATAAATACCACAACACATTTTTAAGCCATTGATTTTATAGAACCTATATTTTTCGATAGGTCCCACATTATAATCAATGGTCCTAATATGTGTTATACACAATGTCGTTGCAATTTTGTTGTGCACTATAACCACTCTTATTGAAGGTAACTGGAGTAAAGTAGATGTCAATTTAAACATCTTTAGCTGTTGAAATATTAAACATTGTCTTAACTATCGTCACTTTTGCCATTGGAAAAAATAAATCTCTCGTTAACCCAGTCTCAGTTGTTGTGTGTATTGATTTGCAACCAACCTTGCTTTCTATCCCTCTATTGAACCATTCGATTAATATTTTATTCTAGACTCATTTACATCCAATTGACTGAATTCTTTAAGCAGACGGACTAGATCAGATCCCAAGTTTGTGTTTTGTATAAAGCATTCAAGTGCAAACAACATTCAATTGTGTTTGCATTGCTCCTCTCTTTTACTCAACGTAGGGCTGAGCAAAATAACCAGTAAACCAAACCGTAAACTAATTCGAAATTAACCAAACCAATAACAAACCAAATCAATTGGTTTGGTTTGAAACCAAACTGAATTGCATTGAGTTAGTTTCAGATATTTTTAATTACACCCAATCCGAACCCAAACCACATTTATATATATATATTTGTAATCTTCCTTAAATAAACACAAATAAGAAAGTCCGAGTCCACTTCCTAATTCCTATATTGGTTTAGCCCATAACGAGAAGCCCTCTTAAGTGAAAAATATAGAATTCAATAGTCTTTTGCCCATTACGAGAAAGCAGCGTATTGACAAGGCTAAATGTAGAATTCAATAGTCTTTTTTCAGTGATGTAAAATATGTGATCCAAACCTTTGGTTTGTGATTTATTTTAGTGTGGATGTAGTTATTTAGAGTTTATGTAAAAAATTGTTGGTTTTGTAATAT
Source organism: Gentiana macrophylla (assembly GCA_026214975.1). Lineage (NCBI taxonomy): Eukaryota > Viridiplantae > Streptophyta > Magnoliopsida > Gentianales > Gentianaceae > Gentiana > Gentiana macrophylla. Next base: position 40,467,772 of record CM047816.1, on the reverse strand, counting down.
ATTTTTTAAAAGATTAGGCTTGTTAAACCAAACCAACCCAATCGAAACCGAAACCAACCCAATCCAATCCAAACCGAAACCAAACCAAACCAATTCGAGTTTTTCAAAACCAGGCCAAACCAACCCATAATCACCCTAACTAGTCAACGTTTAGCTGCTTCATGGTAAGATTTTGGCTAAAAACTGATAATGGGAAACAATTATGTGTTATCTAAAGTAGGGGCATAAAAGATCCGAGACGAGCCAAGTATTGAGCTTATCAAATCGAGCATACTTCACATTTTATGAACTCGAGTTTGAGTACGAACTTGACATGACTATTGATCTCATGCTTGATCATTCGAACATTCGAACTCGAGCCAAACTTATACTGAATTCGAGTTTTTTTTGAATTAAATAAAATGTGTTTTTTAGGGTTAAATATGTTTTAATATAATAATCTTGATATTTTTCATTTTCAACCAAATTATTCTCTAAGAAAAATCATGTCTTAAATAAAACATCAAAATTATTGATTTAACTCACAAATAAGAGTAATAAAGTATAGAGGAAAGGACAAAAATATTTAATCAATTAGGGAATACGACAACATTCAAAATTTTTGTATAAAAGACAAAATTATATTTTTTTGAAAAGCGCACTTTCACCTTAAAAAAAAAACAACACACTTTCTCTTTTATCCATTTTTTAAACACTTATACCATTCAATCTAGAACTCCAAATTTAAAAATTCTTTCACCATTTTTTATTTTTATTTTTATTTTTTTGTGCTCTTTATTTTGAGACCACATTGACCATATTCCGATGTAATTTTCGAAAATCTGTTGTTGAAATTCACTATTACTGAAAATTCACTTCTTTTCGGGATTCACTGTCGTAATTCACCAAGTGAATTTCGACAGTGAATCTCACGAAAAACGATGTAATTGTCTCGAACCAAGTCTCAAAACGAAAAGTATGAAAAATAATAAAAAATTCAAAAAATCTTTTTTATCACGTTTGGAGATCTAAATCAAAAGATATGAGTGTTTGAAAATGAAGTTGAAAAGAGCTACTCAAAAAAAAAAAAAAAAAAAAAAAAAGGTGAAGCAGCGATTCGGCGCGTTTATTTTTTTGTTTTGTTTTTTGGGTCCTTTAGGCTATACAAATTCTAGAAGTTGTCCTATAAAGCATTCAAATGCAAACAACATTCGATTGTGTTTGCATTGCTTCTCTTTTTCCTCAACGTTTTGCTGCTTCATGGTAAGATTTTGGTAAAAAAACTGATAATGGGAAACAATTGTGTTATCTAAAGTAGGGGCCGGGCGTATAAGATCCGAGACGAGCCAAGTATTGATCTTATTGAATCAAGCATACTTCATATTTTATGAACTCGAGTCCGATGATAAACCTGACATGACTATTCATCTCATGCTTGATCATTAGCACATTCGAACTCGGGCCAAACTTAAGTTGAATTCGGGTTTTTAGGGTAAAATATGTGTTTAATATGATATTTTTCATTCTCAACCAAATTTAATTTATGCTACAAGAGAAATCATGTCTTAAATAAGATATCAAAGTTATCGATTTGACTCACAAATAAGATTACTAAACCATAAAGTTCAATAAAAAAAAAAATACCAATACGTATACAATTTTTCATTAAGTATTTGAGCGTGTTCACTAGCTAAACTTGAGATTGACTCATTTAGTATTCAAGCAGTATTCTAGTCAAGCCTATTCGATCTTGACCTTTATCGAACTGAACTACTTGAGTAATTAAAATGCCTGTATGAACTAGAACCGCTTATGAACAACATCTAGGTTTATATATGCCCCTAATGATTTTGTCCTTTGACTTACTTTAGTACACAATAACACCCGTTTTATCCGATTTACCACTTATTTTAAGGATTATTCGATTGTTCGTTAAATTTAAAACTGGTTTCGGTTCGATCTCGGGTCAATTAGATAAAGTGACTTGCGATATGATATATAATTAGTCCTTTTTATAGAAAGGAAACGAGGTTGAATAATTTAATAGAATAAATGATTTTGTCCTTTTAACCAATCGAGGGGAGAAAAAAGTTTTGTGCCGTACATAAAGAAGAGAAATGCTACTGTCAGAATGGTTGTGTCACAATAAGTAACACAACAAACATTTTCACGTTTTGACTTACTTTAATACACAATGACTCCCATTTTATTTGATTTACTACTTATTTTACGGATAATTTAATTGTTGGTTATGTTTAGAAGAGGTTTCGGTTCGATCTCGGGTCAAGTAGTAAAATGGACTTGGGATATAATATATAATTAGTTCTTTTTATACAAAAAGAAATGAGGTTGAATAATTTAATAGAAAAAATGAATTTGTCCTTTTAATCAATCGAGGGAAAAAAAACGGTTTTGTGCCGTACTTTAAGAAGAAAATCTTTATCGCTTGTGGCGGTTGTGTAATATAATAAATAACACAACAAACTTTTTCACGCTTGATCATATTCAAACGTGTAGAAATATGTTGTGTTGTGCCATGACTGACAAACTAATTATGTTATAACAGAAATGTAAAGGCATCGTTTATGGCCAGAATTGGTAAATAATTAAATTGTTGTATACTAGTCAAAATTCATTAATTAACAAAAGGACTGAAGTAAAAGATGCATGACAGGCCGGAGAGGAAACAGATGTATTGATTTTCCAAGCATATTTTTATAACGTATATGCAATTACTCAAAATGTTATGAGTTCATAATAAATATATTATTAATTATGATTCCACTTAACCTACAAACAACATCTCTTCTTGTATTATTGTATATATATATATATATATATATATATATATATATATATATATATATATATATATATATATATATATATCCAACTGGCTCCTGTACCTTCACACTCCTACAACAAGAAATTTCCCATTTTAAACAAAATTTTTTTTTTTCTTTTTCACCTCCCTCCATTTTATTGACTACATATATATAGTTCTAACAATGGGAGATGATAATGATGATGAAATATGTAACACAAAGCTTGGCCTTGGAATAGGTTTAGATGATTTTAAGACCAAAAGGGATGATCAAAAGAGTAAATGTAAGCCAATTACATGCTTGGATCTCTCCTTGATCCCTCTTCATCCCAAGGATGAAAGAAGATTAATATTGTATGATAATATTATTAATGACAAAAAGAGTGATGAAGATTCGGGTTCTATCGGGTCAAAGACGAAGGAGAAAGACGAAAGTTGCAGGCAAAGTACTCATAACAATTTCGGTTTCATTAGAAAGAAGCTGAGGCTGACAACTGAGCAATCTACCATTCTTGAGGATAGTTTCAGACATCAAACTACCCTTACTACAGTAAGTATTGTCAAATATATATATATGATCTAGGATGCTTTGATACGCGGATACGGGATACGCAGATACGTGATTTTGCAAAAATATATGATACGGATACAGGGATGTATTTGTAAATAATAAAAATATAAGGACTACACTGTAAATAAATAATATATATATATATATATATATATATATATATATATATATATATATATGTGTGTGTGTGTGTATTAAGGTTAAACTCATTCTTTAATAATCATGTTTTCGGATACACGTATCTGTAGTTAAGATACGTGTATCCGATAAAGTATCTAAATTTTGAAAATTACAATTCGCTCAAATACGTATTCAAGGGAGTGTCTGGAGGATCCGTCGAGTATCGGTATCCGATACGGGATACAGGATAAAGCATCCGTGCATCATAGTATGATACTTTTTTTAATACAAAAACTACAAAAGTTATTGTTCATAAATCATAACAATGAGTTTTTGTATTAGTTTTCCTTTGATTAATAATTTATAGCTTTTAATATATACAGGCTCAAAAGCAAGCCCTTGCCCAGAAACTGAATCTCAAACCGCGACAAGTAGAAGTTTGGTTTCAAAACAGAAGGGCAAGGTAATTAACCTTTTTTATATTTGAAAATTTATAGCTTTTAGCTAAAAAATAAAAATAATAAAACTTAGCTTATAGATATCTATACCTATATTATATATGCTTTTTATATTTTGAAAATTATACATTTCAGGACTAAACTGAAGCAAACAGAGGTAGACTGTGAGTATTTAAGGAAACGTTGCGAAAATCTTACTGATGAAAACAGAAGATTGAAGAAGGAGCTACAAGAGTTAAGATTATTAAAAAAGGATAATATTTCCAATCCACCATTATATGTTCAACTTCAAAAAGCTGCCAATTACAACAAGACAATAGCAAATATCTGTCAATATTATGAGTTTTTCGGAAGATCATCGGTAAAGATAAACGAGGGCGGCGTAAAAATCGAGCCTTTGGGGCGACAGAGAAGACGCGGGTTTTAGATGTGGTCCATGATCAATCTAACATTATAAATGGAAAACAGAAACAGCAAATTGGGCATGGCTTCAACCTGAATATTCCGGATGTTGAAAGAGAGAGAGATAGTTAATTCCCAAAATGTTAGGACATATTAACAACGGACACTATTACAATTAATTGATGACAATAGAAAAGGGTTGTTAAAATTACACATTTTATATAATAAATTTTTTTTGAGAATTATAATAGTAAAATTATTTAATACTTTTTCTTTGACATTGAATGATTTAATATTCTGATTTTAATAATAGAAGTACTACAAAGTAATTAGATATAATTAATGTAATAATCTTTTTAAACTCTTACATAGTAAAACCGTTTAAGTAGAAATGGAGGGTAAAAAATGGTTTTCCTGTATTTTAAGGTCCATTTGTCACTTTTAATTAATGAATGAATCAATGGTATTCATAGTTGGTGTTGAATCTCCATCTATAATTGATACAAGATGTATAATGCATACCAGGTTCGAAAATTGCCTAGCGGAAATATAGGAATAGGCTAAAATCTTCCACGAAATCTATTTGAGTAGAGCGTATGATGTCGATGTTCGTATCTAACGGAACGCTATTGGATCAAACGACCCTGTTGGGAAAACGCTGCGGTAGCAAGAAAATTATCGCAAACACCTACAAATTATTTTCCCACACTAGTAAGCGCAACGGAATGGAAATACTAGTAGAAAGCCACTTAGTGAAATAAAGTGGAATAAAGTAACATCAGAATTTTTAGCATGAAAAACCCTATCAATGTGAGAAAGTAAAAACCACGAGGCCGAAACCCGCAAAATCTCCACTAGTAAGTAAATAAGAGACGAGTGTTCCACGTACAACAACTCAAAGTACTCCAGTCCAAAGTACCAATAAATACACAAGAGTATAAGAGTTGTGGAAAGATGTCACCGAAATAACTGCAGCCTAATATTTGAAGAACCGTGCACAATCTCACTCCGATGTACGAACCAACCGACCAGATTGAGTAGAAGGAGCGTCGACCAAGTACCGAAAAATATCACTCACTATTGGACAACAATTTGACACACTTTTCATTCTTTTTTCATACTGACTAATATCCTCACTGCTGAATATTTAGTTTTCAGCTCCTATCTTTCATTAAAGGAAAATGCCCCAATTTAGGAAAGAGTTGGCAGCATTTAATGCAAATACAAAGTGTCAATAAAAGGAGTTTTAAAGGATGACTTTTCTTCCCCTTTTATTTTCAACATATACTACAAGCCAAAAAAACAAATGCAGATACATTACTATTTCCATCAAATGTCACATTGCTTACACAAAAAGTGACATTGACCAACAAATCTCCCCCTCACTGTTTTGTGGAGGAATTCGACATTCCTGCAATAGAATGACATATCTCAAGCTTCTCCCTTGTCAACACTTTTGTCAACATATTCACGCCATTATCATCTGTATACACTTTCTCAAGTTTCAACAGCTTACAATCCAATACATCATGAATCCAATGATAACAAATGTCAATGTGTTTGTACCTCAAATGAAAGGTTGCATTATTGCCAAGATGAATAGCACTCAGGTTATCACAAAGCAACAAATAATGATCTGGCTTTATACTAAGTTCACGAAGAAACTTCTTCATCCACAACAACTCTTTATATGGTTCAGTTGCTGGGATAAACTCGGTTTCTGTAGTTGAAAGAGCAACCTATTTTTGCAATCTTGATTGCCATGACACAGCTCCTTCCTGCAAATTTAATCAAATATCCTGAAGTATAGACTTGCGAGAATCAACAACATCTCATTCCATATCAGCATCAGTGAAAGCAACAAACACAGGTTTTTCACCGCCAAAGGTAAGGCATAAATCAGTAGTACCCTTGAGATATCTCATAATCCAGTTCACAACATTCCAATGCTCTCTGTCAGAATTAGAGAGAAAACGACCGACCTTACCAATTGCATAAGCTATGTTTGGTCTAGTACAAACCATGGCATACATCAATCTTCCAACTGCTGAAGCATAAGGAACATTTTTCATTACATCATTGTCATCATCTGTAGACGGACACTGCTAGATACTTAACTTGACATGAGATGCAAATGGACTAGTGACCGGTTTGGCATCATTCATGCCAAATCACTGAAGAACCTTCTTGATGTACTTCTCATGCGACAAATAAATTTTCCCAGCCGCTCTGTCATGAGTAATTTGCATCCCCGAAATCTGCTTTTCTTGGCCTAAGTCTTTCATACCAAAAGGCTTGATTAACTGCTTCTTTAACCTGTCAATCCTTGAAGCAGTCCTGTTAACAATCAAGATATCATCAACATGGAGTAAAAGAATTATAAAATTATCATCTAAATATCTTCTAATAAACACGCAGTGATCAGAAGTAGTCTTCCGGTAGCCTTGCTCCCCTATGACAGACTCAAACTTTTTGTACCACTGTCTAGGCGCTTGCTTCAACCCATAAAGACTCTTCTTCAACTTTCACACAAGATTCTCCTTTCCTTTTACTTGAAAACCATATGGTTGTTCCATGTAGATATCTTCTTCAAGGTCACCATGAAGAAAAGCTATTTTTACTTCCATCTGCTCAACCTCTAAATTAAGACTAGCTGCCAGTCCAAAAACAGTCCGGATAGAGGACGTCTTCACAACCGGAGAGAAGATCTCTCACCAAAATCAATGCCATTTCTCTAACCAAAACATTTGACCACTAATATTTCTTTATATCGAGGTGTAAAATTTATGTCTTCGTTCTAAATTTCGAAAACTCCCTTTTGGCAGTCTCACTAAGTGAAAGGTGTGGTTATCATGCAAAGACTTCATATCGTCTTTCATAGAATCAAGCCAATTATTTTTATGTTCATCATTAAAAGCTTCTTCAAAGCTCTCAGGCTCGCCACTGCCTGTGAGCAACACAAACTCACTTTCGGGGTATCTAGTGGAAGAACGCCTCTCTCTCGCAGACCTTCAAGGAATAACTGGTGGAACCTTCTCTAGTACTGGTTCCTCGGCCACATCATCATCAATATGATCAAGATCAACTACATCAGGCTCACCCTGATGATTATCATGTACATCAACCGCATCATGTTCCTCTAGTGGTGTAGGAGGAACTATCCCTGACGTAGATGGACCATCATTAGATCGAGGTGTTAAACTCTTCTTATCGATATCTTGCAAAGTCTCATTCTCTGCAAACACAACATCTCGACTTCTTATTATTTTCTTTTCATCAGGATCATATAGTATTTAGCCAACCTTATCTTGACCATAACCCAAAAAAATACAATGCTTAGTCTTAGCACCAAGCTTAGACCTCTCATCTTTAGGAATATAAACATGAGCTTTACAACCAAAAACTCATAAATAATGGTAAGATACATCTTTACCTAACCATACCTTCTGGGGAACCACATTCTTTAAAGGAACACATGGAGACAAATTAAGTACATGCACCACAATACTCAAAGCTACCCCAAAAGGATTTAGGAAATCCATCTTGTGAATGCAAACATCTAACTCTCTCCATTACCATTCTATTCATTATCTCAGCTAAGCCATTCAACTGCGTAGTTTTAGACGAAGTCCTTTCATGTCTGATACCTTGTTGCTTGAAGTAAACATGAAACGGACCAGTGCATTCACCACCATTGTCTGTTCGAATACACTTCAACTTCTTTCCAGTTTCTCTCTCAACCGAGACTTGAATCTGCTTGAACATGTCTAACACTTGATTTTTTGTCTTCAAAGTGTAGACCCAAATTTTCCTTGAATGATCAACAATAAAGTCACAAAATACTGGAAACCACCAAGCATCATTGTTTTCATAGGACCACAAACATCAGAATGTACCAACTCAAGTACTTCTGACTTTCTTGAAGGTGAGTGAGTATTAAAAGAAACTCTATTTTGCTTCCTTTCAAGACAATGTGCACACTTCTCCAAATGCAAACTGTTAGAACAAGATAGTAAGTTTTTCTTGGAAAAGACAGTCATACATTTCAGGCTCATATGACATAACCTCTTATTCCACAACTAGGTCTCATCAGGTGATTCCAGTGCATTAGCCATATCAACAACTTTTTCTTGAGTCAGGAAAAGTGTAGAGGACTTCATACCTCTAGCAACAACAAAAGACCTCACGTGAAAATAAACAGTCATAACCACCGTCACACAGTCTGCCAACAGAAATCAGATTCAACCGGATATCTGACATATGCTTAACTTTCTTTGGAGTTAGACTGGTACTGTTAGACGTCTCCAAACTAATATCTCCAACACCTGCACACTTTAGGACAGAATCATGTGCCATCCTCACATCACCAAAATCATCTACAACGTAAGATGTGAAAAATTGTCTTCTCGAAGTAGCATAGACTGATGCACCTCTATCAACGACTCAACTGGTCACATCATCTACAACATGGACATCATCAACTTCCTGAAAAATAATAAAATCACCAGAAGCAGTATTAATATTGTCTTCTTGCTTTTCGTCCTTTTTCTTATCACTGTTGTCATTATTCTTGTTTTTCTTTTTCGATCAATTTCCAACAGTATCTCTAAATGTGTCATTTTCTTTCCGCAATGATTGCATTCAAGGTCTTTGTATTTTTCTATGGATTTTCTTAAACTCCGACCTCTATGCTTGGGTGCTCTACTATGACTTCTCCACCTGGACTCGGCAACCAAAACATCTGACTGTGCAGAAATACCATGTGCTTTCCTTCTGGTTTCCTCTTCCAAAGCATTCATCTCGGCAAGATGAATGGTCGTCATACCATCAGGATTTGAGTTAGAGAGAGAAATTCTTAAAGTTTCCTATGACTCTGGTAAAGAGCCGATAAACATCCATCCCTGCACTTCAGTATCAAACTTGATACCCAAAACAATAAGTTGATTTTGAATACCAAAAAAATTATTCAAATGATCAGCCATAGGAGTACCTTCATTATATCTCAAATTCATCAATCAAAAGCATCTTATTATTTCCAGTTTTCCGGGCATACAAATCTTCCAGTTTTCACCATAAAGTTTTAGAGTGATCAACATGACATAAGTGATTCAAGAGGGCCGCTTAGTTCCATGCTTCTTACTGTAGATGTGGTACAAGTTTTTCTCTCTTGCTTCTCATAAAATCAACAATGAATGTTCAACATACTAATTTCAGCACACTTAATTTTTCATAGAATTTTCAAATCCAACGGAATTTACTACTGGTAGTGGAGGTAGGTCTTTTGGCTAAACCACTGGACATAGCTTTTTTCCCTACTTTGAATCTTTACTTTGTGCATCTTGCTTATAACTATTCAATATGTTTGCATTGTTCTTAAAACATAATTCTTAACAATCTAAGAACAATCTTTCATTGCTAAAACAACTTGTATGCCATTCTAACATAAATTGAACACTTGACCACATTGAATGTCACTGCACTCACTGACCTTACTGTCACCGCACTCACTGACCTTACTATCACCGCATAATCTGTCTTATGTTTTTAGTTGTTCACAACTTAAAACTTGCTGCATATTTCTAATCTTGCTAGGATTTCAACTCATTCACAATCTCTAAGATGCTCAATTCAGCTCAACACTTCAAGACGTACAATGAACTTGTTCTTGGTGTCACTGCATTATGTCTAATTAACTGACTAAGCTAGGTCCATTAAAGAGAAAGTTTAAGTGTAAACTAATCAAGCCTAACCTTAATTCCTCATTTATATTTGATTAACATACTTGATCATGTTAAGGTTTCAAAGTTGTGCAAGATTGAAATTTGGAAAAATGATCACTCAACCTGTATGATTTCTTGTACCTATGAAAAATTATCGACAAATTATAGATTATGATTTCGTATTTATTTCGGTAACCGAAGAACCGTCCTCTTGCACATGACACATCACCGTAGTGATTTATAGGGCCCATCACTCCTATTGTGACTTCGTAAGTTGTGAGCATGATCTCTGTTCATGCCTTATCTTTGATTCTTTTTGTATTTTATTCTAACGTGTCCTATTTCATTCTTTTACAAATACCACTTTTATAAGAGGCCGACGTGCTTAATTTTCACGAGTTTGGTATGTGTCAAAAAATCTTTTCCCATTCTACCCTCATATGTAGGAACGAGTCGTTACAATAAGGCTTAATGATTCAAAACTTTTATTTCGGATCATGCCCGAACGGCATGGTTTAATTGTGTGAATTTTGGTCGGGTCGTCATCCTTTATAGAGTTGGATTCCATAGAACTGCAACTCGCAATGCTATGAAACCTCAGATTTTAGTTCATTTTCATCGACAATGAGCTAAATAACTAGTAAAATAAGTAGAGTTCTTTTACTTATTAGGTTAGGCACAAACCCATTAAACCTGCCACCCGGTTTTTATTTTCGGTACATCAAAAACTTTATAAGAAAACAGATAGGAATGAAACATTCAAGGAAATAAAATCTTTCTTAGATTTCTATTGTCTTTGTACACATGTTTATAATAGATACTACAGGACACTTGTTTCACTCAAAACATTACACTTGGAAAGCTATAACAGTGACACATGGCACAGAATAATAATAACATTAATTCTAATTCTTAACATCCCCCCTCAAACTAAACGTGGGTACAGTTACCATATTTAGTTTGGTTTGAAAACCCCTCAGTCGAGGTGTAGGTAGAGCCTTTGTAAGGGCATCAGCAACTTGCATAGATGAAGGAACATATTGCACTGACAGTAGCTTTTCCAAAACTTGGTTTCTGATGTAGTGAATGTCAACCTCAATGTGCTTTTTTCTAGCATGGTAAACAGGATTTTGAGCAAGGAATGTGGCACTCAGATTGTCACACCATGCAACAGGTACTGCAAGCAGGCCTATACCCATTTCTTTCAAGAGTTGTCTGATCCAAAACATCTCTGAGGACAGATTATCAAGTGCTCTATATTCAGATTCAACACTTGATCTGGACACCACATTTTACTTTTTTGAACTCCAGGACACCAATGAGTCTCCAATATACACACAATGGCCTGCAAAAGACTTCATGTCTGAGGGATAACAGGCCAGTCTGCATCACTAAAACCAGATATATGCAGGCTGCTTTTAGATCTAAACAATATTCCAAAATGTAGAGTATCTTTAACATACCTCAGCATCCTTTTTAGAGCTGTCCAATGATCAAGAGTGGGATTTTGAATATACTGGCTCATATAATTAACAAAATATGCAAGGTCAAGTCTTGTACAAGTCAGATACTGCAACCCTCTTATGGCACTCCTGTACACAGTAGGATTCATAAGTTCTCCTTGATCTGGCATCAAGTGTTGTCCAGGAACCATAGGTGTATCACAAGGATTAAGATGCTCAAGCTGTAATCTCTTTAGTAACTGGGAGGCATAGTGTCCTTGAGTGAGGAATAAACCATCTGAATTTCTGTGAGCTTCCATGCCTAGGAAGTGAACAGGTCCAGGATCTTTGAGAGCAAACTTTGAGTTCAACATATGAATGTACTTTTGAATCAAGAACTTAGAGTCACCTGCTACAAGGATATCATCAACATAAACTAAAACATACATAAGATTCTTCCCAGTTTTTAAGATAAATAAAGAGGAGTATACTACTGATTGCTGGAAACCCCAATGTATCATTTGAGACCTGAGAGCCCCAAACCAGTTCCTGAGGGCTTGCTTAAGGCCATATAGTGCCTTCTGTAACTTGCACACATAGTGAGGTCTTTCTTTGTCAATGAAACTGTTAGGGGTGATGCCCGAAAGACAATTTTGTAATTGTTTTATTTAATAAAAGAAATGATATTATTATTCACATTTATTATTCTCATATTCACCGATGTGACAATAGTATTTACACTACAGAAAACCCTAAAGTATATCGTTTATGTAATCACTTGACTCAGTGTATGAGATATACACGGGAGGATTGAGTTAGTGAAGATGTACTTAAAATACAATTAGCCCGTAGTGAAGTTAATCGAGAGTATTGGGTCTCTCATTTAACGTGCTATTAATGCGCCCAGAACACAATAGGTGTGATTGTCTTATCCGGACTTTCGGTTAAGAGAACCTAGTGGGGAATTTATATATGATAGATATATCATATAGAAATTTGGACCGATTTGATTAGAGTTCACGATATAATTCCGTGTCGAGAAGTCTTATCGAATCAATCGATGATCATATTTATGGATATATCTTAATCCTGAGGTGATCATAGTCAACTGCTTGAATCAGTATGAGGTTTGACTTGACGGTTAAGGATTACACTGAGTCTATGGTCTGAATTACCTCATCTTGGCATTGTACAGGATTGAGTGAGTAGTCTGTGTTATCACAGATACGGAATCCATTCCTTCCATTTATGAAAGTAGATAGAGCGGTTCCACTTATTTGTTAATCCTAGAAACGATCGATCCATGAAGTTCATATTACACTGATTAGCTACCAAAGTGAGTTGTATGAATTAATTGATCACTAGGGGTTAATGGTAAATAAGGATAAGAGGTTACGAAAAGGGTTAACGGTAACTTCCGATTTAGAATGAGCGATCTATGGAGAATTAATCCATATGTAATGATTATATCAATGGGCGCTTATCATTATTCTCGTGAAGAGATAAATATAATCTCATAATCGGAGGAGTGCGATCACGGGATTATGGTGGCATATTCCTGTGATTGATTTATCGAATATAATTATTCTGTTTGTAAGATAATTATTTATTTGATTTATCGGAGCCGTTGATTATTAGTCCATGGTCCCCGACGTGCCTCCAATATAGCATAGCTATTCTCGGACGTCGAATCCTAATAATATTAATTTGGTTCTTATTAGAATTTAATTAAAACGATATGTGAATTAATTGTTTAGTGGACTATTAAATTAGTTGGGCTAAATAATTAAATATGTGAAAAAGACTTTTTTTATAATCTTGGCCCAAAAATGTGTTATAGTCGAAATGTATTGTGACTAGGTCACAAGAGAGAAATTTCGCCCCAAGCATGTTTTAGTAAACAAGAAATTAGTTTTCTTGTGATTAATAAGACATGTGCACAAAATATTTATTGGATAAATATTTATGGTAATAAATAAAGATAAATATTATTCTAGATTTTTTCTAGAATATTATGGGATTATCTTTTATTTATTGGATTTATTTATTTGCAAATTAAAATCCTTGGAGGTTAAGTTTTACTCTCCTATATAAAGAGAGTTCTCCCAAGCCTTACACACACATAAAAAATTCGAATTCCATCTCTTAGAGAGAGGAAGTAATATTTCGGCCAAGGGGAGAATAAGGGGAAAATCTTGGAGGTTTTTCCGGGTAGCATATCGGGAGGATTCGAGACGAGAATTTCCTTCCACCGGGAGTTGCTTGGATCACACATACGGAAGATCATGGTGCTCTTCACACATTGTTCGTTCTTTCTATTGCGGTTCTTCAACTTGGATTTTGAGATCCAAGAGGTATGTTCTACAACCCCCTTGTAGATGTAGATCTAGTTATTTTATTACGTGTAATTTATAGATCTAGATCCTTAAATCGCTTCCGTTGCGGATGGTATTACTAACAGAAGCCTTATGGTTGACTCATGTACACATCCTCAGATAAGGGTCTATTGAGAAAAGCATTGTCTATGTCAACCTGGTGGATATGCCAATTCAAATTCACTGTTAGAGCCAAATCAACTCTTATGGTTGATGCTTTTGCAACAGGACTAAAGGTTTCAGTGAAGTCTATTCCATAGGTTTGATGAAAACCTTTAGCAACTAGTCCGGCCCTGTGTTTTAGCACAGTACCATCGGGTTTCAGTTTCGCTTAAAAACCCATCTACTACCAACTAGGTTCTGATTCCTCAAGGGTGGAACTAGCTTCTATGTCTTTTTTTGTAGAGCTTCATACTCTGTGATCACAGCCTGTCTCCATTCAGAACAAGACAGTGCCTCTAAAACTTTAGCAGGTACAGAAAGGTGACCATGAAGAACTGTGGACTGGATTTGTGCTGAATAGGTTTTAGGTTTGAAAATACCACTCTTAGACCTAGTTTGCATAGGGTGACCTTGGAGTGTGTGTGTTGTACAGTTTCAACAGTAACAGATTTATTGGATCTATTGGACATGGAATCTACATCAACAGACAACTGCTGTGACAGAGGTGATGGTGATGTGGTTGATGTGATAGGACTTTGTGGATGTGGTGATGCACTAGGATTGTGTGCTGGTGTGTTGACAGGACTTGGACTTTGTGTGTGTAAATCTAGAAAAGAAACAGTATGAGAGTGAGAGTGGGGTGAAGGTTGTGCCTCTTGTTGTATAGAACTTTGAACATCTTCTCCTGCAAGTCCTGTCTCAGATGCACCAGTATCAGAGGAAGAGCTGGGAGATTGAATAGTGGGAATAGGGAAAGAAAAGGAGGTAAGGAAGGTAGGATCAGTATGGATTTCCTTATAGGGACCTTGGACAAAACCTGTTTTGAAAGGAAACTCACTTTCATTTAAGGTCACATTTCTAGTAATGAACACTCTTCCAGAGGTATCTAAACACTTATACCTTTTATGATTAGGACTAATGCCCAAGCAGGTGCACTTACTAGTATGATATCTGAATTTGGTTGGGAAGAAAGGTCTCAAGTGGGGAAAACAAGCACAACCAGAAGCCTTAAAAAACTTATAATCAGGTTGTTTGTTATAGATAACTTCAAAGGGTGATTTGTGCTTTAGGATAGGTGTGGGAAGTGTTGGAATAGTGTCCTAAACCCAATCGGGTTGGACCAGATCCGACCGGGTCGGATCATTTCTACTATTTCTTTATGTTTATACATATATTAAATGGCTTTTCTGTTGTCATATATATGTTCTTTTAAAGAACCAATTATGAATTGTTATATGATAACGTCCCTAGTATTAAACTGTGATAGAGAAACCATGATAGGCGATTATGGTTGATGAGATCTTTAATCACTTTAATAAGTTTGATATACTTAAATGTCTATGGGCTGATGTACTATTAAATAGGGCATTGATAGTATAAACAGGCTAGCACGTATTAGATGTCTTCTGTCTTTAAGGGCAGGGATAGATCTCATCTATCGAAGTGTAGAGACAATTGGACTGTACGTAGACGTGTATTAGAGAATGCGTACGTTGGACTGACCAACTTACACTGTTAAGTGTCACACTATGTGGCGGTTGTGTAATTATCCTTAGGACCGGAGTCTTCATGGCATCACGGTGTGGATTGTCATACTTTGACACTATTGAGGTTTCCCCTAGCCATGGGGCGATCATGCGGTAGTGGTTGGGTGTGATATTGAAGAATGCAGAGTATACATGTTTGGTCGTCTGGAAATTGCGTACCCTATCAATAGGGCGAATATCCGAAAGGGCCTTCTTATAAGGAATATCTTACTCTCGTGAATCTTTGCAAAGTGGAAGTAAATGAGTTACTTCGAGAGAGCATGATATACAGATTATAAGATACGTTCATTAATGTTTGACACTCGACTAACGACTGTATGGATATTATTACCGTGATAGGATTGTAAGTTACACGGTAACTGTTTCACATAAAAGGTAGTAGTCATTGCATTTGACTCTTCCGATGATTGGGGGTCACGGTGTGTTGCTAGACGCTATCCCGTGATCTTTAGGCATGAAGGGCATTTTCGTAATTTTCACTTTGGGTCTACAGCCAACATATTCGGAAGCCTATCGGGTCACACACATATGGACATCGAGTCGGATTAAAATGTGGTTATAGTTGATAACCAAATAATGAAAGTTTATGTCATACTATAAAGGTTATAGTGGTAAATTAATATGGTGGTATTTATTTAATATGATTAAATATAATACAAGATATTAATTATATTAATTAAATATATACATATATATTATGTATATGCCATGTGAATTTACTAGTAATGTGGCGCCAATCTTTGTGTATTTGGATACATTTAGATTGTGCAATTTAATTAATAAGATTATCATAATATTAATATTGGATATTAATTGATTTTGGAAAAATAGATTTATGGTAATAAGATAAATATAGTCAATATAAGATATTTAAAATATCTTGGAAATATTTAATATAAGATATTAAATTAAATGAGATAAATCAATCTAAGGGATTTTCCTTATTTTATTAGGAAAATATTTTCTTTCTTTACACTCTACTCAAGACTTGTTCCCCAAGGATTTTGGGATTGCAAGAGGCGCCCCCTATATGCCTATATAAGCAAGGGGCTTCCAAGCTCTTGTATAGTACATCATAATTTCAAGAGCTAATAGTTATTGTGAAAAATATAGAGCTTCTTAGATAGAGTTTTGAGAGAGAGAAATGCCGGTCTAGCAGCCAGATTTTTCTAGTACAATCCAATGGTGGATTCCGGCGGGTTGTTCGTGTGGACTAGCGGTAGGGGCCGAACGCTTAGGCGGCTCCGTGCATCGCTACTCTCCTTAGACGGTCAAAGCGTCAATCTTTTAGATCAACCAAGGTAACCACCATCTACTAGCTTATTTGGTTATTGCTTAAACGAAGTCGATCCTGGTCAAAGGAAATAAATTTTTTTAATTTCGCTGCGTTCCCGCGTAGATTTCCTAACAGGAAGGACATTAATCACTGAGACAGCTTCAAGAAAACTGTCCCACCAAAACCTAAGAGGGAGAGAGGCTTGAGCCATTTGAGTAAGGCCTAATTCAACTATGTGACTGTGTTTCCTCTCAGCTCTACCATTTTGCTGATGAGCATGAAGGCAGGGGTGTCTAAAAAGTATGCCTTGGTTTTTAAGATGACTTTCAAGGGTCCTATATTCTCCCCCCCAATCAGACTGAACACATTTAATCTTGGTACCAAACTGATTTTCAACAAGTTTTTGAAACTGAATGAACACAGAAAAGACATCAGATTTTGACTTCAAAGGAATTATCCATGTAAATCTTGACCAATCATCAATAAAATGCACATAATATAGGTAACTAGAAACAGATTTAACAGGGGCAGGGCCCCAAACATCAGAATGTATTAAGTCAAGTACATGATAGGCACGAGATTTAGAATTAATATAAGGTAGGGCATGGCCCTTACCATACTGACAAGCATCACAAAAGTTCAAATGATCATCAACTTCAACATTACAAGACTGCAAAATCTGACTCAAAACCTGTCTAGATGGATGTCCTAGACGTCTATGTCAAATATTTGGATCTTTATTGGGGGTAGCAATACTCAAGTGTGCATTTAGGGAAATAGGAAAGGACTGACTGACGGGGGCCTTGAATTTGGAGTGAAGGGAGGTCTCATTTGGAGGTGTGATCTGATACAGTCCATCCTTGAGGGTTCCTTGCAGGAGGAGTGTCCCTATTGTTTTGTCCTTCATATAGCAAGAAAAGGGAGTAAATTCAACAGTGATATGATTATCATAAAGTAGTTTAGACAAACTGATTAAATTCTTAGTAATAAGGGGTACATGTAAAATGTTTTTCAGAGTTAAAATAGTGTGTGGACATTGTGTGGGAAAAAAAGTTTGACCAATATGATGAATAGGTAGTTTCTCACCATTTCCAACGGCTAAATTTTCAGAGCCTCTCTAACCTGAACTGAGGTGGAGATTGTTAAGATCAGCAGTAAGGTGATTTGATGCTCCACTATCCATGTACCAGGCATCATCTCCAACTGTTTGAGGTGAAGTAATGTAAGCAGAGGCTTGTTTCTGATCACCACCTGAGCTGTTGCTAGGAGGAATGAAGTCTTCTTCAAACCTGTGCCAACATGAAGTGACTATGTGTCCAGCTTTACCACACAGTTGACACACCATTTTGTTGCCAGTATACCCTCCAGAGCCTTTGACATTTCCACCTCTGCCTCTACCTCTACCACATCTTCCATTGTTTCTTCCCCTTCCACCATTTCCCTATTGATTAGGTGGTCTTCCTCCAGTGTTACCATAAGTAGAATTCCCTCTAACTTGATGCCTTGAACAAGATTAGCAGTAGGGCCAGTGCCTGAATATCTAGAAATTAGTCTTTCATGAGTTATAAGCTGAGATTGGACATCCTGCTAGCTCATTGATCCAACCCTGGATGTAATATTCACCACAACTGATTCATAGTCTCGATCTAGGCCTCATAGGGTTGCCAGGATGAGCTCAGATTTGGATATCCTACTGCTGTCAAATTATTAGAATATGATTTCATTTGTGCCAAATAGTCGGACATATATATTTTTCCCTTGGAAGCTCTGGACATTGCATCTTTGTATTCCAACATTCTTGATTCGGATATGCCATTGTATAGTGTCTCAAGAGTAGTCCAGATTTCATGAGCAGTGGCACAACCCATAACTTCACTCAATGCTTGTTCTGTCATAGAACCAAGCAACCAACCCATCAACAGATTGTCTTTGGTGGTCCAGTCCTCATTCATCAGCTGGAATGTAGGATTTTGGATGGTGGAAGGATGCAGCGGGTCATGCAGGACAGGATTAGGATGAAACATATGATCTTCAAGTTTATAGCCTTTAATGATGGGTAAAATAATGTAACGCCACAGCAAATAGTTATTCCGATCAAGTTTGACAGTGCAGGTTTGATTTAAGTTGTTGGAAAATGGTGGATGTAAAAGAGGAGAGGTTAGATTCGGACTACCAGAACCAAGAAAAGGAGGTGTAGATGCAATATTTCTGGGGTTTCTAAAAGGAGAATCAGATCTAATATATGACGGGCTAGCTGCATGAGTGTTTAACGAAGAAATACTTGTGCTGAAGAGTGGTATTCCGGTGACTACACCATCGGAGAGGAACGGAAAGTGCAGTCCAGTTGTTGAAGATCCGAGATTAAGTCTTGTTCTGGGAGTTGTAGTCACCATAGACATTCCGACCGAAGATATGTGAGACACAGCAGCTGGTGATTGTGTTACCGGCGGCGTGGAGCTGACGGGAGCTCCAATTTTAGTGCTTCCCGTCGCCGGAGAGTCGTTGGTAGCCATGGCTAACAACCTCGGCTCTGATACCAAGAAAACAGATAGGAATGAAACATTCGAGGAGATAAAATCTTTCTTAGATTGCTATTGTCCTTGTACACAGGTATATAATAGATACTACAGGACACTTGTTTCACTCAAAACATTACACTTGACAAGCTATAACAGTGACACATGTAACAGAATAATAATAACATTACTTCTAATTCTTAACATTATACAATTCAATTCAACACAATTAGTTGGCTTAATCCAACTCACCCAACCATACAAACATAATCCGTCAGCCCATCCAACCACCAATTTCTGGTTCCGTCCCCGAATCCATCACCTCGCATGTGGTATAATATTCAAATACTACTATATACCTTCCCAACACAGAATATATAAAACTGAATTGCTTTATAGTGTAGTGTTGTCGTATGCTTGTCCCGGAAGAAACGTAAAACATTTTGGTTTCGCATATATGGTTAATTGGTTGGCCAAAAGGAATCAAGTTATTCCTTGTTAACCTACATCTCAACGCAATGCAATGCCTTCCTTTTCCTTTCCTAAAAAGTAATCTTTCTCTTACAATGCTTTATATCCTATTTCCTATATCAAAGGGACCGGGACACAAAGGAAAGACAATATTTTTTTTAGTTTTTTATTTTTTTTTAATTACTATACTTCTGTATTTTGTCTGCAAAAATTGAATAGTTAGCATGATTTTTCGCCTAACTTTACTGGTCTTATTTTTTACCATGCTAACGCAGACGTTGATGTTAGATGGTTTAGCCTGCAACTGGGGTACACGCGCGTCGCACCCCCTTCAACCGGATATAGTCGTGAAGCTTATGAAAGATAATGGAATAAATAAAGTCAAAGTGTTTGAAGTTGTCCCTGAAGTAATGAAAGCTCTTGGGAATTCAGGTATTGAGGTCATGATTGGTATACCTAATGAACTGCTAGCCCCTTTAGCATCTACGGTTCGTGTTGCTGAGGATTGGGTTTCACAAAATGTTTCAACTTACATATCAAAATATGGCGTCGATATAAGGTAATTAATTGCCCATTAATTCGTAATTATATAGAGTTTATTGTTAAAAATGACAATTTGAATATATAAATATGCAAAAAGGACATTGAAATATATATTTTTTTTGGTAAGAATGACGTGTCATTATTTCATTATGATTTAAATTCTTTCATATTCAAGTACAAAAACGAATATATCTTTTGATCTGATTGTCGAAATATGGTAATTATTTCATCACATTTTTCCTTTTTTCGTCCTCTTTTATTTAGACATCTTATTTGATATTCTTTCAAGGTTATTTTCGAGGTCGTTTTTGTAAAAAACACATAAAGAGTGGAATAGTGAAAAATTGGATTTTTAAGGCCAGTTCCACTGCAACAAACAATAGATTTGTCCTTATCATACCATTTATATTTTCACAGTCGAGATTCCTATTTTTTCCCCTTTTTTTAAATTTTAAACCGCTCCCCCTATATATATATAGGGTTTACTTGTAGTGTACACCGTACGTATTGATTATGATATATGACGGATTGATTTAGGTATGTTGCTGTGGGGAATGAGCCATTTCTAAGAACATACAAAGATATGTATTCAAAAACAGCATTTACAGCACTGCAAAACGTCGAAGCTGCTTTAATAAAAGCCGGTTTAGGCCGCGATGTAAAGGCTACTATCCCCATCAATGCTGATGTTTACCAAACAGAGAATGGAATGCCTTCGGGTGGAGATTTCCGACCGGAAATCCGTGGTCTTATGGTCAACATTATTAAGTTCCTGAATGATAATGGAGCTCCGATAACCATCAATATATATCCGTTTCTTAGCCTGTATGCTGACCCTAATTTCCCGATCGACTACGCATTCTTTGATGGAACATCTTCTGCACCAGTAGTGGATGGTCCTATTACTTATACCAATGTCTTTGAAGCCAATTTCGATACACTCGTATGGGCTCTAGAGAAAAACGGGTACCCGGATTTGCCTGTGATTGTTGGAGAGGTTGGATGGCCGACAGATGGAGACCCTAATGCGAAAACCGAGTATGCTCGTAGGTTCAATCAGGGACTAGTAAACCGTATAAACCAAGGAAAAGGCACACCGAAGCGGCCAAAGACCGCATCAGACATTTACCTTTTTGCCCTTATAGATGAAGATATCAAGAGCATAGACCCCGGGAATTTCGAGCGACATTGGGGCATATTCTACTACGATGGATCCATTAAATACCCTCTTGATTTGGGAAACAACAAGAATCTAACAGCGGCTAAAGGGGTTCGATATCTGTCGAGACAATGGTGTGTAATGAAGCCTGATGCAAGTCCTGTAGACCCTAATTTGCCACAAAGCATAGACAATGCTTGTAGCTATGCAGATTGCACTAGTCTTGGATATGGATCAACTTGTGGCGGGTTGGATGTAAAGAACAATGCATCTTATGCATTCAATATGTATTTCCAGACAATGGATCAAAGGAAAGGAACATGTGATCAGTTCTTTAATCTGTCATACATAACAACCATTGATCCGTCTTTAAATAGAGGCGGCACATCTTGTCGATCTGAGATCATGATCGACAATACTAGGCAACAGAAACCTCGGAATCCAAGCTATTCATCGGCGGCGCAACAATTCACGATCGTCTAAGATCGTCGCTTTCTTTCTGCTAGCTATGGCAATTTCTTCTTTGTGATGCATTCATATACGCTTTTAATTATTCTTTTTCTTCCCTGTATATCGTTACTTGTGGGGGTGTAATCGAGCCGAGTCGATTCGATACTCTCTAGCGCTCGAACTCGACTCGACTAAAAAAGTTCGGGCTCGAAATTCGGTTCGAGCTCGATCGAGCCTTAAAAAGCAAGATCGAACTCGACTCGCTAAGTACTCGATATAGCTCGACTCGGCTCGTAAGCTCGATTATTTTCCTAGAATTCATTTAATTTTAATGAAATATGGCAAGATCGAGCTCGACTTGTCTAATACTCGACTCAAATAATATTTTTTAATTATGATAAAAATATTTTATAATAAATAAATAAATATTTAATCAAGCTCGATTAAGCTCGTGAGCTACTCGATTATTATATTTAAAAACTCGAGCTCGGCCCGGTTAATTATCCGAGTAGCTCGACTCGAGCTCGAACTCGAGAAAACCAAATCGAGTCGATCTCTTTTGCGAGTCGAGTATGAATAACTCACGAGTAGCACAACTCATTTACAGCCCTAGTTACTTGTCATGTCGACGACACTGTTTTGTATATTAATTTGTGCATTCGATAAATAGCCAATCAAAATTCTTTAACAACTTTTTTTATGTATGTATCATATGTTGAGAATGCTATGCAACTTAGAGACAAAACTGAGGGCATTTATGTAAGTTGATGTTGGTTGATATTATCTTTGATGACGAAATAGTATACAGGTTGATGTAGGTTGATATTATGTTTGATGGTTTGTGCCTCGAGAATTGAAAATTAATTGTAGATAAATAAAAGAAAGCAGGCTTGACAAAAAGCAAGCTAACATATGTTAACAGGTGAATACAGTTAAATCTCGATAAATAAATATTCGATAAATGAATAACCTCGTTAAAATAATAATTTTTTCTGGTTCCGACTTGAGCAAAGAGGTTTAAAATAATGTTCGATAAATGAATACGCTCTCTAAACGAATATTTTTTTTCTGGTCCTGAGGTTCATTTATCGAGGTTTAACTGTAGAAGATTTCAATTTTAAGATAAAATAACAATTAGCAGAAAAAAAACTGTTCAAGTGTTGGTGTGAACCGCTGATTTGGAAGGTAGATAATTAACATGTTATACACTTTAACACGCCTCCCAAATGTTGGCAATCTCTCCAACACTTGCACAATTTTTTAAACATTTCAATACTCCCCTCAAGTGTGGGAGTGGGTCTCATGACCTCTGGCTCTGATACCATGTTGAAATCAAGTGATTATCATTATACTAAAACCAATTGGTGTTAGTAAATGTGCTACTATATTTCCTTATATATTAAAAATGTGTGCAATCTCTCCGACACCTAGAAATATCAATTGATTCTCTCGAAAGAAAAACATGTATCAATTGAAACTGAAAACAAAAGAAAACAAATTGATGTCTACAAAGTGAATTACAGGGGCACACCCCAGCCAACCAACTCAAGAATATACAGGCAGATGAAACCAATGTGACGCCTGGTAAAAAACATTAGATATAGAATTCCCGAATAAACGGAAGCGGAAGAAATAATCTGGATCGTTTCCTACATCCATTGTTATTCGACCTTGATTTATCTCCGTTTGTTACCACGATTTAAGCCTTGAAAGTGAGAAGAGAGATTCCATATGCACAAGAACATAATGACATGTGGCGCTACTAGACCTTCTGGACTTCGCCTAATTTTTTAACGAACACCCACCGATGGTACACAAGCAGTCTTTATATAGGCAAGACAATGGACCTAGTGCATTATTAGATAATGAAATCAAAGAGTCCTAGCCATCATTGAACTCTCTAATAATGCTATTTAATAAACCATATAAATACAAAATAACCACAACGTGATAACTACAAATGCAACATAATGTTATCTATATTTATTAGATAAATAAGAGATAATTCCAACATTCTCCCACTTGGCCCGATAGTTAGGTTCGCAGAACTTTAATGAGTAACTTCAATATACTGCATGCACATAATGTTACTCACTGTCTTATTAACACAACTTCAACTAGCAAACATTAGAATAAGAACAATGGCGGGCAAGCTCTGTTAAGTCGAACAATTCCTTCCATCATTACATATACAACATCAACTAGTCAAGTTACTTTATGAATTAGCTAATCAAAATGTCATTCAGGTCCATAAATCTAAAATGGATTATCCTCATACATGAACTTGGTGCACTTTCATGTAACAGCTACATCACTATGATGCCAATTTCGACAATTTTAAGAGAATTCAAACGAATCAACTTTATGTGTCAATAATTCAGATATGAGTACAACATGATTGCGAAACAATGTAAGCCGGCAAAAGCCACAATCCATAAACTCATATTGTTCTACATACTTGACACTCGTCTTATAGCTAGCGTACCTCTGACAAATTGTCTCATAAATGTCAATTTGCTAATTTCAACATGCAAAACCATTCTTCATAAAAGAGGACAATGCAGTCGAACTGAAACTTGGCCAAAAGAAACATTGACTAACAACCATAAGCCAAAACTCATAAAGCCTGTAACTTAACAACACAAAACTTTCGGCTATTCGACATGTGAGCTACTTCAATCGAAACACAAGTTACCCTTAAAAACACTAAATGCAAGTTTCTAACGAGATTTTCAAAGAAATCATCTCAGTGAACCTCTTAATCATTATGAGATTCACCATAACCCTGCAACATATCCTTCTAAGGAAACTTGTCTTTCAACCAAATGGCTCAACACAAAAATGCAAGTATACAGTTCTAAAATATAGTTAGTGCTCGCATTGGTCTTACTTATCATTACAATGCGAACCAATATGCAACTATCGAAAGCTTACAAAATCCATATATAGACTTGCAAACCAAATACATATATTCAGTACTTTTATTCCTCAACACATGTTGTGTACATTTATATGGTTTGCCACACAAATGACAAACACTATAATTGTCTAATAAACCATTTTATAATGAGTTACTGTTAACAAAATGACAAATAATTCTTCAATAACCATATAGAAGAATTTATACTAGAGTACCTCATAGAGAAAATTCTCAACTTGTCCAACACAACTTGTTCATCATAACATGAATAAGTTCCAACATGATCTATAGATCACCAATATGGGTCTTTATAATGAACAACAAGAGACTAGTACAAAACATGAATTTCCTCAAGATGTAACAATGCAACTCATGATTACAAATTTAAAAGAACAACTTCATCTAACCATTGGTCAGATAGATTAATGCACACAACTCAAGTAGTATTAGGTTTAATGATCGAGAACCTTACTAACACTATTTTTCTGTAGCTAGTGGTTTAAAAGAGTGGACATAAAATGTGAGTGCCTTTAACATGTGATCGATGTTCAAGTGACTCTCTTAATATGAAATACAATGTATTCTTCAATGCATGATTATGTCTTTCACCTTATGATTAATCACTTAGAACAATCACTCTAACTCAATTAACATTTCTCAAAATCAGTATGGTATAGCGAGAACACATGATCAAAATATCTATTTACATAGGAACAATTTACTTGTCCAAAAACTATATAAGAGTTATGAACTCTTATCAAAATAAGGACAAATCTGAATGTGTAATGTTTCAGAATAATTCTCTTCGCAGCGTAATATTGTCAATATGACAGCCTAGACAAATAGATTATAACTTATAGGATACTGACAAATGTCATTTTCAATAAGATTCTCCCACTCAATCACACGGTGTTGCATACATGTGTCATTGAAACATTTAAGGAGAAAATGACATATTTTTCCATTTATAATGTGTCTTTTTCTCTACACTTTCAAATTGATCTTTCTTTATCCTTGATTATAGAAGCCTTGTGGACAATATAAGCTTTCATAAGGATAAGAAGGCATCAAAATGGATGATAACGAAATTTGAGATAAATTCCCAATCCGCCCAAATGAGAACTATGACACTTATGTTAATATGATCTCAAACGATAATTCGACAATATGTGTGTGGACTTAATGGTTTGTTGTATCACTATACAAAACCCCACAGAACTCAAATAGTGTTGATAAATTCGTTATGCTCTAAGTCTCACCACAATTCAAGTTTTATTTAAAGAAGTATATTGCAACTTCATATGTCGAAACTATGATATTTACCTTGATGTCACTTATCTTATGTAAGTTAGATATAACTTAGCATGCCATCAAGCTCACAAAAGAAAGATTCTAAAATCTTAAGTTCGAGCATATGATTTTTACTAAGTGTCTAACATCATGAAGGATGCTAGCTTTATAGTTATATCCAATGTACTTTAAGTGACTGTGAGAAGTAGAGGTCGAAAGTACTTCACTTTGTATCACAATGGAATGAAACCAATATCAATATGAGATCATCAATATAGTAATTTCCATACTAATGAGGTAACCAATTTTAATGCCCTTAACAAAAGTAAACGCCAATTATTATTGACATTTAATTAATAGGACATAATTACCTTCACGTGTAATAAAAAATGAGGTTAAAGGTTGTAAATGGCGGTTTTTAATCTAAAATGAAGAAAAAGGACAAGAAAAAAAGATAGTGCTTGAGAAGGACAAAAACGCGCCTGTTACTACAAGTGTTACTACATGTTGCTACAACCACATGTAGTAACATGTGCATTTTTTGTCCTTCTCAACAATTATTTTTTTTCTTGTCCTTTTTTTTTCCCATTTTGTATCTTATTTTGTCCTTCTGGCCTCTGGCCCCTAAAAAATGAGACAATGATATTCTTTAACTCAACTCCTAACGTTTGAATACAATTGATCAGATACTATATATACCACTTGTCTTTATGTGTCCATAAAACAACAGTGAACACTTTCAAACATGAAGAGTGTATTTAATTACACCATCATAATCAGAAATCACCAGAGACATTAGGATATCATAATAATAGTAATCCAAATTAATCTATAAACCAACAATTATAACCTAACTTCATTATGTGTTATGTAATGAAAGCCTTTAATTTTATGTCATTGAGGACAACTCTTATATTACGGTGGTCAAAATGGACTTAATCCATAGTGGAAATGCATACCTTATGTGTTCTGATTATACTTAACTTTAAGATCATCATAAATAAGTGATCAAGTCTCCCATACGCTCATAAATCAACTCATCAGTTGACAAAAGTTATTTCGTAAGGTGTGGTGGAGCACTCATACGAACACAAGATTCAAAACTATGCATTATAGAGTTTGTTTTATGAGTTGCCTCAGAGAGAATTAACTAATGTTAATTCTCAAATAGTAAATTCAAAAACTTCCTTTGGGCAGAGGTTGTAGACACTACATAGAATTTACTTTCAAAAGTAATAAGACTGGAGAATCAATTAAAATTGAGAAAGACCGTCTGTACCTTTCGGTATAAGATAAATCCCCTCATCGTTATATCAATTTCCATCTTATTTCAATTAATCTCATTAAACAATTGCTTCCCTTTGGGGCCGAGAATTGTTCAATGAATTAATTGGTCGAAATATATGTATCAATTGTGTAACCACTATTCATTATGTGATCAACAGTTGTATTACTTCTCCTACATTCTGGATGCTTTGGCTACTCCAAGAGATGCAAGAGAAATAAACTTAATGTGACACATACAGTTTGATTATATAGTCTCTCCGTATAACACAAAATAACAAATAATGTGTATACTAACAAAAATATAGAAATACTAAACAACATTAGTTAATCAAACCAAATGATCATTATATTCCACCAAACTGCACAATGTAAATATGATTCGTTCAAACATGTTAATCATCCTTTAATCACAACTAAAATATGTTTTATTTTAATTAATTGCGTAACATCATGCAATTAATTTCATCATTTTAATCACCAACTATATGTGATTAAGTCTCTTTATTTGTCAATCATTGAACTGCTTTGGCTACACTCGAAATTGATAAGAGATATGACATATTTTATGAGTTACTAAATAAGAGTTTTTGATGGACTATTGGTAATTATTTAATCATTGCACGTAATGTGATTAAAACTTTTATGTATCAACATGTCAAGCCCGTTTTGACTATAATCAATGCGTGACGCTACCAATAACCAAATGACATTTCTCCAAAAGTCAACTAAACTTTATGTTGCCATAACTATGTGCAATTCCATAATTCAAAAATTGGTTCAAATATACATGGCTTTCTGTCTCGCAATAATAACTACAATATTAATATGTCACAATCTGATCACTAAATATAATGCGATTAGTTGTTATAGGTCATGAAATTTGCATTGCTGTGGCAATATTCTAAACTTGACACAACTATAAGACATATTTCTAATCATTACAAAATTCAATATCTTAAATGCCAAAACTTTATGACATGTCAAAAAAAAAATTATATGAACCAACCATCATCACTTAGAAGATAATTTATCACAATGTTCATATGTGACTATTCTTTTTATATGCCACAACATAATCACTAACATAATGTGATTAATTTCATTATATGTGACACAAAAATGTTTGATACTATGATCTTCCTAACAAAATTAATTATGCAAGTGACAAAAGTACATAAAACAAATAGCAAATAATACTGCTGCTAATAGAAACATGGAAGATTAACTACAATGCCTAATCAAACTATAAGGTTCACGTCTTTTGCACATTAGCATAAGTTTTATGCACATGTTGAGTAGCACGGACATATATAATACAATCAAGAGATACTGATTACTAGCATTATACTAAAGGCTACTCAACTGAATAATCAAGTTTTATGTGACGAATTAATTCTTTACTAGTGGACCGTCCGTGCTCTGCACGGTGAGGCCCGTAGGTTGTATTAATATCAAAAGAATAGGCACTCGAAGATAGTTGCCTTTTTTTCCTTCCAAGAATGGTTTTTCATTATCATGCTACAATCCTAAGATGATGTACATCTAACTAAAATGAACCACAAACCCATTCCTTTGTAAAGCTATGCCCGAAAGTATAAGCGCAAAATGATCATGTAAGACTCAAAATTGACAACATGGAGTTTCCTCGATTAGAAATGGACTAACCTAACCACGCCATAAGATTGAAAGTCAAAGAGAGGCACAAATGTCGGTTAAACTCACGAACATGTAAGCAACTTATAAGAGCCTGATCATATTAACAAATCCAAAGACGCGAAAAAGGGGATCATTAGAAGGAAGTACACATAAACCTAACAGAAACAAAAGATCCATTCAAAAATAGGGGATCTAAATAAAGAAAGATAGCTACGCAACTTAAAGTAGGCGATATAAAGTCTCACATAACATCTAGGACTTTTTCTCTTTTTTTTCCAT
This sequence comes from Gentiana macrophylla, assembly GCA_026214975.1. NCBI lineage: Eukaryota > Viridiplantae > Streptophyta > Magnoliopsida > Gentianales > Gentianaceae > Gentiana > Gentiana macrophylla. The sequence goes on along the minus strand of CM047816.1, from coordinate 40,438,325 downwards.
CCCCAAAAGCACAAAACAGCATCGATCAATGGCATTTACCACCACCGCAGATGGATACAACTACAAAATGAAATCTGTGCACACGGTCTTTAAAGTCCTCAAATTTGAAGGAGAATGAATTCCCAAAACCTAGAGATGGATACGCAGATATCCCTAGTTATGTACCATCTGATGTATTAACCATGTTTTAGTTAAACTTTTCCTCAGCTATTAATTTTACAATTAGGTAAAATATTTAACTATCACTCTTTAGTATCATAAACTAAACTCCTACATGATTTAGTAATATCAAATTAATTGATTGTACAGCACAAAAAAGCATTCATACTCCAAAAGATAGGTAATAACGCCATCATCCATTCACCCCCCCTCTTATTCAAGTAAACATAATCAAGAGCTTATAAATCCAAGTTCTAGCAATAAAAAGTCTTGCAAGTTAATAGTATTTTTAACAGAGAAACGGAATAAATTACAACTGAAATGTAAAGACCCATAGAAATACAGTCAACCAAAAACAGTAAGCTAGCAAATAAGCAAAAACAGAACAAAAGTCCAGATTCAGAAGCTTGTATTTCATAGACACAAGCATATCTCTATTTTAAACCACATAATAACCCTAGAATTCAACTACCAACTACAGAAGAACGAATTGAATAGAGAAACAACTGTAACAAGATAGGGAAAAAAAGAGCGCGAAAAACACAGCTTATACATCTTGCCGCCGAAGCCATTGGCAGCGCCACCTTCACCTGTCCCTGTTTTACGAGCACCTCCGTACTCGATTGCCGCTGAAGTTTCGATTCCTATGCGAATGGGAATCTACAGAGAGTGGCCGCAATCTGAACAAGAAATAAAGAAGCAAATAACCCAAATATTTAGTAGGCCTACACGACCAACAACCATGATGGTTTTTTACTATGGCATTTGGCGTAATAACATGTTTACTATTGAAGAAAGTTTGAGAATATGATAAACACAAGAGTAAACTTCAACTTAGTTTATTCATTGATATGAGAGGTGTATAAATAGATACAATTGAGAGAGACTAGCAAGCTAGCTTGGGCGGCCACTTGAGTATGTAGATGTGGGCGGCAAGCATGCAAAAGTAAAAGTAAAAGCTATGTCTATGACATAAAGTAAACTAGAGTTTGACATATTAATTGTTTATATGTATCACAATTAATATGTCTATGACATATAAAGTAAACTAGAGTTTGACATATTAATTGTTTATATGTATCACAATTAATATGTCTTTTATAATTAAATAAAGTGTACAAAATATCCTGTCTGAACTCCACGAGGTTTCTTTGGGCACCTCTCTTGAACTTCAATGATCTGTTGAAAGTAATCTTTGTAAATGTTGTAATATTTCCACACCCCCTCAAATCCTGGTTGTATATGTTGATGCAAACAAGTTTGCTACTAAGTCTCATTGAACATAAGAGGTGGAATAGCCTTGGTAAGAATATCATCATTCGATCTGTGAGGAACATCTTGAGTTGAATAATCTTGGCATCAATCTTTTCCTTCGAGAAAGTGTCTGTCAATGTCCACATGCTTGGTTTTATCATGATGGGCGGGATCTTCACCATGTATAAGGCTGAATTATTATCACAAAGAGAGTGTGATAGGTTCTTTGAGGAGGTTCTTTGAAGTTCGGTCGGTACCACTTTTTAGCCATAGAGCTTCACAAATGCCAAGTACAAGTGCCTGAGTTCGACCTTCTTTGCTTCTTGACCACAATGGGTTGTTTCTTGCTTCTCCAAGTAACCAGTTTCCCCATACATATGAGCAATAGCACATGGTAGATCGTCTGCATCAATGTGACATCCACCCAATCGACATCGGTGTAGACCTTGATTGATCTATTAGTAGACTTGGTGAAGTGCGGGCCTTGGCCATGAGTGGACTTTAAATATCTCAAGATCCTATTCACAAGATCCCAATGTTGCTCAAGAGGGGCGGTGCATGAACCGACCGACCACAGATGACCCCATATGCAATATCGGGCCTTGTGTGAGAAAGGTAGATGAGTTTACCTACAAGCCTTTGATATTGTTCCTTTCTCGACAAAGAATGTCACCATGCGATGAGGTGTTCTCTTGGGTCTATTGGGGATACAACAGTTTGCATCCCAAAGATGCCGCTTCCTTGAAAGGTCCAGGACATACTTCCTTTGGGAGACTGAAATGCCATTGGTGTTTCTAGCTACTTCCATACCAAGAAAGTACTTGAGGTTGCCCAGATCTTTAACTTGGAACACCTTTGCCAGTAGAGTCTTCAAGTTCTGGATCTCAGTAGAGTCATCCCCAGTAAGGATGATATCATCCACATATACAATTAGAATGGACCTCCTCTGGTTGGTTGTCTTGACAAACATGGTGTGATCGAGTTGCATTGATGATATCCAGCGACTTTAACCACGAGAGTGAGTTTTCCAAACCATGCCCTTGGTGATTGCTTCAGGCCATATAGAGATTTCCTCGGTTTGCACACCTTGCCTTGAGTATGAGGATTGATAAAACCAGGAGAGTACAAATCATATAAACCTCCTCAGATGAGTCCCCATTTAGAAAGGCATTTTTGATGTCCAATTGGTGAAGAGGCCGAGTCAAGTTGGACAGCTAGGAAATCAATGATACTGGACGGTGTTGAGCTTTGCTCTTTGGTGCAAAAGTTTCCTTATAGTCAATGCCATAAGTTTGAGTGAATCCCCTTGCTACCAATCTGCTTTATACTTGTCAATTTTACCATCGACATTGTATTTGATAGTGAATAACCATCTGCGGCTAACTATTTTCTTGCCTTTGGGAAGAGTTGTGAGGTCCCAAGTATGATTATCCAGAGAGCGATCATCTCTGTTTTAACAAAGACCTTCCATTTATCATTTTGAAGGGCCTCCGAATATTTCTAGGGATAGAGTGAGAGTCCAGTCTGTGTAAACATGGCAAAGACAGGAGACAACTGATCATAAGATAAATAAGTATGAATAGAATGATCAGTGCATGATCTTTTCCCTTTCCTTAGAGCAATAGGTCTGTCATCCACTTGATGAAGCTCTTTGAGAGTCAATAAGGCGAGGTCCAGCGGACTACAGTTCAAGATGAGTTCTTTGAGGTTACGTTCAAGAGGCTCAGGTCGCCAGACTGCTGAGGGTCAGTAATGTGAGTATCCGTAGGATGCTGAAGGTTATGAGTCTGCTGAGGGTTAGGACTCTGCTGAGGGTAAATGGTTTGCTGAGGGGACGGACTTAGTTCAATCTCAATCAGGTTTCCATCAGTGACTGGCTCAGTAGGTTTGCTGTAATATGGAGTCATTTCAAAGAATTTCACATCCATAGAATTGTAAAATTTCTTTTTAGTAGGAGAGTAACACTTGTAACCTTTCCTGTCCTGTGCATATCCAAGGAAAATGCACTTATGAGCTTTAGGATCAAGTTTACTTCTGTGTTGAGCATGAATATAAACAAACACAGTACAACCAAAGATCTTTGGAGGCAATTGGGTAATAAGATGAGAGCGAGGAGTGTGTGTGGTCGGGGTTTGGAGAGGAGTTTTGAAACCTAACACTCTGCTTGGGAAGTCTGTTGATTAAATATGTTGCAGTCAATATAGCTTCACCCCACATGTATTTAGGAACATGTGTAGTGAACATGATTGATCTGGCCATTTCCAAAGAGATGCTGTTCTTTCTTTCAAAGAACCCCATTCTGTTGAGGTGTTTCCACACAACTACTTGATATGAACAATTCCTCTGTTTGTCAAGAAGTTACCGAGGTTAGACTCATAGTATTCCAGAGCATTATCGCCTTTAAGATCTTGATCTTAGTATCAAATTGGGTGGAGACCATGTGATAAAATTCTTGGAAGATAGGTCCAACTTGATTTGTCTTTCATTAAAACGACCAAGTGTTTACGGTATGATCATCAATGAAGGTTACAAACCACCTTTTTCTGTTATACTTTTCACTCTTGAGGTCCCCATACATCACTTTGTGAATTAGGGTGAAAGGGAAGAGGGCAAGTTAGGTAACTTAGCATACACAGATTTGGTGAGATTAGCAAATTGACAAATATCACATTGAAGATCATTAAGATTACATCCTTTAAACAATTCGAGGATTAAAGACTTTAAATAACCAAAACTTGGATGTCCTAGTCTATAATGCCATAACATGATATTGTCTAGGTTTTGAGTGCAGTGTCAGAAGGCGATTGTCTTGATCTTCTGTCTTCGGCAGGTTGATCACAAACATCCTGAAAGGGGTTTAGCTTGCCCAATCACTTCTCGAGAAGAAAGATCTGGAATGTGCACTTGATTCTTATTAAAAACAACGGTCAATTCGGATCTTTAGTGAGTTTACTTGACATATATAAGGTTACGATCTAACTTTGGAACAAACAGGACATTACAGTAGATATATCTCGATTAGTAAGTTTAACCTTCCCAACACCTTTTGCATAAGAAACAGAACCATCAATGAGTCTTAATTACATGAATTTGGTTGCATGGCATATATTGGGTAATAAGGTTTTTATTACGAGTCATATGGGAAGAAGCCCCGAATCAACAATCCAAGTCTCATTACTAAGAGGTGAGTAAAATATACCTATTTTAGCATGAGTGGCCATTTCGAGTGGGGAGCTACCTTCACGATCTTTGAGCAATAAAGGCTTTAAAGGCGACAAAGCGAGCATTCACTTCTTGTCATTCTCCTCTTCACCGACAAGTTTGCCTTGACTTTCCTGGTTGGTTTTGAGGTTTTAGAGGGGTAGGTTTTCCATGTAGCTTCCAACAATTGTCCTTGGTGTGATTTGTGCATTTGCGGTGATCACGAAACGACTTTCGGCTTTCTCAAGAGGCTTCTGTAAGTCTCATTAACCTTCAAAGAGGCGTACCTTGATAGGGTTGTCGGCGGGGGGTTCAAAGACATCACTTTCCTCCTGCTTTCCTCATGTTTGACCTCAAAGAAACATGGATTTGAGATTTGGAAGAGGTTTAGTGGCAAGAATTCTACCTCGACATCATCAAGAGTAGGATTCAGTCCAGTAAGGAATTTGAATACTCTCTTTTTCTCGATAATGTCTTTAAAGAGTGCAGCATCTTTAACATCATTCCAGGGGTGAGTTTCCAACATATCTAGGTGTTGCCATGCCTTAGATAGTTGATTAAAGTATTGAGTTACAGACATATCCCCTTGTCTACAATTTTGAATCTGAGCTTCGAGTTCATAGACTTGAGATGTATTGTCCTTTTTTGAGTAAAGGTCTCTGGCATTGTCCCAGATTTCCTTAGCGATGTCATACATCATGAAGTTCTCATCGATCTCTTTTGTCATAGACCTCGTGAGGATGGTCATGACTTGGTTATTTTCTCGTGTCCTATGCTTCAAACTTGGGGTCGATTTCAGCGAGGCGGTTTTGGAACTGACAGATATCCCATCTTGCCCTGGCCGGAGATATACATTTTCATAGACCTTGACCATAGCAAGTAATTGTTACCATCAAGTTTATGATTTGTAAAGAAGAGTGTTCGATTATCCCATGCTGAGGCAATTTGTGAGTCTCATGAAGAAGATGAAACTTCGAGATAATGTTGACATTTTTCTCAAAAAAGAACCGAGTTTTGCAAATGGATTTTAGAACTCGGTAAGGCTCTCGATACCATGAAGAAAGTTTGAGAATGTGATAAACACAAGAGTAAACTTCAACTTAGTTTATTCATTGATATGAGAGGTGTATAAATAGATACAATTGAGAGAGACTAGCAAGCTAGCTTGGGCGGCCACTTGAGTATGTAGATGTGGGCAGCAATCATGCAAAAGTAAAAGTAAAAGCTATGTCTATGCATAAAGTAAACTAGAGTTTGACATATTAATTGTTTATATGTATCACAATTAATATGTCTATGACATAAAGTAAACTAGAGCTTGACGTATTAATTGTTTATATGTATCACAATTAATATGTCTTTTATAATTAAATAAAGTGTACAAAATATCCTGTACGAACTCCACGAGAGGTCTTTGGGCACCTGTTGAACTTCAATGATCTCTTTGAAGTAATCTTTGTAAATGTTGTAATATTTCCACAACTATGAAATGTATTGAAGGACTATGTGAACAAGCCAATGTGTGACACAGGTAGGCCGAGCAAGTGAATAAGACAACTCTACAGCGAAAGGGTGCGTAGATGTACGCCAACAACACAACGTACAGCGTGCGAAATAAAAGCACATACCAGAAAGGCAGACTAACAAACACCAGGGAATCGAAAAGTATGCAGAAACAGTCCCCGAGCACCCGATCGAACACTGCACAACCAACAAACAGGACAATGTAGCTGCCCGGGTAGGCTCATTTAATTTGAAAGGTTCAATCATCTTGAAGGCAGCAACTTTTGTAGTCTCTAATGCAGTGAGAAATAAAATCCTAGTAGGAATTGCCCGATAATTCACGGTGCCAAAACCTCTGTAGAGACCGAGAACTCCATCTGTTTTTCAATATACTTTTGAAAGCAAAATCGCATCCTTTCCATAACATCCTTAGAAGCAACTTGTAACCTTGTCTTCACAACCGAGATAGGATAAAGTCCAACCGTGATACCAGTAAAAATTCCAGCACCGACAACATAAAACTTTGTTTTGTCAAGCCTGCAAGAGAAATAGTGAAAAACTTCATAAGCAAACATCGACTTTTTCCGTCAAAAGGCACAACAAGAAAAAAAGAATAATAGTGACACGAAGTGCAAAAATCCTTCAATAGTGTTTAGCATTAATACGCATTAACACGCAGATTCATAGATGACCAATGAAGTCCAGAAAATGGCCTTTGTAATCTGCCTCAAGTCTAACAATGAAATAACTGTCCCACTGTCACACACTGACTGCCTATTAAACATCTGTACATAAGAGCCTCGTAAATTTGGGAAATCCAATTAAAAAACACGATCCTAATTGCATCACATTTCTGGGAAAATCTCTAAAATATCAAAGCATTAATGAAGCCTTCTTCCCATGTATAAATCGCATTTCCTTGTACAGTCAGTAGAAACTTGTTGATAAACATTCCTTGAGCTCTCAGTAGAAGAACACTTGAGTCTAAAAAATTGCATACGGCATAAATGCACTCTCTACTTGAAAGAAAAACATTTACGCAAGCACACCTTTAAAATCATGGTCCCATACATGACATAAAGTGGAATACTAAGGAATGATACTTCATAAGGTAATTAACATATACATCTAAAATTAACAATCATTCCTTTAGTTCTCAGCAGAAGAACACTTTGGTGAAAAACCTGTATATGATATAAAACATTCCTACGAGCACATGTTCAAAATTATAGTCCAATACAACAGCTTAAAGTTAAAAACAAGGAAGGAGACTTCATAAGGAAACTAACGTATACATAAAAAATTGATTCCAGGAATAAACTTATGTACCAAAATAAACACAGAATCAGAAAAGCAAAAAATGTGAAACCATGTTAAGCTTCATAATCCAAAAAGTGGAAGCATCATTTGCAGATATTTGTAATCAATTAGCAAAAATAGATAAACAAATAAAATAGAACGGGGTAATCAGCGTATAAATCTGACTTAGAGCTTAAAAGTCCAAAATGAAATCTTACTTGTCCCAATTGATCACAGCTTGACCTGTTCCTCGAGATGTCTGAGCAGCATCCATTCAATCAATTAATCAATCAATCAATCGCACCAAAATAACAATCAATCCGGCCTCGCTTTTCTCAAAACCAAATTACTAAAAAAACCATTCTTCCTAAAAACACGTTAAAGGCCAGGATACGATATCAATCAATTCAATGGTCATTGGAAATAAACGAGTAACCGGTGATGGAAGTATCAGGAAATTAGTTGAAATTAGCCTATGAAGCCATTTTGAAATGGAGTGTCCTTGTTCTCGTTCTGAACCATCCATACCACTACGAATTCAAATAAACCCAAATATCAATTCAACACGAAGTTACCAAGCAGTACGAAAAGAACAATCGAGAATACATCCATATCAAAGAACAAAAACCCAAAAACAGCTAGCCTAGACTACAGACCCAAAAAACAATCCAAACAAGTCTGCTGCATGAAAATCACGTAGCAAATAAAATGAAAACCTTTTGAGTTGTAATATTGGTTCTCAATATCGAGGTTCTTTTTAAGTAGATGACTCGTCGGGTCGTTAGAGCGGGACTTCTTTGGGAAAAAGAACTTGAATAACTTAGTTTCAAATCCATTGATCCCTTCTTCAAAGAGTCGATAATCGAGATTTTCCTGCAAAAGTTAGTATAAATTTCAGATTTCAAACATCCTCAAAAGCAGCACCTAATCATGACTAATTTTGAAGACCCCACGGATTCTTCCAATGTATCGTTTTTGGGTCCTAACGCAACACATGGTATACAAGATTACATAGAAAATAGATAAGGGCACCCCTAGGAAAATGGCAGAGTACAGAGTATGAAATAACACATATACAACTATTTAGACAACAGGACAAAGCATTCAGGACCGGCCCACCCATAAGGCAGGCCAGGCACCAGCCTTAAGCCCACTGGAAGGGTGGGCTATGAAATAACACATATACAACTATTTAGACAACAGGACAAAGCATTCAGGACCGGCCCACCCATAAGGCAGGCCAGGCACCAGCCTTAAGCCCACTGGAAGGGTGGGCCTCGGATTACCTGTTTTTGGAAAAAAAAAATTTTGGACAAATCGAGCCGCATTCGTGTACGCAGGACACGCGGGCATGCACAAGCCCAAGGGTAAATCCGGATTGGATTTGCACCCCCCCTGCGCCCGCGTAGACAACGGTGTATAATGTTGGTTTCCTATTCCAACTACACTAAAACAATATCATATAAATATTGCTTCTTTTTCCTTCTTCCAACCAATGTGGGAGAAAAGTTTCTTCCCATTTTTCCTTTTCATAACACACACTTAAGCCCAATAGGCCCAATATGACATATAATCAATTTTCCAACAAACCGACTTTAAGCGTTAATTTCTCATTCACTCGTTATCCGAATTGAATGATTCCAAATCTGAATTCATCTACGACTCACGTAGTTTTCGAATTAATAAAACATTACATATATTCTATACAAGAATATATCCAAATACGCTTACAAAGTCATTTGAATAAAATGATTATAAAATCATTTTAATTCATTTTTAATTCAATTCCACATTTTCTCCAACAAGTATCAAGTATGTTTTGTACTTTTGTTTATGCATATGATGATATGAATTTGAATTATTACTTCTAGGTATGTTTGAGGCTATTAATGAACTCGAATTTTGTATTTACGGATGTTATAAATACAATCGTTGATATATTTTGTAAGTATGTGTTCAAGAGAAAAAACAATTTAAGCGCAAAGGCCCACCGTGCATCGATTTACTTTAAGCCTCGGGTTTGGTTGGGCCGGCCCTGAAAGCATTTCAAAGCAACTCGTATCAAAGGTCATAAATTTAAATAACAGAACAAAAGCTAACCTCAACAGAAGCTGAAGACTAAGCAACGGAACGAAGAGTAGGTGGCAGAGAATATCAGAGGACTGCAAATACAAGGAGCAAATAACAAATGTAATTCATTACAAATACACATACACTGCATTACAGAAGTAAGGGCAATAGGGGTAGAAACAGGAAGATAGAAATAACACAAACATCTATGAAACAATCTTGAACACAATACCATACCGTAAACGTGCAACCATCGTAGAACCTAGTAAACATCATTACAAACAAATTGCTATCGTAGGCAATGAATTACGCAAACATAATCGAAACTAACCTTAGTAGGAGAGAAAGCAGAGGCAACAGAGCAAAGAGCAAAGGGGCAAGAATATCTGGATTCTGCCATAAATCCAAAGGAAACAACCAATGTAACTAATTTTATTACAAGAAGATAAAACCAACACACACAACCAAGAGGTGCAAAAAACTGAGTATAAAAATTCAAAAGAAGCACCACAACCTTTGCAAACATTACTCTCACCCACAGACGAGGTAAAAAAAGAATTGGAAGATATATAGCAATGACGATCTACTACCCAAAAGACGCAAAACAATACAAGAAACCAAAGTGAATAACAATGAGTGAATATATTTACAAATCGAGGAAAAGAATCGACCATTATAGGTAATATAAAACAAAGAGTTAAAGAGAAACGCCATCACAGTCATGCTAACAAATACACAAACAAGTATAAGATAATACACATGCAACGATCTAGAACATGGAAAGCGCTTGTTTAAAATGACTTTGCTATTACAAGCAATGTAAATGATTGGTAGAACAAATCGTAAGTAAAAATTGAAACCACAGAAATATAAAATTCAAAGCACAAATAGAATCATATCAGATAATATAAAACAGTATGCAAATTTTTCTGCTATCAGAGATCAAGATCTCTGAATATTCAAAGAGGAGGGAACAATTGTTTACCTATCCATTGGCTGTTACACATAAAAAGAACAAAGACAAAGCGGAAAAAGCCACATGCAACTCCTACATAAATATATATGAAAAAAATAAAAAAAAGAAGACAAAAGCAGAAGAAAGAAACTTATGACATCAAAGAGGATGTGGTGACGAAGATCGACACACACAATAACTGATGGCAATGACAAAGACCAAGATTTTGATAGAACAATCAACCCAAAAACATAAAAACTCATAAATATACCAAGCAAAACACACATGCAGTCAGATGAGGCAGTATAAAGCATAACAACGAACCAAGAATAATGAGATCTCGTAGATATACAAAACAAACCGCACATGCAATCATACCAGAAAATATCTTGCTATCAGAACTCATGTTTACTGAAGATTTGAGCATGAAATAAGAAATCTTTACACATCCATTCAGTGTTACATATGGGGCAAAACAGCCAAACAGAATAATAGAACATGCAGCGATCCTATACTACACAACATAAAGAAGGGAATACAGAGATTACCGGCATCAAAGACAATGTCCCTCATCAAGAAACCCGAAAAGAAGAAACGATAAAAAAAAAAAGATAAGATGAAATGGATGAAGGTAGAGGCAAAGAGTAATCTTTGAAAGCCGGTACTCATCGAGAAACACGAAAACAAAGAAGATATAAAAAATACAACGTGCAATTAACCAGGAGAAGAAGATAAGTAGACAACCGGAGATGAGATATTTGCAGCAGAGGAAACTCACCGGAAAAAAAAGGCAACAATGGAGAAGATAATGTACCGACAGACCGACTGTGCTCATGGTGAATTTATAGAGGAGGACAACTAAAGCGGTGGTGGAACACATTGCTTCTCGGAAACCCGCCAGCTCAAAGATATCCGGCCAGTGGAACATCAAGGACCTCATTGGGTGATATATTGAAGTATATAAACGACGTCGTTCTATTTTTCACACCAAGAAAAAAAAAAAAAAGCGAAAAATCACTTCACGACAAGAATTTTCGTCGACATGGAATGCGAAAATAATATACTGCAGAGTATATTGAAGATGTATCACAATTTATCATCTATTAAATATGATAAATCATTTTTATTTATGTGACACGTAATGTTTGATTTAACCTTCTTCATTTAATGTATACAAAAAAAAAAGTATACCAATAAGTATATAAGAAAGTCTGAACATTACATAATAATCAAACCATATTTTTATCGAAATAAATCAATAAAATGTACAAACGTGTTGATGGATAATCTAGCCATGTGTGTGTTGTGTATGGTTGACAAGTGTATGGTTTAGATGATACCATGTGTTATGGTAGTATCCCTTAGATTAAGAGATAAGGTTCTATCCTAGCATATTATGTGTGCTGCTGCTGTAACAAGAAACATGAATCTAATATAACAAATCTTCTCTTAGATTCTTTGTTGGTATCAGAGCAAGGATGACCGACCCCACAACGCCACCACCGGCGGGGGCGTCTTCATCAGAAGCAATAAGCACCACCGTGAGCACCACCACTGTTGCACCACCCACCACCACAGCTGTACTTCCCATCACCACAGTTGTGCCACCAATTACTCATACTCCTTCTCCATCTTTTCCCTTCTCTATTCCTTTTACAGATCTTCCGTTCATGTCCGCCATTCAAACCTCTATTCCGTTTTCCTATAGCTCTCTCCACCTCTGAGCACCTTTACTCAGGCTCCGCCAGCCCTCCGATCAAGAGGAACACCTTTCACCGGCAACTTAACTCAGACATGCAATATAAAGTTGACCAGAGATAACTATTTACTCTAGAAATATACCATTCTTCCCATTGTTAAAGGTCATCGTCTGGATGGATTTCTTTTTGGATCTACACCGCCACCACCCCAGTACACCGTCACTGGTATGTCGAATCCGGCCTTTGATGCCTGGAGCCAAACGGATTCTCTTCTCACCGGCTGGCTGTTAAGTTCAATGACTGAACAAGCTCTCCTAGAAGTTGTTGGGTGTTCTACTTCCCATGAAATTTGGACTACTCTTGAATCGCTTTTCAATTCACACTCAGAGGCCAGGATGTTGGAATATAAAGTTGCTCTTACAAAATCTGAGAAAGGATCTAAGTCCATGGCTGACTATCTTGCGCTCATGAAATCCCATTCAGATAATTTGGCAGCTGCAGGTTACCCGATTAGCAAATCAGAGCTGATCCTTGCAACACTCTGTGGTTTAGATCGTGAATATGAAGCTGTCATCGTCAATCTCATAGCTCGAATTGGATCTCTCACTTGGCAGGAAGTTCAGTCTCAGCTCATTACTCATGAACGCCTTATTGCTAGATTCAACGGATCAACTGGCTTTCCTGGTTCCTCTGGTGGGCCTGCAGCTCATATGGCCCAAAACTCTGGTAAGGTTTCTAATTCCGGTGGTTATTCTCAAAGTTCTGGAGGTAATCGTGGAAGGGGAGGCAGGTCAGGTAGAGGTGGTCGATCTAATCGTGGAAGGGGAGGATGAGGACGTACTGGTAATTCTGGTTTCTCTAGTTCCAGTTCTGGAAATCAAGGAGGTAATCCAGGAAGCAAAATGGTGTGTCAGCTCTGTGGCAAGGCTGGACACATTGTCACTTCATGTTGGCATCGATTTGAACATGATTTTATGCCACCAGCTAACATCAACTCTCCTAGATAGATCTCAGCATTCATAGCTAGTCCTCAGAGTGTTGCTGACTCCTCATGGTATCTTGATAGTGGAGCTTCAGACCATGTTACAAATGATGTGAATAACTTGCACATCAACTCAAATTATACTGGTAATGATGCACTCACAGTATGTAACGGTGAAAAACTGAAAATTCTTCATCTAATGTCTAGTACTGTGTTTACTAACTATATGCCTGTTTACCTTAATGGTCTTCTCCATGTTCCTAGCATAACCAAGAACCTTATTAGTATATCTAAACTTATTCATGATAATCCTATTAATGTTGTCTTTGAATCTTCCTTCTGTCTCGTCAAGGATTAGAAGTCCGGGACTCTTCTTCTCAAAGGTGAACTTCCTGATGGTCTGTACAAGTTGGATGCTCTTTCCTTAAAAAGTTCCAAGACCTCCCTTCACTCCAAATCTGCCTTCTCAAGTATCAAGTTCAGTAATCAAGCATCTCTAGTAGTGTCTAGATTCCCTACTACTAATAATGTTCAAACTGTTTCTCTAGATAATGATCCAAATGTCTGGCATTGAAGACTTGGACATCCTTCTAAGAATGTTTTGAATCATGTTTTGAATCAATGTAATGCAACTTTGAATTCTAGTTTAATGTTTTGTGAATCCCGTCAGTTTGGAAAAAGTCATGTTTTGCCTTATCATGCATCTTCCTCACATGCTGTTCATGCCTTTGATCTGATTCATACAGATTTGTGAGGTCCTGCTCCTCACAAATCTGTATCCGGCTACCAATATTATATACACTTTATAGTTGACTTCTCTAGGTTTACTTGGATATACCCACTCAAAGCCAAATCTGATGCTTTAAATGCTTTCCTAACCTTTAAAAAACTTGTTGAAAATCGTTTTAACACAACCATTAAATGTATTCAGTCTGACTGGGGGGAGAGTATAGAAGTTTTGAGCCTCTTCTAAAAGAATCTGGTATCCAGTTTAGGCACCCTTGTCCCCATGCTCATGCCCAAAATGGCAGGGCAGAGAGGAAACATAGGCACATTGTTGAACTTGGTCTCACCCTTCTTGCTCAGGCATCCATGCCATTGAAATTCTGGTGGGAAGCTTTTCAGTATGGTGTTTGTTTGATAAATAGCCATCCCACTAAGGTTCTTAGTATGAAAAGTCCCGTGGAAGTTCTTCTCCACAAAGTCCCTGACTACCTCTCCTTCAAAACCTTTGGATGTGCCTACTATCCTCATACCAGACCCTTCTCAACTGTTAAGTTCAAGTTCCACTCTGTCAAGTGTGTCAACCTAGGTTTAAGTCCAAGACACAAGGGATACATGTGTCTGGATGAAACAGGGAAAATCTATGTGTCTAGAGATGTTGTTTTTGATGAGTCAACCTTTCCTTTCAAATATGGTTTTCAACAAAGTCCATCTAGTGAAGTGCTCATTGATCTTGGAATTGTTCAATCTGACTGGTGCTATGTTCCTGTTACTACATCCAGTGCTATATCTCAATCTGAACCTCAATCACCTACATCTCCTACATATGTTCCTTTATCACATAGTCATCAGTCCTACACAAGTCCTGTGCCTCATATATCTCCACAACAGTCATCCCCTGTTTTGGATCTCTCACCATCCTCTACCTCTCCTGCTGGTAATGCTACACAGTAAGCTTCTGGCACCACATCTAGCTTAAACTCTCCCTCTAATGTTTCAACTCACATTCCAGATTCTCCTTCACCTTCTCTAATTCCTGTTCTTCCTCCTCCTCTTGCCCCTTCACATCACATGCAAACTAGGTCCACGAGTGGCATCTTCAAACCTAAGTCCTATCTATCATCTTCTTCAGTCTCTCATCATTACCCTCATGAGCCAGTAAGTGCATCAGAGGCTATGTCTAAATCTGAGTGGATGTGTGCAATGGAGGAGGAATATAGAGCATTGTGTTCCAACAACACATGGACCCTTGTTCCACCAAGACCTTCTCAGAATCTAGTTGGAAACAGATGGGTGTACAAGTGAAAAACTAAGCCTGATGGATCCATACTGAAGTACAAGGCCAGGCTTGTAGCTAAGGGATTTCTTCAAAAGTATGGTGTTGATTTTACAGAGACATTTAGTCCAGTTGCAAGAGCCTCTACCATAAGAGTTGTACTAGCTCTTGCTGTATACTTTAACTGGCCCATAAACCAGGTGGACATCAATAATGCCTTTTTGAATGGTCCCCTGAAAGAGACTGTTTTTATGCCTCAGCCTGAGGGCTTTGTTGACCCCAAGTATCCAAATTATGTTTGCAAGTTGAATACAACCCTCTATGGTCTCAAACAGGCACCTAGAGCATGGTTTGATTTCATAAGAAATCAAATGTAGCAATGGGGTTTTACACAAGCAGTGTCTCACAACTCTTTGTTTATTTTTAGAACAAAAGATTTTATACTTCTTGTGCTTGTATATGTTGATGATATCCTTGTAACAGGCAGCTCAAGCACAGCTATCAAAAATTTTGTTCAGCAGCTTCACTCAAGATTTGCCCTAAAAGTTGGGGACTGTGTCCCATTTTTTGGGTATGGAGGTGTCTAGAGATCAGATTGGTTTGTTTCTTTCACAAACTTATTATGCCCAGCAGTTGTTGCAGAGATTGAACTTTGCTAATATGAAAGAATTCCCTACTCCTATGGTCACTGGGAAGCAACTGACTCCATAAGATGGTACATCTTTGGCAGATCCTCTTCTTTATAGGAGTGCCATATGAGGCCTGCAGTATCTAACCATTACTAGGCTAGACATCACTTTTGCAGTCAACCCGAGTCAGTTCATGCAGGCTCCCTCAGATGCTCACTGGCAGTTCCTAAAAAGACTTTTAAGATATGTCAGGGGCACCTTGCAGTATGCCCTTCATTTCAAACCTGGGATATCACTGAATTTCGTTGGATTTTCTGATGCTGATTGGGCAGTCGGTTCCTTTGATAGAAAATCAGTAGCAGGGTATTGTGCTTACTTGGGTGATTCCTTAGTTTCATGGAGCTCCAAAAAACAGAATGTTGTTTCTAAGTCAAGTTGCGAGTCTGAGTACATGTCTCTTGCAAATTTAACAGCTGAAATGCAATGGCTTCAACATCTTCTTAAAGAAATTGGTATACTTCTTGTCAAGACACCAATTGCCTGGTGTGATAATACAAGTGGTGCTTCTCTGGCCAGTAATCATGTTTATTATGCAAGGACCAAACACATAGAGGTTGACATTCACTATGCCAGAAATCAAGTCCTTGACAAGAAGCTCCAAGTCCTGTATATTCCAAGTGCTGATCAAATAGCAGATGCCCTAACAAAGCCACTGTCAACTGCAGCCTTCCAGATGTTCAGGTCCAAACTTAATGTTGTTCCCACCCCATGAAGTTTGAGGGGGGCTGTTAGGATTAATGGATAATCTAGCCATGTGTGTGTTGTGTATGGTTGACAAGTGTATGGTTTAGATGATACCATGTGTTATGGTAGTATCCCTTAGATTAAGAGATAAGGTTCTATCCTAGCATATCTATGTATTTATGTGTGCTGCTCCTGTAACAAGAAACATGAATCTAATATAACAAATCTTCTCTTAGATTCTTTGTAAACGAAACTGCAATTGAAGTTACATCATGCTATATTCCATAGAAAAAGGAATGTATATCTTAATCACCCAGAGAAGTAAATCTTCAAATTAGATGCGTTGGCAATGAGTATTATATCGGCAACATCCAATGTATATTTAAGGACCAATTATTTAAAAAGACTGATTTTCAACTTATTAGGGGTAATAGGACACTCCAAAATCTTATTTAGTTATAAGGACATTCTAATTTTAAGAAAACTTATTTAGTTATAAGGACATTCTAATTTCAAGTGGATAAAGAGGAAGAAAGAAAAAAAGGAAGGAGGAAAAAAAAAAGAAGCGTTCAAAGTAAAAAAAAAAAAAAAAAAAAAAAAAAAAACTTACTCAACGTGTGGGTGGGTTTTTTTTTTTTTTTTTTAATTTTTAATTTACCATATTTCTAAAGGTCATATATTTTGATCTAAAACTCGGATCATCATAATTTTTTCACTAAAATTCATATTTTCCGTATTTTTTATTCTAAAATCAAATTTGATATTTTTCCTAATAAATTTCATAAAATCAATTTTTTTCTTCATAAAAATCAACGTGACGTATTGATCACCGTCATGCATTGACCACCTACCCGGATGCATTGGCCACCGGGATCCATTAACCACCCCGATGCATTGACCGCCGCGATTCGTTGGATACCATGATGCATTGACCGCCACGATCCATTGACAACCTTGATCAGTAACATCTCATTGTAGCGATTTATGCAATGACGTCTCATTGGAGCGATTTATGCAGTGACTTCTTATTGTAGCGATCTATGCAGTGATGTCTTATTTTATCGAATTATGCACTGACGTGTTATTGTAACGATTTATGCAGTGACGTCGTGTTATTGTAACAATTTATGCATACCTTTGGTTGTAAAAATATGCATTTAAACCAAAAAAAAAAAAAAAGAAATACAGGTTATTTTACAAAGTTATCGAAAATTTAAACCAACACTAATCAAATAAACCAACATCAATCAAATATTTAAAGATAACAAAGAAATAAAGTTACTTTACAAAGTTATCAAATGTGTGTATCAAGTTGTATATACGGTGACATCAATATCATTGCATCAGTTATCTAATTGTAAATATAGTCATCAATGTCACTGTTTCAGACATCAATGTCACTGCATAAGTCATCAATGTCCCTGCATCAGACATCAATGTCACTGTATAATGATAGTGTATATATTTTGTAATTAATTATAGCCATTAATTAGTCAATATTCATTCCATAACTATAGCTAATATTTGTAAGGACAACTAGCCGTAATTGTAGCACTGAGGAGTGGGAAACCAATTGTATATATTGTCTATACTGGGAAATAATAGAGATACAGAAATCATTCCAATTTACATGGTATCAGAGAATTAGGTCTTTTGTTTTTCCGTCGCCTCCAACCTCCTCCTTCTTCGATTTTTTTTTCCGGCCTACTTCTTCAATATGGCTGACGATCAGAAACTCCCTGCAGCGTTATCCATTCACAATGTCAAATATCTTCTCCTAATCACTCTCGACCTTGAAACTGGTCAATACCACTCCTGGGCCGCCTTATTCAAGGTTCAAGCAAAAATTCATGACGTTCTTCACCACATCCTCCCCCCACTGATCCGGCGGATAAGGCAGCATATGAGAAAACAAAAGCTGTGAACCCCACCCTCTGGCACCGTTTAGATGCGGTGGTGCTCCAATGGATATACACTACTGTTTCTCCTGACTTCTTAACCTCGATTCTTGTTGATGATGACTCGGCGGCGGAGGCATGGCAACGGGTTGCCAATTTGTTTCATGACAACAAGAATTCTCATGCAATGTTCCTTAATAAAGAATTCACGAATACATCGCTTGCCGATTTCCCCAACACGACTACCTATTGTAATCGTCTCAAAACCCTGTCTGATCAGATGAAAAACGTGGGGGCACCGGTCACAGAGCATGGGTTGGTGCTCAAGAAGCTACAAGGTTTAACCGAGCAATACTCTAACTTTGTTACCGTTATGCAGAATAAGAAAACTCTCCCGTCGTTTGCGACTGCTCGTTCAAAGTTAGCCTTAGAGGAGACGACTTTGATTGAACGTACCAAGCAGGACTCTGTTTCTACTGCTTTGGCGGCAGCTGCTGACGGCTCCTCTTCCAGTCCACCGGCTGCAAACACTCCACATCAGACTCGTGGTAAACAAGGGGGAAATCGTAACAATCCACGGCAGGGGAATAGGAAAGATGAGCAAGGCAGAGCTCAGTCCGGCCGAGAGGGTGGCCGGGGTCAGCATCGCGGGGGTGGAGCTCATTCTCTGCATGCCGGAAACAATCCTCTTGTTCGTCCATCATGGAATTCGGCCCCTTGGTGGTTTTATCAGCAGCCGCCTTGGGTGATGCCCCCATGCCCCTATCCTGCGCAGCCTTGGGTTCGGCCGGCACCACAGAATCAGCCAGGGCTATTAGGCCCCCATCCCCAGCAAGCATATGCAGTCGATTCCAACTGGACTCCGACTGATCTTGAGTCGGCCATGCATACCATGTCGCTCTCGCCATCGGACCCGCATTGGTACATGGACACGGGTGCTACGTCTCACATGACGTCGGCACAAGGTACCCTTACGTCTTACTTTAATTTGGGCATTAATAATGGCATTATGGTCGGGAGTGGTCAGAAAATTCCTATTCGTGGTTATGGTCATACCTCGTTGCCTCCCCCTAACCCCCCATTTTCGTTAAATCATGTCCTCCATGCTCCCCATATTGTTAAAAAATTAGTCTCTGTGCGAAAGTTTACACAAGATAATAATGTGGCTGTGATGTTTGATCCTTTTGGCTTTTCTGTGCTTGATATACAGACGGGGATGCGCCTGATGAGGTGTGATAGCACTGGGGATCTCTATCCCATTACGTCAACTGTTTCACGTCCTGCTTTTCATTTTTCTGCGTTGGTCACACCAACTTTGTGGCATGATCGCTTGGTCATCCGGGCACTCATGTTTTTAATTCTCGTAATCGAAATAAATTACTTTCATGTAATCTGTTTCTCAACCTTTTCGATGTCCTCATGTGTTTTGGGGAAGCAAGTTAAATTGCCATTTGTTCCGTCTTTATCTCAAACTTATTTTCCGTTTGATATTATTCATAGTGATTTGTGGACGTCTCCCATCTTAAGCTCTTCCGGTGATCGATATTACGTGCTTTTTTTGGATGATTTTTCGAAGTTTGTGTGGACTTTTCCCATTGTTAGAAAATCCCAAGTTTTACCTATATTTACTATGCTTAAAAATCATATTCATACTCAGTTTGAGCGTATTTATTAAATCTTTACAATGTGACAACGGTGGTGAATTTGATAATAATCGCTTTGGGATTTTTGTCAAACCAATGGTATTTCTTTTAAGCTTTTAGTCCCCATACTTCTTCCCAAAATGGCAAAGCCGAACGAAAAATCCGGTCCATTAATAATATCATACGCACCATGCTATTACATGCTTCCGTTCCACCAACTTTTTGGCCACATGCTTTACAAATGGCGACTTACCTTCTCAATATTCTCCTAGCCCCTATTACAAAATACTTCCCCATGCAAATTTTATATCACAAGGAACCCTCTTATTCCCATTTACGAGTGTTTGGATGTCTATGCTATCCGTTGCTCCCTTCCACCACCATACATAAACTCCAAGCTCGGTCTACCCCTTGTGTTTTCTTAGGTTATCCATCGAATCACCGCGGGTATAAGTGTTTCGATATTTCCAGTAATAAAATCATTACATGTCGACATGTCGGTTTGATGAAACTATTTTTCCTTTTGCACGACTTCATCGCCCGTCCAATGATGCCTATGACTTCTTGGACCATGGACTTAGCCATCACATTATTCCTCAACTCCAGCGAGCCTTACTACCACCGGCCCAAAGAGATACCCGGCACTGTAGTCCACACTCCAAGCCCACCTCTCTCTCTAGTCGGTCTGCCTGACTCTTGCACAACCACCCGAGTTCTACCTCTCAGCCCGTGGCCCATCCGCCCATTAGCTCCCGTCCTATCACCCGTAGTCAACACGGGATTTATCGGCCCAATCCCAAATATGTTTCTGACCAAGCTCATCTCCATAACGTTTCCAAATCTCCTCTTCCTCGTACACCGTTAGAGGCCCTCCGTGATCCGAATTGGAAAATGGCCATGACCGATGAGTTTAATGCCCTTATTAAAAATAAAACATGGGAGTTAGTACCACGTCCGTCTAATGTGAATGTAATACGCTCTATGTGGATTTTTAATCATAAGGAAAATTCTGACGGTTCTTTTGAGCGCCATAAGGCTCGACTTGTAGGTGACGGCAAAACTCAACAGGTTGGTGTGGATTGTGGTGAGACTTTTAGTCCTCTTGTCAAACCTGCTACCATTCGGACGGTGCTTAGTATTTCTTTATCTCAGAATTTGCCAATTCATCAGTTAGATGTCAAGAACGCATTCTTACATGGAGAGCTTAATGAGGTTGTCTACATGCATCAACCTATGGGTTTTCGGGACAAAACACATCTTGATTATGTTTGTTTGTTACGAAAATATTTATATGGATTGAAGCAGGAACCACGGGCGTGGTATAAGCGGTTTGCGGATTTTGTTACTCTTCTTGGATTTGTTAATAGCAAGTCCGATACATCTTTGTTCATCTACAAGCATGGTTCCGACACGGCATACTTACTATTATACGTTGATGACATTATCCTAACCACGTCATCTACGTCACTTCGTGATCATTTCATGACCCGTCTTAGCTCCGAGTTTGCTATGAAAGATTTGGGTTCATTGAATTATTTCTTGGGTATCCGGGTCACTCGTCATAAGGGTGGATTATTTTTATCTCAACGAAAATATGCAGCTGAAATTATCGAGCGTGCCGGTATGAGCTCCTGTAAACCGGCCCAAACCCCTGTTGACACTAAGCCGAAGCTCAGTAAGGCACAAGGCGCTCCCTATTCAGATCCTACGCTATACCGTAGTCTTGCAGGTGCTCTTCAATATCTCACATTCACGCGTCCCGATATCTCCTATGCGGTACAACAGGTGTGCTTATTTATGCATGATCCCCGGGTTGAACACATGAATGCTCTAAAGCGGATCATTCGCTATATTCAAGGTACTCTTGCACTCGGATTACATATTTATTTCTCCCCGTCTAGGGACCTTGTTTCATATACAGATGCGGATTGGGGTGGCTGTCCCGACACTCGCCGGTCTACGTTGGGTTACTGTGTTTTCTTGGGTGATAACTTGATTTCTTGGTCATCTAAACGGCAACCTACTCTCTCTCGTTCCAGTGCCAAAGCTGAATACCGAGGGCTCTCTAATGTTGTTTCAGAATCATGTTGGATTCAAAATTTACTTCTTGAGCTGCGGTGTCCGGTCCGCAAAGCCACCATCGTCTACTGTGACAATGCAAAGGGCGGTTTACCTTTCAGGGAACCCGGTTCAACACCAAAGAACCAAACACATAGAGATGGATATCCTTTTTGTTCGTGAAAAAGTCGCCCGAGGAGAGGGGCGGGTTCATCATGTACCATCACGCTACCAGGTTGCCGATATTTTTACCAAGGGCCTGCCTCTCGTTTTATTCGAAGATTTCCGAGACAGTCTTAGCGTCCATGGTGCTCCCGCTTCGACTGCGGGGGTGTGATAGTGTATATATTTTGTAATTAATTATAGCCATTAATTAGTCAATATTCATTCCATAATCAGAGCTAATATTTGTAAGACGGAAATGCCGTAATTGTAGCAATGAGGAGTGGGAAACCAATTGTATATATTGTCTATACTGGGAAATAATAGAGATATGGAAATCATTCCAATTTACATATAAGTCGTCAATGTCACTGCATCAGACATCAAAGTCACTGCATAAAACCTAACAACTGCATCAGTCAGCTCTGCTCTTGTTTTGCATTTCTCCAATTGTGGAGCTTTTAATATGGATAGAAGTACAAGTTTGGTGAAACTACAAAGACTCTTCACTATGACTCTTGTAATGGCCACACGTTGTTTGTGCCCTCCTGATAATTGGATTCATTGTGGAATCCCTCAATTCTTTAACACGATATTGAATCATTTGACAATCTTGTTTAGCTTAATGTCCCTGCATCATTCATCAATGTCACTGCATCGGACATCAATGTCCCTACATCAGTCATCAATGTCCCTGCAACAGACATCAATGTCCCTGCATCAGACATCAATGTCATTGTATCAGACATCAATGTCACTGCATAAGTCATCAATGTCCCTGCATCACTGCATAGTTGAGATCCACCGGAAACAATTATAAGGCATATTGTTAATAAACTTATTTACAGCAACAATGAATAACATGAATAATAGTAGTTCTGATACCACATGATAAATAATATTAGATCTAGAATACCTGAATAAGGAAAGAGCATCGAAATAATCTGGATCGTTTCCTACCTCCATTGTTATTCGACCTTTATTTATCTCTGTTTGGCACCACGATTTAAGCCCTGAGAGTGAGAAGAGAGATTCCATATGCACAAGAACATAATGACATATGGTGCTACTAGACATTTTGGTCTTTGCCTAATTTATGAACGAACCACCGATGATACACATACAGTCTTTATATAGGCAAGACAAGGGACCTAGTGCATTATTAGATAATGATATCAAAGAGTCTTAGCCATCATTGGACTTCTAATAATGCTATTTAATAAACCATATAAATACAAAGTAACCGTAACGTGATAACTACAAGCGCCACATAATATTATCTATATTTATTAGATAAATAAAAGATAATTCCAACAACGCCCTATCCCGAATACCAAGTCCTTATCCAGAAAAGAACGTCTGTCACACATATAATTAAAATTTAATCTAATTATACATTCAAGACTTACGATATCAGAGACCAAGGCGGAAGACAAAACGATTGACTCGGGAAACTAAAACGACAAACATAATGATCGAAAGCGACACATGCTGCATCTAAAACATCATTAAAACACTTCATTACAACTGTCAATTACAACCAATCCATTACATGTCGATAACCATAATCTCAAACCACTAATCTTCCAACATTACAAAGTTAAGAGAGTCTACACCCAATGAACAACTGAATAAGGAATAACAGACTTTTGCTGCATCACCCATGAAGACACTCCTCAGTGGCCTCTAAAACAATCTACAAATACACCACCTTCTCGGGGTGAGGAATAATAAATAGAAGGGCAAATACGTACGTACTTGGTAAGGGGTAGAAGAATCGGATACAATATATAACATACATATATGTAACATGAATAATTTCTACAATCATTACCATGTTGGTTGTAACAGTAGAGTTCACTCACCCTTTACTAGCTCTGATAGTAATACCTTGCCCAAGTAAGTTTGTTACACCAAGATCAAATGACACTGCGAACAATACATTCAACACCTCAAGGGCATGGACAGCTCCATGAGGAAGATCACACGAGTCCCTTGGCATCAGACCAAGTGAATAGATGCAATAGTACCATGTTGTGAAGAATAAACGTGCCTCACCAATGACAAATGTTTTAGCTTTTAGACACAACACATATGTTTATTACGGATTTAATCTAACCACCTAATTCATTCACATAAAAGGATCCCTATGAACATCTAGTCCTAGACCATCTAATTAAACTACCTAGCACATTGTAAAAGGATTATTGACTACCTGGATTGATCAATTCATTTTATTGTTTAAAGCAAGTCAACAGACAATGAAATTTCAAAGTAACAAAATCTTTGGAGAATCAAGTTGTTCAGCCTAAGCATGGTCATAGCATATTCACAAAAGAGTTAGGCAAGAACATCATTGCATTATTGGTTTATGTAGACGACATTATTGCAGCCAGTCTTGATTTGAATCAGATTCAACAAGTGAAGGGTCGTCTTCATAAATAGTTCACTATCAAGGATCTTGGAAAGTTGTGGTATTTTCTAGGCATTGAAGCTGCCAGGACACCTAGTGGAATTTCTAATTCAAAGAGGAAATATACTTTAATCTCCTGCAAGAATATGATTTGTTAGGGGATAAACTTCTGAAGACTCTAATAGAGTCCAAACAGACCTTAAAGCATGGTTCAGATTTTTTAGATGACAATACTGCCTACAGATCTCTTGTTGGTAAGATGATTTAGTTAACATTTACTAGTCCTAATTTTCATTTCTTGTTCAGCAGCTGGGTCAATTTTTTGATACGCTAAATGAGAATCATATGAAAGTAACCCATAGGCTTATAAGATAGCTAAAGGACAATCCAGGACAAGGAATTTTCTTTCCAACTGAGAATACATTCATCTCGAAAGGGTTCATTGACAGTGACTAAGCAGGATACCATGAGACTAAAAAGTTTATTTCAAACTATATGATTTTCATAGGAGATGCTCCCATATCTTGTAAGGCTAAAAAATGGATAACCATTTCCAGAAGTTCTTATAAAGCAAAGTAGATGGCAATAGCTAATGCAAATTTTGAGATACAGTTGATTCTCGACATTTTACAAGATTTGCATATTCCAGTTCAACTTCATGCTGTTTTGTTTTGTGACAATGCCAGTGCTATTCATATTTCTCACAACCTTGTGTTTATTAATGGATGAAACACATTGAAATTGACTTTCATGTTGTCAAAGACAAGGTCAAGTCAGGCTTGATCAAACTTATGCCTATTCACACCAGAGAACAACTTGATGACATCCTAACTAAAGATTTGGATGCACCAATATTTTTCTATTTATTGGATAAGCTAAGCATTTCCAAGATTTTCCAAATATTTCTAGTGAATAAAGGAGTGTTGCATGCAAGCAGGATGTGCACGATGATTCACTCACCATTCATGTCTTTATGAGGGTGTTACAATATATGGAGTGTTGGATGCAAGTGAATATGCAGTCAACTTAACTCAGCTTAATACTCTTAGCTGATTGAAGAACTCAGCTGACTTAGAATTCAGTCGACTTTATTTGCTATAACTTCTATTATGTTGCAAGAAATTATGTGTTTTGATAGATACTTTGTTTTTTTGTTGTCTGTTTAACTGTCGACTCTGTTATTAGATATTAAAGGCATATTCGTTTGTTGACATTCGATAAGTATTTTTTGCTAACTTATCAATATTAGAGGAAGTTTTACTGCACACACTTTTGTGTCTCTATGTATGTGTAGAAAGGAAGGACAATCCTAAATAGATGACTTCATCGAAGGAGTAATCTCTGCTTTATGTGAATTGTTAGGGTCAATGGGGTGTGTTTCAAAACCACACGGTGAAGTCTGCTCAAGAAAATAAAGTTCACTTATTCCTTCTGAAATCAACATATTTACTTGTAAATCTAGTCTTGGTATAATTCCTGGCCAATCAAACCTGAGACAATGAGAAGTCTATCTATCAAACCTTCTGTAAAGTTTGTGATGATTATATAGATCATCCTCTATTTTTTATACTTATACATGTAAGATTGGACCTTGTTTTATGCATGCTGTGGTATTTCAGGACCTTCTATTATGTTTGTATTGTATTGATTTATATATGCAAGGATTTTTCCTAGTATTGAAAAGGCAAAAAAATATGCACCTTGCTCTGTAATCTACTATAGCAGGCTACACTCTAAGTTATTTTTTTGGGTCCTCTAGACTACCCTCTAGGTCATTTGGTTTGCAAGGAATGAAGCTTTGTTCCGAATTAAAGTGTAGTAAGGAGAAGAAATTGTGCTTAAGATATTTTACATTAGTTGTAATTATGATAAGTTTGTTTTTGCCCAGGAAACTATTGTAGTGATCCTCTCAAACCAAGTAAATCCAATACAATTGTTGTATCTTTGCTCGGATCTGATGGAGGAAAAAATATGACAGGAAGAAAAGTCAAAGGCCAAGGGACTGGTAATGTCTTCATGGTATCATTGGCCTAGGGTGGGGCTCTAAAGAGATAGCTACATGTTGTACTTGCCGTAAGATGTTTGCCTTTTTTTTGGTATACTAAGAGTTTTTTTTTTCGCAGTATCCAAATGAGCCCCCCTTGCATTAACAAAGTCGGTTCCAAGCGTCTTGACAACCGGAGGCAATAATCTCTCATCTCAAGCATTCACAATAGTGCTGTTGGGTTGTCATCTTGTTTGATTCTTGTAGATCTTTGTGAGGTGATTCTTGCATAGTGTACTTTCTGTTCATATCAAGAAAAATTGCATCCCTTTATTAAACCGTAATGTTTACAAGAATTAGGGTAATATTTGGAGCTGTCGAGGAGCTCCCGCGTATGAATCACCCTGATGGGGATTGCGCGATATGCTTGTGTCCGTTGGTTGATGAAGATTCTAGTGATGATTCATTTCCGTTTATGAATCTGATGTCTTTTTCTTCATTGTTTCCATTGGTAAGTTAACTTGTTATGTCCCTTTGCTCTCTTTCTGGACTGTGAAAGCTAGTTTTTTCTTGATTGTTGGTCTTTGAATTTTCTGAATAATTGCAGTAAATGCATTATTAGATGGTGGAGATGGGTATGGAACTGGACAATGAAGTGCTCTGGGACATTTGTTTCCGGAATCGAAAACTCACCACACCAAGCTGAGTTATTTTGTCTCATTTGTCTAAGTTTTCGATTTTTCATTGACACATTCACATTGCATAGTTCACATACTTTATATTTGTTTGTATGCATTAATCTTGTAACAAGGTAACGTCATCGCAATATATTAATGGTGAAGTGGCCATTGAACTAGTTTATATTGTCAATAATTGGTACTTATAAAAATTAATTATCAGATTGAGTCTTTGATTAGTTATAATATGTTTCCTTTAACATCCTAGCTAAATATTTTCTTAATGGACATTTGATGTTTCATATAGTACACACTATAATTAATATTTTTATCCTTTGTAAGAGTTTGTTGTCTTTGTGGAGCTGTGATTGGGTGTGTGCATATGCTTTTGAGACCTTTCTTTCTATCGAAACATTCATGATTGATAATTCATGTTAAATAACCCTACTTAGGCACATAATACACACAATCCTAAACAATTGCTTTCTTTTCCGTTCATTATTGTATTTGTAAACAACTTCCTTACTCATATATTTAATGATCTTGAGAATGTGTGACCCTTGAATGATCCTAAGAATGTGCCTAAATGTGAGTCATAACCTTGCTTGATAATGTGTTTTAATGTGCTCAAGTTTTAGTGAAAAATATGCCTAAGTTTGCATCTTGTGTGTGCCTTAAAGATTGCCTTAAATGCAGAAAATGTTGTCCTTGGATCCGTCTAATTAACCGCCTTAAAAGTGCTTAGTTTCTGCTCTGTTTTGGTGTGCATCTAAAGTCTGTGCAGGTCCCGTTAGTAAATCTACGCGGGAACGCAGCGGAATTCAAAAATTTGATTTCCTTTTACCCAAGATCGACTTCGTTTAAGCAACAAGCATAAAATAAGTAGACAAAAAGAATACCTTGGTAAATCCAATTGGATCGACGCTTTGTCTACGGTTGTAGTTTCTGCATGAATCCGCCCAAGCATTCGGCCTCTACTGGTGATCCACACAAACACCTCGCCGAAATCCCATCATGGATTGCTACCAGAAAAACTCGGCTGCTAGACCGACTTTTTCTCTCTCTCACAAATATCTCTCTAGGAAGCTTTTTATTTTTCACAAGAACTATTAGCTCTTGGAATTGTGATGTACAAAAGATCTAGCCAAGCCCTCCTATTTATAGGAGTGCCTGCGCCCCAACTGTATCTCAATCTGATTGGGAGAAGCTTCCTAGTAGATTGAGGAGAAAGAAAACATTTTCCTAATAAAATAAGGAAAATACCTTTGAATGATTTATCTCATTAATATTCAATATCTTACATTAAATATATTTCCTAAGATATATATTGACAATATCTTATATTGAATATATCTTTGTCTTATTACCTGATCGCATGTATGTCACTAACGTCGATATTACTAGCAAGAATACTAGATACATCGTAGTATAGTAAATGCGAGTCAAGGTCGATCCCACAGAGACAATGCAACTATAAGTATAAACGATTCTAACCTAATTAAGAAGCAACATAGAGGCGGTCATTGACAAACAATAACATAAAAGGAAACACACATGGTATTCCTCTCCCTCTCCTCACCGATCTACTAACTTGGATTAGTTAATCGTTATGTTTACTTCCCCACATAATTTCCTTAGATTAATCGTGAGCTTTCGTTTTAATTATCATTATTAGCTACGGGTGCAATTCCTACTCCTATCTACTCCGACAATGGCAGTAGACAATCTATACCCAAGCTACCCTCCTTAATTGGTCCGTAATAGCCCATGCGCATAAAGAACTAGAATTTCCGATATCGAGCGCTAACTCATACCGCTAACCCGCCTGAGACAAATATGCGGCATTGACCAAAGACGCGTTCTGTGGTCCATTCTAGACTATGTCCAAACTTAGCACTTCACTATTCGTATTTCATACCAGTTTACGATTACAATAAGCAGATTGATCATATCTAACCCACTGTTAATTAAACCTGTCGATCAACGTAGCTGTAGTGAATCACAGTTTTAGGTTTTCTAAATATTGCCTCGGTAAACCAGTATAGACCGCCGGGTTACCGAGGTCAGCTTTTCCTAATTTTTGGATCTACATTGCTCTGATACGATTAAAATAAGTAAATTATGGGGTCTTTAAACATGGAGATTAACTAAAACACATAAAGACGAACAGATCTACCATATTGAAGACAATAAGGAACGTTCAAAGATTCACACCTTCAACAATAGAGATCTAGCTCGATCTACTCAAACTAGAGATGATGAAGAAGGGAGGAAACTAGAAATAACTCTCCAAAGCTCGAGAAAACTTTATTGCATATTAATATGTAATTTATGTAATGTAATATGTAAAACTTGTCAAAACTTATTAAGAACTCTATTAATGCGGCCTTATATAGATACAATGACCGACTTAAGACTCTCTAAAACCCTAACCGACCAAGATAATGCGGCAGAATCAATTTTGTGTCGAACAAGTCGCTGGTTTACCGGGCCTAGCCCTAGGGTTACCGGGCCTACTTTTCCTCTCTTTCTTCAGCAGGCTTCTTCTTAAACTTTAATCACTTGGCCCAATATATTTCTTTCGGTCTAGATCCACTCTCCAATGCTCTAGATTCGGTACATCCTATAAAATTAATAAAACGAGACAAAACAGTACCAAAACCTCGGGAAAATAGCATAGATGCAGAATTACGATCCTGGAAACACTCACATAGAATTTAACATATATTCCATATAATAACGAGCCTATCTATCCTCTCTTGAGCAGAATTCAGGGTGAATAAAGGTATAATTATCGGTACCATTTAGAGCGTTATCATTACCATAAATCTATTTTTCCCACAATCAATTAATATCCAATGTTAATATTATGGTAATCTTATTAATTAAATTGCACAACTCAAATGTATCCAATACATTTAAAAGTGGTGTCCCCTCTCCCAACTATTTTGGGAATTGTGATTTTCTTTAATTAATATAAAACTATGATTAAGTAATTCACAAAATACATGCATATCATATATATATTTATTTCGAAATTATATGTATCAATATACATATTTAATTAATCAACATAATTAATATCTTGTATTATATTTATTCATAATAAATAAATACCACAATATTAATTTACCACTATAACACTTTATAGTTATGAAATAAAACTTTCCTTATTTGGTTATCAACTATAACCACATTTTAATCCGGCTAGATGTTCATATGTGTGTGACCCGATAGGCTTCCGAATATGTTGGCCGTAGCCACAAATGGTAAATTACGAAAATGCCCTTCATACCTAACGATCATGGGATAGCGTCTAGCAACACACCGTGACCCACAATCACCGGAAGAGTCAAATGCAATGACTACTACCTTTCATGTGAAACAGTTACCATGTAACTTAAAATCCTATCGCTGTAATAATATCCATACGGTCGTACGTCGAGTGTCAAACATTAACGACCGTATCTTATAATCTGGATATCATGCTCTCTCGAAGTAACTTATTTACTTCCACTTTGCAAAGATTCACGAGAGTAAGGCATTCCTTATAAGAAGGACCTTTCGGATATTCACCCCTACTGATAGGGTACGCGATTTCCGGACGAAAAAACATGTACACTCCGCATGCTTTAGTATCACACCCAATCACTACCGCATGATCGCCCCATGGCTAGGGGAAACATCAATAGTGTCAAAGCATGACAATCTACACCGTGATGCCATGAAGACTCCGGTCCTAAGGATTATTACACAACTGCCACATAGTGTGACACTTAACGGTGTAAGTGGGTCAGTCTAACGTACGCATTCTCTAATACACGCCACGTACAGTCCAAGTGTCTCTACACTTTGATAGACGAGATCTATCCCTGCCCTTAAAGACAGAAGACATCTAATACGTGCTAGCCTGTTCGTACTATCAATGCCCTGTTTAATAGTACATCAGCCTAGAGACATTTAAGTATCAAACTTATTAAAGTGATTAGAGATCTCATCAACCATAATCTCCTATCATGGTTTCTCTATCACAGTATAATACTAAGGACTTTATCATATAACAATTCATAATTGGTTCTTTAAAAGAACAAGTATATGACAACAAAAAAGCCATTTAGTATATGTATAAACACAAAGAAATAGTAGAAATGATCCGACCCGGTCGGATCCGGTCCAACCCGATTGGGTTTAGGACACCATTTCAACAATCTCCCACTTGGCCTAAAACCAATCACTTGCACACACAAGTCCAAGTTAAAACACAAGAATCTCATGCAATACTCACAACCAGCCTTAGCCGTGAATGCATCGATATCCGTGGGGACTCAGACTATCTTCATATCATGCTCCAAATGACCAAGTCAAAGGAACCGCCTCATCACACACATGAATCTCTGACGAGACCTTGGTCCTTGCTTCAAGCAATGAATCCACTTACTATATCAGCTATATAAAAAAGGTGGAAGAACCGTACAAGGTTCAGGAATGAACATTCTGGATCCTTGTACTGCTCCAGCTGCGCCTCCAAGGCACTACTGTGTTTTGGCTAAGTTTTAGAATTTACAGTGACCCATAGCCTAGAACATTTCCAGCTCACTGTATCACTTAATCAAAGTGACTGCAAACCCAGACTGTAGCTCCCACTTGCCTTTATAAGACGCAGGATACATGTCTGTATATCTACGTTTATTCGCTTCCAAGTTTCAGTAAACTAGGAACCCATACTTAACTTGTTTAAGGATATCCTCTACATTAACCAGATTTACCTTCATACTTGCTTATGACTCTTCATACAGTATGAACATCTGGCATAGCTCTTATAATGGATCCTATTGCAGCAGCAAAGGAAACCTTCCATAAGTATCATCTTTCACCTTATCTTTAGGACTAACATCCTAGCAGTATCCCCTGTCGCGATCTATGCTAAACTCTTTTAGCATCACATCTATATAGGTAAACTATAATCTAACAGCAGTTAAATCTATCTCTATAGATTCTTATTTCTAAATAAGAACTACGAATCCAAGTGTTTTCGTAAAGACCTTGAACTACAAAACATTAATTGACTGTGACATAGGGTGATAATTCCCGAGAGAGATATCCAATACCTTACTCAAAAATCATAACACACTCCCACTATCCATCTTGCACATTGGGCATATCCTCATTTTGACTAAATCAAACTCCTTTGATTATCAAACAAATAAATCGTCGAGAGAAACTTGTTTGAGTCCATAAATGGATCTCGCGGGCTAACATATCATGTTATCATCTATGAACATTGGGCTGTTTGGCCAGTGTCTTCAACACTATCGCCATGATACGAAGGTATAACGAGCATAGTTTGAATAGAACTGGGCTCAGCTGGCAGCATAAAGATAATTACAAGGTTTACACCCTGTACCCTTCAGCCGTCACTATAGCCTTATGGTAATCATATTACTATCCATGTCAGCCTTTCAGGACATTCCCCTTAGGTAAGAAAAACTAGGTTCACAACCTGGTTGTCACTGACGGAATCTAATTCAGATATTATGGCTCCTGGCCATATCTCTCAATATTGCCTTTCAAACATTCCTTCATAAGTCGTGAGATATTCATTTTTCAAGATGAACATGTTAGCAGCCTTCTCAGGCTTGAGGTTATCCTCAGACTTATAGAACTTTTATGTGCACTGAGCAGTGTTCTGCACCTCATCGCTATGCGACGTCTGCTCATGTTCCAATGGTTGAAAGTATCTTTGTGGTTCTCAAACTCTTTTGAGATCTAAATTTACTCTCATTGTTTCTTTTGGAAAAAACACTTCCTCTGTAAGACAACATGTTTGGAGACAAACATTTTGCTCCGCGGACAAGTAAATAATATCTAGCGTACGTGCTAAGATATTCCACAAATTTGCATATGTCGTACTAGGCTCCAAGCCCTTTTGACTTTGCCTATGACAACTTCAAATTATCGGTTAAGATAGATTCGACATTATCGCCTTCCATATCTAATATGGAATTTATTCAACCTTTATTCTTTGGAACTCGGTTAAGTATAATGGCACTATCCCGAAACGGGTAAGGGATACTTCGCATGGCTTGCGTCACACCTTTATCATATAAAGTGTCATTTCCATTTCAGGAACACAATCTAATTGTGTATCCCAAAAATGGTATCCTTTAAGGGAAAATCTTATTCCTTTTCAGACGACTTCTAAAACACCCTTCAGGTATTAATTACTTCAATCCAATTGGAGATTAATTCCTATGTAGCTCATCAATCTCATATTCTTACTAGCTCGAACTTTTCAGGCTTTCCCAATTGTTGCACTTCAATAAGTACATTCAACTATTTCTAAAAATAGTCATAGAGAGTTATAAACAATTATTTGTGGCATTAATTGTCATAAGCAATTAAACATCGGTATGTTTAGGCTTTAGACAATTTTTCTAGAATTTATAACCTTTTCTTAAAAGGAGTATTTTAGTCATCTTTAGATAAGATACGTATTACCCACATGATTCATAATCGCATGGTTCTGACGTCATCAGAATGACATCTGATCACACGATTCCCCTCCATAGAGACTATGTCTAGAACGACTACCAAATATTAAGGATAACATCAATATTAACATTTAGTTGAGATTTTATCATATATATCAACTATATAGTGACATCAATCTAGTATGTTAGATTCAGTGACCTTTCAACTTTATCGGAATAACATTTATTCTTTACAATTGAATATGTCTACTAAATCCTAACAAGCAACTGAAAACATGTTCTTCACAAGATCCGGAACATAATAACATTTATTTAGTTCCTTTATCAGTTTACTAGATCCAGAATATGGTAAGTGTCACAACGTTTGCTTCACCTTCCATATCTGCATTTAATCTTTCTAATTTAATCACACTCATAAGATATCATATATCTTAGAGTCGACTTTGAACTTAGATAGATTTATCTCAACTCTCTTGCCTAGAATAGAAACTTCAATAAGTTCTCTATTTAAGCACATGCCCTAACTTTCCTTTTTAATCCATTAAGCACTTGAAAAATGTTTCTTATTGTAGTCTTCATAAGACTTAAGAAAGATCACAAGAGTCATGTTTTTAATTTCCTTTCATAAAGAAAATCTAAAGTTTATTAAATAATTTATTTAACCTTTTGAATCATATTCAAAACATTGACTATTCAATTAACCTTTAAGCAATGATAGAATTAAGTCGATACTTAAATCTTACAATTTTGAAAACAACCTTTCCAAAATTAGATATGGTCATTCTTATCTAACGTTTGAATTAATTGTCATCGTATGACTGAATGATCATCTTGGATCGTATCCAATATATGACTAATTCGTTGAAACTTATTTCAAATGATTCAATCATGAGCTTCCGCTTTCATTAATAATTAAAGCCTTGGAGTACTGCATTAAATATGTAGTCTCCTTGTCTCTAACTACTATGACGGGATTGCTCGTGTCATTGATTATTTTAAAAGGATTAAAACTACTTAACCATATATGAGAACTTTTCTCAAAAGGTAAGTCATAATTTGATTTTACTAATCGAGAATAAAAATATAAATATAAAGTTTGCTAAAACTACAACATAAAAATAAAGATAAAAGAGTGTTGTTGTTTATACACGCAAAATCAAAACTAGTCTTTGATTTATGATTTTGCTCCCACTAGTCAACAACTCCCAATTGACTTTCAAGAATCTTTTCAAAATTCTTTAGTGACCAAGATCCCATATGGTTACCCCGATTCCCGACGAGGGCCGATCAACCGGAATAATTCGAAAGGTAGATAACACTTACCAATCATATCTCTATGTGACTCTTGGTGGTTGACTAGTCAACTCTTTGACAATACACATCTTTATGTGGTAGTCAACCCCTTGCCTTTAGAATAAGACGGTCCTAACGAGGGCCAATCACCGCAATACTTTAGTCAAGTAATAACCCAATATTCGTGAGATCTCATACGATCATATCTCAATAACGACTATATACCTGAGGTAGGTCAACTCCCGATGAGGGCCGATCAGTTGGATCCGAACAAGGGCTCTTCACCGCCGCTATAATATTGGGAGACAATATTTCGACTTGATTTTTGTTGTGGAAGTATTTACGTAAATTAATTCACTTAATTAATTTAATTACGGTCTCGTCAAATATATCTATCTCTGTAGAGATACATTCTACACATTTATCTAGATCGTGCCTAGTCATGAATCTATCATATCATATAAAATAAATACAAGCACAAAATAAATAAATGCGTAAAGTAACCAGTATGATCATGGACTTTTCCTAGGTGCGGTTTCAAATACAAACTGACGAAACCACGAGCCACAATCTAAGGCTAGCTGCAACCGCCAATAGGATCTTTAATGCGTCATCTCCAATGGGATCTTTATTCTTTTTTCTTTGGTCTTCATCTACTGCTCCATTCTTGTTACATTTAATTCTATCTAATAAAATAATAAACTACTTGCATATGGGGGGGCTAACAGGAATGGGATAAATGCCGAAATAAACTAGGTCACGTTCTTCATAACGGCCTAGGACAATTTTTAAACCAACAGAAAAATTAAATCATTCACATTTATCCTATCGGTTGAGTCAATGATCAATCGGGGTACATATAATCATATTATATATACTATATCTAATCCATACAATAACATTTTATGAAAAAAAATAAAATTAAAATTTAACTACTTGCCTCTTAATTAATCAATTAACGTTTAATCTATTAAATAATTTTATCCAATCAATTAACTAATTAATATTCAATTAATTAAATGATTTTAATCGAAATAAAATTAACGATTAATTTTAAACCGATTTCAATTTCAATTTTAATTAATTAGAACTATTCCAAAAATGAATCAAAATTAAAATTAGGTCTCTTTTGTTTCTTTCCTTTTGATTCCTAATCAAAAGACATGCCTTTGGTTTCCTAAACCAAAAGGCAGCTCCCTTGGCCCTTTCCAAAATCAAAATTTTGAAAAGAGCCTAGGCCTTTTCCAAACAAAATTTGGAATGACCAATATTTTAGTTGATATGCCTCGCCACTTTCCAAAATCAAAATTTTGAAAGTGGTCTAGGCCTAGGCCTTTTACTAAATCAAATATTTGGAAATGCCATTATTATTTTAATACCATGTGGCATCCTAATGACCCAAACTATTTGAGCCATTAGTTAGCCACATGACACAACTTAACAAAAGAGATATCAATCACAACTATGAACCATATAGAAACAAAAAATACACAGAACAAAATTTGGAGATCCACAAGCTTTGACCGGTCAAACGACGCCGGCAGCACGCTGCCCTGCCGCCTCCACCGCCGGCCGTCGGTGGTGGTGCCGCTGCCAGTCGGCTGAGCACCACCAGATCTCCCTTTTTTTTTTCTTTTCGTGTATCGTTTTGCGAATCTAAAATCTTTCATCTTTTAATTACATGATTTAAACGATAAAATTAACAATGCAATTTAACATGCTTATTGCTTAAGCTCGAAGCTCGCTCCGATACCACTGTTAGAAAATCTACACGGGAACGCAGCGGAATTCAAAAGATTGATTTCATTTTACCCAAGATCGACTTCGTTTAAGCAACAAGCATAAAAGAAGTAGAAAAAAAGAATACCTTGGTTGATCCAATTGGATCGACGCTTTGTCTACGGTTGTAGTTTCTGCACGAAGCCGTCCAAGCGTTCGGCCTCTACCGGTGATCCACACGAACACCTCACCGAAATCCTATAATGGATTGCTACCAGAAAAACTCGGCTGCTAGACCAACTTTTTCTCTCTCACAATCTCTCTCTAGGAAGCTCTCTATTTTTCACAAGAACTATTAGCTCTTGGAATTGTGATGTACAAAAGAGCTAGCCAAACTCTCCTATTTATAGGAGTACCTGTGCCCCAACTGTCTCCCAATCTGATTGGGAGAAGCTTCCTAGTAGATTGAGGAGAAAGAAAACATTTTTCTAATAAAATAAGGAAAATACCTTTAATTGATTTATCTCATTAATATTCAATATCTGACATTAAATATATTTCCTAAGATATATATTGACAATATCTTATATTGAATATATCTTTATCTTATTCCCATAAATCTATTTTTCCCAAAATCAATTAATATCCAATATTAATATTATGGTAATCTTATTAATTAAATTGCACACTCAAATGAACCAATACATTTAAAAGTGGCATCCCCTCTCCCAACTAATTTGGGAATTGAGATTTTCTTTAATTAATATAATACTATGATTAATCAATTCATAAAATACATGTATATCATATATATATTTATTTCAAAATTATATGTATCAATATACATATTTAATTAATCAACATAATTAATATCTTGTATTATATTTATTCACAATAAATAAATACCACCATATTAATTTAACACTATAACACTTTATAGTCGTGAGATAAAACTTTCCTCATTTGGTTATCAACTATAACCACATTTTAATCCGGCTAGATGTTCATATGTGTGTGACCCGATAGGCTTCCGAATATGTTGGCCGTAGACATAAAGTGCAAATTACGAAAATGCCCTTCATACCTAACGATCACGGGATAGCGTCTAGCAACATACCGTGACCCCCAATCATCAGAAGAGTCAAATGCAATGACTACTACCTTTAAGGTGAAACAGTTACCGTGTAACTTACAATCCTATCGCTATAATAATATCCATACGGTCGTACGTCGAGTGTCATACATTAACGACCGTATCTTATAATCTGGATATCATGCTCTCTCGAAGTAACTCATTTACTCCCACTTTGCAAAGATTCACGAGATTAAGACATTCCTTATAAGAAGGCCCTTTCGGATATTCACCCTTACTGATAGGGTACGCGATTTCCGGACGACCAAACATGTATACTCCGCAAGCTTCAGTATCACACCCAATCACTACCGCATGATCGCCCCATGGCTAGGGGAAACCTCAATAGTGTCAATGCATGACAATCCACACTGTGATGCCATGAAGACTCCTAAGGATAATTACACAACTGCTGGATAGTGTGACACTTAACGGTGTAAGTGGGCCAGTCTAACGTACGCATTCTCGAATACACGTCCACGTACAGTCCAGGTGTCTTTACACTTTGATAGACGAGATCTATACATGCCCTTAAAGACAAAAGACATCTAATACGTGCTAGCCTGTTCGTACTATCAATGCCCTATTTAATAGTACATCTGCCTCGAGACATTTAAGTATCAAAATTATTAAAGTGATTAGAGATCTCATCAACCATAATCGCCTATCATGGTTTCTCTATCACAGTTTAATACTAAGGATGTTATAATATAACAATTCATAATTGGTTCTTTAAAAGAACAAGTATATGACAACAGAAAAGCCATTAGTATATGTATAAACACAAAGAAATAGTAGAAATGATCCGACCCGGTTGGATCCGATCCAACCCGATTGGGTTTAGGACACTATTTCAACAGGTCCTTGTTCAGATCCTTGTCTCATGCTTTGTATCTGCTAAATACCATGTTCTGGTCTCCCTGATACTCATAAATTCTTTAGAAATTGCACATGTTGAGTACTTGTTAAGTTGTTTGTAAGGTTTTGGTTCTAAGTGTGTTCGCCTTTTTGTGTTATGTCCAGTTGTGCTTCTAAGTTGATTTGTCTTCCATAGTTCATGTCTAGTTGAATAGAAGTCTATCATATGTTTCAGTCGATGTCCTTATCCAGTTACCTACTATACATTTGATCAGCTGTGTCTGTGCATCAAGTCATTGTCTCAATTTTCAGGTTCTGAGTTGATGCATGATTTTTTAGTGTGTCCTTGGTTTAGACCTTGATCTATCAGTCTGATTTGAGTCCATGCTGCATTAGGTACTATCTGTTTAGATGTGTTTGAGTCTCTGTCCTTGCAAAAAGTTTAGGACTGGTTTATGCTTTTGAAGCAGTCTCTATCCTGCTTTTAGTCTGTCCATAAGCTAAGAATCAGGTTGCTTAGACCTGCCTTGATGTCCATCATCAAGTCTTATGGCATGTATGGTCCTACTTCTATTCTTGTGCACAACCTGATTGGTGTAATATGTTACTACAATGCATTGAATGGGCTTATTTGATATGTGCAATTAGTACAGTAGCATAAAAGATGATGTGTTAATTTGTAATTTGTGAATGTGCAAGGTGATGAGATGAATGGGACGTGAAATATAAAATGCATCTATTCTATTTGAGAACATGCTATGTGAAATGCATGTTATACTGTGAAGTGTTAATGTGAATTATGTGATCTAATGATGATATTTTGAATGATTTATGAATGCAAACCGAAGTTCCTTTACAGATTAGAAGCAAATCATTTGCCTTTAGATACTTAATTTGTTTGTAGAATAAGTATGTGGTTGTTTCCCGCAAAGTTTATGCTTTTGCCTCTTGTGCTAGATTAATTTGATAACCATCATAAGATTCATAAGATTAGGAATAGGAAGATGGTTATTGATTATGAGATTGTAACATGTGATTTAGCTAACGGAATCATAGTTGTAGTGCCAGGAATCAAAGGGTCGATTGATTCGACCAACGAAACCCAGTGTGTGGCGAAAGATTCTTTTTCTCAACTGATTCGACGGCCATACAAAAACTTTGAAAAGCATGACTTCATTTCCAATGTTGGATCAAGGCAAGCCCGTAAAGTTTCTACCACAACCCCGATATCTATGCTATTGGAAATATTGAATCAGTTGCTTGTTAATTATAACTTCAAAGTTGTCATGCAATTCTGTGGAAATATTACAAAATATTAATATTACATAATATTTAATATTATGAATATTTCCTTTTACCTTTGTATTTCGTGTAACACTTTACTTGTACACATTATTTGTAACATGACATATTAATTGTGTGATATAAATAATTAATATGTCATAAAGTAACTCTAGTTTGTCTTATTGTGTCCTAGCCTTTATGTCCAGCCGCATATGGACCGTCCTATCACATACTAGCCGCCCATAGCACTCATGACACTGCTAGGACCTTTCTCTCCATACTTGTATCTATATATACTCTTCTATTATGATGAATAAACATAAGTTGAAGTTTACTCAAATAATAGTACTTTCTCAAACTCTCTTCATGGTATCAGAGAGATAAACTCCTTAATCCGCTACAAAATCTCCTTGATCCGCTGAAAAATCTCATCTCATATCAAGAATGTCTTCAATATCCGAAGCTTCTTCACCTCAGTAGAGTCCCAAGCCTCGTGCAGATCAGGGTCACCAAAACTCTTCATTTACTGAATCATAGACTTGATGGCAACAACTACATGCTATGGTCAAGGTATATGAAGATGTATATCTTTGGCCAGAGCAAGATGGGATACCTATCTGGCTCCAAACCTGCCCCTGCTGAAACTGACCCCAAGTTTGAAGCATGGGATATAGAAAATAACCAAGTCATGACCATCCTCACGAGGTCAATGACAAAAAAGATCAGTGAGAACTTCATGATGTATGATACTACAAAGGAAATCTGGGACAATGCCAGAGACCTTTACTCAAAAAAGGAAAATTCATCTGAGGTCTATGATCTTGAAGTTCAAATCCAAAATTACAGGCAAGGGGATCTGTTTGTAACTCAGTACTTCAACCAACTATCTAAGGCATGGCAACACCTAGATATGTTGGAAACCCACCATTGGAATGATGTACGGGATGCTACCTTGTACAGGGACATCATTGAGAAAAAGAGGGTATTCAAGTTCCTCACTGGACTGAACCCATCTCTTGATGATGTGAGAGGAAGAGTCCTTGCTTCCAAACCATTCCACAATCTCAAGTCTGTGTTTGCTGAAGTCATACATGAGGAAAGCAGGAGAAAAGTGATGCTGCAAAGCAACCCTGATGATCACCCTACTGAGAGCTCAGCACTGATGGTTGTCAGGAAGCCTGCTGAGGTTACTGAGGTCTATAGAAGGCCTACTGAGAAGACATGAAAGTTGTTCTGTGACCACTACAAACGCACAAATCACACAAAGGACAATTGCTGGAAACTACATGGTAAGCCTAACTCCTCAAAATCCTCTAAACCAACCAGGGAAATCCAGGGCAGACATGTCAGTGAAGAAGAAAACAATGACACTGCTTTGAATGCTCAGTTTACTGCCTTCAAATCCTTCCTTGCTCAGCAAAAGAAAGGTAGTTCCATCACTGACACAACTACTCATGCTAAAACAGGTACTTTCCACTCACCTCTCAGTAGTGATACTTGGATTGTTGATTCTGGGGCATCCTCACATATGACTGGTAACAAAGGTTTATATCTCACCTTAAACCACATCATCGATCCATAATATTAAGATTGCCGATGGATCTATTTCACATGCACAAGGTTTTGGAAATGTTAAACTTCTTGATAAGATCTCACTTACAGGATGTCCTATTTGTTCCAAAATTAGATCAGTAACCTTATATCTATCAAGTACTTAATAAGGACCTAAATTGGACAGTCTTGTTTAATGACAATCGTGTGTATATTCAGGATCTTTCTTCATAGGAAGTGATTGGGAGAGCTAAAGCTCCTCAGGGATTGTTTGTGGTCAACCCTGCTGAAGACAGAAGACCAAAGACTGAAATAGCCTCAACGGCTGCAAACCAAACCTTAGACAATATCATGCTCTGGCATTATAGACTAGGTCATCCAAGTTTTGGTTATTTAAAGTCTGTAATTCTTGAATTGTTTAAAGGATGTAACCTCAGTGATCTTCAATGTGATATCTGTCAGTTTGCCAAACTTACTAAATATGTGTATACTAAAATACCTTATTTACCTTCCACACCTTTCACTTTGATTCATAGTGATGTATGGGGATCCTCAAGAGTTAAAAGTATAACAGGGAAGAGGTGGTTTGTCACCTTCATAGATGACCACACCAGAATCACATGGCTTTTTTTTTTTGATGAAAGATAAATCCGAAGTTGGAACCATCTTCCAAGAATTCTATAACATGGTATCCACTCAATTTGACACTAAGATTAAAATCTTAAAAACAGATAATGCCCTAGAATACTATGAGTCCAACCTCAGCACCTTCCTGAATGATAAGGGAATTGTTCACATCAGTAGATGTGTAGAGACACCTCAGCAGAATGGGGTTCTTTGAGGAGGAAAAAAAAACACATACTTGGAGATGGCTAGATCAATCATGTTCACCACACATGTGCCAAAATACATATGGGGTGAAGCTATATTAACAGCCACATATCTGATCAACATGTTACCCAGTAGAGTGTTAGGTTTCAAGACTC
This sequence comes from Gentiana macrophylla, assembly GCA_026214975.1. NCBI lineage: Eukaryota > Viridiplantae > Streptophyta > Magnoliopsida > Gentianales > Gentianaceae > Gentiana > Gentiana macrophylla. Next base: position 40,395,681 of record CM047816.1, on the reverse strand, counting down.
CCATCCAAACCCTGCTGACAACTGATTCCTGCCCTCATCTCATTGTTGACTTGCCTCCAAAGATCTTTGGATGTACTGTGTTTGTCTATATTCATGCCCAACACAGAAGCAAACTTGATCCCAAAGCTCATAAGTGCATCTTCCTAGACTATGCCAAAGACAGAAAGGGTTACAAGTGTTATTCTCCCATTGACCAAAGATTTTACAATTCTATGGATGTAAAATTCTTTGAAAAAACTCCATACTACAGAAAACCTACTGAGACATTCACAGATGGCAACCTTATTGAAATTGAGCTCACTCCAATCCCTCAACCAACTCCTCAAAGAGACTCTCGATACTCATCACCCTCTCGCACCTCGGCCATTCTCGAACCTCAAGACCCTCACTGAGCCCCACCACCCTCATCGAGCCCCAAAGATCCCATCGAACCTTAGCGACCCTCTCGAGCCTCATCGAACCTCCTGAGCCTACTGACCCTGCTCATTCCACTGATATTGATGACAGACCCATTGCTGTCCGAAAGGGAAAGAGATCATGCACTAATCACTCTATTCATACTTATGTGTCTTATGATCACTTGTCACCTTCTTTTGCTATGTTTACACAGGACTTGGATTCTCACTCCATTCCTAAGAATATACAGGAAGCTCTTCAACATGATAGGTGGAAGGAAGCTGTCAAAACTGAAATGACTGCTCTTCTTGACAACCATACTTGGGACCTCGCCACTCTCCCACGTGGAAAGAAGACAGTCAGTTGTAAATGGCTGTTCACTATCAAGTACAATGCTGATGGTACTATTGACAAATACAAAGCTAGACTGGTTGCAAGGGGATTCACTCAAACATATGGACTTGACTACAAAGAGACCTTTGCACCTGTGGCAAAGCTAAACACTGTCAGGGTACTGATCTCACTTGCTGTCCAACTTGACTGGCCCCTCCACCAATTGGATATCAAGAATGCTTTCCTAAATGGTGACTGACGATGACAGATTAAGTCACCTTAATAATCTGGGCCCCAATATGATCTAGTGATGAACACTCAAGAACCCTAATGCCTACAAGAACGTGGTGGTGGATTTTTATGTATGCGGCTGAGTCTAAGATCCTGTCTTAGATTGCCTACGTATCCTGTTATATTCCAGGAATCAAGGCTTACGTAGTTCCTGGATTGGGGTATTTAGAATGACAATACTTGCCTAAACCCTAAGGTTAAGTCGGCTTGTATTATTGTCATATTTACCCTTTAATGGGCCTTAAACCCTTGCCCAAGCTATCGCTATTAATGGGCTTGGACAGCTGGTGTGGATCCTGTCCTCGAGTCGATACTTTCGACCTGCGGTAATCGACTCTAGACTCATTGTCCTACACTGCTAGCTGGTGTGGACTCTGTCCTTATGGACTTGTCGTCTCACACTGCTCGATAGTCGATCGTCGTAGCCTGGAACCGATTAGATAGCCCTAGCCTCGATCCTGGGTCTCGACACAGTTATGCTGAGACTAATTCACCATGTGATGACCAACCGATAGACGACACGTGGAGGGAGTGAAACCCGGTATCGTCATAAGCCCCCCAGACTTGGGAGAGGTGACTCCCGTTATCCGAGGTCGAGTCTGCCACACTAATCGTCGTCGAGTTGGGTCTTCATTTGGGCGGGCTTTTTCCCGCCACTTGTTAACCCTAACCGCCTACTGCCACGCGGCACGATATCTGGCATACGAAACGCTTCGAATCCCGCAAAAGACGCGTCATTTCCTTGATTATCGCGATCTCCAGGGGGTTATAACTCAACCTCCCTCACGTCTTTTCAGTTCATTTGCAAGTTGCTAGCTTATATAAAGGGAGAGAAGACAGAAGTTGCTGCCTGACGAATTTGCTAATTTCTTTGCCATAAACTCCAAATTCCAAAACACCAAGTAAGACTCTTTTCTTTTTCTCAGTGTTATTCATCTTCTTCTTTTGTTTGAATTTATCCATGTCCAATAGTAGTAGCGCCACTGAATCAGATAGGGGTAGTGAAACGCCCATTCACAGCCATTCTCCGGCACCTGTTATCTCTGACCCTCTTCTCCGGCAAGACTCCGGCGAGCCTACAGCTTCCCCTCCTCCTGTCCCCAATCAACCTAAGAAACTGGTAACTAGGATGGACGGTAAAGGTGCTAAGGGGTGCCTCAGCATACTCTCTTCTGAGGAGGTTGGTAGAATATGAACAAAGTACGGTATTACTTCCCCACTTGAAGCTCAACTCCCGTCTGGCCTGTACCGATTTGCGGATGAACCCCGTAAGGGTTTGCATCATTTATGAGAATCAACTGGCGAGTGGGTTAAGGTTTCCACTCTGTCCAGCCGTTATGGCCATCCTACATCACTATGAGATAAGCGTCTCCCAACTTGCCCCGAACGGCGTCAGAACTCTGATGGGATTCATAATAGCATGTCGAGTGGCTCAGGTCTGCTTTTCAGTGCCCGTGTTTCGATATTACTACAAAATTGCTGCTACACCCGACAAGTTATGGTATTCCTTTCAGAGGAGAGCGAATCGACATGAGTTCATAACTAAGAGCCTTCTTCTCATGGGGAGTGGTAGCCTCGATTTTTCTTTCTCCGTCATGGCCTGGATAACCCCTACATAGGGCAATGGAGGTCGAGAGACGGGAAACAAGATAAGCTTGGGAAGGACCCGGTTCCTCACGAGGCTCGACTCCTGGGTGGACACACCTTCGAGGTGTGTACTCGAGACCTGAGTCTCCTGTATCACCTGGCCCACTTGGAGGAAGCCGGGCCAATGCCATATGTGGGCCTTTGCGTCCCAGATCACGAGAATCGTAGGACGTTTGCTTGCTTTTTACATACTTTTTATTTGTTGAGTTTGACGATTTGCCATTTTACTGATTGGAATTAACTGTTTCCCTTCGTTCTTTGCAGTGGGCCGGTTCACAAAAGTCACCGATCCCACACGCATTCCTGGGTCGGCCGCCGTGGCTGATCCACCTACCGGGGGTCGGGCTATCCCTGTGCCTGAGGCTAGGGTGCCTTCTTCTTCCCGAGAGGGGGGTGCCATTGAGCCTGAGCCCACCCCTACTGCCGTCGAATCAGTACCAACCGGGTCGACTGAGCTGCCTCCGCCTGGCAGTGGTTTAACAGCCCGTTTCGGTTCTCTGCGAGATGAGGGCGAGGAGGTGCTAGTCGAATCGAGATCTGATTCTGAGGGTGCATATCGAGACGGAGGTACCTCGGTCCAAGAAGAGGCCGGCTAACTGCTTGAGTTGGTGAAGGAGCAGCATCGTCAGTCGAAGAGGGCCAAAGCAACTGAGGCCCCCATTGAGCTTGACGTTGACATGAACTGGTCTCTTGAGGATTGTGCAGCCTTAGAGGATAAAGCTTTGGATATGGCGGTCCGAAAGTCGAATCGTCTCGTAAGTCGATTACCGTTTCTTTCTTTACTTATTACTTTTTCTCGACGCGTATGCCTTGTCCATTTTCGATCGATCCTTCATGTTCTTCTTTTTCTGAGTAACTATCTCGGTCGAGAGGCCGCTCGTCGGTCGGCCGGCTGTCGAGTGAGTCGGCGGACGACTTCTTGCAGAGAACGCGCCAGTTAGCGCGGGAGCTTATTGTAAAAAATGCCGCCATTTCCGCCCACAGAGACTCGGTATGAGACACTAAAGAGCGAGTCGGTTGCCGAGTGTCAGAAATTGCAAGATAAACTGGTGGCGGCTGAGGCAAATCTGATAACTGCCGAGAAGGAGCTGACTCGACTGCGGGCCGAGAGACAAGATCAGGATAGGGAGCTACTCAAGGTGACCCATGAATTTGAGAAGGTTCAGGCATGGTACAAGGCTTCCTTGGAGGACGTGGCGAAAGCTCGACAGGACCGAGATGCACTTCAAGTCGAATTGGATCAAGCGCGCACGCATCTCGAGACTGTTTCGACCGATACGATCATGGAGTATCGTAAGTCGAGCAACCTTGAAGACGACCTGGAAGTGATCATGCGTGCCTCGATGATGGGCGGATACACTCTGGCCGTGGACCAAGTAAAGGCGGTCATTCCTGACTTTGATATGTCAACTCTCGAGACACCAATGTTTTACAACCCCGACTCGGAGAAGATGTACGATCAGTATATCGAAGAGTTTCAACGGGGAGAGTCTTTGGCAATCAAATATGCCCCTTCCACATCTACCCCAGCCGCTGATCCAGTCTCTGTCGACCCGAGCTCCGCCAATCCTGAGCCGACTCCGGAAACCAACCCTTGACTGTTGTCTTTTTTAATTTTTCCTTTGTCCATTTATTATTTGAACTTGGAATTTTGTAATGACATTTTGAGGATCGACTTTGGCTGGCCTTTCGACCTGGCCGTATCTTGTAATATCTATGCTTCAAATTTTTATTTGTCTTTGCAATTTGATTTCTCTTTTCTCTCTTATTACTTTGTTTGTGTTTTAGTCTTTCTCTTGTCGAGCCTCTGGCTCTGTTTGCTATTCACTATTCGTTGCTCGATTTATTGATGTTATGTTGCCCCCCAAGTGTATTATGAACCTTTGGTTTTTAATGCACTTGAGATCGACTCGCTTGCCTTGGCTTTTCGCCCCTTAGGCTTATTTGTCCTCAGGCTGAGCATTTTAATGTGAACTGTCCCTGGCCGCGGTCTTTTTCGCCACTTAGGCTCTTTCGACCATCAACTGGGACAGGTGGCCCGACTATGCGAACCGTCCTTTGTCTAGGCCTTTTTCGCCTCTCGGGCTTATTCGGCTTTCGACTGGGACATTTGGCCCGACCATGCGAACCGTCCTTTGCTTTAGCCTCGTTCGCTTCTTGGGCTCGTTTGGCTTTTAGCTTGGACCTTTGGCCCGACCCTGCGAACCGTCTTTATGCCTTTGCATTCGTTGCCCGTTTGGCTAACTCTGCTTTTGGCTTTTACTGAGATGTCCGACCTGCGGATTTCTCTACCCAGTGTCGGAAGTATTGCCTTTAACATTTTGTATCACTTTGGACTTGTATCGTTTTGGCTATAAATCCTAACAAATATAGAAAACATTTCGAGAAAGAACAAATTTATTAGAATACTTATAAAATTGTCGCATGGACTTATTACAAGATCTAAAACCGAAAGGTAGACAAAGGTTCATTGAAATAGAGCTTATCTCAAACATAATATCTCCTCAGGTTGTTGGCGTGCCAATGTCGAGGAACCGTGGTTCCATCTGCTCGCCCAAGTTGATATGACCCTTTGGGGTGGACCTTCAGAATCTGATATGGGCCTTCCCAATTCGGGGCCAACTTTCCACTTGCTTCCTGTCGACTTGCTTCATTTTTCCTTAGAACCAGATCACCAACTTTGAAGTATCTGTGTCTTACCCTCGAGTTGTAATACTGGGAGATTTTCTGTTTATACCTTGCCATTCTGGCTGAGGCTACCTCTCTTCGCTCCTCGACATTGTCCCTTTCCTGTCGGAGTTCGGGATCATTTGTCTCAACATTATAAGCTAGAACCCGAGGAGAGGGAACTCCGATCTCGGCGGGTATCACCGCTTCACACCCATACACTAAAGAGAAGGGAGTTTCTCCTGTCGATGAATTAGGAGCTGTCCTATATGACTAGAGGATGCTCGGAAGTTGAGTTGCCCAATCTCGACCTTCTGATTCTAGTCTCTTCTTTAACCCCAACTTGATCTGTCGATTAGTCTGTTCGACTTGACCATTTGCCTGTGGGTGAGCCACTGAGGTGAATCGCTGGTCGATATGGTATTCTCCGCACCATTCTCTAACTTTTCGATCTTCAAACTGAGTACCGTTATCCGAGATCAGAGCCTTCGGAATTCTGTACCTGCATAGAATGTCGACCCACAGAAATTTCTTGATGGTTGCAGCTCGGATATCGGGCAACGCCTTAGCTTCTACCCATTTCGTAAAGTAGTCAACTGTGACAACCACGAACTTGAGATTTCCCGGCGCTCGGGGTAGAGGTCCAACAATGTCGACTCCCCACTGATCAAAAGGCCATGCTGACGAGATGACATTCATGTCTTGTGCTTGTTGATGAGAAATATTATCATGAATCTGACAAGGATTACACTTTTGGACAAGATTATTCGCATCTCGTTTCATCGATGGCCAAAAATACCCAGCTAGCTTGCACTTTCGAGCTAAAATTCTGGCTCCACAGTGATTCCCACAGGCTCCTCTATGAATTTCTTCTAAGAGATACTCGCCCTCAGTTTCAGAAACACATCTTAACCATGGACTCACTAAAGATTTTCGATAGAGGATGTCGTCGAAGAACGCATATCGAGCCGATTGAAGTCGAATTTTTCTGGCTTGTATCTTGTCTGATGGTAAAATTCCGTCTTTGAGGTAAAGAGTGATCGAGTCCATCCACGTGGCCTGCTGAGTAATCGGCTGGGCCTCCGTTTCGATGTAGATCCTATCGGTCAATAACTCGACTAGAACCTTCTTATTTGACATGAAATTCGATGCAAGCTTTGAGAGGGCGTCGGCCCTTTTGTTCTGACTTCGAGGAATCTGTTCGAATTGAACTGTCTGGAACTTAGGTATGAGACCTTTGACAACTGCTAAGTAATTCTTCATTGTTTCTTCCTTAGCCTCATATTCTCCTTTCACATGGTTACCCACCAACTGTGAGTCGCTATACACCAACAAGTCTTCGACACCCAGTTTTAGAGCAAGCCTCAGCCCAGTTATCATGGCTTCATACTCGGCCTCATTGTTTGTTGCTTTGAAGTAGAATCGAAGGGCGTACGGAAATTCCTCGCCTTTCGGGCTTACCAGAAGGAGCCCTGCTCCTGCCCCCTCCTTACTCGATGCTCCATCGACTTGAAGAGTCCATTTTTCCTCCGGATTCCGCTTTTCTTGATCGAGTTGGACAGAGATCCCTTCAGCCAAAAAGTCCGCCAAGGCCTGTGCTTTTATCGCAGTTCGAGAGACGAACTCGATATCGTACTGGGCCATCTCTATCACCCATTTCGTCAGTCATCCCGAGGTGTCGGGCTTTGCCAAAATCTGCTTTAGTGGTTGGTCCGTGACTACCACAATAGGATGAGCTTGAAAATACGGCCTCAACTTTCTCGAGGCGTGAACCAGGCATAACGCTAACTTCTCAGCTGGTGAGTACCGGATCTCGGGGCCATGCAGTGCTTTACTAACAAAGTATATAGGTACCTGGCCATGCACCCGTTCTCGTACTAGAACCGCACTCACTGCTTCCTCACACACTGCCAAATAAACCAACAACTTTTCCCCTTCTCGCGGAGAAGTGAGGGTAGGTAATTCTGACAAATAAGCTTTCAACTCTTCAAAGGCTGTCTGACATTCATCATCCCAATGAAAAGGACTGGCCTTTCGGAGTATCTTGAAAAATGGTAGCGCACGTTGTGCGGATCGCGATAAAAATCTGTTAAGAGCTGCCATTCGACCCGTGAGCCTTTGTACCTCCTTGATATTTCGTGGTGCGGGCATATTCTTCAATGTATCAATTTTATCCGGGTTTGCTCGAATCCCGTCTTTCGAAATCATGTAGCCCAAGAACTTACCCGACCTGACCCCAAAAGTACATTTCTTCGGGTTTAGCCTCATCTGCGTTTCTCTTAACACCTCAAAAACCTCTCGAGCATCGGCTAGGTACTGTCTCATAGATCGACTCTTGATGAGCAGGTCGTCTACATAGACCTCCATACATCTGCCAATTTGCTTTGCAAAAATCTTATTGACCGCCCTCTGGTATGTTGCCCCAGCATTCTTTAATCCGAATGGCATGGTCACATAGCAGAAGGTGCCGAATTCTGTGATAAATGCTGTTTTCTCCGCGTCTCGAGGGTCCATCAGAATTTGATGGTATCCTTTATAAGCGTCTAAAAAACCAAAAACTTCAAAGTCGATAGTCGAATCTACTAACCTGTCAATTTTAGGCAACGGATATGAGTCTTTCGGGCATGCTTTGTTCAAGTCCGTGAAGTCCACGCACATGCGCCAACTGCCGTCGGGCTTCTTCACTAATACCGGATTAGCTGGCCATTCTGGATAGAAAACCTCTCTCACTATCTTGGCTGCTAGTAGCTTGGCGACTTCCAACTCGATGGCCTCAAGTCGATCAGATGCAAAATTCCTCTTCTTCTGTTTGACTGGCTTTTTAGCCTGGTCAATTTCGAGTTTGTGGACCGCGATGTCAGTAGATAACCCTGGCATGTCAGTGGCTTTCCAGCCTAAGATATCCCTGAACTCGACTAATAATTCAATCAGTAGCTGTTTCTCCTTCTCTGGGATCCAAATCCCGACCTGGACACACTGATCGTCCTCTCCTTCCCAGAGTCGGACATTCTCCACTGCATCACTGGAGACCCAGTTCTTTTCCTCTTCTTCTTCTGGAATCAGTTCCTCGACCAAGACTTGTTGAACCGCCATTTTCCCATTCATGACAACAGAGTTACAACTCCGAGCGACCTCAACATCTCTTTTTACTTTGTGGGAACCGTTCCTCGTTGGGAATTTCATGCTATTATGAAAAGTCAATATGATAGCTCGAAGATCGAAGAGGGCTGGTCGTCCCAAGATAACATTATAAGCAGAAGGAGCCTTGACCACCACATAACTTAACTCGAGTGTCCTTCCCTTCTCACCGTCCCCAACTGTCGTGAGTAACTTTATCGAGCCCATGGGATGGACTGCTTGCCCCGTAAATCCAAACAGAGAAGACGCTATAGGGACTAGGTCTTTCTCCTTCAGCTTCATCGCCTGAAACGCCGAGTAGTACAAGATGTTTAGGCACTTCCATTATCGATACAGACTCTCGATACACGGGCTCGACTAATCACAGCCTCGATAACTATCCCTTCGCTGTGACTCCTAGACTTAGGGATATCGTCTCGAGGGCCGTATCCGACCTCCGTCGAGAATCTGAGCTGCTTGCGCTCTCTCGAGCTACACGCTGGCTCTTCACTGGCTTGATCTTTGTCATTTTCACCAGGACCGAAGATTGTATTGACGTAGTTAACTGGTCGATTATCTTCATATCTGTCTCGACCAAAATTGTCCATGTTGTTTCCATCCCGACCTGGAGATCGATTCCTCTGAGGTGACCGATCTCTTCGTCTCTAGGCGTCTCGGCCTCGATTCCTATCTTGATCGGAGTTCTTTCTCTTGTACTCCCCACGCCCCCTGGGCCCATCGTACCGAGACCTGTCAACAACTTCATCCAGCTTCCCTTCTTGGATGCAAGAGTTGATATCTCTTTTTAGGTCGATACAATCCTCTGTCATATGTCCTTTATCTTCATGAAAATCGCAATACTTGTTTGCATTCCTCTTTTCCCGAGGTTTCTTCAACGGTGGCGGTTTCCTTGCCAGATTCTTTGAAAGCATGATCGATAACACCTCGGCTCGAGATCGATTAAGCGGAATAAAATCCTTATCACGCGAGGGTCCTTTCTTGCCCCCACGGTCTGAAGGCGGGTGTCTCGATTCGATCCCAGATGGACGTCTTGCTCTCGACATCCTGTCTCCTAGATTGACCCTGGTTCGGACCTCGATTGTCCTTCTTTGAATCCATCCAGTCGGATTGGGTGTGCCTTCGCACTGCCTCTTCCCCTTGACAGAATCGATGCACTATATTAACACACTCGTCCATGGTATGGGGAACATCTCTGCTCAACTTTGTGTACAACTTAGTATTACGCAGCCCCCCTACAAACGAAGTGATCAGAAGTCGATCATCGGCGTCCTTGACTTGCAAAGCCTCGAGGTTAAACCTCTTCAAATATTCCATTACTGTCTCGTCTTTTTGCTGCCTCACATTCATGAGGTGCGTGGCACTCAAATGAAACTTCTTGTTCACTATAAACGCATCTCGGAATTTTCGAGCGAGCATGGCAAAACTAGAGATCGACCCTGGTCGTAGCTTCGTAAACCATTCTCTTGCTCGACCTACGAGTAGCGTCTCGAACGCCCGACATCGCATCTCATCGGGGGATCCATCCAACCTCATCTGAGATAGATACCTGTGGAGATGGTCCTCCGGGTCGGTGGTGCCATCATAAGGTTCTATCTTCGGTATCTTAAACCCCTTGGGTTTAGGAAAGTTCTCGATCTCCTTAGTGAAGGGAGACTCAAGCCACAAATAAACACAGTTCTTCCCTAGAATAACATTCAGTTCCTCCCTGACGCTATCATCATCCCTCATCGATATTTCTGCTGGATCTCACGCCTCTTTTTCTCCACCGAACTAGAGGATGCACTAACTTCGTCTCTAAGAGCCTGCTTAGGTTTTTCTGCGGTATCTTTAAAACCGCCATCTACCGCGGCATTTCTCTGACCGGCGGCAGCATCTTTCTGGGCAGCGGCTGCTTGTCTTTGTGCCGTGACTGCCTCTGCTATAATCCGGGACATTATCTCCAAGTCCGCCCCGGCCAACTGATCCGCAAGCGCTCGATATTCTGGAGCGAGTCCTTGCTTTTCTGGTTGGAGGTTTTCTTGAGTAGGATCCAAGACTGGATCTTTGCCTCCCTGATTCTGCTGAAGATTGTGTTGAACAAGATCCAAGGCCGGATCTTTTTCTCCTTGCATATCTGGGTCGACCGATTCATTAAGCTGTGAGCTTTGATCTGCAGCTTTGGATGCAGTTTTTCTGGGCGGCATCGTTCTCTTGCGTATTCAATCAATAGAAGGCCCTCCTTCTAGCGCCAATGATGATGACAGATTAAGTCACCTTAATAATATGGGCCCCAATATGATCTAGTGATGAACACTCAAGAACCCTAATGCCTACAAGAACGTGGTGGTGGATTTTTATGTATGCGGCTGAGTCTAAGATCCTGTCTTAGATTGTCTACGTATCCTGTTATATTCCAGGAATCAAGCCTTACGTAGTTCCTGGATTGGGGTATTTATAATGACAATACTTGCCTAAACCCTAAGGTTAAGTCGGCTTGTATTATTGTCATATTTACCCTTTAATGGGCCTTAAACCCTTGCCCAAGCTATCGCTATTAATGGGCTTGGACAGTGGTGTGGATCTCTGTCCTCAGTCGATACTTCCGACCTGCGGTGTCGACTCTGGGACTCGATTGTCCTACATTTGCTAGTTGGTGTGGACTCGTCATATAGACTTGTCGTCTCACACTTTGCTTTCGATAGTCGATCGTCGTAGCCTGGAACCGATTAGATGGCCCTAGCCTCGATCCCGGTCTCGACACGCTTATCTTGAGACTAATTCACCATGTGATGACTAACCGATAGACGACACGTGGAGGGAGTGAAACCCGGTATCGTCAGTGACCTTACTGAGAAAGTCTATATGAATGTACCTCCTTATTTTGCCAACACTCACACTCAAGGGAAAGTTTGCAAACTGATGAAATCTCTATATGGCCTAAAGCAGTCCCCTCGAGCCTGGTTTGGCAAACTTACTACCGTGGTTAAAGGCTCTTTGGATATCATCAATGCAACTCGATCACACCATGTTTATCAAAACAACCAACCAGAAAAGATCCATTCTTATTGTCTATGTGGATGATATCATCCTTACTGGTGATGACCCTGCTGAGATCCAACAATTGAAAACCCTTCTGGAAAAAGTGTTCCAAGTTAAAGATCTGGGATATCTCAAGTACTTCCTTGGCATGGAAATAGCCGTAAAGCAGACCAGTATCTCGGTCTCACGAGAGGAAGTATGTGCTGAGACTGGCGAAACTGGCATGATAGGGTGAAAACCTGCTATCTCTCCAATAGACCCAAGTAATTCTCTGGTGCATGGTAATCTTGCTGTCAGAAAGGATCAATATCAGAGACTTGTAGGGAAACTCATTTATCTCTCTCATACAAGACATGATATTGCATATGGAGTTAGCCTTGTCAGTCAATTCATGCATTGCCCTACTGAGCAACATTGGGATGCTGTCTACCGAATATTGAGATACTTAAAGTCAACTCCTGGCCAAGGCTTACATTTCACTGAGTCTACTGAGAGATCCATTAAGGTCTACACTGATCTTGGATCGAGTTTGGTTGCCACATAGACAGAAGATCTACCACAGGCTACTATTCATATGTATGGGGTAATCTTGTCACTTGGAGAAGCAAGAAACGACTCTCATCAGATCTAGAAGTAGTGCTGAAGCTGAACTCAGGGCACTTGTTTTGGGCATTTGTGAAGCACTGTGGCTGAAAAAAGTCCTTACTGAACTCTAGCACCTCCCTCAAAGAACCCATCATACTTTGCTGTGACAATAATTCAGCATTATGCATGGCAGAGGATCCTGTTCATCGTGATAAAACAAAACATGTGGACATTGACAGACATTTTCTTAAAGAGAAGATTGATGCACATATCATTCAACTTCAGTATGTTCCCTCAGCCGACCAGAATGCTGATATTCTCACAAAGGCCATTCCACCTCTTATGTTCAGCAGATTGAGTAGCAAAATTGGTTGTATAAACATATACAACTATACAACCAGTTTAATGGGGGTGTGGAAATATTACATAATATTTAATATTATGAATATTTCTTTTTACCTTTGTATTTGGTGTAACACTTTACTTGTACACATTATTTGTAAAATGACATATTAATTGTGTGATATAAACAATTAATATGTCATAAAATAACTCAAGTTTGTCTAATTATGTCCTAGCCTTTATGTCCAGCCGCATATGGACCGTCCTATCACATACTAGCCGCCCATAGCACTCATGACACTACTAGGACCTTTCTCTCCATACTTGTATCTATATATACTCTTCAAATTTATTGTGGACTTAAACTGAGAATTGCGCCTTGAATACTTCTTTTGCATACTAGTTTTTACTCTTCTCTAGACCTTACATGTTTTGTACCCATGTTAGAAATTCTGATTTTGTTTAGCTTTTGGGGTAGCCCTTGTCGGCCTTTTCTTTACTTGCTTTTGATTTATGGTGGGTTGTGGGCTTTCCTTGCTTTGCTTGAGGGGTGGTATTGCTGACCTTTTCTTAGCATGCTTGATGGGATGCCCATGTTTGTTTTGCTTTCGTTTTGCATGAGGGGTGGCCTTAATGAGGGAGAAATGATCTTATAATGGAGGGTAATCTCGTCATTAAATTACGATTTTGTGAGACTAATAACCCTATAATGAGGGGATGCACCGTCAATAATACGTGATTTAATGAGGGGCAAATAACTTTATAATGAGAGGACGTGTTATCATTAATTTTTGATTTAATGAGTGGAAAACGATCCTATAATAAGGAATGTCTTGTCATTAAAGTATGATTTAGTTAGGGTTAAATGACCTTAAAATGAGGGGATTGGCTGTCGTTAAAAATCATTTTCAGTGACGGGAATATACTATCATTAATATGTCATATGATTAATGAGGGGAGTTGTTATCCCGTCATTGTTACCTTTACCGGCGGAGGCTGCAGTGAGGGGCCATTTCCTGTCATTAAAAGCCTTTAATAACGGGAATATGACATTTAATGACGGGAATTCCCCTCATTAAAAGCCGATTTTCTTGTAGTACGTTATAGCTGAATTTATAACTTGTTCATTATCATTGATCAATAAGAAATCTGCATTTTATTTTCACTTGTGTTTCAATTTCATGTGTTGGATGCAAGAGGATATGCAATCAACTTAACTCGGCTTAATACTCTCAACTGATTGCAGATTCAGCTTAGCTCAATACTCAACTCAACTGAATGATGAACTCTACTGACTTAGAATTCTGCCGACTTTAATCTGTTGTAACTTCTATTCTGATATAACTGAATGTAACAGTTCCAGTGAAGTATACACAATAAATAATTCATCATCAGCAACATTGCATTGAGCTTGTTCATTATCTTTGATCAATAAGAATTTCACATTTTATTTTCTCTCATGTTTCAATTTCATCAATTTCAACAGTAACGATCAAGGCTAGTAAGTCTATTGTAAAGGATTGCAAGAAAAGACTCAGAATAACAAACCAATAAACGTAAATAAACACACAAGAACATAATCAAGAAAAACATCAATTTAACGTGTTTACCGGATTTGTGTCGACTAATCTACAGATAGAAAAGAAGATTTTATTATGCACAAAAATTTATAAAGATACTACTGTTGGAAAATGAGCTCCAATTGCATTTAAGTTTGATTAATTTTTCAAAATACTCTTATGTGTTATTTGACAATTTTACCCCTACACTAGTGGCCATGAAGAAATCAATGTTAGAGTAGTTGTAGTGACCTTTTTTTTATAAAGATTTTGCTGCCATGTCATAAAAAATAGAAGTTTTTCTACAAAAAATTTTGGTGGTGGCTTAAATTTTGGTATATTCTCTCTCCAAAGCTTCTCCAAGCCCTTCGAGGTAGAGAGGTCATATGTGACAATCAAATATTTTCATACTTTTCAAAATGGCCATTACCCCAAATTTTGCCCATATACTTTTCACAGGACCTCTTACAAATTGCCACATAGATTTTAGATATCCTTTTTCTTCAAAACCATTAAGTTTGCACTTACATCATATGGCATCCTTGTTGTGTTTCTACTTTGCAGGAAATGAGTAAATTAATTAATTTCAATTATTTGATAATTGAAATATATTATAAGATTAACTTTATTAATTTTATGTATATTTTAATTAGTTAAGTAATTAATTTACCTTGTAATCAATTGTTTTGGCCGGCCATTGCTTCATCTAAGCCCTTGGCCCGTTTATGTTTAGTTTGGCCTATTACCTTTGTCCATTAAAACCGGCCCGCTTCTCCCATTAACCTTACCATATACCCTAACATCCAAAGCATTTGCATAAATGGCTATCTCTTCATTTCATCCGACTTTTCTCCACCTCTTTTCTTTGTATGTGAAAACAACCCATTGAAAACCTCCCTGGCATTTACTCTCCGCTCCTCTTCCAATCTAATGCAATTAACTTTTGCAGATCATTGGCTATTTTGTTCTCTCATCTAATTTATGTGATAATTTCGATTATAGTGAGAACAAAGCCTCATTGGTCCTTAACCCGAGCAACCACAAGCTGAAATCATTTATGAAAGGCCCGTGTTTGAAAAGCTTCTATTTTGGCACCGATTTGATGCTGATTCATTTCAAAGCAACGTACTGTTAAAACGAAGGCTTGATACGAGCATTCAAGGCTCCGATTCGAAGTTTTTGCAGCCGATTTCTTGGCAAGGTGAAATCTTTCCATTTAATATTCTTATTTTCAATTATTATTCTTTATGAACATGATCTCTGCCTTGACTTTCCTTCTGTGCCTTGATTTGAGGATCATTTGGCCAAGAATCATGTTGAAAACGTGAAGTCTGGTCCCTTGGCTGTTAAATCTGAATCTTTATGCTTACTCCGCTCCAGATTCATCAAAGATTGAAGGAATGCCTCTCTCACTACTGGTGGTCCTCTCTCTTGTGGTTTATTTCCTCAAACCGGTGAATCTCAACCCGATTCACTTAGGTAAACAGGCTTGAACCTTCTTTATGGGTTATTGTTCTAACCTAGGGTTTGCTAACCCGATGATAGTTTGGTTCGAGTCTTATGCTAAGGGTTTATACCCTATGATGCCCTGGTCAGTGGTTCAGACATGATTTCATCATAATCATGGACTGACCGTCGGTCTGTGTCAGTTCAATATTTTATTCAACCAAGTTATGTGCTTGCTTGCCTGTGGTTTTGGTCTTGTTGAATCAAGTCCCTACTATGACTATGTGTAAACGAATCCTGGTTTCTTAAGTGATATATGAGGCAACCTTCATAAACTAGTGAAATCACATGTTTATTTCCTATGAATTATAAACCTGACGGCACCTAGACATGAATTAAAAGTAGTTACACTCCACAACTACTGAAATTGCCTTGACTTGAACAATCACAAAGTGCCTCGTTTTTTTCAGAATTAAAATAGGTTTCACACTTAAAGGCTTAGGGTTCTTCACCCCTAAGTCCTATAGATATTCACCTATACCATCAAGGATTGCATTAGATGAACAACACGCTGTTAGTAATACCATCCGCAACGGAAGCGATTTATGGATCTAGATCTATATAATACACGTAATAAAACAACTAGATATATTCTACAAGGGGGATGTAGATCATACCTCTTGAATCTCAAAATTCAAGTTGAAGAACCGCAAAGGATGAATGTGAAGATGTGAAGAGCACCACAGTCTTCCGATCGTGTGATCCAAGCAATTCCCGGTGGAAGGAATTCTCGACTCGAACCCTTCCGATATGCTACCCGGAAAAAATCTCCAAGATTTTTCCTCCACTCACCCTTGGCCGAAAATATTTTCTTCTCTCTACTATAGGGAGAAGTCGAAATTTTAATGTGTGTCAAGGCTTGGGAGAACTCTCTTTATATAGGAGAGTAAAACTTAGCCTCCAAGGATTTTTATTTATCAAACAAAATAAATCCTTTAATAAAAGATAATTCCATAATATTCTAGAACAAATCTAGAATAATATTTATCTTTATTATTTACCATAAATATTTATCCAATAAATATTTTATGCACATGTCTTATTAATCACAAGAAAACTAATTTCTTGTTCCAAAAAATAAGAAGGGGCGCCACTTTTAATTTATGACCTAGTCATAATTAATTTTCGGCTATAACACATTTGGGCCAAGTTTATGAAAAATGTATTTTTCACATATTTAATTATTTAGCCCAACTAATTTAATAGTCCACTAAACAATTAATTCACATATCGTTTTAATAAAGTCCAACAAGAACTAAATCAATATTATTAGGATTCGACGTCTGAGAATAGCTATGCTATATTAGGAGGCACGTCGGGGACCATGGACTAATAATCGTGGCTCCGATAAATCAAATAAATAATTATAGAATAATTATATTCGATGAATCAATCACAGAATATGCCACCATAATCCCGTGGATCGCACTCCTCCGATTATAAGATTATATTTATCTCCTCACGAGAATAATAATAAGTGTCCATTGATATAATCATTACATATGGATTAATCCTCCATAGATCGTTCATTCTAAATCGGGAAGTTACCGTTAACCCTTTTAGAACCTCTTATCCTTATTTACCATTAACCCCTAGTGATCAATTAATTCATACAACTCACCTGGTAGCTAATCGATTGTAATATGAACTCGCATCGATCGATCGCTTTCTAGGATTAACAAATAAGTGAATCGTCTATCTACTTCCATAAATGGAAGGAATGGATTCCGTATCTGTGATAACACGGACTACTCACTCAATCCAAAGACAATGCCAAGATGGGGTAATTCGGACCACGGACTCGGTGTAATCCTTAACCGTCAAGTCAAACTTCATACCGATTCAAGCGGCTTGATTGTGATCACCTCGGGATTAAGATATATCCATAAATATGATCATCCATTGATTCGATAAGACTTCTCGATTACGGAATTATATCGTGAACTCTAATCAAATCGGTCCAAATTTCTATATGATATATCTATCATATATAAATGCCCCATTAGGTTCTCTTAACCGAAAGTCCGGATAAGACAATCACACCTATTGTGTTCTGGGCGCATTAATAGCACGTTAAAGGAGAGACCCGATACTCTCGATTAACTTCACTAAGGGCTAATTGTATTTTAAGTACATCTTCACTAACTCAATCCTCCTGTGTATATACCATACACTGAGTTAAGTGATTACATAAACGATATACTTTAGGGTTTTCTGTAGTGTAAATACTATTGGCACATCGGTGAATATGAGAATAATAAATATGAATAATAACATCATTTGATTTATTAAATAAAACAATTACAAAAATTGTCTTTCGGGCATCACACCTAACACACGCAATCCCACATTTTCTCACATTATAAAAGTTTTCCCCTTTGTGAAAGTTTCAGAGTAGTATGGCAGTGATTTGAGTGCTTTGAGAAGTAGCTCGAAATTGGTCTGGTACTGAAGCCAAGCTATTGAAGGAATGCCATATCTAAGTAAATAGCTATGTGATTCAGCATCAATATATAGGTGGTCACTTCTGGTGGTCTTCTTAGGGTGATTGAAGGTACACATAATCTGTCATTGTTTAGCTTTCTGCCTTTATTTGTTGTTGCAACTATGTTGTTTTGATTAACTAGTTGTACTTGTGCAGTGCTATAGTTAAGTCTGTGTGTCTGCCCAGATCAAAACTGTACTTGCATTTAGTCTAAGTGTGTGTTAAAGATCAAAGCTGATTATCCTCTAAAACTGAGAAACTCTCTTGCTAGAAAGGATTAGATCAATGTAAGACTGACTGTCAATTTTCCATGTGTTTAATCAATTTGCTCTTGTACACACCATAGTCAAATCCTATAAAGTTTGATTGAGTGTTTTCTTGTTTGTGTAACCTGTTTGCATGTTATGTTTGTTTGTTGGTGTCTTCTTTTCATTCAGTGTTGAAAGCACAGAAAGACTAGAAGTTAAAATATATGCTATAGTGAATTGGCTTGAGATACCAAGTTCACTGCCTTGTGGATAAGGCTTGACAGATTTTGACTTCTATTCTTGACTGTGTTTGATCACTGAAGTGAAGATTTGTCTATGCAAAGAGTTACTTCAGTTATCAGTTTGCCTTTGCTCTTAAAGATTCAGGATCTGGTTCTTGGTGTGTCTGGATTGAGATACCTACACACTGCCTTGTACTTAAGGCTCAACAGACTGAATCCTTGACATTGTGCAATGCTGTGCCACTAAGTCAAGGCCTAGTGTTGTCTATTGGCTTTTCCCCTCAACTTTGTTCAGAGGTTCTGTTGCATCTCCTTGAGATATGCCTTCTAAACTTCTGCCATTTTGCTTTGTTCAAACTTGTGGTCAAACTCCTTGCATCCCTACTGAACCTGTGCATGTACCCAAGTTTGCTTGATGGCCTGAAGCTGCATATACTGTAGTTAGGTTTAGTGATAGGCCAGATGGCTGTAGTGTGCATTCACCCTGATATAATAGGTGTTGTCCTACTCTACCGAGTTCGGACATCTCTTGTATATCATAGTATAGTTGCATCAGTTGTGTAGAGTCAGGTATTGGTTTTAGAGCTGCTGGTCATTTGTGATCGGACCTGCAATCTGATTTGATTGTCAAAAGCATTTTCTGATCATCAGCTCAAGATTGCAACTGATTGATCAGCCTAGTTTAGGCTCTTATCTGCTGTATATCTTGCTGCATTCTGATATAGAACTGAACCGTACCTTGGTTATGAGCATTCTGTAATATTGCAAGTTCTATAATCTACTTAATATTTTTTGGTTGTACTCTAAACTACAATTTGTAATACATGTTGCATATTGCCTTTGTATTGATTCTGATATGCAGAACTTGTATCTGAATCTGTTCAGTGATAATCTTATTTGTATCAAAACTGTTTTGACACTTGATTAACCTGTTATAATCTGTATCATATCCAATTGATCATATGTGAATCTGTTTATTTGAATTGTCTATGCACTCATAATAATCAATCACATAAAATACAATTTATCACTTGATCACTTAAGTGTAGAACACTTTTGAATAAACAGTTAATAAGCTTCCATCTTAATTGTTTAGTAATTGTGTTTACTTGTTTTATAAATTGAAAAAGAGTTTAAAAATCACCGCACTCTATTCAACACCCCATTTTAGGGTGTGTTTTACACATTATCAATCCAATAATTGGTATCAGAGTTTGGCCACCTAGTGATCATAAGTTGATACTACTTGGTGTGATTGGTTGAGCCTTTACTTTTCTGTGATTTACCTTGTTCATCAAAAGCTTTGTTTTGCAGTAATTCAATACCAAGTTAAATTCAAGAAGTGTTAAACGTTGTTAATCACAAACACACATTTCATATTTTAAAGTCTTGCACTGTAATTGCATTGTAATCATTCTTTTGTAATAATCATATTGTAATTGCATGGCTATATTGAATAACTCTATGAACCCGAGGGATGGCTTATCTTTGGTAAAGCCTCCATACTTTGACGGTTCCAGACTTATCCAATGGATGTGTTCCATGATGACTCACATCCAACAAACGGATTACCAACTTTTGGTAATTTTTAATAAATGTCTGTTTGTTCCGATGAAGTCTATCAGTGAAGGATGTGTTACCTCAAAATTTGCCAAAACGGAAGAAGAATTTGACTCAGAGAACTTCAAACTGATGTCACTGAATGCAATGATGTCTCCATTTGATAAACTCTTTGAGCCCCTTCGAGAACCATGATGTGGCTGCATGCGAGTCTACCGAAGAAATTTGGGAGACTTTAATCAAAAGGCTTGGTCAAATTTGATTGGTGAACTTCCTATGATGCAACATCAGCAGAACCAGTTACAATAGAGCCATGTAAAATAATAAGGTCCCCTTCCTGACACCCTTGAGGACCACAACTTAATCCTTGTAGACACCCAGTACTCCACCTTCACCTCTAAACTTGAACTCTTTGTTGTTTAGTAGACTAAGAGATATCAAATTCTTGGTCATCTGTGGAACATGTCTAACATCCTTCAATGTGCATAATTTACCATCATGAGTCCTCAGCTGAACTAAGTCAATCCCAACTATCTTGCAGACCTTGCTATTGGTCATAGAAGTATGCCCTCCATCCATCTTTTCATAAGTTGAAAACCACTCATTGTTTGGATAAATAAGGTAAGATGCTCTAGAATAAAAAAATCCACACTTCAGTGTAATGTTCAGATTCCCCAGCCACTAGATCCAAATCCTCTTTTGAGAAATGCTCAGTTGTAATAGCATCTGGCTGCAATAGTAGTTGTGCCATATTTGTTCTCATATTGCTTTTTCGTCTTCTTTGGACCATTGGACTTCCAATTCCCCTGTTCCTTACAATAAGTACAGACATTGTGGATTTAAGACCTTTGGATCCAGGTTTCTTGTACTTCTTCTCAGGATGTCCATATCCTTTCCCACTGCTGCTACTGGCAACCAAACCAGAAACCTGACTATTTGTATGTGTACCAGATGCCTTATATCAAATCTCCCTTGGATAGAGAGATAATCTCACATCCTCCAAAGACACTCTATCCTTCCCTACAATAAAGGTTTTCACATATGATGCAGGAATGACACCAGCAGAATCAAAGTTGCATCTAGCAATATCGTGTTCAACAGATGAAGATAGTCTCTCGGCTAAGTACCTTCACGCATCTTTAAGTTGAACATGCGTTGCTTCAACACCAACTTGTTGGTTAACTACCTTGTGATATACAGGCTCTGAAGCTCTGGCCCAAGCCCATCTGCGGTTTCTTCTTCTGCAACTTCTGTGATAACATCATCTAACAGGCACAACATGATGGCTGAATGTCCCTTCTCCTCCAAACTGGCCATCTCACCCAAGATGACCTCCTCAGACTTGAACACCTCAGCTGAACACCACTTCAGCTAAGTTTTCTAGATTTATCAGCATTGACAGACTCAGACGTCGAGATAAAGTGACCATTTACTAACAAAATCCATCGGTCCGCACAATTGTCCATGTCCAAGAAAAAGATTAGGCGGCTACCCCGGCCCCTACTTCACAGGTGGAACTTCGGGTTACTCGAAATGCTGCCAATATATCAGTGTCCTTGGTATCACATTTAAGTGTATAATAAGTCTATTTTTTTTCTCTTTAACTCCAACTTTGAATCTAACACTTTCTTTAGTCTCTATTCGTGGGGACCCTCGGTCTAGTTGCTATTGCTCAGCTTTAGTTTATGATATAGAACTCGATACAAATAGAATATTATACTATAAGGTATTTTTAATATGGGAATTGTTAATGTGTATTATGGCGATATATTTCAAGACCACTGCAATGCAAATTTAACTTTTTAGGGGTCGAAATGTGTTATTTCAACCCCGTAAAAATCGAAATGTGTTATTTTGACGCAAAAAAGTTGAATTTTGACGCGATGATATACTAGTAGATATCATCGCCATTAACATCGCTTTTATAATCACTTGAAAACCATGAAAGCCCGTTGCCATTTCCAGGATTATGGATTGGATTCCGTCGGCTATATTTGATTATGATGTATTATGGATACAATATGATGTGAGGTACGAAATTGAACCCGGGATAATACAATGTGACAACCAACTCTTTTTTTTAAATTTAATTCAACACCGACGACAATTCCATTGTACCCAGGAAGATACTAAAGTACGGATTTATAATTGGGATCACCACTAAACAAGAGAAGTTATATTCTTTTTGCTTATTTGACTTTTCCTTTGGCATAATAGCAACAACTCCTGACCCCACCACGCCTCTAATAAACTAATAATACCTATAAAAAGATCCTTTATAGATTACCGTTAATTAAGGAAGCCCCTATCTATTCTACACCACCAACTTAATACTTTGAAGTTAATAATCTAATGAGTGACAAACTGGTCATAATAAAATGCACGAAATACTTTATATTGTTGATTAAAATGTTAAATATATTGTGTTTTTAAAGGCAACCTATTGATTTTAATGGGTTATAAAGATCAATGGTATTAAAAAAAAAATTGTTGCAATTTTGTTGTGAAATTAATATTTTGAAAATCTAACAATTTGATAATATATACTTTGTTTCTTAAAATATATAGTAATTCCTCTCTAAAGCAATGTTCTAATCATTAGGAACATGCTTGCCACCTCATGATTAACAATCAAATCCCTACCAAACTCAACTACTCCCAATCTTTCTCCCATAAATATTTGAAACCAATTAGATATCTTCTAAACTAAATTCCTGAAAGAAAAATAAGTAAATGAATGAATTCCCATTGCCAAATTATGAGAATTCTTCTTGTTTTCTCATTCATTCTTCTCTTTCTCAATATTACTAGCATTTCATGTATCCATGCAAAAGCAGGTCCAACTCCAAAGCAAATAAGAAATTTGTACCTTATCAACAACTTTCTGGGTACTCAGAATGCTGCCCGTTTATCTCTTGGCATGAGACCGCTAGTTTGGGACACGGTTGGCGAAATATGCGCAATGGTACGCAAACCAGAGGAGATGGGATTGTGCTTTGGTGCATTCTAAAGGCCCTTATGGAGAAAACATCTTTTGGGGTAGCGGCTCTGGGTGGAAGCCCGCTCAGGCCGCTGTGGCTTGGGTGTCGGAGCGGCGGTGGTACAATTATTGGTCAAACTCTTGTGCAAATGGTAGGGAATGTGGGCATTACACGCAAATCGTTTGGAGGGATTCAAGAAGGATTGGGTGTGCAATGGTGAACTGTGTTCAAGAAGGTAGAGGTGTTTTTATGACATGTAACTATGATCCTCCAGGAAATTATATTGGTGAGAAACCTTATTGAATGTTAATTTAATGAGATTTCTGGATGAAAACTTGATGTTTTATTTTGGCACATGTATACGAGCATGCATATTGCTTGTTTGTTTAATTATTATTCAAAAATTAAATCTCTACATTAGGTGTAGAAGTTGAAGGTTGATAATGTTGGGAAATTTGGCTTCGAGCACGTAACAAAATCACCATAACGGATACTCAAACAAGAAATAGACGTAGTAAGTACGTAGACAATCAACAAGAAATATCAAAATACTGTAAGTCGATCATGTTATAAACACGGTATTAAATTATTTATTTCAAAATAAATCGAAATGTCTTATTACGATAAAATAAAGTCTTCATGAAAAAGATGGATGTCACAAACAGCTAGTAATATATGATCGTGGCATTCAATTGCAATAGGAAAAGCACTAATGGTGCCGATGAATGAGGAATCAAATTGCAGCCATTTACGTTGAAAATTTTTTGGATACATTTTTCCAAGTTGTACAGCCATGTCCCGAAACCCTTTTTCTCTAAATTTTTTTTTTTTTTTTTTTTTTTTTTTTTTTTTTTTTCAATTTTGCGTTCGCACAGTAACTATAATGTAAAATAAAAAAATATATTAATAAAACGTCACTTTTTTTAACGGAAACAAAATGTATAATATTTTGCTCATTCATCATCGTAATGGTTGGGAAATTGATATGTGTCGGTTAAGTTTGATGGTAATTGAAAATCATAAAATTTACATTGTTGAAAATATGACTCAAACCAAGGACGTATTAGACATAAAATAATCCGAGGCCGAAAGATTACCTTGGCGCATAGAGGCCATTTGGGTTCGCAGATGAACAAGCTGGGAAAGTACGAGATTGGGCTGCAAAGCTAGTCTGTAAGGATTTCCAGTTCTCTGCCGACGTCGTAGCGTGATATACCCGAGAGAGCACATCATTAGAGAGCGAGGACGTGATGGTACTGAGGATTAAACTGTCCTGCTTCAACCAGTGATCATACGCAGGATTAGGAGAGGTAATGCCTTCGGCAACAATGGTTGAAGGCGGTGGTGCTATTTTTCCTTCGACATATCCGAGCACACCTTGACCACGGAGATAAGGGAGAAGTTAAGCTCGCCATAAGGGATAGTTGTGACTTGTCAATTTGGTTATATTAATTGTAGAAGAAGGACTAAAAGTAGGATATTGAGAGAAAGATGAAGAGGATGGAGAGGAAGTGCCGGAGGTTGGCGTATTTTTAGAGCGGCCGGACATTGTTTCCGGTGGAGAAAAGGATACAGGCAGCGTGAAAGAGAAAGGAGAGATTTAGGGTTTAGGAGATTGAGAGATGATCATGAGAAATGAGTTCGAGAGGCTCCGATACCATATTAGAGTAAAATATTGTGTATTCCATTGATTGATAATTGATTACAAGAGTTGTTTATATGCTAATACAATAGGGGTAAAGACGGAAAGATAAAAATACAATAGTAAACCCTACAACTGACGGCTACTTGTCGGCCAAGCTATTGGATGCTTCAATAGGACGCATCACCTCTTTGCCCATTGGCCTAAACTTTATTGACTTTACAAAAATTTCATTGGGTTCAGTCAACTTCCCATTTATATTATTCCTCCGACTTGCAATTACAGGATCTTCAATAAACTATCACTAAATTTAGCTCTCTATATAGTTATTTGTTTATAAGATAAGGTTTGAGATTTGATTAGACACTTAAAAAACAAAAAAAAAATCATCTTTAAGAATAACACATTTTATCTCAGTTTCCTATATTACCCTTTTATAAGAATCTAAACGTTATAAGCAATGTGATTAGCATATTTAATTTTCTCTGGGTTAAGGTTATCGACACCGGCCATGGCCGTAGCGCCGGAATCATTAGCTCTTGTCGACACCACAATGGACTACCGGGAAGCCAATTTGATTGAATTTCCCTCCGGTTCTTCCTTAATTCACAACTTGTTGGTAAAATTAGTAATCTAGCATGTTGTTTAACACGTAATTCAAGCAAAAACGAAAGCAAAAATAGACATGAAAAACTATTGGTCGAGGCGAGTGTAACACTCACTGCCCCTTAAGACGTTTTTGCCCCGATTATGTGCACACGGTAACTGCAATCGTCTCCCAAGATACAATAGTCATTCCTTCTTCTAGTCTTGCACTTAGATGTGAAGAAGACGGCGAACCGATCATGTTCTGTAAATCTCTTATTGACTCAAAAAAATATGCAAAGTGTTTGTATAGATAGTTTAACATTACTGACCAGAATTTTATCTAAGGAAAAACTTACAAAAAATATGCATCCTTTTCATTGTAGTGACGGAATTTATAGGAGAGATATGTCCGGTCATTTAACGGTTGCAATCTTTCACCAAAAGGATACAACTTCTTACAGGGGGTTGTAACCTTTCACCGAACCGATGCGACCCTCCATCATTTCAGCATTAATTTTTAATTCAAATTCTCCAACAATCCCCCACTTGAATGAAAATTAATACAAATGCAATGCACACTCTGAAGAGATATCAGGCGGAAATCTGTTGCATTGGGCGAGGTGGTTTGTTGCCTTGAACCTTCCGTAGTAGAGTACCATCGGACATACTCGGCTAAGCAATGAACTAGGTCTTGAACTGCTCAGGCTTTGGTGCATGCCAAGACAGTGATACCTACACAACGGATCTCCTAACATTCTCGAGGTTCTCATGGTTGTGTCCGTTTTGGCCCTGGAACACCTTGGTTTCAGAAAGTGTGCTAGAGAATTCAGCCCATAAATTCTCACAGAAGCGGCCCCACTTCTACTTACATAGGTGACCTCCTATAAAGAGTACTCTACAATACCCCACTTGGCTTTACCAAGATATAGGAATCATTAAAAGCTTAATGCTTAACCTAACAAAATCACAGAAAGCACTTTTGTTTTTAACAGAATGGGTAAGGGCTAACTGTCCCTCATAACTTAGTTCTCCCTTTTGAACCTTGATCTTGGGATCTCTAGTCACAATGGTTGGGTTGCCATTATAAGGGAACATGCGTAATAGGCTTAAGTCCCATCCCGTTTGTCAAAAAATTGACACCCGATCTCTAGCTAAACCTTTTTAGAAGCGGATCCGTAAGATTCTCCTTCGACTCTATCTATAATCGAGGAAATCAAACCATTAGAGATCAATTTTAATGGTATTGTGTCTACGATGAATATATCTAGACTTACCATTATACATACAACTTTGTGCGTGTCCTATAGCCGACATACTATCACAATGTATGTTTATAGAAAGAATTGGCTTTGGCCAACACGGAAGATCCTCTAAGAAATTCAGTTTACTCTGCTTCTTCTCCAAAACTTTGTCCAATGCAATAAACTCGATTCCATAGTAGATTGAGCTATGCATTTTGCTTTGAGGATTTCGAGACACATCGCACCACCACCAATAGTGAGTACATATCCACCATTGGATTTTGAGTCTTTACAAATGATATTCAATTGCATCCTAGTATTCTTACAATACGCTCGATATCTTGTATACTGTATTCCGAGGTTCATTGTAATCTTCAAATACCTTAACATCCGGTCAAGGGCTATATATTGAATTTGAACCTTGTTTCTCCTTGTCTTTACAAGGAAATATCTCCACGATAAATACAACATTCCTTTAATTAGTGATCACATTTTAGTATACATCAGGAATGTCTGACTTGTGCACCAGAAACCAAAAGACACTACTGTTATTACACATCCAAAGAATGTGCAATCTTTTGTTTCAGTCCTTTATCTTGACTTACTTTGCTTTAGGTATTTCAACCATTTCTAAGCACCCCCACACTTCCATGAATTTATTGGTGGGCTTGTAGCCTTTCCACTATTCCGTGGTGGCATTCCGTTGAGAATAACAATTGTTGAGAGAATTGTCTCCCCCCACAATTCTGGATAAATGCGAACAAATCAACATGACACTAGTCATTTCTTTCTGTGTTCTTGCCTTTAAGCAACACCACCACTCGATTAAGGTGTTTATCGTGCAATAGTTTAATGAATAATGTTGGTACCAGAACATAAACCATTAAACTGTGCAAATTACTCCCCACCTTGATCACTATGAATTGTTTTAATTCGTTTTCCAAGTTAATTCGCAACTTCAAGGGTCTAGTCTTGGCTTCTCAGTAAATAAACATAACACCGTTAGAGTTATCGTTAATGAAAGTAATAGGATACCTTTAACCATATTTGGCGTGCACAAACTTTAAATCACAAATCATCACTCAACAAATCCAAGGTTATGTTTCTTTTACAACCGTTGGATTCGATAACTTTCTGCCTTGACTTCAACACACATTTGATATTCATATATTTCATATTCATGATTAGAACAAACCATGCAATTACTGAGATGACATTTGAAAATCAAATTTGTTCCAACAAAACTATAGAAGGACATTACTAAATTAATATCCATTGATCACCCTTTATATAATTTCGTTTGACCCACTCTAAATCATACTTGAACAAAATAAATTGGAATATAACCGATGTTTACACTTAACCAACAACAAGTTAGTTCACCGTTGTTGTACTTGTTTAAAGCAAAAAAGAAGCGATCAAAGAATATTTTATCATCACATCTAATGATCAGCATACTGCTTCCATCACATGCACAGGAAGACTTACACAAATTAAGGTTGCCAAACAAAGCACCAAATTATTGGAACGGAGGACCAATCAATACATGATCGAGGAAACAAAAATTGTTGAACATACCTGTTCTTATTTGTTGGAACGTTCAATCATCTGAACATCAAAAACAATAATTTCCCATTTCCGAAATATCAAAGTATGCTTAGGGACAATTCTCACTATCCATCAAAATAAACATAAATAATTTATATATGTTCTATTTAACAAAACAGAACCAATTAAAATGTAACATTATTGAACCACTAGAGCATTTACCCAAGAATTCACTCAAGAATGCATCAATTCTCTAGCATGAACATGAAGAGTAGAGATATCATATCACTTCATGTATAGAAAAATAATTATATATTTAGGGTAATTCGAAAATTGCAGGCAGAAAAATGCATCTTCTGTGAACTGTCATAATACTAGACGAAAATTCCTGAACCAAAACAAACGATGGGGTCCAACAAAATTTTAGTGGAAACACATCCATTTTTATTTTATTTTTTTAGAATGAATTTTCACGGATGACGATTAAAACCATTAACAAGACAACATGCACTAAATACCAAAAAACGTCTTAAGATTGTTGGTAAAATTAGTAATCTAGCATATTGTTTAACACATAATTCAAGCAAAAACGAAAGCAAAAAATAGGACTGAAAACTTATTGACTAAGGCGAGTGTAACAGTCTGTCCTTAAGACATTTTTGCCCCGATTATGTGCACACGGTAACGGCAATCGTCTCCCAAGATACAACAGTCATTCCTTCTTCTAGTCTTGCACTTAGATGTGAAGAAGACGGCGAACCGATCCTGTTCTGTAAATCTCTTCTTGACTCAAAAAATATGCACAGTGTTTGTATAGATAGTTTAACATTACTGGCCAGAATTTTATCTAAGGAAAAACTTACAAAAAATCTGCATCCTTTTCATTGTAGTGATGGAATTTATAGGAGAGAGATGTCCGGTCATTTAACGCTTGCAATCTTTCACCAAAAGGATACAACCTCTTACGGGGGGTTGTAACATTTCACCGAACTGATGCGACCCTCCATCATTTCAGCATTAATTTTTAATTCAAATTCTCCAACAATCCCCCATATGAATGAAAATTAATGCAAATGCAATACAGACTCTAAGAGATAACATACGGAAATCTGTTGCATCGGGCGAGGTGGTTTGTTGCCTTGAACCTTCCGTAGTAGAGTACCATCGGACATACTCGGCTAAGCAATGAACTAGGTCATGAACTGCTCAGGCTTTGGTGCATGCCTAGACAATGATACCTACACAACAAATCTCCTAACATTCTCGAGGTTCTCATGGTTGTGTCCGTTTTGGCCCTGGAACACCTTGGTTTCAGAAAGTGTGTTAGAGAATTCAGCCCATAAATTCTCACAGAAGCGGCCCCACTTCCACTTACATAGGTGACCTCCTATACAGAGTACTCTACAATACCCCACTTGGCTTTACCAAGATATAGGAATCATTAAAAGCTTAATGCTTAACCTAACAAAATCACAGAAAGCACTTTTGTTTTTAACAGAATGGGTAAGTGCTAACTGTCCCTCATAACTTAGTTCTCCCTTTTGAACCTTGATCTTGGGATCTCTAGTCACAATGGTTGGGTTGCCATTATAAGGGAACATGTGTAATAGGCTTAAGTCCCATCCCGTTTGTCAAAAAATTGACACCCGATCTCTAGCTAAACCTTTTTAGAAGCGGATCCGTAAGATTCTCCTTCGACTCTATCTATAATCGAGGAAATCAAACCATTAGAGATCAATTTTAATGGTATTGTGTCTACGATGAATATATCTAGACTTACCATTATACATACAACTTTGTGTGTGTCCTATAGCCGACATACTATCACAATGTATGTTTATAGAAAGAGCTTTGGCCAACACGGAAGATCCTCTAAGAAATTCTGAAGCGACTCTGCTTCTTCTCCAGCTTTGTCCAATGCAATAAACTCAGATTCCATAGTAGATTGAGCTATGCATTTTGCTTTGAGGATTTCCAGGACACTGCACCACCACCAATAGTGAGTACATATCCACCATTGGATTTTGAGTCTTTACAGTCAGATATTCAATTGCATCCTAGTATTCTTACAATACTGCCTGATATCTTGTATACTGTATTCCGAGGTTCATTGTAATCTTCAAATACCTTAACATCCGGTCAAGGGCTATATATTGACTTTGAACCTTGTTTCTCCTTGTTTTTACAAGAAAATATCTCCACGATAAATACAACATTCCTTTAATTAGTGATCACATTTTAGTATACATCAGGAATGTCTGACTTGTGCACTAGAAACCAAAAGACACAACTGTTATTACACATCCAAAGAATGTGCAATCGTTTGTTTCAGTCCTTTATCTTGACTTACTTTGCCTTAGGTATTTCAACCATTTCTAAGCACCCCCACACTTCCAGGAATTTATTGGTGGGCTTGTAGCCTTTCCACTATTCCGTGGTGGCATTCCGTTGAGAATAACAATTGTTGAGAGAATTGTCTCCCCCACAATTCTGGTTAAATGCGAACAAATCAACATGACACTAGTCATTTCTTTCTGTGTTCTTGCCTTTAAGCAACACCACCACTCGATTAAGGTGTTTATCGTGCAATAGTTTAATGAATAATGTTGGTACCAGAACATAACCCATTAAACTATGCAAATTACTCCCCACCTTGATCACTGTGAATTGTTTTAATTCGTTTTCCAAGTTAATTCTCAACTTCAAGGGTCTAGTCTTTACTTCACAGCAAATAATCATAACATCGTTAGTGTTATCGTTAATGAAAGTAATAGGATACCTTTAACCATATTTGGCGTGCACAAACTTTAAATCACAGTCATCACTCTGAACAAATCCAAGGTTATGTTTCTTTTACAACCGTTGATTCAAGAATCTTTCTCGCCTTGACTTCAACACACATTTGATATTCATATATTTCATATTCATGATTAGGAACAAACCATGCAATTACAGACAGCATTTGAAAATCAAATTTGTTCCAACAAAACTATAGAAGGACATTACTAAATTAATATCCATTGATCACCCTTTATATAATTTCGTTTGACCCACTCTAAATCATACTTGAACAAAATAAATTGGAATATAACCGATGTTTACACTTAACCAACAACAAGTTAGTTCACCGTTGTTGTACTTGTTTAAAGCAAAAAAGAAGCGATCAAAGAATATTTTATCATCACATCTAATGATCAGCATACTGCTTCCATCACATGCACAGGAAGACTTACACAAATTAAGGTTGCCAAACAAAGCACCAAATTATTGGAACGGAGGACCAATCAATACATGATCGAGGAAACAAAAATTGTTGAACATGCCTGTTCTTATTTGTTGGAACGTTCAATCATCTCAACATCAAAAACAATAATTTCCCATTTCAAAATATCAAAGTATGCTTAGGGACAATTCTCACTATCCATCAAAATAAACATAAATAATTTATATATGTTCTATTTAACAAAACAGAACCAATTAAAATGTAACATTATTGAACCACTAGAGCATTTACCCAAGAATTCACTCAAGAATGCATCAATTCTCTAGCATGAACATGAAGAGTAGAGATATCATATCACTTCATGTATAGAAAAATAATTATATATTTAGGGTAATTCGAAAATTGCAGGCAGAAAAATGCATCTTCTGTGAACTGTCATAATACTGGACGAAAATTCCTGAACCAAAACAAACGATGGGGTCCAACAAAATTTTAGTGGAAACACATCCATTTTTTTTTAGAATGAATTTTCACGGATGACGATTAAAACCATTAACAAGACAACATGCACTAAATACTAAAAAAACGTCTTAAGATTGTTGGTAAAATTAGTAATCTAGCATGTTGTTTACACGTAAATCAAGCAAAAACGAAAGCAAAAAATAGGACAGAAAACTTATTGGCTGAGGCGAGTGTAACACTCTGTCTTTAAGACGTTTTTGCCCTGATTTTGTGCACACGGTAACGGCAATCGTCTTCCAAGATACAACAGTCATTCCTTCTTCTATGCTTGCACTTAGATGTGAAGAAGACGGCGAACCGATCCTGTTCTGTAAATCTCTTCTTGACTCAAAAAATATGCAAAGTGTTTGTATAGATAGTTTAACATTCCTGACCAGAATTTTATCTAAGGAAAAACTTACAAAAAATCTGCATCCTTTTCATTGTAGTGACGGAATTTATAGGAGAGAGATGTCCGGTCATTTAACGGTTGTAATCTTTCACCAAAAGGATACAACCTCTTACGGGGGGTCGTAACTTTTCACCGAACCGATGCGACCCTCCATCATTTCAGCATTAATTTTTAATTCAAATTCTCCAACACAGCTATGTATTTTTCGAATGAATCATTAAGCTGCTCCTTAAAATTCGTTACTTCTTCCTCCTGTAGATTCAATTTCTCAGACACTGATTGTAGTTCAGACTCTTTGCTTGAGAAATTAGCCATTGCTTCTTGAAGTTTAGATTCTTAATCTTTTGTTATCGTCTCAGGTAAATATTCGAGTTCCAAGCTTCTAGTTGTTGCTTTTTCCAATAGAATTCCATGTCCAGCTCCTCTTGTGCAGATTTTAGCTTCTCAAGAACACCACGCTTGACGGAATTTTTCTTATCGATCAAAACAAGAGATTTTTTTTTCCTTTCATGGGAAAATATGAGTGTACTTCTGTTTTTATTTGTTAACCAATGTTTAATGCTAGCTGTATTTCCCGTTCAATTATGCACGGGTTCAAGTTAGGATAATATTATTATTATATTATTTACCTTAAATATTATTATTATTTACCATAAATTTTATTGTAGTGACTTATTATTGACTAAGTCACCGAACCATATATATTTATACTTTCCATTCAGTTGAATCGATGCAATACAATCTCTTTTCTATTTCTCTATCATGGTATCAGAGCTCTCGTACTAACCTCTTTCAGATCCTGGTCAATCATACAAAAATTCGTTGGGTGGGAGTTCGTGACCGTGATCTAAATGAA
The DNA here is from genome assembly GCA_026214975.1 of Gentiana macrophylla. NCBI lineage: Eukaryota > Viridiplantae > Streptophyta > Magnoliopsida > Gentianales > Gentianaceae > Gentiana > Gentiana macrophylla. Next base: position 40,362,672 of record CM047816.1, on the reverse strand, counting down.
CCCTCACCCTCACCCGTCTTTTTAAAAAAAAAATTCCCTTTTTTTAGTTGATTTCACGAGCCTAATCCCAATTTTAGTTCTTCCAATTGCGCCGGCGTTCCTCTTAATTCCACAGCACAAACACCAACCTCCTTCATACTTTCTTCTTTAACTTCTAATCGCACCTACTCTTTCCTCCCTCCTCTCGCATCATGTGCTATCTTGTTTTTAATCCAATATAAACAAAACCATATCTTCCAACTTTCTCCACCTGCAACTCTGTTCGTACTTCGATCCCTTCAAAAAAACAAAAAAAAAACAACAACGTATACAACAAAACTCCTCTTCCCTGCCTGTTCTTTACGCACAACACCAAAAAGAAAAAAGAAAAAAACAACGAAACCCTAATCACTGATATTCATCATGTCGGCCCCTGAATCCACCGCTATGTCCGATGCTACGCCGATTTCTTCCTGAGCCCATTGCTCCCCTCTTCGTTCGATATCCATGGCTGAATCTCAAGTTTCTAGTACGTCGGCCAACCCCAGCGCCACCACCAACCAGCTCATCGCCCTGAGCCCCGCGCACTTAAACACCACTCAAGCTCACTCCATTGGCGGACCCATGTGTATCTTGGGGTGGTCTCAAGCCCACCCCAAAAAAAAAAAATTAGTGAGAATATATTTGTAGTATCCCATAATAAAGACCAAACTGGTAACCAAGACCACCCCATAGGTAATTCCTGGTTCCGCCACTGCTCCAACCAACTATACGACCTGGAAATTGCAACACGACACTGTTATCCGGCTACTATCTGTTAGGGTTTCTTGACGGCACCACCACATTACCGCCTCAGGCCCTCACCCACGCAGCATCCTCCTCCCAAAATCTATCTCTCGATTTCGATTTCGATCACCACAATCTTTTCTCCATCTCGCTACCACCTATTTTCTTCTCTCTAAATTCATTCTAAGCCGACCCGCCGTCTTCTTCTCAACCTTCCCGCCGTTCATAGCCGCCTCTGTTCCTTCTTCTAACCCCTGCTTTCTTTGTTTTCTTTTTTTTTTTTTTTAATTTTACTCTTTTCCCATCAGCTTTAGTTTTTTAATTTTCCGTTTCTTACGTTATTTTATTAGGGTACTTCCCCCTATGCCTTTTGCTACGTTTGTTTTGTTAGGGTACATCCCTCCGCTCATTTTCTTACATTTATTTTGTTTGGGCACGACCCTCCATTCCTTTTATACCGTAGTGTCCCACCCACGTGTTGGTCGCAAGAATGACCACACATCCAAACTTTTCTTTTTATCCCTTTTTTTTCTTAAATTTTTGTTTAGGGAATCCACTTCCCTCCAAGTTTTCTTTTTTTATGACTCCTCTACATTTTCGAGTCATCCAGTTATCGTATTGTTTTTAGGGCATATCCCTCTGACTATATCCTAGGATCTATTCCTCCGACTGCTACCTCATTTCATTTTTCTTTTTGAGTCATCTCTTGCAGGTTCCAGCAAAGCCGTAACGTGTTGTGACGCAGTTGTTGCCGTTTGATTCGGAGAAGCATTTTGCCGACATCAACGAGTCAATCTTCATGTTCATTGCATTACCATGAGATTGCGGGAGCGTGTTAAGAGACTTACCGACTAAGTCACCGAACCATATATATTTATACTCTCCATTCAATTAAATCGCAATCTCTTTTCTATTTCTCTATCAGTTCATTGCTAGTATATATATATATATATATATATATATATATATATATATATATATATATATATATATATATATATATATATATATATATCAGTCATTCTGAATTTGAAAGTAAAAAATCAGTTGTGGGCAGGAAATTACAATATTTAAGGGATAAATTTACCAAATTCGTCGTGTAATTTGACTTATTTAGGTATTACATTTTTTTTTCAAGTTGAAATACTTTATAATTTTTATGCTTTTAAACTCAAATATTCCTTCCAATTTCAAAAACACATCACCGAAATCCAATCAAGCCAATTAGACTAATATTGTACCCAGAACAAAGATAAGTAACGGGAATAATAAGTCTCGGAATGACCACCTATATACAACAACATACCCCACATACCAAAACCAATAACAACGCAAATGAAACGACGATAATTAGATCAAGTGAAAATAAAACATTTACTAGATCAAATGTGTCATCGACGGACCACCTAGTCGTATGCGGTTCGTAAAAACACGTAAAAGGATCACCTACCATTGATCCACAAGACGAGGAGGATGAGGAGTTAGATGATAGTGCAACTTTTGCATCTCCACACACAAGATGTTCATCATGGTCATGAATATGCAAATCGAAACGTATCATTCCATAATCATGAATCTTCAAATCGAAACGAATCAAACCACTAGTCGGATCTGAGTAGTCGTTCAGATCATGAATAGAAGAATCCTCCACAGAACCAAAAACCGATATACGACTTCCGGGTTCGATATACGTCCGAGAATCAGTCGGAGAAACAGTTGGACTAACAAATGCCTTCGTCAATAACTTCGTTTGATTGAAAAGGAAAATCGAAACCTCATATCCGCCGAAGATCTCGAGAGTTGTGTCATTGTAGGTGAAAAGAGTAATTATGTTATTAGTGGCTAAATGTAAGTTGTTATAGATGTACAAGTGGCAGGCTGTTATTGGTCTCCTTAGATTTCTGTTTTATGGGTGTGTGCCACTGATCTATAAGATCTATCCTTTGTGTAATTCTGGATTTTTAATGAATGAATTAAGCAACAGAATTCTCTATGCTTTTCCTTCTTCTTCATGAAGGTATTATCTACATTTTAACTTGGTATCAGAGCTCGGTTGAACAAGATGAGCTCAGGAGTATCATCTTCCAGCATTACACCTGAGGCTTCTACAGTTGCCGGAGAGATGACTTCGCATTGCCTTCTTCGATCGTTGTTCAAACAATGTCCACTGACTTTTTCCGCCGCCGCCGAGCTCCACCGCCGATCTCTTTTCATGTCACAAACCTATTCTAGGTTTCAATTTCCTCCACCGAGCTCACTTCACCTCATTTATTTGGTCAACTTACCCGGCACAATGGTGCCACCAACTCTTCCACCGATTGTGTCACCCTTTAGATCTGCATCACCCACTCACCTCTGTAGAATTCATCTCCTTTCATGGCCATCTCAACTAGACCTGTAGTGTCAAGCTCACACGCGACAACTATCTTCTATGGAGGTATACCATCTTGCCGATTGTTCGTGGCCACAAACTGGAAGGATTCTTGCTTGGAACCAAACCAAAGCCTTCAGCTACAGGTATTTATTCCACTCTTCCTAATCCTGCAGTAGATGAGTGGATTGCCACGGATCAATTGTTGTCTAGCTAGTTATTGAGCTCTATGACTGAGCAAGTTCTTGTTGAAATTATTGGCTGTGAAACTTCACACGAAATTTGGTCTACGCTAGAAGCTTTATTTAACAGTCAATCAGAGGCTCGTATGTTGAATATAAGACTGCTTTAACTAGGTCTGATAAAGGATCCAAAAGCATGAGTGATTATCTTGCTCGAGATGAAATCCTACAAAGTGATGGTCTTGCAAAGATCGAGGTATCCCATCTCCAAATCGTGAGCCGATTCTCGCGGCTTTGGGAGGTTTGGACAGGGATTATGAAGCAGTTATAATCAACATAACTTCCAGAATTGGTTCTCTTACTTGGCCCGAAGTTCAATCGCGATTCTTTGATTCATGAAAGGTTCTCGGCTAGGTTTAATCCCTCCATATCCACTTGCAATGGGGTACAAATCCGTGCAAATGCTCATCCGCTACCTACTCTCAAAACTCACGATCGGTCATAAAGGTGGAGGTAGATCCAACAACAATAGAGGCGAGAGGTGGTTCAAGGGATGGTAGAGGTAGAGGCAGGACTAAAGGCAGAAGTGGTAATAGAAGTGGTATGACATGTCAGGTCTGTGGCAAGAATGGCCACACTGCTTTGGAATGTTGGCACAGATTTGAGGAAGATTTTCAAGGTCCAGTCAATAACAACAGCAACAGCAATAACACTGGAGGACCTAAACAGATCTCTGCTTATGTTGTTACCCTTGGGACAGTTGGTGATAATGCCTGGTACTTATACAGTGGGGCTACCAATCATGTGACTGCTGATCTAGGAAACATGAGCATCAAATCAGGCTATAATGGTAATGACACCTTGGCTGTAGGAAATGGTGAGAGATTGGCAATAGCACACATTGGCACAATAGTGTTTAACACTCACAACAAAACTTTGCACTTAAATCATGTTCTTTATGTTCCACAGATTACAAAAAACTTAATCAGTGTGTCTAGATTAGTGTCTGATAATCCTATAATCATTGAGTTTAATGGTTTTCTTTGTGTTGTCAAGGACAAGGACACAGGGACAGTGGTGCTCAAGGGTCAACTTCAGGATGGTCTCTATCGATCGATCGATCGCCTCTACGATATCAACACTCAGAGCTTTCTTCAATCCAAACCTGCTTCCACCTGTCTTCTAGCTGCTAGCAACTCTCTTGGATGTAATAGTCTTGATTGTGATCCTAATATGTGGCATAGGAGATTAGGCCACCCTTCTAGTCAAATTCTGAGTACTGTCTTAAGTTTCTGTAATGTCAAGTTGAAGAATGCTCTTTCCTTTTGTGAATCTTGCCAGTTTGGCAAATCTCATAACTTATTTCATCCTAATTCTGAATCTCATACTAAATCTGTGTTTGACCTTGTGCATACTGATCTTTGGGGTCCTGCCCCCATGCAATCTGTTGAAGGTTTTAATTATTATGTCCATTTTGTTGATGATCATACTAGGCACACTTGGATTTATCCCTCAAAATCTTAATCTGAAACCTTCACAGCTTTTCTGCAATTCAAGGCTCTTGTTGAAACACAATTTTCCACTAAAATTAAGTGCATACAATCTGATTGGGGTGGTGAGTATAGAACCTTCCAAAATTACTTAAATCAAGAGGGCATAGTTTTTAGACACCCTTGTCCTCATGATCATGCTCAACATGGTCGTGCTGAAAGAAAGCACAGACACATAGTTGAGACAGGCCTCACTCTTATGGCTCAAGCCTCCATGCCTTTAAGATATTGATGGCATGGTTTTCAAGCTGCTGTGTCTTTGATCAATAGTCTTCCAACCCTTGTGTTACACAATCTCTCTCCTGTTGAAGTTCTGTATCATACCAAACCTAATTACAAGATGTTTAAGACTTTTGGTTGTGCTGTCTATCCAAATCTTAGACCCTATCACACACATAAATTTCAGTTTCATAGCAAAAGGTGTGTCAATCTTGGTCTTAGCTCATGTCATAAGGGTTATAAGTGTCTAGATGCTATTGGCAGAATTTACATCTCTATAAATGTTGTCTTTGATGAAGGCCTTTTTCCTTTTGCTCATGGCTTTACACAAGGTCCTTCTAGACAAGTCATTACTGATTCTCTTGCCTCAGTTCTTTTTTTAACTCTTTCATCCAACCAGGAAGAGGGGCAGTCCAGTATCCTGGGGATGACCACTGAAAATGCAAGCACCATTGCTCCTGCCAGTCCTGCCAGTACCAGTCAAAGTGGTCAGGTATCTCTTGATTCTGCATCACCACCTCACACACCTAACAAAACACCAAGTCCCTTAAATGAGTCACAGTTACACACTGGAAATGGTCACATTTTTGACACTTCAAGCCCAACAATAGATGGTCAGTCAGATTCTGATGTAGCACAATCAGTAGCACCAACTTCATCACCACCATCATCACCTTCACCACCACAAATTCAACATCATCATATGCAAACCAAATCCAAGAGTGGAATATTTAAACCTAAAGTTTATTCAGCTTGCTATTACCAGTGCTCACTCATTTCCCACATAGCCAAGTACAGTGTCAGAAGCATTGGAAAAAGAGGAGTGAAGACATGCTATGGATGAAGAGTATAGAGCTCTTATGCATAATCAAACTTGGGACTTGGTGCCACTACCTACAGGGAAGTCAGTTGTTGGGAACAGATAGGTGTACAAGGTGAAGTTGAGGCCAGATGGTACAGTTCTGAAGTATAAAGCAAGATTGGTGGCTAAGGGGTACAGTCAACACTATGGAGTAGACTATACAGAGACTTTCAGTCCTGTTGCCAAGTCAGCTACTATAAGAATTATGTTAACCCTAGCTGTATCTTTTGACTGGTCTGTGCATAAGATTGACATAAATAATGCATTTTTGAATGGACCTCTGCAGGAGCATGTGTACATGGATCAGCCAGAAGGTTTTGTAGATCTCAAACAGCCACAGCTTGTGTGTAGGTTGAAGAAGGCACAATATGTCCTCAAGCAAGCACCAAAGGCATGGTTTGATGCCCTTAGATCACAGATGCTAGAGTGGGGGTTCACTCAATCAGTCTCAGACAATTCTTTGTTTATGTTTAGTCTGAAAACACAGATGCTGTTTGTCTTGGTTTATGTTGATGACATCTTGGTTACAGGAAATTCTACACAGCTCATAAAGAAATTCATCACACTGTTAGACTCAAGATTCTCCTTGAAGGATTTGGGACAGGTCTCACATTTCCTAGGCATGCAAGTTGCAAGGGATGCTTCTGGATTACATCTGAATCAAGGTTATTATGCATCTCAGCTTCTTCAAAGACTGAATATGCAGCATCTAAAACCATGCCCTACACCTATGGTTCCAGGCAAACAACTTGTCCCAAAACAGGGGGAGCCCCTTGCTAATCCTAGTGTTTATAGGAGTGCAATTGGAGCATTGCAAGATCTCGACAACCACTGCACTGTATATTGCATACACTGTGAACATACTGAGTCAATTTATGCAGGATCCTTACACCAGTCATTGGCAAGCACTCAAGAGACTTCTTAGATTTGTGCAGGGCACTTTAACACATGGTCTGCATTTTGTGCCTAGTACAAATTTGAAGCTGCACTTACATGGCTTCACAGATGCAAATTGGGCAGCCTGTCCTAAAGACAGGAAATCTACTGGTGGATACTGTGTATATTTGGGGAATTCCTTAATCACCAGGAGCTCTAAGAAGCAATCAGTAGTAGCAAGGTCCAGCTGTGAGTCAGAATACAGGGAACTGTCCAATCTAGGAGCTGAAGTTCAGTGGATTGTTCAACTACTGCAGGAGATGAGGTTTAAACTCTATGTTGTACCTATACTATGGTGTGATAACACAGGTGCAACTAATCTAGCTCAGAATCCTGTTTACCATGCAAGAACAAAGCATATTGAGATTGATATTCATTTTATCAGAAACATGGTCCTGGAGAAGAAAGTTAATGTCTGCTATATCCCATCAGAGGAACAGGTAGCTGATAGCTTTACCAAGCCACTGTCAATCAGCATGTTCAACAAGTTCAAGGACAAACTCAATGTAGGGGATAGACATTTTCGTTTGAGAGGGGCTGAAAAGAGTAATTATGTTATTAGTGGCTAAATGTAAGTTGTTATAGATGTACAAGTGGGGTCTCCTTAGATTTCTGTTTTATGGGTGTGTGTGCCACTAGATCTATAAGATCTATCCTTTGTGTAATTCTGGATTTTTAATGAATGAATTAAGCAACAGAATTCTCTGTGCTTTTCCTTCTTCTTCATGAAGGTATTATCTACATTTTAACTGTAGGGGTTTATGACATCGAATTTCAGATCCCAAATCACAGATTCCATAATAGTTGGACAAACAAGTAGGGAATTTAGCTGTATCTCAGGCTGAATCTCATTATTTTGTTCAGCAATTATTAACCAGTTTACATGAACAATGACAAGGATTAACGCAACAATTCCGATAACCTGACATGAAGAACGAATTCGATTCTTCAGTTTAGGACTGTAAAAATCGTCAGGGGTTTTGAACTCCTCTTCCGGCATCAAATCCATCTTCTTGGCGCACTATGGAAAAGAAAAATATATATATTTGCTGCTAGGGTTTAACTTGAAACTGTCGCCTGTTGGTCGTCAGAGCTTTTATGAGATAAATATAACGGCTTACACCCATATATGGCAAAGTATTATTTAATATTTATATGATTTTTTATGTAGGATAATTACACTTTAAACCACGTGTTTTATTTCTATCAAATCAAAAATAAAAAAACCACATGTTTCTTTAATTTCACAAAAATTTATATGATTTTTAAACTTAAATGGTTGAGAAGGAGGATAATTACATGTGTTACTACATTTTTATACATGTGTTACTACACGTGTTACTACATGTTTGTCCTTCTCAACCATTTTAGATTAAAACATGTCCTTTAGAACCTTTAACCTAAATATTATCTATCTTTTGTTGTGGTAAACATTCATATTCATTCGTTTTTGTTAAGATAAATATTCATGACGTCGTATAAAATCCATCTTTTGCGACGACAAGTCGTTGCTTTAAACAGATTCTTTGAAAAGTCAAATTTTGATGACAAATTTGGTGGAAAATTACGTGGGATCATTTTTTGCGACGACTTTATATTTAATGCGACAACAACAAGTCTTGGGGGAGATTTGTAAGCATCGAATTTTTCGATTTAATGCGACGACCATATTATTTTTTGCGACGACAGTCCGCCACGTTGGAAATCCACGTGGATTGGTTGATTAATTTGAGGGATGAATGTCATCGCTGCATTTAATAATTTTTTTATAAATTGGGTTATGAATAAAGTTAGAGAGAATTAGCCTAAAATCCATTTGTTAACAAAAAATAAATAAGCCGAAGAGACCTAGCTCAACTGGCTAGAACTGAGGAGGTTCAAATCCCTCTTGAGGCAATAATAATTTGAGAGTCCTGCAGCGTAGTTTCCATCTTTAGGAAAGTTATACCTACATTATGTGGTATGCTAGTCCACTCTTGTGTGGTTGTACATAGTTGTAATGTTCTTCATTTCAATTGTAAAAAAAACAATATATGTAACAGAACACACAATTTAAAAAGTTGCTAAAAGGACAAAATAATTATAGCCAGACAAAAATACCCTTCATTTACACCAAAAAACGACGCAACAAAAACACAAAAACCACGAAGCAACAAAATTGAAGAACATCCAAAAACCACCCCATGACGCAGCGAAATGGAAGACATCAGAGTACGATTGCACCAAATTGCCGTTAAGTTACGTGATTCTATTGATAAATTCATCAATTACAAGCCAGAAACATTGACATCGAAGATTTGCAGAAATTCTTACACAATGGGTTAAAGAAAATGGAGCTCTGACAAAAATACAAAGAACAAGATGAACAATAGTCAGAGCAAGATCAGAGAACTGAGATACTGTGAAATTTTTTTATTTCCTATTATTTCTTGCAAATTCGGACTATATTGTACTAGTTAAATGAAATATTTACTGTAATATCACCAAAATTGTAATGCATGTAAGTTTTCTCCTTCTATCTTGTTTAATTTCTATGAATTTGTAAGATACTGTAGAATTGTTAGTGTGAATTCATTGTAATCAATAATTAATTGACTGTTACTGTAATATAATGTTCAGCATGCACTTGTTACTGCAGTGTTACTGTCTGGGGATCTATATACTCATTTGTTGTTGATGCAAAGGAGTAATGACTATTGTTGTGTTACTGCATCTGAAGATAATGTAATGAGTATGGATGTGTTACTGTAAACCTTACTGGTCAGTGAAAAATTATAGAAATTAAGGTAGTGTTACTGCAAAAATGGTAACAAGTATGCCATTGTTACTGTCTGGGAATCTATATACATGATGTTACGGTGAATTCCAGATTTGCGGTAACAGATATATTTCGTGGATATATGGCTGTGTAGGTATGATTTCTCCGGAGATAAGGTGGCGGATATGAAGAACTAGGCGGTTGGAATGATGCTTATGAGAGTAAACACAAGTGATTCGACAAATTGACAGAGTAGCTCTGTTTGTATTAGATCTTGGGTCCTTTCTATTACATTGTGTTCCCATATATATAGGCTAGGACTAAGTCGGTTTGACTAAGTCGGTTTACTGTTCATGACAAGAAAATTATAAGGATATAATTAGAGATAATCATATACATAATACAGGTGGACCGGCCAGCTGTCTGGATAAGTATGGCGGACAGCGGACTCATGTAGGTTGGACTCATATTTGCCTTGTCTTGATGTCAGCTTGATTACACGTGTAGAAATCACACGAAGTGGAGGGGTCCGGCTTATGATCCGGACATGATCCGGCTTACGACTAGTAGACATGATCCGGCTTACAGATTGCGGACAGGACCAGGCTTACGAACGGCGGGTAGGATTGATTTGCGGATTAAGAGGAAGAAGGCCCAAGACCTGTTACTGGGCTATGAAAATTGGCCCAATATAGGTGGACAGGTCCCCAATCCAGTTCGGGTATATCAGTACCCATTTGGGTAGAATCCTCTCGGGGCCAACACTTGATTCATGCTTTCAATGGTGATTCCTGATCTTATCACTGCACTACACAAGATTAAGCAACGACGAGACAACAAAAACACTACACCAACAATTAACTACACACGAGTTCACAAACAGACAAAACACAGAATTTCAACAAGTGAACAACTCAAGAAATTCTGTAAATGACACTTACTGAAACAAGAACTCGGATTTTGAATAGCACTTCCCGCTGACTGATAATCCTCTCAAAATCTTGAACCATCCAAATGTCCAAACCAATAAATTCTTAAAATTGATACTGCCAAGTATGATACTTACAGTATCAATCTTCTTCTGAATTTGAACTCCAAACTCAAACAAGAACATAGACTTTTTTAGGGTGTAAAAATGTTGGATTGATATGTGGAAATTGAGTGAGCAATCCGTTTGATGTCACTGACTATTTATAGCCCTGAAGGTATGAAAAACCATAAGGCTAAGTGTGAACAAAATTAGAGGGAATCATTTTCAAATCCGAGGCACTAATGGTAATGATTATCCAGCCATGGTAACCAGAATTTGGGCTTTTGTTCAATGAACCGAGTAAGCTTCTTTAAGGGGCCATCAAGTAATATAGAAGAAGTAGTACTGGTCAATGAGACTTAAGATTTGTTTGGTTTAACCGTGCAATCACTGTAAAACCGGTTGATTCCTCTAGATAGAGTTCTAATAGACCAGTTTAAGGGACCTGACTAACCCATGGATCAATTACATGTTATCTACTTACCCCAATTGAACTAGACTGAAACCTTAGATCCATTTAGGACTAGTTATGATGCCAACAAGTCTAAATTTGATTTTTAGGGCATCATTGGACAATTGGCCTCCACATTGACTCAAACCACGGTCATCATTGGGTTAGAAAACCCTAGACTGAACCGTATAACCTACTGAGAGGGTTTGAGCCATTTTACCTGAGCGAACCGGGAAGAGATTCAACGGTTCGAGGGTCTTGAGTCAGAGAGGAGAGAACCACCAGTTGATTAAAAGGCATCACTTCAAACCTCTGTGAATCCGGACTAATTCTGGTGCAAAGTTCAAGCTTTGACCATACATCACGTGTTAATCGTGTTTCTTGGTCATATTTTCTGTAAATCAAGACCGAAAGGGAAAGATACCAGGCAATATCACATTAAAATAAGAAATTAATACGATATTAACAATATAAAAGGAAAGTACGACCTTTAATGATATGATTTTCTAGAAGCCTGCACAGACATGGATTCTGAGTTGCTATGGAGATCGAATCTACAATAAAGCTGCAAGCTTTCCCTTCAAAGCCTTCCTAATCTGAATTCGTCACGTGGTTTCTTCGATATGAAAGAGCCTCCATAGAATCACTGCATGCGTTGCTTCAAAAAAATTATTACCATGAGGGGTAAACAGATATGGAAGGTAGAAGATGAAAGGAAGAAGAAACTACTTTCAGAGATTAAGGGATATGCATTGAAGATGGGGGAAATCTGGAGAATCGAATACATTGAAGAGTGTAGATTGAGGATTATTTTGTAGAACGGCTGGAAAGCAAAATAAGGTTGGGGTTTTCTAGGTTTGAGGTTTTTAATGGTAGGTTTATGCGGGTCAAGGGCCGGGTTATGAGGGTAAATGGGTTAGAGAGTTAATGGGCCAAGCTTTCAGAACTCGGGCCAGTGAATATAAGGCCTGCCAGCTGAAATATAGAGATTTGTATAATTTAATTAACTAATTAATTTATAATTTAATTTTATAAACCATGTTAATAATTAAATAAGTAATTATAAAATCCAATTAAACCTGCAAAATAAAATTAAAATCAATGGTGCCATATGATATATGCTTTAAAGACATCTTGGCAGGTTAGTGCAAGGGCAAAACAGTAAATCACACAAAAGGACATTTTGGGAAATTAATCAAACTTTCATGCAACTAGGGCTCATTTTCCAACAATATGGAAATTCGACCACGCTCTTTGACTCTCGTTTCATGCTTTGTGATGACCAATATTTTATATGCTCTATCTTTCATTGTAGTGAATCTTGGTTTTCTTTGTTGTGATTTGATTGACGTGATCACTCAAGTGATAATAAAATACTCGATCACCATAACTATCAGGAGGACTAGGTCCATCGTAGTATAGTTATAGCGAATCAAGGTCGATCCCATAGGGAACCAATTTGTGAATCATTTTATGTATAAACAACTAATTAATCATGCCAAGAACACAGAAGCGGTCTATGACCAACAAACGATAAAAAAAGATAAAGGACACGACTCGACACAACACATAAACGTACAAGTAATTAACCTCCCCAATTATTAAGTTATCGTTTGGAATTAATGAACTATATAATTAAACAATACTTCACAACTATTGACCCGATTCGTATTTCTCTTATATTGGCTATGGGAGTCATCCCCTAAACTAGATCTAGATCCGGGTAGGCCATCTAGATCACTGTGCTACATTACGTGACTTCGCTTCGTAGGCCTCCATCTCATATAACTCGCACGCTTACAAAACTAGGGATGCCGATATTAACCGTATTCCTCACCTAGGCAACATTCCTGTGGTTAGGCGTACTTCCTAGGCGATCGCATCAGTATCCATCCCATTAACACTAACTTTTTAGGTATCATGTTAATCTACGATGTATGTATAACTGGGTGTCGACAATTCCCAAATATAACACAAATCTAGATCTCGCTAAAAGTCCCGGAAGATCAATTCATGAGCCGACCTAGGTGTATTATATTGGTATTTCCTAATAATACACTAATTAAAACAGATGAGCAACGTAGCCGTAGCCATACCTACTAAGATAAGAAATTCTAGGTGAACAATCACACCATAAAGACGTGGCTAGATTGACGCGGCGAAAAACTAAATCTTAGCGCTTTACATACGTAACGGGATAAAATAGAGATTCATAAAGCAATTATATAGATCAACTAAAAACACAATTTTCGATCATACCAAAGTCATCTATAGGTCACCGGATAAATGAGATCCAAGGGCGTGTGGATCCTTATAGACAAGGAATCCCACCGCGCCACATATCGTACCCTTAGATCTGCATTGTTCGGTGAAGAACGAACAACCTCAAACGATAAACAATAATTGGGGGGGGGGATTACTTACAACATAGAAGAAAGAACAAGTGAATACAAATAACTCACATAATTACTGCTGGAAATCTGTACTAAAACTGCTCTGAAAAACTTATAAATTGTGTTATGAGTCGATGTGTACAATTTGACTAATAAGAGGGAGTTTATATAGGCTGTAAACCGACTTAGAGTAGCCGTCAACTGACATAAATCACATTTCCTAAACCCTAATGAAATCTAAAATGCGTCTGGAGAAGCAGGGGCAAAACAGTCAACTCACTGGCAGCTAGAGCAGGGCTCGCTGCCAGAGGATATGCTTAGGCCTTTTTCTGCTTTGCCTTGTCCGTTCTTGGTCCGTTTCTGTGCATTTTTCTCCTCCGAAGTCCAGCTAAATTGCTTCCGAAATAAGCCCACTATAAATAAACAATAAAACAAGGCTTGTAAGATCAAATAATATAATAAAATGCCTAATTACATAATAACGAGTCGTAACTCGGTTCGGATGTAATTTATGCACGAGACGACTAATTACTAACCACTTAAAGCCCATTTAATCTAGAATCGGGGGTAATAAATAGATAATTAATGGTGTAAATTGACCATCATCAACTACCCCCCACTTAGCCTTTGATCGTCCCGAGCAAACACAGAAGGCGAAAGAACCACCGAAACATAATTTACTAATTGATGGCAGGCTCGTTCAAAATTCCGAAGTAAATAAAATAGCAAACACGTTTGTCAGTTAGCCATTAACCACTATTTCATCATTGAATCAACGTCTGTGTGAAATAACCGTCATGCAGAGTATTCGAAATAGTGAGATTCAAATTATAATGTCCTCTAGATGCAACTTTCACCACTCTAAACTTTGTGACGCCTCATTATCATTAACAAATAATATAGGTGTAATACCAGATTCTAGTGAAACGGGGCGGATTTGGAAACCAAGAAATTTTTCTCAGTTCACGTTTTTTTCTTTGCCAGGGCCGCGTAGATTCTAGGGACAGTAACTTGCAATGGTGGGTGCCTAGCAAGCAACTACCTTCAAATCTCCATGAACTTGCTACCCTACTACCTTGTTTTACAACTGTGCATCTTATGCTCCATCGGTTTAGCAGTCTCTAACCTAATATTCATAATTTCTTCTTTTTTTCTTTATTTATTTATTTATTTGTCAAATCCTATTTTTTTCTTGCCCGGTTTTGCTTCACTATCATCGATATTAGCCTAATCGAAAGTATGACAAGAAGAAGTAATCACAAAGTCAGTAGATCCTGTTTCAACCTTCTGGAAAAAATAATTTTTCATCTAACCTTTCAGACTTAGCATTTAAGTTATTCATGCTTAAAAAGGCTGATTCAATGACAAAATATATGTTTAATACAAAACTACGCACATAGCGTGATATGATATTTACTAAGCAATTCTGAAATTAACATGGCAAAAATAAGTTATAACTATGCTTAAGAGCTTCTTTCATCATCTATACATGCTCGGTTTTCACAAAAGATAAATGCGATTCAAGCTTAAATTTTAAAATTTATTCACTTATTAATTATTCGATATATGGAAGCTAAGTGACTCGTTCCCCCCACTTAAACGATGCATTGTCCTCAATGTATAAAATAAAATAAAGATAGGAACTTAGCTTCGGTCAAGTGCGGTAGTGGAACAAGTCAGTGAACTTCGGGGCACTCCAGAAACCATGGAACGAACAAGAAATACAGTATCACTGCAAAACAAATCTTCAACAAAGCTCAAAACTCGTTACAACGTTAGCCCAGAAAAATGTAATAATCGAAAAAAGGGACCGTAAAAGGATCAAAATAAACCTTAAACATTTTTAAGTCCTTAAAACGATTACATCGGAAAATTACAACTACTAACCAGACATGATTTAGCACCTCATTATTATTCAGGAAACAGACTCTCTACAAACTCGACTCAATCCTAACTTAGACTCTAGACCAAGGAAAACATACTAATTTTGAAATACAACGATACAGTCAATCTCCTCCATCAAAAGATCTTCCAAAATCCGGAGGATAATGAGGAGTAGAAGGCTCAAATCCCTCAAAACCAGGTGGCGGTGTAGGCCGACGGTCACATCGGGGTCTAAAAAAATCATCTCCATCTATATTTCTCACAATCCTCCCGACCATGTGATGTGTTTCAGCCACCGTCCACTCCATTCCATTGATACGAGCAAAAAGTTGCTCCAAGTCTCGCCCTCGTCCGGCGGCATTGCCTTCACTGTCAGTCCTCGCTCGTCCGTAACGAGGTGGTGGTCTTTGATGTGGGTTGGCATTGGTAAGGGCCGGAATGGATGTTCTTGACAAAGGGGCCTCCGGGTAAACATAGATATATGCCCCTAACACTGAGCAGCCAGCCGCTAGTGCAAGATTTGAAATCATAGAACCGTAGGGCAGTACGGTCCTTTTCTTCCTGGCTAATCAGTCATGTTTCCCCGTATGAATGTGCCCAAGTCTACCGGCCACTCTAACCATAACCAATACATCAAGGCGGCATGAAAGTCATAAACTGTGGATGTATGGCCAGATAGAAGTAAATCGAAACAAATAAACCGATGTAACAGCTTGTCATCCCAAGTGGATAATGCGGACTCCTGAAATTTCGAGCATACCGACCAACATACCACTTGATGTCAAAGTAATTACCGATTTCTGCTGACAAATCGTCAGAATGGTCATACACATTAGCAAACTCCTCAGGGTGATCCACTAAACTGCCCAAATTGAAATAATCATTGATAGTGGTGGGCGATATAGCAAACGTGCACCCTCTCACCGTAACAGTGTGGGAATGAGGATGCACTGCTAAATAGGCATAAAACTCTCTTACCAGGGTCCCGTTACAACGAGTAGGCGGTTCGACCACGTACTCCCAATTGTGATAAGCGATAAGATCTGTGATGAGCTCCCCACAATCCTCAAGATCTATACCCCTTCCTCGATGCACCGTCGCATTGCTCCAATGGTACGAAATGCCTCGTAGACTGCAGGGCTAACAAATTGTGGCACCCCGTCAATCACCGGTGTAGCGTCACCATCGAGAACAAATTGCGCTCCAGCCCGATGAATCTGTGGTTGATTCCTTCTTCTCCGATTGTTCCGATTCATCCTGCTATGCTAGAACAGCACCCCAACTCAGATTCTGCCGCAAAAACGGGCTCGCTGGGGGCGAGCTAGGGTCTCGCTGGGGGCGTGTCGCCCAATCCTGGCTCGGCTCGGCTTGTTTTGCTAACCGACACCTTGATCGATTTGAAATGTGTATTTTCCAGAATTTTAGGAGCCAAATTGAATGAGAAATGACCTCATTGCAATTTATAAAATTTGGAAAAAGATAGAAAGTGATTAAATTTGGGTAAAAATTGGTATAAATTGCCAAAGATAGCACCACAACAATTTTTCTACATAATTTGGGTGTTTGGGGGAAAAATGGAGGTTTAGAATGTGATGGGTTTAGAAAAATGGTAGAGAAAGAATAAGAAGATTGGAGTGGGTGTGAGAAAAATGTGGATAGAAGAAGGGTTTAAAAAGAGAGGGGAGTGAAAATGAGAAAGATGGTGATTGGTGGGTTTAGAAAGGGGAGGATTGGTGAGGTGGAAAGTGATAAAGGTAAAGGTGGAAGATTGGGATATGTAGAAGAAGTGTTGACCACTGTTTACTTTTTTTTACCCTCAAAAAATTTGAATTTTAAAAATAGGAGGGTATACCAAAATTTTCTAACTTTCACACTTTTTACCAAAAATATTGCTCTAACAATAATCTGGCTACTGCTTAATGAAAGGTTGATTTCACATGGGCGAAACAACATTTCACCGGGGCTGTCTAGACCAAACTGTCTCCGCTTAAATCCATCTCGCCTCCCGTCAGTTTTACTCTAAATCTCATGCTTTGTTTCCAACTTCTACTCGATTTGATTGTATGCTTTTTATTCCTAAATTAGGATATTATCCTAGACACACCTACGGAACTCTACTTCACGTTTCAACGATTTGAGTAAAAAATCTTTTGCACATCCTTAACCCAACGGTCATCGGAACATGGCAAAAATAAAAAACATCAAATGTTGTAACGTTACCTTTATTTTGACTCAAAGAAAAGAAAAAGAAAAAGATAGGAAAAACTAAAAACCTAAAGAAAACTACGAAAAACCTAAGGGATAGAAATAGTTCTGAGCTTTGAGTCCTCAGCTCGACTTTCCAAAAAACTCATTCCATTGAGCTACCTTCTTTTGCCTTCCAGATTTTTACCCGGTCAGCCTTCACCGAGGTCTGCTTGCCCTCTTTACAAATGACCGCCTTTCCCTTAGTCGTGAGACCAAGGAAAACACAGTCATCGTGACAATCCAAACGGGTGCCGACCTCAGCCACTGTCTCAGAAACCAGAGAGTTTCTAACAGATTGAACTCTACGAGTTCACTTTCTAGCTCGCCTCCGTCTATCTTTAGCACTCAATCTCTCCCTAGCCTCTGTGTCTCCTTTGGATGGGGAGGCCCCACCTCCGTACATAGTATCTACCTCGTCAACCAAAAGCATAGAGGTATATGCTCGTACCGTACTCTGAGACCGAGCGTCTCTCTCCTTCCTTAAGATAGACAGGAATTCTCCCTCACTGCTCTCCTTGACAGTGTCAACACCACCAACTTTGCCTTGGCCTAGAATCAAGTCAGCTTCCTCCGCACTATGGACTGTGATTACTGATATTCTAGGCGGAATAGGATAGTTAGGTCTCATAATCCCATGGACTTCCGAGCCCTTAGCGTCGGAAAGAGTTAGCTCGAACTTGTCCATGTTGATCTGGGCTTTAGAGGTGGCCATAAAAGCTCTGCCCAATATGATCGGGCAGCTCAGGTCCTCGTCGATTTCCATCACGACTACATCTATCATAAAACGGAGCTTTGCAATACTGATGGTCATGTTGGGCATCGTCCCAGTTCTGACGACACGTATGCTATCCGTACAACGAATAGTCATCAACGTGTTCGGAGGAGTGAAAACCATCATCCTATCACACAAACTCTTTGGAAAGATATTCAGGCTCGATCCAGAGTCGATCAATGCTAAGCCTGCATGTTCACGTTCTAAGGTCACATCCACAATGAATGCACCGGGGTCTCCTAGCTTGGGCATTAATCGTGCATTGTTCTCTATATCTATTGCCTCTCTAGAGCAAGGGACGAGGGGCAAGTCATCTAGATCTGATTCAGAACTAGGATATTCAAGAGAAGGGGAAAGGGATGGTAAGTGCTCGGGGATCGGAGTCAGATTCAGACCTAGAACTAGAATCAGAATCTAAAATAATAATAGGGATACGAGCAGTCATACCTTGGAAAAGATTGGAATTTCTAGCTTCCCTTTGCTCATGCCTCCGTCTTATCCTATCTTTCTTTCGCTTTTGTGTGTCCGACCTTAATGGCGTTGTCTTAGTACGTAAGACTTTTGTTTCTTCATTCATAGCCTCAGAAAATTGGTTGGTTGACATTTTGGCTTGGCTCAAGTAATAACTCAACGCAATGATGTATTGCTCTGGCTTTCTGCAAACATAAGAAAAAACAAACAGGGGTAAAAACGATAAAATTGAAAAACCCAGAAATTGAGAACATGGCTCGCTGGGAGAAAATCCCAGTTCTGCAGTTCTGGCAATTTTTCACACAGGCAGATTGCCAGAGGGACTCAAAAAACGTAAAAACAGAACCTATAACAGATAACTCGACCTGAATAAAAAATTATTTATATATAAAATTGATTTTTGGCTCCCCGGCAACGGCGCCAAAAACTTGATTTACGTGATCAGTCAAGTGATAATAAAATACTCGATCACCATAACTAGCAAGAGGACTAGGTCCATCGTAGTATAGTTATAGCGAATCAAGGTCGATCCCACAGGGAACCAATTTGTGAATCATTTTATGTATATACAACTAATTAATCATGCCAAGAACACAGAAGCGGTCTATGACAAACAAATGACAAGAAAAGATAAAGGACACGACTCGACACAACACATAAACGCACAAGTAATTAACCTCCCCAATTATTAAGTTATCGTTTGGAATTAATGAACTATATAATTAAACAATACTTCACAACTATTGACCCGATTCGTATTTCTCTTATATTGGCTACGGGAGTCATCCTCTAAAATAGATCTAGCTCCGGGTAGGCCATCTAGATCACTGTGCTACATTACGTGACTTCGCTTCGTAGGCCTCCATCTCATATAACTCGCACGCTTACAAAACTAGGGATGCCGATATTAACCGTATTCCTCACCTAGGCAACATTCCTGTGGTTAGGCGTACTTCATAGGCGATCGCATCAGTCTCCGTCCCATTAACACTAACTTTTTATTTATCATGTTAATCTACGATGTACGTATAACTAGGTGTCGACAATTCCCAAATATAACACAGATCTAGATCTTGCTGAAAGTCCCGGAAGATCAATTCATGAGCCAACCTAGGTGTACTATATTGGTATTTCCTAATAATACGCTAATTAAAATAGACGAGCAACGTATCCGTAGCCATACCTACTAAGATAAGAAATTCTAGGTGGACAATCACACCATAAAGACGTGGCTAGATTGACGTGGCGAAAACCTAAATCTTAGCGTTTCTACATACGTAACGGATAAAATTGAGATTCATAAAGCAATTATATAGATCTACTAAAAACACGATTGTCGATCATACCAAAGTCATCTATAGGTCACCGGATAACAGATTTGGGCGTGTGGATCCTTATAGACAAAGAATCTCCACTGCCTCATATCGTACCCTTAGATCTACATTGTTCGGTGAAGAACGAACAACCTCAAACGATAAAAAATAATTAGGGGGGGAATTAATTACAACATAGAAGAAAGAACAAGTGAATACAAATAACTCACATAATTACTGCTGGAAATCTGTACTAAAACTGCTCTGAAAAACTTATAAATTGTGTTATGAGTCGATGTGTACAATTTGACTAATAAGATGGAGTTTATATAGGCTGTAAACCAACTTAGAGTAGCCGTCAACTGACCTAAATCATATTTCCTAAACCCTAATGAAATCTAAAACGCGTCTGGAGAAGCAGGGGCAAAACAGTCAACTCGTTGGCAGCCAGAGCAGGGCTCGCTGCCAGCGAGCCAGAGGATATGCCTGGGCCTTTTTCTGCTTTGCCTGGTCCGTTCCTGGTCCGTTTCTGTGCATTTTTCTCCTCCGAAGTCCAGCTAAATCGCTTCCGAAATAAGCCTACTATAAATAAACAATAAAACAAGGCTTGTAATATCAAATAATATAATAAAATGGCTAATTACATAATAATGAGTCGTAACTCGGTTTGGGTGTAATTTATGCACGAGACGACTAATTACTAACCACTTAAAGCCCATTTAAGCTAGAATCGGGGGTAATAAATAGATAATTAATGGTGTAAATTGACCGTCATCATGATTGCACATGTACCCTGGAGATATATTTGCGGTTGTCACTTTGCATGGATGCACCCTATTGTCGGTTCAGCTGTCTTTCATTTACTTATCACTCACACACCGAGGAAGGTGTTCCATTTTATGTGGGGGTGGTACACTTAGCTTCAGTTTTCTACCACGTGCTTTAATTTATCATCGAATAAGGCATAGCTCAGTGTTTGGCGTATATTGAGTAAACTTGAGCTATTTAAAAAAAATATGTCTGTGATGTTGCGTATCCTATGTTGAATCATTATGTTTTTTGGTTAAATATTAGTCAAGATTCAAATGCATGCGAGTCAAAATTATATCTTATTGTGAGAATGGAATTCTAATGCACTTAATAGTTTCACTTCATGAAATGTGGTTGATTAATGAATGATTATAGATGACATAGACATTAATATGTTACCTAGTACTTATACCATTAACTTCGAGGTGAAATAGAAAGGTCAATCATGGTAAGTTAAGGGATGACGGTCAAGGTATTTTTTGACCCGACCAGAGCCAAATAGCCAATCCTATACATAGATTCCAAAGAAACCCCTTTAAGCGTTTGTAGGGTGGTTAGACCCCCATCTAAACTTTATCCATTCGTGAATTAGCCTATAATTACCAACCCTTAGCCCTTATTTGTGTTCTACATTTATTTGGCACCCTACAAGTGAGTTTTAATCTTATTTTGAGCACACTTGCTAGCACAAGTGTGGGGTGGTGGAGATGTGTATCCATGTATGGTGTTGGTGGATCTATTGTTTTAAGAAAGAGAAAGGGTAACGATATGTTGGTGTTTGGTTCATCCTATAAAAAATAAAAAACCAGAATCAATAAAAAAGAAAAAATAAAGTTGAATACATTATTTGAATAAAGTTGAGTTGAAGGAATCTGGAGGACTTGTGTGTACATTTCAAGTAGCGTAGTTGGGATGATATGTATTGAAGATATATGTTTGGATTTGAGAATGGAGAGTGGGAATACCTTTCATATTCAAAGAATGAGATGAGCTATGAAGTAAATGTAAGATGTTTAGATTAGGCTCACTCATGTTTTCTCTTTTGATCTTTCTTTTATTCTTTTCGATTTGCCCCATCCCTTGACTAACGTTACAACCTTTCAAGTCCTGCCAGACCTTAATTAGCCTTCATTTGACTTCAATTAGTGGAGATGATTATGAATTATAAGCCTATGGTGTAAAAACATTAGTCATGCATTTAATCTGAGCCGGTTGACCCCGACAAATGATTGAGAAAGCTATGCACTGATCACACTGAAATTAGTACTATACACTACATACATTTATTTACCCCAAATTATGCTCGATTGAGGAGTGACAGTTCGATTATTATATGAAATACGTGTCAATTGCTTAGTGTCAGTTCCTTGGTTGTTAATTCTACATTTATACATTTTACCCCATGATTTTGTACTGTTCTGTCTCGTTTTTATGCTTTTTCAGGTGTATCATGCTATGAGGCTGAAGAAGAGTAGATCCGGATCATAGGAAGGCATTGGGCTGAAGTCATGAAAGTCTGAGAAAAGTGTGCTGGGCCAGAAGAGAATTCAACAAGTCCCACAACTGTGGAAGCCCTAACCGCAAGTTGCGGCAACTTGGAAGACAATAAATTAAAGATGTCGTGTTATGTACTAAGTCGGTTAGGGTTAGGAAAACTAGGTCGGTTATACGGCTATATAAAGCTTGTACGAATTCATTGTAAAATATACCAATATACAATATCTCCAAGTATTATTTTGATTGATGAAATAGAATGTTCTAGAATTTATTTTGAGTTCGTTACTTTGGTTTTCCTCTCCACACCATCAACTAGTTTGAGTTGATCAAGCTAGATCCGCCATCGATAAAGGTAAAAACCTAGAACGTTCCTTTATGTTTTTATCATCGTATATTAGCTTAGAATTATGTGATGTAATTAATCAGCATGTTTAAACGAACCGTAATTAACCAGAATTAATCAGAAAAGAACGATAACATTCCAGAAGTAGGAACCGCCGCCGCCGCAGTTGTGATGGTCTATATCGCAGTTGCAGGACACTTTTAGGTTACCCTAAGTCTTGAGATGCAGCATCACCTACGTTGATTTACAGGTTTAATTAACAGTAGGTTAGATATGGCAAATTTGCTTATTGTATTCGTAAATTAACATGAAGGACTTACAAGGTGAAGTGTTAGTTAGGACATAGTCTGGATCAATCTCTAGGAACGTGCTAGTCAATCCAGGATAACATCTTAGGGAGGATCTCGGCCTTGAGCCGGCACGTTCTAAAACTTATTGTATGTGAGTTAATACAACCAACGAAGGAGGTAACTGCACATAGGCACCTACTGTCCGTCCCATGGAAGTGGATTAATACTAGGAGACTACACCCATAGCTAAAACTGAGTTAAAACACATGTTCTGGTTGAGTCGGGAAATTATGGGGAAAAGTAGACATAACGATTAATTGTTGAAATAGTGTCCTAAACCCAATCGGGTTGGACCGGATCCGACCGGGTCGGATCATTTCTACTATTTCTTTATGTTTATACATATATTAAATGGCTTTTCTGTTGTCATATATTTGTTCTTTTAAAGAACCAATTAGGAATTGTTATATGATAACGTCCTTAGTATTAAACTGTGATAGAGAAACCATGATAGGCGATTATGGTTTATGGGATCTCTAATCACTTTAATAAGTTTGATACTTAAATGTCTAGGCTGATATACTATTAAACAGGGCATTGATAGTACAAACAGGCTAGCACGTATTAGATGTCTTCTATCTTTAAGGGCAGGGAAAGATATCGTCTTTCGAAGTGTATAGACATTTGGACTGTATGTGGACATTTATTAGAGAATGCGTACGTTAGACTGACCCACTTACAGTGTTAAGTGTCGCACTATGTGGCAGTTGTGTAATTATCCTTAGGACCGGAGTCTACATGGCATCACGGTGTGGATTGTCATGCTTTGACACTATTGAGGTTTCCCCTAGCCATGGGGCGATCATGCGGTAGTGATTGGGTGTGATACTGAAGCATGCGGAGTATACATGTTTGGTCGTCCGGAAATCGCGTACCCTGTTAATAGGGGTGAATATCCGAAATGACCTTCTTATAAGGAATGTCTTACTCTCGTGAATCTTTACAAAGTGGAAGTAAACGAGTTACTTCGAGAGAGCATGATATCCAGATTATAAGATATGGTCATTGATGTTTGACACTCGACGTACGACCGTATGGATACTATTGCAGCGGTAAGATTCTATTTACACGGTAACTTTTTCACATGAAAGGTAGTAGTAATTGAATTTGACTCTTTCGATGATTGGGGGTCACGGTGTGTTGCTAGACGCTATCCCGTGATCTTTAGGTATGAACGGCATTTTCTTAATTTTCACTTTGTGTCTACGGTCAACATATTCGGAAGCCTATTGGGTCACACACATAAGAACACCTAGAATGATTAAAATGCGGTTATAGTGATAACCAAATAAGGAAAGAATCTATCTCATACTATAAAGGTTATAGTGGTAAATTAATGTTGTGGTATTTATATATTATGAATAAATATATTACATGTTATTAATTGTTTTGATTAATTAAATATGTATACAGATACATATATTTTGAATATATATATATATATATATATATATATATATATATATATATATATATATATATATGTATATATATATATATATATATATGATATACATGTATTTTGTGAATTAATTAATCATAGTATTATATTAATTAAAGAAAATCTCAGTTCCCAAATTAGTGGGTAAAGGGGGCAAAATATGTATTAAATACATTTGGTTTGTGCAATTTAATTAATAAGATTACCATATATTAATATTAGATATTAATCGATTTTTGGAAAAATAGATTTATGGTAATAAGATAAATATAGTCAATATAAGATATTGACAACATCTTCGAAATATTTAATGTAGGATATTAAATTAAATGAGATAAATCAATCAAATATATTTTCCTTATTTTATTAGGAAAAATATTTTCTTTCTCCTCTATCTACTAGAAAACTAATCCCAATCAGATTGGGATAGCAAAGGGGCGCCCATACTCTATATAAATGAAGGATTGGCTAGCTCTTTTGTATATCACAATTCCGAGAGCTAATAGTTCTTGTGAAAATAGAGAGCTTCTTGGAGAGAGATTAGAGAGAGAGAAAAGGCCGGTCTAGCAACCGGATTTTTCTAGTAGCAATCCATGATGGGATTCCGGCAGGCTGTTCGTGTGGATCACCGGTAGAGGCCGAAAGCTTGGGCGGCTCCGTGCATCGCTACTCTTCTTAGACGGTCAAAGCGTCGATCTTTTAGATCAACCAAGGTAACCACCCTCTACTAGCTTATTTGTTTATTGCTTAAACAAAGTCGATCCGGGTTAAAAGGAAATAAAATTTTGAATTCCGCTGCGTTCTCGCATAGATTTCCTAACAGTGGTATCAGAGCGAGCTTTGAGCTTAAGCAATAAGCATGTTAATATGCATAGTAATTAATCGATAGATGCAAGATCTAGATTCACGATAAGGAAAAAAAATATTCGGGTAGGGAGCTCGGCCAACTGGCAGGCGGCTCCTCATCATGCGGCGGCGCCCCTAGGGTGCTGCCGTCGGCTGGTTGTCTCGTGGTGGTCCCGATTTTGTTTTTCATTTTGTGATATTTATTGTGCATTGATATCTCATTTGTTTAGTTGTTTAATGTGGCTAACCAATGGTTCAAATAGTTTGGGCCATTAGGATGTCACATTGCATTAAAATAATAATGGCATTTCCAAACTTTGTTGGAATAGGCCTAGGCCCTTTCCAAATATTTGATTTGGGAAAATGCCTAGGTCTAGGCCACTTTCAAAATTTTGATTTTGGAAAGTGGCCTCGCAAATCAACCATAATATTGGTCTTTTCAAATTTTGTTTGGAATAAACCTAGCCCTTTCTAAATATTTGCTTTTGGGAAAATGCCTAGGCCTAGACCACTTTCAAAATTTTGATTTTGTAAAATGGCCACGCAGTCAACCAAATTTTGTTTGAAAAGATGCCTTTGGTTTAGGAAACCAAATGCATCCCTTTTGGTTAAGAACCAAAAGGAAATGAAACAGAAGAGACCTTTTAATTTTGATTTTAATTTCGAATGGTTCCAAATTAATAAAATTAAAATTAAAATTGATTTAAAATTAAATGTTAATTTTATTTTTGATTTAAATCATTTAATTAATTAAAATTTAATTGATTATTTGATGTGATAAAATAAGACGCATAAGTATTTAAATTTAAATTTGATCTTTTTCATAAGATATAATTGTATGGATTAGATGTGTAGATATAATATGATTATATAGACCCCGATTGATCATAGACTCGACCAATATGATAGATGTGAATGATTTTATTTTTCTGTTGGATTTTAAAATTGTCCTAAGCCGTTATGAAGAACGTGACCTAGTTTATTTTTTGCATTTATCTCATTCCCGTTAGCTCCTACCGTGTGCAGCGGGTGTATTTATTTTATTAGATAGAATTAAATGTAACAAGAATGGAGCAGAAGATGGAGACCAAAGAAAGACGAAAATAAAGATCTCATTGAGAATGGAGCATTAAAAATCCTATTGGTGGTTGCAGCTACCTTTAGATTGTGACCCGCAGTTTCGTCTATTTGTATTCGAAACCGCACCTAGAAAAAGTCAATGATCATAGCGGTTACTTTACACATTAATTTATTTTGTGCTTGTATTTCTTTTATATGATACGATATATGCATAACTAGACACGAACTAGATGAATGTGTAGGATGTATGTCTATAAAGATAGATATACATGATGAGACCATAATTAAATTAATTAAGAGAATTAATTTGAAAATAATTAAAGTGAATTAATTTAAAATTACTCCCACAACAAAAATCGAGTTATATTTGTCTCCCAATATTATAATGACAGTGAAGAGCCCTTGTTCGGATCCAACTGATCGACCCTCGTCGGGAGTTGACCTACCCGGGTACATCGTCGTTATCGACATATGATCGTTATGAGATCTCATGAATATTTGGGTTGCGACTCGACTACGAATCTTGCGGTGATTGGTCCTCGTCAGGACCGTCGGATTTTAGAGACAAGGGGTTGACTATCACATAAGATGTGAATTGTCAAAGAGTTGACTAGTCAACCACCAAGAGTCACATAGAGATGTGATTGGTAAAGTGTTACCTACCTTTTGAATTATTCCGGTTGATCGGCCCTCGTCGGGAATCGGGGTAACTAGATGAGATCTTGGCCACTAAATTTTTTTGAAAGATTCTTGAAAGTCAATTGGAGTAGTTGACTAGTGGGAGCAGAATCATAAATCAAAAGACCAATTTTTATTTTGCGTGTATAAACAACAACACTCTTTTATCTTTATTTTATGTTGTAGTTTTTAGCAAGCTTTTATATTTATGTTTTAATTCTCGATTAGTAAAACCAAATTGTGACTGTTACTTTTTGAGAAACGTTCTCAAGTATGGTTAAGTAATTTTAATCCTTTTAAAATAAGCAATGACGCAGGAACCCTGTTATAGTAGTTAGAGACAAGGAGACTGCATATTTGATGGAGTGCTCCAAGACTTTAATTATTAAGGAAAAGCGGAAGCTCATGAAATGATTAAATCACTTGAAATAAGTTTGAATGAATTAATCATATATAGGATACGATCCAATATGATCATTCAGTCATACGATGACAATTAATTCAAACGTTGGATAAGAATGACCACATCAAATTTTGGAAATGTTGTTTTCAAAATTGTAATATTTAAGTATCGACTTATTTCTTTAATTATTGCTTGAAGGTTAATTAAATAGTTCATGTTTTGAATGTGATTCAAAAGGTTAAATAAACTTTAGATTTTCTTTATGAAAAGGAAATTAAAAACATAGCTCTTGTGATCTTTCTTAAGTCTTATGAAGACTACACTAAGAAAAATTTACAAGTGCTTAAAGGAATAAAGGGAAGTTAGGGCATGTGCTCAAAATAAGAGATCTTATTGAAGTCTCTATTCTAGGCAAGGGAGTTGAGATAAATCTATCTAAGTTCAAGTCGACTCTTAGATATATGATATCTTACGACTATGATTAAATTAGAAAGATTAAATACAGAATACACAAAGATACGGAAAAGTGAAGCAAACGGTGCGACATTTTCGGTTTTGTATTCCGAGTCTAGTAAACTGATAAAGGAACTAAATAAATGTTATTATGTTTCGGTTCTTATGATGAACATACTTTCAATTATTTGTTAGGATTTAGTAGACATATTCAATTGTAAGGAAAAAATGTTATTCCGATAAAGTTGAAAGGTCACTGAATCTAACATACTAGATTGATGTCACTATATAGTTGATATAGGTGAAAAATCTCAAGTAAATATTTGTATGGCTGTTATCCTTAATATTTGGTGGTTGTTCTAGACATAGTCTCTATGGAGGGGAATCGTGTGATCAGATGTCATTCTGATGACGTCTAAACCATGTGATTATGAATCATGTGGGTAATATGTATCTTATTTAAAGATGACTAAAATACCCTTTTATGAAAAAGGTTATAAATTCTAGAAAATTTTGCCTAAAGCCTAAGCATACCGATTCTTGTTGGCTTATGACAATAATGCCACAAATAACTGTTTATTAATCTCTATGACTAATTTTAGAAATAAATCAAGTGTGCTCAGTGAAGTGCGAAATTCGAAAAGCCCAAAAACTTCGAGCTAGTACGAATATGAGATTGGTGAGCTACTTAGAAATTAATCTCCAATTGGATTGAAGTAATTAATACATGAAGGGTGTTTCAAAAGTTGTCTGAAAAGGAATAAGATTCCCCCTTGAAAGATACCATTTTTGGATACGCAATCGGATTGTGCTTCTAAAATGGAAACTACACTTTATATGATAAAGGTGTGATGTAAGCCATGCAAAGTTTCCCTTACGTGTTTCGGGATAGTGCCCTTATACGATACATATACTTAACCGTGTTTCAAAGAATAAAGGTTGAATAAATTCCATATTAGATATGGAAGGGGATAATGTCGAATCTATCTTAACCGATGATTTGAAGTTGTCATAGGAAAAGTCAGAAAGGCTTGGAGCCTAGCACGACATATGCAACTTTGAGGAATATCTTAGCAAGTACGCTAGATTTTATTTACTTGTCCGCGGAGCAAAATGTTTATCTCCAAACATGCTGTCTTCTAGAAGAAGTGTTTCTTCCAAAAGAAACAGTGGGAGTGAATAAGATCTCAAAAGAGTTTGAGAACCACAAAGAGATATTCAACCATTGGAACATGAGCAGGCACCGCATAGCGATGAGGTGTAGAACACTGCTCAGTGCACACAAAAGTTCTATAAGTCTGTGGATAACCTCAAGCCTGAAAAGGCTGCTGGTATGTTCATCTTGAAGAACGAATATCTCACGACTTATGAAGGAATGTTTGAAAGGCAAGATTGAGATATATGGTCAGGAGCCATAATATCTGAATTAGATTCCATCAGTGACAACCAGGTTGTGAACCTAGTCTATCTTACCTAGAGGGAATGACCCTAAAAGGATGACATGGATAGTAATATAATTACCATAAGGCTATAGTGACGGCTGAAGGGTACGGGGTGTAAACCTTGTAATTATCTGTATGCCGCCAGTTGAGCCCAATTCTATTCAGACTATGCTTGTTATAACTTTGTATCATGGCTATATGATAGTGTTGAAGATGTTGGGAAAACAACTCGATGTTCATAGATGATAACATGATATGTGAGCCCACGAGATCCATTTATGGACTCAAACAAGTTTCTCTAGAAAATTCTTTGTTTGATAGTCAAAGGAGTTTGATTTAGTCAAAAGAAGGGATATGCCCAATGTG
This sequence comes from Gentiana macrophylla, assembly GCA_026214975.1. Taxonomy (NCBI): domain Eukaryota; kingdom Viridiplantae; phylum Streptophyta; class Magnoliopsida; order Gentianales; family Gentianaceae; genus Gentiana; species Gentiana macrophylla. Next base: position 40,332,759 of record CM047816.1, on the reverse strand, counting down.
CAAGAAGGATAGTGGAGTGTGTTATGATTTTTGAGTAAGGTATTGGATATCTCTCTCGGGAATCATCACCCCATGTCACAGTCAATTAATGTTTGGTAGTTCAAGGTCATTGCGAAAGCACTTGGATTAGCAGTTCTTATTTTTGGAAATAAGAATCTATAGTGATAGATTTAACTGCTGTTAGATTATAGTTTACCTATATAAATGTGATGCTAAAAGATTTTAGCATATATCGCGAATTGAGATACTGCTAGCCGGTGTTCTCAAGATCTATCTATGTTAGGACGTTAGTCCCAAAGATACGGTGAAAGATGATGCTTATGAAAGGTTTCCTTTACTACTACGATAGGAACCATCATAAAAGTAATGCCAGATGTTCATAGCCATGAAGAGTCAGGAGCAAGAATGAATGTAAATCTGGTGAATGTTGAGAATATCCTTAAACAAGTTAAGGATGGTTTCCCTGTGTATCGAAACTTGGAATCAGATAAATGTAGATATATAGACGCGTGTCCAGAGTCTTATGAAGGCAAGTGAGAGCTACAGTCTGGGTTTGCACTCACTTTGATGGATTGATACAGTGAGTTGAAATGTTCTTAGCTAGAAATCACTGGAGATTCTACAACTTAGCCGAAACACAGTAGTGCCCATAGAGGCGCAGCGGGAGCAGTACATGAGTCTATGAGGTTCATTCCTAAACCTTTTACGGTTCTTCCACCTTTTCTATATAACTGGTATAGTAAGTGGATTCATTGCTTGAAGCAAGGACCAGGGTCTCGTCGGAGATTCATGTGTGTGTTGAGGCGGTTCCTTTTGACTTGATCATTTGAAGCATGATATGAAGATAGTTTGAGTCCCCACGGATAGTGTTCCGTTCACGCTTAGGGTTGGTTGCGAGTCTTACATGAGATTCTTGTGTTTCAACTTGGTCTTGTGTGTACGAGTGATTGGCTTTAGGACAAGTGGGAGATTGTTGAAATAGTGTCCTAAACCCAATCGGGTTGGACCGGATCCGACCGGGTCGGATCATTTCTACTATTTCTTTATGTTTATACATATATTAAATGGCTTTTCTGTTATCATATATTTGTTCTTTTAAAGAACCAATTATGAATTGTTATATGATAACGTCCTTAGTATTAAACTGTGATAGAGAAACCATGATAGGCGATTATGGTTGATGAGATCACTAATAACTTTAATAAGTTTGATACCTAAATGTCTTTAGACTGATGTACTATTAAACAAGGCATTGATAGTACAGAGAGGCTAGCACGTATTAGATGTCTTCTGTCTTTAAGGGCAGGGATAGATCTCGTCTATCGAAGTGTAGAGACACTTGGACTGTACGTGGACGTGTATTAGAGAATGCGTACGTTAGACTGACCCACTTACACTGTTAAGTGTCGCACTATGTGGTGGTTGTGTAATTATCCTTAGGACCGGCGTCTACATGGCATCACGGTGTGTATTGTCATGATTTGACACTATTGAGGTTTCCCCTAGCCATAGGGCGATCATGCGGTAGCGATTGGGTGTGATACTGAAGCATGCGGAGTATACATGTTTGGTCGTCCGGAAATCACGTACCCTATTAGGAGGGGTGAATATCCGAAATGACCTTCTTATAAGGAATGTCATACTCTCGTGAATCTTTGCAAAATGGAAGTATATGAGTTACTTCGAGAGAGCATGATATCCAGATTATAAGATACGGTCATTGATGTTTGACACTCTACGTATGACCGTATGGATATTATTACAGCGATAAGATTCTATTTACACGGTAACCGTTTCACATGAAAGGTAGTAGTCATTGCATTTGACTCTTCCGATGATTGGAGGTCACGGTGTGTTGCTAGACGCAATCCTGTGATCGTTAGGTATGAAGGACATTTTTGTAATTTGCACTTTGTGTCTATGGCCAACATATTCGGAAGCCTATCGGGTCACACACATAAGAACATCTAGCCGGATTAAAATACGGTTATAGTGATAACCAAATAAGGAAAGAATTTATCTCATACTATAAAGGTTATAGTGGTAAATTAATATTGCGGTATTTATTTATTATGAATAAATATAATACAATATATTAATTGGGTTGATTAATTAAATATGTATATAGATACATATATTTTGAATATATATATATATATATATATATATATATATATATATATATATATATATATATATATACATGTATTTTGTGAATTCATTAATCATAGTATTATATTAATTAAAGAAAATCTCAATTCCAAAATTAGTGGGAAGAGGGGCGCCATATGTATTGGATACATTTGGTTTGTGTAATTTAATTAATATGATTATCATATATTAATATTAGATATTAATTGATTTTTGGAAAAACAGATTTATGGTAATAAGATAAATATATTTAATATAAGATATTGACAACATCTTGAAAATATTTAATATAGGATATTAAATTAAATGAGATAAATCAATCAAACATATTTTTCTTATTTTATTTGGAAAAATGTTTTCTTTCTCCAATATCTACTAGGAAGCTAATCTCAATCAGATTGGGATAGCAAAGGGGCGCCCCATACTCTATATAAAGGAGGGATTGGCTAGCTCTTTTGCATATCACAATTCCAAGAGCTAATAGTTCTTGTGAAAAATAGAGAGCTTTTTAGAGAGAGAAAATACCGGTCTAGCATCCGGATTTTTCTAGTAGCAATCCATGATGGGATTCTGACGGGCTGTTCATGTGGATCACCGGTAAAGGCCGAACGCTTGGGCGGCTCCATGCATCGCTACTCTCCTTAGACGGTCAAAGCGTCGATCTTTTAGATCAACCAAGGTAACCACCGTCTACTAGATTATTTGTTTATTGCTTAAACAAAGTCGATCCTGGTTAAAAGGAAATAAAATTTTGAATTCTGCGGCATTCCCGCGTAGATTTCCTAACATTAATTACACAAAGTTAGAAGATTGGTGAGGAGGGAGAAACCAATTTCTTTTCTGTCTTTATGTTGGTCCAGGGACCGCTGTTTGTGTTCTAAATTAGATTTGTGAACTATTATATATGTGGCATCATCTCTGTGGGATCGACTTTGACTCGCCCTTACTATACTGCGATTGACCTAGTACTCTTGCTAGTATTTTGTGAGTAGAAGAGACTTACCCGCGATCAAGTTTTTGGCGCCATTTCCGGGTACGATGGCCAATGCAGATAGTAAATTCTATATATCTAATAAAGAACTATTTGTTTTCCATTTGTTATTTTAATTTTCAAGTCTAGAGTCTGTTCGGCATACTACCTGTATTGTTTTACTATCAAAATAAGGGAAACAACTCCCGAAATTGTGAAGAACCCTCCCGCAATTGCGAGTGTCTAGAATTCGGATTATGATTAGTGTATTAGTGTTTCTGTGATCACCTCTGTATGTTATTAGTCGGTAGGTCCACTACAGTTAGGTGTGAACCCAAATGAAGCGGAAGTTGCTAACTGTGTTTTTGTTTTTATCTTGTCTCTTTTGCAAGAAGTACTGAACACTTTTGACTTTATCTTGGACAGATTTTTGGAGATCAAAAGTCAAGCAAGCACTATGCCTCGCACAATTTTTAAAATTAGACATATCTCGGTGTATCCAGGCTCAAGAGCCCGTGAACAATATGAAGAAGATAAGAAACGAGTGAAGCTGGAGAATGGGACAACTGGGACCAAGAAGGATACAGAATCAAGCTTAAAGGAATATGAAGACTATAGGAAAGGTAAGTCTCATGTTCAGGTCATTGATATATCATCCTCTGAGGCTGATCCTGAGCCCGAGGATTAGCCGGACTCTGATGTAATAGAGAAGTTAGGAGACCCTGGCACATTTAGGCTCCCTATTTCAGTCAATGCAGTATCCTTAGGATTAGAGCTATGTGACTCTAGTTCAAGTTGCAATATTATTCAACTTTCACTTTGCCAAACGGTAGATTTCAAGGTCACCATGGACCAGAGACGTCCCATGCAATTTGTCGATCGGAAGGTAGAGATGGTAGCTAGTATGCTAAAGGACTGTACCATTAGAATATGAGGTTCTAACTTTCCTATTGACTTCCTAGTTCTAGACGTTCCCGATGACCCTGGCGCAAATGTATTGTTAGGACGTGCATCCCTAGCTACTAGTCGAGCCATCCTGGACTATGATAGTAGCGACATTACACTAAGAATCAACAATGATGCTATAACTCTTAAAATCTTAGAACCGCTACCTAATAGACCTATAGAATGGCGCATAAGTTTGAGCTCTGGAAAGGTAAAGATCAAAGAGGTAGATGAGATAGGAAGCATGCAGAAAGGGGTTTTGGTAGGAATTGGTGAGCAGGATTTTATGACAATTCTGCTTGGAGAAAAAAACAATAAGGACCACGACCAGGCGCCACTGCGCTGTGAAGGAATGGATTTAAAAGATATTAAAGTGGAGTCCTCGCACTTAAAGAATAATTCTCGAAGCAGAGGCAAGCCAAGTGCATGGGCCAGGAGGTCCAAGCATGCAAAGCGGAGAGCACACGGACCTACAAAACATGTTCGAGAAGGTGCCCTTCTAGATTATAAAGAAGCATGTTTCTTTCTTGGTCCGAAAAACCAAGAAAGAGCATTTATCGAGAGAGAAGGAAGGCGCACTTTAGTCAAAGCCTCTAGAGTGCAAGTCTGGCGGGTGAAAACCCAGGAGTCTGATTGAGTAAGAGTTAGAAGAAAGTCAAGATGATGACTTTAAACTCAGAACTACTTCTTACCCTTAGATTAGATCGAGTCAAATAAAAGTAACCAGACAGACCAACAAACTTTTTTTCATCCTACCGCATCCCGAGGTTACAAGCCAAAGGATGGTGGGAAGGTTTTTCTTACCTGATGATTGGTTCGGTGAAGTAGGTTAGCAGAGTCAGAGAGAAAGTGCAAGGAAGGTGAAGGTTTAGTCTATAAGGAGACAAGTGTGGATTGATAATTGTCAAGGATACAGAAAGGAGTAAGTTGTTTTGATGTTTGATGGAATCTGGGAAGCAAGTGCTTTCAAGATTACGAAGCCTGCTTCCGTAATTGTGGGACTATTTGAAAACGGTTCCCGAGGTTTGAAGAAATTCAGGGAACACATCAAAGCGTGTGAGCCCCATGCACTGTTGCAAAGGTTAGGCAGGAGCAGTGATCTGTCCTATCCTCTTCTCCACTATCCCACCTTTCCCTCTTCCCCACTAACCCTCCATTACTCCATTCTCCCTCAATCCCCTCAATCACCTTAATCCTCTCCCCCATTACTCCTTCCCACCTTCCCACATAACCCTTCCACATTCACTCCACTCTACCTATTGAAGCCACCATTCACCCTTACCATCACCATCACCAATTCATTTCACCATTTCCAAATGTCTTCTCCTTCTTCTTCTTTATCATTTTAAGCATTTAACACCACCATTTTTCTTCACCAAATCAACCTAAAACTATTCTCCTTTTCCACCATAACCATTTCCCTACTCCAACCCCTCTCATTTCCCCTTTCATTGTTGTTGTTAAGACACCATTTTTGCAACCTTCAATATCCATTTTTGTTCTTACAAGGTTGCATTTTTCCAAAAATTCAACCCCAGAAACTTCAAAATTACGGCAGGATTTACCACATTTGTGAAGCTGTTCATCTCAAAGCACCAGGCAGTTTCAGTCTCTGATTTTATGGAACGATACTCCGGAAATTGTGAGACCTCTTTCCGCAATTACTGGAATAATGTTTCGCAAAAACAAAGTCCTGTTTTTCCAGATTCATGGCTAAAAGAGGCAACAGAGTTCCTAGATGCAGAGGAACACATCAAGGGATTCAGGGTGATGTCGTTCTTATCATTAACGGTGTTGCCCAGTTTGCTTCTGTTGGGATATGAGTCTTTTAGGACTCATTGGAATGATCAGACGATTGCATGGGAAAGAGACGTCAACCTCAATGATTGTGGTGATATCATACAGAGTGTTCTTCCACACCATGGTATTGCGGACATGGCACTTTTCCCTGCTGTCTTTAACGCCACCATTGTCTGCGAGTTCTGTGCTTACGTGGGGCCTACCCTGAGTCTCAAGTTTCTAATGTTCGAGGGGTATGTATCGACTTCTCTATTGAGAGGATCGATGCCCACTATGGCATTGAGAATGCACCATATCATGAGGACGAGTACACCACTACAACGGAGTGCAATCTGGAGCGCTTGAGGATTATTGATGGTTATTATGATGTTCAATGGCAGTATGATGTTGATGAATTTCCCACCATCTTCCAGTCGAGTGAGTTGTCCTGGAATGCTTGGATGCTGCACTGGTTCATCATTACTCATCTGCTACCTAATGCTCATAATGATTATGTCACTTATCGGCAGGCTGAGCTCAAGTACTTTCTCGATATAGAGAATAACGTGAATATCGGTCTGTTTATACATAATTGGATTTTGGGGGTTGCTAGGATGAGAAGACAGATTTTGCCGTATGACAATATGATCGATGCACTCGTGATGGCAGAGGAGTACCCCATTCTGGTTGCTGATGAGAGAGTTGAGCCACTATCTATTCTGGACAGTGAGACAGTTACGGTCACCAAAAGGCATAGAAGTCGGCCGAGACTACTAGCACAGAGAGTTGCTAGGACTCAGCAAGAGTTCCAGAGAGATGTTACTAGGGAGCTGGCAATTATGCACGCCAAGATAGATCATATGAAGGAGAATCTCGACACTCCTCCCTATGCCCCTCCTAGACATGCTCCATCTTCTTCGGGGGCCGGCCCGTCTACTTCTGCCCTGCCTCCTAGTGATGAAGACTTTGAGGACGATGACTTCGAGGAGTAGACTAGTTTTTATTTGTCTTGTAGCATTTTTATCTCCATTATTGTCATTTTCTTTGTCTTTCTTTTTATTGCCAACTTTGCATTGCACCGTAGTTTCCTTTTTTTAAGAAAATATGAAGTATTTTGGATGGCTTAAATTGTTTGCATTTTTCACTTGCTTACTGCCATTTTTGTATTTGCTATTTTCTTGTGTTCTCTCGAGTGCTTTGCCATGTTTTGTATGTTAGCACTATTGCAGACTTTTCAGGATTGCCTTTGATGTTTGCCCAATACACTGACGATACGGATTAATTTGCTTCACTCCACGCTTTAACGTAGCTAAGTTCCTTTCTGTTCTTAATCTTTTCATCATTAGGGATGCTTCAATTAAGTGGGGGTAGGAATGTCACTTAGCTTTTGACTATGTGTTTCATCGATTTCTATCTTTTCGTGTCGTTTCATCCGTAAGATTGAAAAGATATGAAGTCTTTGATCTTTCGGAGCTAATTATTTACATCTTTTTTTCACAATAACGGATGAAAGTTATGTCAACTTTTGAAGTAGTTGCGTATTAACCGTATATTTTGTTTATGAACCGACCTTTTTAAGCACGTGTAACTCACTTTCTTCAGTATGTAATTTGATGCATTATTTTGACTTGTGTTGACCCTGGTTTTTTGAGCTTTGTTTTGCCTATGATTATTTAGGTCAAGTTGTGGATCTTATAAGGGCTAAGGAAAAACTGATTTGGTAGTTTATCAAAGAGCGGACCGTGAGGATGGAGAGATTTTTGAGTCTCTACCCGCCAACAAAAAAGAAAAGAAAAATATGAATAGATACATTCTATGCATTCTCTTTGGCAAGAGGGAAGCAAACTCGGAGTGTAAGACGCACGACACTTGCATAATAAGTAGACCTGATAAACGCAAGCCTTTGAGTAGTACTCGGTTCCCGGTCCACATTGCCAAGTTGACTTGACCTATGCAATAAAAATAAAAATTTATCAATAATTTCAATTACGTAAAGGGACAAGCATTCTCGTGATTTGCTGGCTAAAACTTAAGCCGATATAATGTGATTATGTTTAGTTACTTAGGAATGAGAGTTATTGCACACGCACTGGTTCATGAATAGAATATTGTTTAATGCGTTACTTATGGATATTTGTTGACATGATTCTTATCTTGACTTGGTGACACTTAGCTGTTTCTAATTAACTTGAATATTTTGTCCGAGAGTTCATTTTCTTTCACTTTTCTTCTCGGGAAGACCAAAAGCTAACCACACTGAAATTAGTACTATACACTACACCTTTATTTACCCCAAATTATACTCGATTGAGGAGTGACAATTTGAGTATAATATGAAATACGTGTCAATTGCTTAGTGTCGGTTCCTTGGTCATTAATTCTGCATTTATGTATTTTATCTGGTATTGTTCTGTCTCATTTATATGCTTTTCAGGTGTACCATGCTATGGGGTTGAAGAAGAGTAGATTAGGATCATAGAAAGACATTGGGCTGAAGTCAAGAAAGTCTGATGGGTTAGAAGATAAGGCAACAAGGCCCGCAATTGCGGAAGCCTTAGCCGCAGTTGCGGCAACTTAGAAGACATGAAATTGAAGATGCAGTGTTATGTACAAAGTCGGTTAGGGTTAGGAAAACTAGATGGTTATACGGCTATATAAAGCCTGTACGAATTCATTGTAAAATATACCATTATACAATATCTCCAACTATTATTTTGATTGATGAAATAAATCGTTCTAGAGTTTATTTTGAGTTCGTTCATTTGGTTTTCCTCTCCACACCATCAACTAGCTTGAGTTGATCAAGCTAGATCCGCCATCGATAAAGGTATGAAACTTGAACGTTTCTTTATTTTTTATCATGGTAGATTAACTTAGATTTATTGAGGAAATTATCCAAGAATAATTAGTTATCTATTATTTGAATTTGTTTGAATTACTTTGGATGTTATTTTGAGTTAATTTCCAACTTTCTCTCCAAGGATATATGTAGTATAAAAACACTTCTTGTACACAATGATTAATTCAATGAAATCTTTTCGATTTTACTGTCAATATGGTATGAGAGCCAGTCATTGATATCGTCCGCACATCTCTTCAAACCTCCTCCCTCCCTTCGCCTAAACACACAAAAAAAACCTCGGCCAGCCCTAATCTGAAACAATGGCAGCCGCCACCACTTCCTCTTCTTCAACTACAATTTCCGGTGAGCTCATCTCCATCAAGGCACCGTCCCTTCCTTCTTTCCATCCAAATTCTTCTATCAACATCATTAAATTAAATTTCCAAAACTATCATCTCTGGCGTGCTCAGATCCTGCCCTACTTAGGTGGTCAAGGAGTTTACGGCTACGTAACCGGAACAATCAAGGCACCGGCTGCCACCATCACCAACGATAAAGGAGAGACCGAACCTAACCCAGCCCATGCAGCGTGGGAACAATAGGACGCCCTAATTCTTAGCACTATCACATCTTCTATCTCGGAGGATGTTCTAATGCATATATACCATGCTCAAACTTCTGCAGAAATTTGGACAGCCATTGGAACATGTTTTGCATCACAATCTACGGCTAAACTCATGAAAATCCGAACTCAACTCGCATCTGCCCGCAAAGGTACTTTGATTGCCACCGAATATTATGTGTCAATCAAGAGGCTTACCGATGAATTAGCTATGGCCGGTCACCCCTCAAACCCGACGATATTGTTGCATACCTATTTGTAGGATTAGGGCCGGACTATGAAGCCCTAGTCACCATGATCTCCTCCAAAGACTCTATTACCCTTAAAGAAGCCTACTCGCTACTCTGGACCACTGAATCGAGGCTTCAGAATCATGCCCCCATCTCGTCTTCCCCAACTCAGCCCACTTCTCTTATGCCGACTGCTAATTTCAGCTCTAGACCTCAGTCTAATTCCTACCGAGGTCACGAAAATGGCCAATATGAATAGAATAATTTGGGTAACTCAGGCCGTGGTCGGGGGCGGTCGAATTCAGGTCATGGTCGTGGTTCAGGCCATAATTCCTCTCAGTCTAATGGCCCTCCGGTGGTGTGCCAAATCTGCTTTAGACAGGGTCACACAGCCCAAGCTTGCTACTACCGCTATAATGAAGCTCCTCCGCCACCTCTTCAGCTTCGGCCCCTAGCTCCTCAAGCCCATCATGCTCAGTCCTATCCGGACCCTCCACCGCAACATGAATGGATTCCCGACACCGGGGCTACCCACCATATGACCAACAATTTCCGTCACCTAAATCTACAATCTGAGCCCTATGATAGTCCCGATCGAATTAATATCGGTGATGGTACAGATTTTCCTATATCTCACATTGTCTCTTAGCATTTTAATACTTCTACGCACTCGTATCTTTTATCACATATTCTTGTCTCCCCGTCCCTGCATACAAATTTACTTTCTGTTCAACAATTTGCCTCCGATAATGCAGTTTATTTTGAATTTCATGACACTTATTTTCTTGTGAAGGACTACTTGGGACGCATCCATCACAGAGGCTTCCTCAAGGACGGCCTTTACCACTTCTGCGGCCAGTTCAACCGTCCATCTGCTCATGCTTTCCTGTCTATTCGTGAGTCCTCCTCTCTATGGCACAACCATCTTGGTCATTATTCTCAACAAACTTTAGCTCAAATTTTTTGTATTTTAAATCTTAGTGTGTCCAATAAATTACCAGCCACTATTTGCGCTGCGTGTCAATTAGCTAAAAGTCATCGTCATCCGTTACCGGTGACGAATTTTATTTCCTTTGCCCCTTTGGATTTGCTTTATTCAGATGTTTGGGAACCATGTGTGGAACCTTCTGTTCATGGATCTCGTTATTATATTAGTTTCGTGGATGATTACTCAAAATTTATTTGGTTGTATCCCATTTCCCGTAAATCTGATATTGAGTCTGTTTTTTGAAATTTTCAATCTCTTGTTGAACGCCAATTTAACCGCAAAATAAAAGCTTTGCAAACCGACTAGGGTGGTGAATTTCAATATCTTTCCTAATATCTCTTCCATAGGCATTGAGCACCGTGTATCCTATCCATACACACATGAACAAATGGGTTCTGTTAAACAATGTCATCATCCAAAATACACACACACACACGTTATGTTAGAACAGAATGATAACATTCCAGAAGTAGGAACCACCTGGATATACAGAAACCCGAATCCGGATCCGATCCATAATTGGATCGTCAGATCTGATTCACAACACCAATTGAGACACTCGATCTTGCACAGCGGAAGCTACGAATTAGATTCGTTTATGATTTTACCATGATATGATCACATAACAAATTAATCTACAAGAAGGTTAGTAGATTTACCCCAACCGGAGAGAAATAGGTAATCGACCAAAGGGAGAAGCCGTGATCTTCCGGATTTGTATCTCTTAGCGACGACTGGTGGACGTCGATACTCGACGTAGAACCTCCTCGAATATGCACAAGAAAAACCCTCTCTTAATGATTAAAAGGAGAAACTAATTTTTCTCTTCTTTTATTTACTATGCGGCGCGAATTATGTGTGTCTTTTGTGCTAGGAGGAATTCTCTTTATATAGGAAAATAACTAGTCAAGATAGAGTTATCATTTTCACACCACAATTACCTATTCCCATAAGGAAAAGATATTTGCCATAAGATAAGAGATAATTCCCAAAAAATCAATTTCTTATCTCTTTTCTATTAATTATCTAACAAATAAATAATTAATTAATTACACATGTGACATAATCTAGGAAAAATTTCTTTTCCTAATTTTCTCACTATGTGTGGCGCCACATTGCCATTTATTTTAATAGAAAATGTATGTTCTATATTTCATATTATTTACCAAATAAATAATATTGTATATTCATTAAATAGACCAACTATTTAATTTTTTCTCGAGGTTCCATAAAATAAGAAAACACTCGCGTGTTAGGAGCCAACCCGGGGACCATGGACCTATAACCAGTAGCTACAATAAAATGAATAAAATATTCTTCGAACAGAATATTTCTACTCAACTTATTAATTCCGTAATTACGCCACCAGAAATCCGAAATTGAACTCTTTCGATTATAGATATAACTTATTCTCAAAACGTCGAGACGAGTCGATAAGTGTCCATTGATATAATCATTACATATAGACTAACCCTCCATAGACTATCCGTAATGAAGCAGGATTATTTCCGTAAACCTTCTTCAATACATCTTATCCTTATTTACCATTAACCCACTAGTGATCAATTAGTTCATAACCAATACGAACTCCCGGGATCGATCAGTTTCTAGGATTAACAAATAAGGGGATTGTCTTTCTACTTCCCGCAGGAAGGAATGGATTCCATATTTGTGAGACACACACTCCTCACTCATTCTAGAATAGTGCCAACGTGAAAGTGATTCAGACCGCGCCTCTTAGCGATCCTTAACGAACACATCAAACCCTATCTTGAAACAAGCAGAAGTCTGTAATCACTTCAGGATTAAGGTTAATCCATATATGATCATCTTGAGATTTAATGAGATTTCTCAATCACGGAATTATATGAGAAATACAGATTAAATCGGTCCAGTCCTATATGACTACATCATATATAAATGCCCCACTTAGACATCCAAGGTCTACGGTCCGGATAAGACGGTCACACCATAAAGTGTTCTGGGCACATTAATGGTGGTTTAATCAATAGACCCCATACATAGATTAAGTTCACAATGGACTAATAGTTCAAGTGTATCTCCATAAACTTAATCCTCATGTGTAACACACACTAAGTTATATGGCTACATATGATACGACTTGGGGTTTTCAGCAGTGTATTAAATATAAGCACAAAGCAAATAATAAGATGAGAATAAATCTATCATTTATTAATTATAAAAACAATTACATAAAATGTATTTCGGGCGCTACTTCCCACAATCTCCCACTTGCCCGTATAGACAAGCAACAATTGTCTTTTGGGCACTATATCTAACAATCTCCCACTTGCCCGTAAAGACAAGCAACAATTGTTTTTAGAGCACCACACCCTTATTCTATCTATCCACAACATTCTCCCACTTGCTCAAAAGCAGATGAGACATATCTCCCCATTTTATACCCGCCAAGCGCTTATCAGTGACAATAGATGCCACGCGACTTGGAAAACTGATGAGCTAGGTTGTGGGCTCATGTCGATCTTTAGGACCAAAACGTCGATTCTCTCCATGATATGTCTGACCAGGTGGTATTTACTTTCAATATGCTTTTGACCTCTTGTGATTGCGAAGATCCTTTGCATGAGCTACCTCTCAACTGTTTTCACAGTAAAATGGTATCGGCTCATCGAGGCCTAGAATCACTTCCCGATCCAACAAAGAACTTCTCAAGCCATACTGCCTCTTTAGCTGCTCGGAAGCTGCTATGTATTTGACTAACAGAGTCAAATTGATAGTGCTAGATTGATCCAGACTGTAGCTCCATCACATTGAGTAAACACAGAGCCTGAGATCGATTCACGATCATCCTTAATCCAACTAGTAATCAGAACCAGTGTAGTCAACAACACTCAGGTTTGCACATGAATACACAAGCATATGATTCCTCGTTCACTAAATATACTTAAGGACGTACTATATTGCTATCCATTGCTCGAATCCAAGACTGAACTTTAATTGACTTTTAATAATCTGACTTTCTCTATCCAAAAGAGAATCTATCCCATTTTCTCTATATCTGAAGATTGAGAGAATTATTCCGTGAGGGGTGGGGTAGGAAACCTGTCGTTGAATCTAGCATTCGAAAATGCATCATCATCTTAACAATAAGATGAATGGGACACTGCCACTACTTGCTCTCATGAATTCGACCGAATCAAATTCTAAGACTATAGCCCACTTCTCTGATTCAGAGAAGCTTTGGCTCGTCAGTTCTTGACTTCAGATAACACACCCATGTTCTTCACAACTGTTGCAGTGTTACCTGTATAAACACTAACGTCTACTACTGTACCAATATTGATTCTCTGGTCTATGAAAGACTCATCATTATTCTGGTCAAGCCCACACATTTCAAAACATGTGAATTTCAATGACATGAAGGTTTACTTTAATCCAACAATGGATTTAATTTAAGCATAGGCAGTCAATCTACCATTGGCTTTAAGCTAAAACCCTTATGTTCCGAATGAATTCAAGCTCCTTTGTACGGCAAGAAAGTTTTAGGGCATCACCCCTGTCAGTCTTTCTGCTTTTTAGGGAGTCAAGCAAGGCAGAATGTGAGAGAGTTTTAGGGCATCACCCCTGGTTAACTCTTTACTTCTCAGGGAATTACCCTTAGACCACTTTGCAATATAAACTTTCTCATTCATTCAACTCTTTTTCATGTAGATCCAATTACTCCCATTGGGTCTGAGACACTCAGGCGGTTCTACTTGAGTGCGAACAGAACTTGAGTACCAAAACTCCATTTGCAGGTTTGTGGGTTTAAACCAACCTCTATTTATCATAATCCTATATATTTAGTCTTTCTGAAAGACCATAGGTGATCAAACACCCCCAGCAAACTGTAGAGTCAGCATAACCACAGTGGGTCAATGGTTAAACCATACTCCCACTGCATTTGGGTGGATTGACATTCTGATCTGGTTCAGTAGTATTTATCAGTGTAATCCCCAACAACCAATGTTGGATGTGGTCTGATTCAATCAGATAGTAACTCCTTGAGTAACTTTACTTCAAGGTCCAAGGTTGTTATTCAAATATTCTTTTTAGAAAGGTTGTGACAGTTCAACCGTCATTATCCGATCTTAGGAATCTTATAACCAACCTTTACTCATTGCATTAAGATAATTCACGATCAGTCATCATCTGAATGTGTATGCAAAATCTTCAATCCTACCTTCAATCATAAATGCTAAATGCCTCTATTTGCGGAAGCGGGGTAAATGTAATTCACTCCTTATCCACAAATTCATAGGCATCTTCTAGGTAGAATTATGGGTGTTACACAATAGTGTAAACCGTTATTTTGCAATCAATATCTTAATTGAGTTAAGCAGTGTAATGTAGCATATCAATAACTATACAAGATACATGGTTTATCCTTTCAATGAAATTGTTTCACTTGGAAGTAGGCCGAGCATCAGTTCCAAATACTATGCTATGGCCTATATCTGAGCATGGAATACTCTTTTCTCTGGTAATATCAGAGATTCCTCCAAATATTTAGATAAACTAATCGGTGTTTTAAGTAGTCGTCAGACAGAATGTCTACCACTCAAAAGCTCCCACCAGCTTGTATCCTTCATAAGACCTCGAAGGTCAATATGAACAAGCTATGATACTTCTTTAGTTCCATTACCATTTCCTAATTGAAAGGATACTTAGTCATTTTTCCTTTGAGATAGTGTTCTTAGACTGGGAGATAGGAATCACCCTTAGCCAGTCTTTAGATCTTATCTTTGGGATATATGCACTAATTAATAGATGCTGAAGAATCGTTTATCATAATATGGAAACCATTTGTCTTAATAGCTTATGATGTGTTACATATACCTTTTTCAGCATTATTTAGTGTTTCTGACTTTGTCAGACAAAAGTCCAAGTCTTAGAATCGTACTACAAATGTCATGTTCACTTTCTATATGGAAACTATATTATCGATTTGAAAGTGAATCTATTCGTTCCAATGAATCCGAAAACATAAATTAAATTTCTGCGATAATCAAGGATTAAAATCTGAAATTTGTTTCCTTATATCACTCCCACTATCTCAGCTGAAATAACTGCCCGTTGTCTACTCTTTAATCATTAATGCCTAGCTATCTTTTTCTTACAAAAGAACTTAGCTTCCGGGTCATAATTCCGGTTAAGAAAGTCTTTTAGGATTCATAGGTTAGTGATCCGAAATCACTTTCCTTATCCTTTATTTTCTTTAATTAATTTTTGGTTTAGCCTTTAACTTATTTAGTTTAGATGACTTACACTTGTAGACATTTACCTTCCCATTATGGGCTTTCTATAAAGGAAATAGTCAGTGAACTTGCAGTTCATTTGAGTAGACACTACTCGTGAACTGTGGGATGTCCAGTGAGATTGATGCCAAATCATTCTCGTCATTTTTAACTAATTTTAATTTGTCTCTCATTCAACACGAGTGACAGCAGTGACATACTTATTAATGTCACTTAAGTTTGAAGGCTCAAGAGGAGAATCCTCTACCGAAAATTAATTGCATTTTTGATTGACAAGTTCAGCGTTCTTGTTACTTTTCCACTTTTATGAAGTCGTCATCAGTCAATTTATCGTGTTTAGCAGTTTAGATACTTTGAGATGATATGTAGTTGCGAAAATAAATTTTGACAGAAATATAAATCAAATCATACTCCACAAAAAATAATGATTTAGGAATTATAAACGTGATGTCATGCATGCAGTTTATCCTACCATTCCAAGAATTTAATCTCACATCTCAGTGCCGCAGACGGGTAGGTCAAAAAGGTGACGATTAAATTGAGACAATCTCTCTCTAAATTAACTGAGAATCAGACATCCCGATTTAATTGTTGGTTACCTTTCTTTTTCAGCCAAGATATTTCCCAAAAATACCCTTTAGAGTGTGACCTACTGTTTCAGATTTTTAAGTAGACCCCGAGTATGCCGCCGAAGGGTAGGTCAGTGACCCGACGAGTAATCAAAATCCTATCCTTTCAGAAACCAAGCCTTGAATTTTGATAGCGGTGAAGGCCATCCGAAGGGGGCCGAAATCAAAGCGGCATGAGGCGTCACCATTCTCTCACGTGCTTGTATCAATAGTAGAGGCAGTGGGGTCGGTTTTCACCTTTCCCGCTCCCACTCGTTATTTTGAAAATTAGATAGTCTTATTAGGATTTTAGAATTTTGTAACAATCCAAAAACAATAAATCATAAATATTTAATTTAATCCTCCCACTAGTTTATCGGATCCAAATACCGTCTAACTAGTGTCACTATATTCACGATTTTCCAATTTTATGGATTTATAAATTCTTTGTGTAGACGCTACACAATTAAAATCACCAAGAATTTTTTAATCCTAATATATTAGGACTTATGAATTTCCCACCAAATCGAAAAACAAGAAATCACAAATTTAAAGGTCCCACTATTTTGTCGGTTCCAAATACCGTCTAACTAGTGACACTATATTCATGATTTTCCAATTTGTCGATTATTTAGAAATCTCTTGTGTAGTCACTACACAACAAAAATTCACCAATGAATTTTAAAGTCCTAATTTTATCAGGATAAAAAATTTAGGATCTCAGAATTTTCCAATAATTGAAAAACAATAAATCACGAAAAGCAATCACCAACTTATCGGTTCCAAATACCGTCTAGTTAGTGTCCTATCTTTTCACGATTTTCCTAATTTTTTGTTATCGAAATTCTATTTATGTAGACACTACATAATCGAAATTCTCAAAGATTTTTAGATCCCAAAATCAAACTTACCGAGTAAATTTTTATTTTTATTATGTGAATTTTATTTCCCGATAAAATTCTGTTTCCTTTAATTAATTTAATTTATTATTAATTTAAATTAATTATCGTTTTCATACATGTCTAATTAATGTCAATATTAATTTTCTACATGTATGCATATGCTAGGAGTGGAATTCATGAATATGATGCATGGCATGGTTATATCACATAAATAATCACAAAAAGAAAATAAATGTGAAAAATAAACCACTAAGATGGACCGTTGGTAACCCCGTATCTAATCTATAAAAGGAAAAATAAATAAATAAATAAACCCTACGTTTAAAGGATTTACTAATCTTCTAATTTATCTCGCCGTGTATATCATTTAGCCGCCCCATTTCTTTAACAAAAACCTTCCAGCCGAGTTGGTCCGCGGCAGCCTGGGTTCGAATCCCAGCTGCTACAAATTTTTATTTTTTTTCATTATAAAACTTCAAGCTTTCTGGAAAAATAATGAATAAAAACAACGTGTCCAAGGAGTGTCGAACCACTGCCGTCAGGACCTGTGGTTGCTGTCCCAACCACTATGCCACCGCAATGTTTGTGATATGTTCTTCAAAATAATTTATATTCTATGGAGCCGCCGAGTTGAACCAAAATTTAATTACTAGAAAATTAAATTACAACAAATAAATTACATAATTTCCAACACCCAGAAAGATTTGGGTTTACAATAGATCTAACGGTAAACAAGTACTAACCCCAATCCAAGTCGTCAACCAAATCATTCAATCACGCATGAATATTATAAACGTATAAAAGATGCAATTTTTATTCAATTCCACTCCTTATTAATTAATTATGCAATCAAGATCGCAAAATCGATTTAACCTTGCTCTGATACCACATGCTGGATATACAGAAACCCGAATCCGGATCCGATCCATAATTGGATCGTCAGATCTGATTCACAGCACCGATCGAGACACTCGATCTTGCACAGTGGAAGCTACGAATTAGATTCCTTTACGATTTTACCATGATATGATTCGCATAATAAATTAATCTACAAAAAGGTTTGTAGATTTACCCCAACCGGAGAGAAATAGGTAATCGACCAAAGGGAGAAGCCGTGATCTTTCGAAATGAATCTCCTAGCGACGACTGGTGGACGTCGATACTCGCCGTAGAACCTCCTCGAATATGCTCAAGAAAAACCATAGGTTTTTCTTCTCTTAATGACTAAAATGAGAAACTAATTTTTCTCTTCTTTTATTACTATGTGGCGCCAATTATTTGTGTCTTTTGTGCTAGGACGAACTCTCTTTATATAGGAAAATAACAAGTCAAGAGAGAGTTATCATTTTCACACCACAATTACCCCCATAAGAAAAAGATATTTGCCATAAGATAAGAGATAATTCCCAAAAATCAATCTCTTATCTCTTTTCCATTATTTATCTAACAAATAAATAATTAATTAATCACAGATGTGACATAATCTAGGAAAAATTTCTTTTCCTAATTTTCTCACTATGTGTGGCGCCACCTTGCCATTTATTTTAATAGAAAATGTCTTCTCTATATTTCATATTATTTTCCAAATAAATAATATTGCATATTCATTAAATAGACCAACTATTTAACTTATTCTCGAGGTTCCATAATACGAGAAAACACTCGCGTGTTAGGAGCCAACCCGGGGACCATTGTACTCTAACCAGTAGCTACAATAAAATGAATAAAATATTCATCGAACAGAATATTTCTACTCAACTTATTAATTCCGGAATTACGCCACCATAAATCCAAAACTGAACTCTATCGATTATAGATATAACTTATTCTCAAAACATCGAGTCGAGTCGATAAGTGTCCATTGATATAATCATTACATACAGATTAACCCTCTTCAATACATCTTATCCTTATTTACCATTAACCCACTAGTGATCAATTAGTTCATAACCAATACGAACTCCCGGAATCGATCAGTTTCTAGGATTAACAAATAAGGGGATTGTCTTTCTACTTCTCGCATGAAGGAATGGATTCCATATCTGTGAGACACACACTCCTCACTCATTCTAGAATAGTGCCAACGTGAAAGTGATTCGGACCGCGCCTCTTAGCGATCCTTAACGAACACATCAAACCCTATCTTGAAACAAATAGAAGTTTGTAATCACTTCCGGATTAAGGTTAATCCATATATAATCATCTTGTGATTTAATGAGATTTCTCAATCACGGAATTATATGAGAAATACAGATTAAATCGGTCCAGTCCTCTATGACTACATCATATATAAATGACCCACTTAGACAACCAATGTCGAAGGTCCGGATAAGACGGTCACACCATAAAGTGTTCTGGGCGCATTAATGGTGGTTTAATCAATAGACCTCATACTTCGATTAAGTTCACAACGGACTAATAGTTCAAGTGTATCACCATAAACTTAATCATCATGTGTAACACACACTAAGTTATATGGATACATATGATACGACTTGGGGTTTTCAGCAGTGTATTAAATATAAGCACAAAGCAAATAATAAGATGAGAATAAATCTGTCATTTATTAATTATAAAAACAATTACATAAACTGTCTTTCGGGCACTACTTCCCACAATCCCCCACTTGACCGTATAGACAAGAAACAATTGTCTTTCGTGCACTATATCTAACACCGCCGCCACCGCAGTTGCAACGGTCTATATCGCAGTTGCGGGACACTTTTATGTTACCCTAAGTCTGGAGATTCAGCATCAGCTATGTGGATCGACATGTTTAATTAACAGTAGGTTAGATCTAGCCAATCTGCTTATTGTATTAGTAAATTAACATGAAGCACTTACAAGGTGAAGTGTTAGTTATGACATATTATGGATAGATATCTAGGAAGGTGCTAGTCAATCCACGATAGTTGCTTAGGGAGGTTGATAAGTCCACAATTAGCGATGATTTGGAGTGTAGTTTATAACTATTTTCTCGAGAGATACGCTTTTTTGGGTTTGTTTTTGTTCATTTTCATGTTTAAGGAGCTCGAAAAAGAAATTGATGAAATGATGGATTTATTGGCCGTAAGAGACAAATTTTGAGAAGTGAAGAATTCGAGAATTAAAGTTTGACGATTTTCATTTTCTGATGATGACGGGATCCCGACTATTGCGAGAAGACGAAAACGGCCGCCAAGACCCAAGTCAAGACTCCACTTACGACCTGGATTTCATGGATTTAATTCTCACATTTTTCATGGGGTTTTATTTATGGATTATTTTCATTATTAGGTATTTTATATTATTATTGTACCTTTTTTATTTATTAAATAATACCAACTCCCAAAAACTAAGGAGGACGACGTGAAAATAGAAAGGGGACGTAGAACATGGACGGTAACTTTGTGCTGAAACATTCGTTTTTCAGAATTCAGTCGACTTGGTTTTCTTGGCTCTAGGTTTTTTTTCTTTCATCAACAACTCAATTACTTTCTATTTTCTACAAAACAATAAGGTATTCTGAATTATTTCTTGATCTTTTTATTATGCCGGTGAGTAGCTAATTCCTTGTTTTCCAATTAAAGCATTATTAATCCCTTGATCATGCAATTGTGAGATCGAATTGGTTTCTATCCTCGTTGAATTTTTAGTATTCTCTTGTTTCCTGTTCTTAATGAATCAAGATTAAATAACTGAATTAATTACTACTGCAGGGTTTTTAGTTTAATTGTTTAATCGAATACCAAAAATCTAATCGAGAAGATTCTCACAGATTTGATTTTTAGTGGTGAACAACACATTGCCTACCGGTTCGTAGTCCATAGAATTTCTTGTTGTGGAAATAAGTAATCTAGGTTAAAGTTAACCCGATGTGTGTTAATACCTAGAATAAGGTTTTTCTAAGCATTAATGCGATTGTTCTCACCAAACCTCTGGCGATTGTTGTGTGCTACACAGTTATAGTATAAGTAGCGGCGATTGTCGTGCTTATCGAAATTAAGAAAAATTGGTTGATTGGAGATTGTCGGCAGCTATAACTAAATCTATTGCGAGTTCAACGAGTAATTTATGCATCAATGATCAGTTGAACTGATCAAAGGAGAAAATAATGGCTTAGCTGAAATCCTCTTAAATTGATTTTTCCTACATTATTTGCTTCATTCTACTTCTAAATTTCCGCCAGTATTTAGTTATACAAACTTTGTGATTTTAAACTTAATTTTAAAGTTATCTTACGCAACTTGTTTTTATTAATGTTCTGGTAAAAAAATAATCAGTTGTTCCTCATGGGATCGACTCTGAATGACCATGTACTAGTTATAGAATGAGAAGGTATTTAATTTTGGTGGTTTAACGACACACCAAATTTTGGCGCCGTTGCCGGGGAACGGTGAATTTATTTATTTTTGGAACTTACTGCACTGATTGTTTCAGTTTATGCCTTGGTCCTCGAGAACATGTGAATTGATATTTGATCTAGAGATAGAAAAGACAACCAAGAAGCTCACTAAGTGACAAAAGAAGCTAAAAGGCAACTCAAGGATTCAACGTCTTCCCCAAGTTTATTTAAAGCTGATTCTTTAGGAAATTCATCATCTGGAGAAGAGGCATTTTCATAAACAGATGCAGAAGAAATGGCAGAAAATCAAGGCCGAATCAGAATCAGAACAAGAATCCGAACATTGTGAATCAAAATAATGTTCAGGCACTTCATGCACCAAGGCCTGAAAGAACACTCTGAGAAATGGCCGGCCCTAATGTAGGCCAGAATCCTCTATGCATTGCTTTCCCCGAAAATACCAGCCCTTTGATCTGAAGTTTTCAGTGATCCAGTCATTGCCTAAATTTCATGGACAGATAGGTGAGGACCCGTATAAACATTTGAGAGATCATCAGTTGTCCTGCACCACCAAAGACTGCAACGTATGACCGAAGATGAAATGAAACCGTGAACATTTGCTTTGACACTAGAAGACAGAGCTAGAGATTGGTTCTACTAATTACCTTCAGGATCAATCACCGCATGAGATGCCATGAGATCAAAATTTTTGGAAAGATTTTTTCCTGTATCCCGAGCTGCCAACATAAGGAAAGATATCCGTGGGATTAGACAAGCACCAGCGAGCCTCTTTTTCGACATCGGGTAGAGGTTTAAGTAGTTATGTGCCAGTTGTTCTCAGCATCAAATTCCCGAACAACTATTGATTCAATATTTATTTGAGGGATTATTGAACCATGAAAGAACCATTATTGATGCTGCAAGTGGGGAGCATTTGTGAATCATACTTATGAACAGGCTTGCGTATTAATTGAGAATATGGTATCCAATACCCAACAATTTGGCACAAGGCAGGATACGCCTAGGACGGTGAATGAAGCTATCTTGTCAACAATTGATCATAGGCTGGATACATTGACCTCTATAGTGGAGAAGATGGCAACATGACAAGTTAAGCAAGTCTATGCATGTGGAATCTGCAACATGGTTGGACACCCTACTGACATATGTTCAACTTTACAAAAAGAAGGAACTGAATAGGTTAATGTTGTAGGCGGTTATCAAGGGAAAAACAACAGAGAAGATATGATCCCTACCCAAACAGCTATAGAACACAATGAGCCCAACCACAGATTTTCCAAGGAGGCTGAGCCCCAAATTTCCTACCAATTTCTCAGTAGAGGATATAATGAAAACTATGACATGTGCCCTCCAACAAACTATTCAGCAAGAAAATCAGAAGCTTCATCAAAATATTCGGCAAGAAATTCAACAAGTTCAGAGTGAGTCGAGAGCGGGAGTGAGGAATCTTGAGATTCAATTGTCTCAGTTGGCAGCTGATGTAAACCAATTGAAGAACAGTCAAGGAAAGCTTCCTTCCTAAGTGGTGAATCCAAGAGAGAGTGTTAATATAGTGGTTTTGCGAAGTGGTATAGAATTGTCTGAGCCTACTCGAGAGAAAGTTGCTGAGAAAGTGCAAGTGGAGGATAATTCTAAGGAAATGATTTATGATGAGCAGTCTAAGCCTAAAACCAAAGATAAAGAACCAAAGATTGTTACCCCCCTCATTTTCCAGGCAGGTTGGTCAAGGCGAAAAAAGAAGATGAAGAAAAGGCCATGTTGGATACTTTCAAGAAAGTGGAAATCAATCTCCCTTTGTTGGAGGCCATTAAACAAGTGCCTATATACGAAAAGTTTTTGAAAGAGCTATTCACCAAGAAGATGAAGTTGAGGCCCAATGAAAGAGTGATGGCGGATGAGAACGTGTTTGCGGTCATACAACGTAAAGTGCCACCAAAATGCAAAGATCCAGGTAAGTTTACAGTTCCTTGCAACATTGGTAAGAAAAATATTGAAGGATAAATTCTAGACTTAGGCGCATCCATCTATGTTATGACTTTGTTTGTTTATAATAAATTAAACCTAGGACCTTTAAAAGAAACAAGGATTATAATTCAGTTGCCTGATAAGTCCAGTTCGTATCCTGAGGGCAAGGTTGAAGACGTTCTAGTGAAGTTTAATGGGCTTATATTTCTAGTGGACTTCTATATTATTGATGTGGATGATGAGTTCTCCCAACGACCTTCACCTATTTCTCTAGGGAGACCTTTCATGGAAACATCTAAGACTAGGATCGATATTGATAAGGGCATTTATACTTTTGAATTTGATGGTCAACTTGTTACATATAACATGTTTGATTGTAAGACATGCTCAAATACTAATGAGCTTGCGTTTCATGTTAGCGTCAATGATTGTCATGTTGATAAACCTGTTGAAACTAACCCTGAGAAAAATGAGCTTGAGTTGTTGTGCCTAGAAAGTTTAACATGTGTGGATGGTAGAAATTGGGAGGATGATGCATCATTTAGACTTGCATCTAAGGGAGCACTATACACTCCCGATGTTGCTTTCTAGGGAAGAGACAAGAAAGTGACGCTAAGAAAAGCGAGAACTTTAAGTGTACCATCACAAGAAATTCCAATCCAAGTGTTCAAGGGAGGTACAAGGTTTATGGTGAGCAGTGAGCAATGGTCGTTTGACGCAAAGCTGCAATTGATGCCAGGTAAGTTAAGGTCATTCTTTGGTGAACAGCATGTCGTTTGAGCGCGTAAGTTCGTCTAACCAAGGACGTTAAACATGGCGCTTATTGGGAGGCAACCCAATGTTTGGTGTTCGTTCTTGTTTTCTTTGTTTAACCATGAGAAAAGGAGAAAATTGCACGTGGGTGGAGTTTTTGGTGTCTATCTTGCAGTTTACAACGAACGGATTCTTGGACAAGATCCGGGTGAATGGCTATGCACGTCGAGATAGAGGCACGAGTTGACGAGACCGTTTAAAAATGGAGGATTTTTATGCTATGGATGGAATTATTTTGTGCAAAAAGGGTAAATTGTCATTTTTTGGATCCCAGAAAAAATGGCCTGCGCCAATCACAACTCTAGTATTTTTCAGCAAGAAAGGATCCCATTGTGAGTCATATCTGGGATCCCAAAACACGTGGGTCGTGACAAACATAGTCCCAGCATTTATGCCTATCAGCCATGGTGTGAGGAATTGGGGATCCCAACTTTATTGTTGAGTGGAAGGCGCTCCTATTCAAGCACGCAGGTATTAAAAAAAAAAGAGACAGATCATTGTTATTCAAACTGGGGCTGGTATGGACAGGGCGATTTTTGGTAAATACAGAGTAAATATGTCGCTAAAAATCTTTTTTACGACACATACCAAAAATCGCGCTGTCCATACCGTGAACCCAACTATTGTGCTTATTGGGAAGAGAGTTCCCAGCACTTTTTCTATTCCGTTCAGCTTTATAAAAAAAAATTAAAAAATTGTTAGCTCATAATAAAAGATTTTCGTTCTATTTTAAAAGAAAAAGACAACAAAAAAAACAATTAAATAGAAGAAAGAAAAGGAAAACGATAAGATCGACCAAACTATTTCCCCCACCCTTTCTTCTTCAACGCCTCCTCCTTCCTTCCCCTGCACACCAATTTTTATTTTTTTAGCAATATTAGGTTTTAATCAAACTTTTACTCCTCGTATATAATTTTTAATCCAGTTTGTATTTTTTTATTGATTTAAGAACAAAACTTTTTCCTTCGGACTATTTTGCCCTTTCTTTTAATGGATATTTGTCTATAAGAACTAGTTTAAGTACTTAATAGACATTTAGGACACTAAGGAATCTTAATTGTTTATAAGGACACAAAATGAGTAGCTAGACAAAACTATTCTTTTTTTTCCTGGAGCTAAAAATGTTTTTTTTTTAAAATTTATTTTCTGGACGTGAATTATTTTTTTTTTTTTTAATTTTCCTGGGCGCGTTTTTTTTTATCTTTTTCTTGGCCGTGTTTTTTTCCTAGACGTGATTTTTTAAACGCTAAAGAGACATCGTGGTGTCTCTTCATCATGGTATCTCTGCATCGAGGTGTGTCTCGCATCGCGTGTCACTTCGTCGCGTGTCTCTCGATCACGGTGTCACTTCATCGCGTGTGTCTACATCACGGTGTCTCGCAATCTTTGTTTCACTTCATCGCGGTGTCTCTCGCATCACAAGGTGTCACTTCATCATCGTGTCTCTCAGATCGCGTGTCACTTCATCTAGGTGTCTCTGCATCACGGGGTCTCTGCATTGTGGTGTCACTTCATCGTGGTGTCTCTGCATCGCGGTGTCTCTGCAATGCGCTGTCACTTCATCGCAGTGTCTCTGCATCACGGTGTCTCTTAATCACGATGTCTTTGCATCGCGGTGTCTCTACATCGTCAAATGTTTTAACATTGCGATGTCTCTGCAATGCGGTGTCTCTGCATTGCGGTGTCACTTCATCGTGGTGTCTCTGCAATGCGGTGTCACTTCATCACGGTGTCTCTGCATCACGGTGTCTCTTAATCGCGATGTCTCTGCATCGTGGTGTCTCCGCATCGTCAAATGTTATAACATCGCGGTGTCACTTCATCACGGTGTCTCTGTATCAGGGGTGGTCACTGCATCACGGTGTCTCTGCATTTAGGGTGGTCACTGCATCGGAGGTGGTCACTGCATCGAGGTGGTCAATGGATCTAGGGTGGTCAATGCATCGCGGTGTCACTTCATCGAGGCGTCTCTGCATCGCGGGTGGTCACTGCATCACGGTGTCTCTACATCTGGGGTGGTCACTGTATCACGGTGTCTCTGCATCGGAGGTGGTCACTACATTGAGGTGGTCAATGGATCTGGGGTGGTCAATGCATCACGGTGTCACTTCATTGAGGCGTCTCTGCATCGCAGTGTCAATGCATCGAGGTGGTCACCGGGGAAAAAAAGAACGCCCAGAAAAAAAGAAGCCATTAAAAAAAATTACTAGAAAAAAAACACCCAAACAAAATACGCAATAAAAAAAATACGGCCATAGAAAAGAAAAAGGAAAAAAAAACATTAAAAAAAACAAAAGCAAAACAAAGTTAGGGTAGTTTGGTCCATGTACTAATTATGCACCCTTATAACAAATAAGATTCCTTAGTGTCCTATTTGCCTAATTAAGTCTAATATGTGTCCTTTTGGACCTTTGCCCCTTCTTTTAATCCCTTTACAATTCCTAAATATTTTTTTTACAGCAAATCACTCCCCCCCGTCGCCACTCTCCACTCCCGCCCTTCATCTACCCTCACTCTCCGTATAAGCACAGACCGACGACGGTGGCCGGCGGCAATTCTCCTCCCCAAATAAAAAAACCCTTCATACTGCTCCGACGCCGGTGAATCTCGATCTTTGAAGTGGAAAATACTGCTGTATTGCACAATCGAATGGAGTATTTCTCGATCTCGTGGACAATCGGCTGTGTTTTCATCTCCATTCTTTTTATATCGTCTCAAATGTCAAAAATCATTGCTTGACCGCCGCTCGTTAAATTAAAGCTGATAGAAACGGTATATCAACTTCATCTTCTTTTTATCAATCTCAAAAAACGTTGTTTAGAATGATACTACTAGCAGTTTCGAATGAATCGAAAATTTAGTATTTGGTTTTTACAGATTTGTGTGCTTAATTTTGCAAGCCAAACTATGTTTGTTGTTGTGGGAATCATTTTTTTAAAATTTGAGGAAGTGGGAATTGTTTTCATTAAAAGAAAATTGAATTTTTATTCCATTTTTAGATTTCACTAACCAACACTAGATGTTTGATAATGTGATGTGCTTTGCTAGAATCATTTTATTTTTCGTGATCATTTGGCTCGTTTATATCATATGTATTTGGATTATTACACATTTGAGTTGATGAATTCTTTTTGAGGTTAGACGATTTTGAGAGATTCGATATTTGATTGATGATTGACATTGGATGTTTTGTGAGTATGTATATGAATTGTCATTTTATTTCTTAATCTACAGCACAAAGAATTATTATGATTCTATTACCTTATTGGGGTTTGCCATTGGTGTATTAACCTGAGATTGGTTGTTCAACGGAGAGGTTCACGGCGAGAGCGTGGTTCGATCTTTAGAGATCAAAACTAATATGCAGTTATTACTTGTTTCTGGGCTAGATTTAGCTTTTGGATTGAAATCAAGTTTTCACCTCCTTCTTTTTGGTTTTTGTGTAATGTCTAAAACCCGGGTTTTGGACATTTCAAGTGTTATAAATTCTGAAAATCCATGTATTAAGTCTGGAAATTATGGAAATTCGCCAGATTGAGTCTGGGACCGTTCCTCGGGCAACTAGGGTTGAGGGGAATCCCAAAGCAGGTATTGAAACTGCCATGGTATATATTGAAGCTACCATTGTCAACTCTTTTGATAACCATGGCGCTGAAACTAATAGTTCTGTTGAGAACATGAATAATGGTAAGTCTGTTGTGGTTTATAATATTGTTGATCCCACAGTTTAAGGGTTGGTTTAAGGATGCATCTATGATGTTTTAAAGAAGATTGATTGTGTTGTTCACTTGGTTCATATCATTAAGCTTTGTAATACGCTAGTTTTGGGGGTGTTACTGTGTTACTGTTAATATCACTATGTATTGTTCGTAAAATGTGTTATTGCATGTATATTATGTCTTTATTTGGTTTTAATCTTTCCTTACTTTCCAGTATTTATTGTGGTGTGGTTTTGGCCTGGGTGATTGAAGGTTGTTGATTCAAATGGTGAGGCATTGTTGGTGTGTTTTTTCCTTTAGAAAATGGAGGAGCCTAGATTCTCTATTGACGAGGCCGAGCTGCTTCTATTTAATGTATTTTCTGCTTCATACATCTTTCATGAAGTTTGATGTGGTGCTGGTTTGAAGGTTAAAGGTCTATAGATGGTAAAACAGATAGCTTTGGTCTTCAACAAGTTGATGAATGTTTTAGTTCTCCTGATAGGCTTTTTGAATATATCCAATATTATAAGGCTTTTATTCTCTTGCTTCCCCGGGAGTTGCATCTCCATAATGCTTGATAGATTGTTTCATTACGATATGAAGCATTTTTTGATAGATTGTTGTATTACGCAATGTTAATGGTGATATTTTGTCTATTAATAAAATGTGTTACTGTTACTGTTACTGTTACTGTGTTAGTGTAAATGATGCGATAAAATTCAGATTTCAAATATTACGTCGAAAGGGTATCAAATGAGGTCTCAAATGAAGATAAAAAAATATGAACTTTGGTAAAACAATTTTGATGATTGGTGTTCTAAATCAAAAGTTACGGTCGTTTATAAGAAAAACGCTCCGGTTAATGCAAATATTAGTTCGGCTTTCAAAATTTACGTCAGAAGGGTATCGTATTTGGGCTCAAATTAAAGAGCAAAAAAAATATGAATTTTGGAGAAAAAATTTCGATAATCGGAGTTTTAAATCAAAAGTTTACGGTTGTTTGAAAAAATAAAACCAAACCTAAAGCGGAAGAAACTGAAGGATATGCGCGCGTCCCTTTAAAAAGGGTATTTTTGTCCAACTGAATTTTTTTTGTCCTTTTTGCAACTAAAAAAAGGAGTGTGTCCTATTTATTTATTTTGTAATTTTTTTGTCATTTCCCTCAATCCCTTTTTTTTAATTTCTTTTCTTTTCTCCATTTTTTCTTCACCACCACTGTTAATAAAAATAAAAATAAAATCTCCCCCCGTCTTTTTTCCACCATGGGTCGAGGTACCCGAACCACCAAAAACCCACCGGAAACTTTGCCCCGAAGTCCGGTAGCACCACCCCCGGCCGCCACCACCGCTCTCCTATGTCCACCCCCACGTCCACCTTCACGTCTCGTGCACCTCTAAAATCTTTATTTTTTGATAAATTGTTGTTGCCACTAACTCTGTAGGTAGCCATCCGGATGAAGAGGCGAATGGTGATGCGGCGACACAACATTTTAGAGATCATACCAAGGAATTGCAAGAGGAGGTAGCGAGTTTGAGAGCAGAGATTCACACATTGAAGATAGCGCTTAATGATGTGTCGACTACTATCTCAGCCGTGTATGATGCCGAGTGCTGTTCTCGCTCCCCTTTATTTTATTTTATTTCATATTTACATTAGCACTTCTAGCATATCATGTTAGTTGCATATAATGGCATATTTTGCATTCTTCCTCACTTTTAGCATACATTGGGGACAATGTATGATTTGTGTGTGGTGGAGCTTTTCATGCATTTGCATACAAAAATTGCATATTTTGGACATATTAGGACCTCATAAGCACCGAGTATGCATTTTATGACACTTTACCATTTTTTTCATAAAAACTGTGTGAAGTAATAATAATCCATTGGTAACAGACCAATGCAAACACACATTTTTGTTGATACATGCTACCTTATATGAATTGTTTGAGGACTTTGGAGGTAACATAAATTGAGCCCGAACAAAAAATCACTATAAAAAAAATGATTTCAAGTAGCCAAAGAGCGCACTTGCTCACATTTTCCTTTGAGTGGTATACACACTTTCAATGACATTCTAGAATTTGCATTGACATGCATTTGGAGACCACACTTTTTCACGGTCAGTGCACTTAAATGATTGAGGCACCTAGGATTTCCCCTTTCTAGACTCACTTTTATTGGCCTACCCATATTTTATACCCCTAGTGAGCCCCGTCTAGCCTGGCCTCTTTCATTGACTAAACTCTAGAAATTAAACACTCGGCCTTTTTCTTACGATATCCCCTCTTTTGTTGACCCTATCGTCAAGAGATTGTATGAAAAGTTGCATGAAGTTAATTTCAAGGGAGTACCATGAACTGAATAACTAGTGAAGTATGACTGTTAGTTGATGTGATTCGTATTGAAAATTTTGAAGAAAAAAAGGGGTTGCAATGAAGAAGTGTTTTATATATTGTTAAAGAAGTTTTTTTCTGAGCTCATGTTTTTTGCAAACTTCTTTGGATGTTGTTGTTTGCACTTCAAATCTTAAGATGTTGTGATAGAAGTTGGAGTCATATAGTGTGTTTCAATTGGAATCATTCTTGGCGACTACATGATTATGATGTTTACATTAATACATTCTTCTTGACATTTTAGCCCCATATTTCCCCTATCTCCTACCTTGTTTTCAGTCCCTGGCCCCGTTACAACCTTAATAAAGACCTCATGATTTGTGCATTGGATTTTGAGTACATAGTGGTGGAGATTTGATTGATATGCTAACATATGGTAATGCTTGGTTGTGTGTTGATTTTTGAGAGAGAGTGAAGTGTCCCTATACATTATATTGAGAGTTGTACCCGTGAGGACAAGTTGAGACTCCTTTATTTTGTCACTTTAAAGATCATGATCGAGTGAGTTAGGGTTAGTTGTATGAACACTAGTGTGTGGTGTGTCTTGCTTGAGTATCCTTTGATTTGCATTATAAAATATTGGGATGATGAGACAGTTGGACGGGCGTCATTATTAGAATTCTTTCGGTGGTTTGCATTCATGTAGTGTTAGATCATGCATGTAGGATTTAGGCTCGTGCATTTTTTCTGTTGTTATTTTTGGATGAGAATGCATTACTTGAGGACAAACAATTGTCTAAGTGTGGGGAAGTTGATAAATCCATTCGTATTTTGATTGTATACCGTATATGCCACACATATTTATTACAATGAGAATCCCTAATTGTGTATGAACAGAATAATTGCAATATATTCTACAATGAATACAGTATATTCCACAATAAATAAGTATATACACCTAATATAAATAATAGCAATTCTATCTTTATTAGGATATTTCTCATATATAAAGGAAGCACTGTTGTATCAATTTATTGATCAATCAATAAAACATCATTTTCGGTCTTCTATTACTTTTCAAAAAGAGTTTTGATTTTCTTCACATACATTTGGAGTATGAAAATTTCACATACATTTGGAGTATGACAATATCAAATCTTCAAGCAAAAAATTAAAAAGAGAGTTGAACCAATAAATAAATTCCCATGTATGTATATGTAAAAAAACATCATCAGTTGAACAATCCAAAACGAACCGGAACATATCCACCCTGAAGCCAACTCTCGGCTTGCAAGAAAGGTCCAACAGTAAAATTCATGGCATCTTCTTTACTAATCACTTTATGCCCTGTCCATTTCACTCGACCATTCACCTCAGCTCCTGGACCTTTATTGTTGTACTCAGCATAATAACAAGTATCTTTTCCGAAATCCGTTTGATCCCACGGTAACCATCCTTCAGGATCAATCAAATCCTCGATATTACTTTCCATCACTATCGTTCTTGAATACTCCTTCCATGGCCTCCCTAGATAGCTCTTGAATTTCGCCTTTTCTGGCTCCAGTGTCTTATCTGCTAAAATGTCGCAATTGTGTAACACGATTCCCGTTGATTCTCGTTTGTCGATCCTGCCTTGTGCCGTGACAACGTTTTGTTGATTATCCAATGGTTTTCTTAAATACATGTCGCAGTTCTGGAATACAGCAGCCGCGTCTCCAAATATGAAATCGACGGTTCCTGTGATGTAACAGCTGCGATAATATTGTCTGTGGGCTTGTACATACAGAGTGTCTTGGTAGCCTTCCATCCGACAGTTCAAGAAAATTGAACGGTCGGATTTAACTCTCAGTGCAACTGCTTGATGCTTTTCTGGTCCTGCTGTGTTTCTGAATCCTAGTGATTGAGCCATGAATCCATCTCCTTCTGCCACTGCAAAAATATTGTAAATTACATTTTATATTTCTACTACGCGTAGGAATCCAGTGCATGGATACACAATAATAAAGGAAGTATTTAATCATTTTTGTTATTGTCATCAACCTACCAAAGGTTGCAGTTTGGTACGTTGGTACTCCGTCCACAAAGTTTTTGTTTCCGGTGACAACGCTTTTTTGGGATCCTACACCATAGAGGGTAACATTAACCATCTTTTTAGTAACTACCACGTTCTCGTCGTATAATCCTTCCTTCACGAAAATGTAGTACCTGCAAAAAAAAAAAAAAAAAAAAAAAAAATTCACGATCAATACAACGAATTTTCATCTTAATCCATGCTGTAAGGTAAAAGGGAAGATCGAAAAAAAGAAAGAAAAAGATACGTACCGTCCTTCATAGGTTTGAGGAATTGCAGCTAGAGCATCAAAAATGGTTGTAAAATTTCCTGAACCGTCCTTAGCCACGGTAGCATTTGGTGTCTGTGTTGGAAGATCGGCCTTCAACATTCTCCTATCTTCTTGATCCATCCATGTTGGAAGACGGTCGTCCGTCTCTAAAGGATGCAAGAGAGGCCTTTTAGACAAAAGGCGGCGTTTGATATCGATTGATCCAAGCATAGAGGAAGCTTCGGAATTCAATGCAAGAGAATTGCTTGTAAGTTGCTTCACAACTTCTAACGATTTCTCGATTCTACTTTTTTCCTCTCCTTCAGGGATTCCATCGATACATGTTTGTTGGTAAGACATAACTGCACTTAACCAATTGTCCAATTCCGGCTTTAATTTGTCCAGATCTTTTCCATCAATGCTAGAAACCGAGCTGTTCAATTCATCTTTTGCGTCGTTTAACAATGTCATGCAATCATTCAATGCTGCCTTTTTCATTGGATCGTCGATCTTGATTTCATTAACGGCGGTTATAGCCTTATCTACACCCTCATTAGCTGCAGAAATCGAGGCCTTGAGAAATTCTCTTGGTCCCGTAGCTGATGCATTAGCTTGTAACGCGTCAAGAGGCTACTCGGCATGCCTCTTGATAGTCTGTCAAGGCGCATACCGCCTTGACAAAGAATATCTACCCACAGGACTTGGTGCCGGGGCCGCTTCTGCTTTTACATTACCGTGGTGCAGGTCCTGTGGCATTGTGCACCTCCGGGGCAGGAGCGGGATGTTGTTTATTCTCGGAGGGAGCCGCTTTTTGAGGGGGGCTGCTTTTCGAAGGCGGGGTCTTGTTATCTCTTCTAGTTGGAGTGGTTTTTTCATTCATGTGACCATAAAATGTTATTGCAGCAAAAGCAGCAGCTCCAAGGAGAACGATCACAACAAATGACACAACAGCTATCGTGACTCTTTTTCTAAATCTCTGCTGCCGTACAGTTCTTCGACGTTCTTGAATAAGATCGAAATCTTGAAACGCCATCGTTTTTGTATTAAAAAATACGTAATCTTTAGGCAGACACTCTCTGCCTTGGATTGTTTAACCAAGGCAGAGGTTGTAATTGTTTTTTTTCAAACTGAAAAAAAAAAAAAGTTGTCTGTTCTTTCCCTTCTTGTTTTCAATTCTGATTTTTATTTTTTTGTTCTTATTATTGGCTTTCGTTTTGATGGGTTATGGAATTTTCATCTAAGATTAGCTATGATGGTATGGAAAGGAGAGATTTTAGGACATCCTACACAATATATCCACCACTCTCAGTGGATGGTTTATGCACACAAACAAGGCCGTGTTTGCCGCGGATTTTCACCCATTTTTTTGTTTCTTTGTTTTAGTTAACAAGTGGTCAACTAACGGATTTCCAGAGCAAAGAGTGGAGAACTTTTTCCATTTTATATTGACCAAACAAAGATAAAAAATTTATAAACAAACTACGACCTACATCTTAAAATATAAGTCATCATACAATTTTTTATTTGTATCGTAATATAAGGCATTCTACATTACCAATACAACATTTATTGCACCTTGACGGTTCCAAAAATCGTCGATGATAAATCCATGGCTATTCTCCTAAAAACAACCTGCAAAAGCTCCAAGAACAACATAAACGATAAAAAAAGAGGGAGTGTTTTGGTGGTGGTTTAGACTGGACTTGAGAAACAGTATCTCAAGCTGCCTACGTATCCAATGCATGTATTGGAATCATGTCTTCGTAGTTCCTTAGGGATGGTTTATATAGAGGAGAGTTATGCCCTAAGGCGCCGTGGGCCTTGTCCTTGTTGGACTTGGATTTCGTGTTCCCTAAGGAAAAAATAATTACGATTTAATCTCCTTAATTTTTAGGAGATAATTATGCATATATTTGACTGTCAGGTAATATGAGGGATTCTTCCCATATTTATCTGATTATCACACACGTGGGAAATACAATTGAGGATGGACTCTAGCCGACTTAGATGGCCCGAGCTGAACTGGCTGAACCCTTCTGTGTTTGGTCCAACCTACGGAGGTCGGGGAAGATAGCCGAGCTGGGATTAGCTCGGATTCTTGCGTGCATAAAAGGTTTGGTCCGAGAGGGACTTGAGCCGACCAAGAGGGTCGGGTAGGGGCATGTTTGATCACAAGTATGGGCCGACCTGGAGGGGTCGGAGGATGGTGACCGAGCTCATACAGCTCGGGTACTGGGGGTTCTGGCCTTGATGAAGGATTTTCTCTATCTTTATTTATTATTGTGCAGATGTGGAAGTGATACGTGAGTACGGTCAATTTTGGGCATCGTCAGAAGCCCCTCAGATCCAGCCGAGCCCATGGAGGCCGGATTGGATCTACCTAAGGTCGTAGCTCGGCCACGGTTCTCTAGACTTGAAGAGTTGATACGAAGCCTATTCTCGCCAAATTCGCCGAGTTATGTTGTAACTCTGATATGACTTTGTAGAATCGGCGTTTTAGCCCATGATGGTGGTTGCGCAATGGCGCTCAAGAACAAGGATGAAGAAAATGTCGCGTTTATGATTATGAGCTGAGCCGTAGAAGGCTGTCTATGTACCCTTAGCTTGTAAGGGATCAAGCCCAATTTACGTAGTTTCGACGATGAGAGCCCCATTTTGTCAAGGGTGTGATGCTACTATTCATAGGGCCATTAGTTGGTTGTCACCAGGCTGTTGGACGAGCTGGCAAACTGGGAAGCTGCCGAACCGAGATCGGTCTTAGAGTGCCGAGCTGAAGAGCTGGCGAAACGAGAGCCTTTGGTGAGCCGAGAGCTTTGAGGCTTGAGAGCGTCGTTTATGAACTTTGTTAGTTGTGTTGGCTTTGTTCGCGTTGAAGGATGGCGGACTGGAGGGGAGAGCGGGTCGAGCCCCCAGTGCTTTGTATCAAGCTAGCTGCTTGTTACCTCATTCCCGTGGCCTTGGATCACGATAGGAATCGTGGTGGTGCGAGGTGGGCTTGATCATGCTTGGCTTCGTCCGGCTTATTAAGGGGTGGACTGTCTGGGACGAGGGGCCTATCCGTTTCTGGGTTACATATGGGCCAGGTTCAGATCCATGGGCTCTTTCCGGAACTAGGGGACTTGGACTGATTCGACACATCAATGCCCCTGTACTCTTTAAACTTTCAGATGTGTAAACGAGAGTCATGGTGTAAAGTTGTAACGACTTGATACACTGTTTGTTGAGGTGACTTGTTCTAGAGTGATCTACTTAGATAACGTAAGGCTCATATAGCGTAGTGCACCGGTGTTATGCTTAGGTAGAGACCGGTTTTAAGCGCGTCAGGCTTGAGAACATGAGGCCACTATTTTGAGAAAATTTGCTCGGGGCGAGCTTTAAATATGATGCCGAGCCGGAGTCGGGCATATAAAAGATTTGCTCGAGGGCTTATCAGACTTACTTCTTGCGTTAAGCTTCTCGGTGAGCAGGGCCAAATTAGACTGACCTCTTGTGTTTGTCAAGCGGACGGGCTTACGATGCCACACTATTAAGCAGACTCAATGTGCTTTTTAGTTGACATAGGCTTGCTTGAGCCGGACATGCGGCTTTCGAGATTGTGTGTCCTACAGACTTTATTGAGCCCGGCTGTGGAACATAAGCCGGTCTCTGGGATGACTAATGTGGAGCTAGCTGACGCTAGCTTCAAGGCCATAGGATAAACAAGCTTTCTTTTCTTACTCGAGTGTTGTACTTTGATAGAGTTTCTTACTTGCAGGGAACCTGGATTGGCCAGGACATTTTCCCCGGGCTGGGAAAGTTTACTGGAGATTTGAAAAAGATTGCCGGCCTAAGGCAAGGTCGGCTTAACCATGTCTACACTTTGGGGGTGGATAAGGCAGAGGGTCAGATTGCTGACTTTGTCAGGGACAATCTCCCCCGCAAGACTTTTTATAAGTTGGGCATGGGTGCCGTTTATGACAACCGTCTGAAGGACTTTCCGGAATGAGTGGACATTGTGTCCGAGTACTCCTGCCGTGCTGCGGCTGCTCTTACCTTGGCTCTTGCTCTTTCCGAGCCACCATAGAGTCCAACCCCCGGTTCTTTTGTCAGAAGGCTTGTGGACTTGTAGTTTTTGTTTTGAAATTTTTATTTCAAATGAAATTGTAATCCGTACAATTTGATAACAGAATGAGTATTTTGTTAAGTTCTCAGCCTTAACTTTGTTCCGAGCACTTTTTTAAGTACTTGATTGAATCCGCACTTTCTTTAAGTGCTTCGTTAATGGTGAGGTATCTTGCCCTCCAGTATGCCATGCATTAACTTGTAGTTTTGGATGGCATACTAAAGGTTTTGTCATGTTTTTGTTCGGGTTTGTCCTACAGACAACGAATACAGCTAAGTCCGACTTGCAGACTTAATGACATTGGTTTACAAAATTCTTGAGTCCGACCCGTGGAGCTCAATTGAGTCCGACCCGTGGACTTTGGTTCGTGTCTGACTTGGGGACCTAATGAGCTTGTCCAACAAACTTTGCTACGTTTGTCCTACGAAGCTCAGTTCGAGTATGTCCTGCAGACTTAGAATTTATCCTTTTTATTTTGATGCTATGCTTTTGGTAGCCTCACTGACCTTTTTAATTTTGCTTTATGACCTTAGTTGGTCAGGAGG
The DNA here is from genome assembly GCA_026214975.1 of Gentiana macrophylla. Taxonomy (NCBI): domain Eukaryota; kingdom Viridiplantae; phylum Streptophyta; class Magnoliopsida; order Gentianales; family Gentianaceae; genus Gentiana; species Gentiana macrophylla. The sequence continues at coordinate 40,295,316 of CM047816.1, read as the reverse complement.
TTTCCCGGAGGTTGGGGGAAGCCTCCAAGGAGTTTAATGTCAATAAGAAGAAGATTTCCAAGTTGAGGCGAACCCGAGGGGAACTCAGGGGCACCGCCGAGCTCGAAGACAATGAGATAAAGGCTTTCCGGGATTGGCTTTCGGTCAAAGAGGTGGAGCTGAAGTCCGTGTCGGGCCAATTGGATGCGGAGACAAAGAGTAGGGAGCAGGCCGTGTCCGAGCTCCAATCAAAGTTGTCTGAGCTGGTGAGATATTTTTTTTATCCCGACGAGCCGGGTCTACGATGAGCGTGTGAAAGACTAAGGCGAGAGTGGACATTGTGTCTGTTGGTGCTTCCTCGGCTCTTTTTTCAGAGCCGCGGAATCTGACCCCCACGGCTTAGCTTAGGGGCTTTTCTGTTTTGTTTTTGTTTGAACACATTGTAAAATTTTAGCAATGAGAATTTTTGTTTTTGGAGATATACTTAAGCACTTAATTTATTTAGGTTGATTTTTTATTTTTAGCCTACGGCGAGCGAGGCTTAGGTCGAATCTGTCTTGCATATTTGATTTTAAGTTGGTTCTGTACTGCGGAGCTCGGGTGTACTCTTGATTAGTTTTCTTAATCAGAATTTTTAGTCTCTTGAGTGCTTTACAACTGGGACATCTTGCCCCTCAGTATGCCATGCACTAACTTATAGTTTTTGAATGACATACTTGGTTGTTTGTTTGTCTAATCCCGAGTATGGCCTATAAACTTAATTAATTGAATCTGTCATACAGACTTTATTAGTTTGGTCTTTGCTGATTAGGTTGAGTCCAACCTGTGGAGCTCAAGTGTCAACCATAGTGATTTGAGTGGAGTCCGTCCTGCGGAACTCGACTTGTCTGGCCTGCAAACAATTTAGAGGACATGTTTGTTTGGTCTGATGCAGGAGCGAGGATGTCATATTTTGGCGAACTGATTCAGAAGTTTTGCTGACTTCACATATTAAATTTCTGAGAGTTGGTTCAGATTTTTCAAACCTCACGTGTTTTTGGCTGAGCCCGACTTGGTGGAGCTCAGATATCATATTTTAAGGGAGTCAGAAGTATTTCTGACTATTTCAGTGAGTTTGAGCTTTTGATAAAATACATAATAGAATAAGTCAATATTACATTAAAATAGCGTTAAGGAGAACCTGATGGGACGATGTCATTATCGCGGGCTTGACTGCTTAGTGCACCAGAGGTGTTGTCGATCGTACCGATGTGACGATGGCGCGTAGAATTGTTGCATTCAGGGCGGCCAACTGCTTCGCATATTGTTGGACGAGCTGGGCCAGTTCGGACTGACTTCTAGCATAAAAGTATTGGATGAGCATGGCCGAATTGTGCTAACTTCTCGTTTTAAAGCATGGGGAGTAGGGCCGGGCTAGTGCTTGCTAGGAGTAGTAGCACCAATCGAGACACTCGATCTTAGCACAGCGGAAGCTTATGCGATTTACGATATGAAACATAACTAATTAATCATACGAGAAGGTTAGTAGATTTACCCATACCGGAGAGAGATGATAAAATCGACCAAGGGAGAAGCCGTGATCTTCTGGATTGTATCTCCAAGCGACGACTGATGGACGTCGATCCTCGCCGTAGAACCTCCTCAAATATGCTAAAGAAAAACCCTAGGTTTTTCTCCTCTTAATGACTAAGGCAAGAAACTAATTTTTCTTCCTTTTTATTATGATGGTGGAGCCAATTTATTGTGTAAATTGTGTTAGGATATAGGAAAAAGAACTAGTCAAGAGAGTTATCATTTTCACACCACAAAAACCTATTCCCATAAGGAAAAAATATTTTTCCCACAAAATAAGAGATAATTCCCAAAAAATCAATCTCTTAATTTTCCATTAATTATCCAACAAATAGATAATTAATTAATTACACATGTAACATAATCTAGAAAAATTTCTTCTCCTAATTATCCACATGTGGCGCCATTTTATGTCATTATTTTAATAGAAAATGTATTTTCTATTTTACATATTATTTACCAAATAAACAATATTTCATATTCATTAAATAGACCAACTATTTAATTTAATCTCGAGGTTCCATAAAACGAGAAAACACTCGCGTGTTAGGAGCCAAACCGGGGACCATGGACCTATAATCAGTAGCTACAATAAATTAAATAAAATATTCATCGAACATAATATTTCTACTTAACTCATTAATTTCGGAATTACGCCACCATAAATATGAAACTGAACTCTATCGATTATAGATATAACTTATTCTCAAAATGTCGAGTCAAGTCGATAAGTGTCCATTGATATAACCATTTCATATAAACTAAACCTCCATAGACTATACGTGCTGAAGTAGGATTATTTCCATAAACCTTGTTCACTACATCTTATCCTTATTTACCATTAACCCACTAATGATCAAATAGTTCATAACCAATACGAACTCCCAGGATTGATCAGTTTCTAGGATCAACAAATAAGGGGATTTCCTTTCTACTTCCCGCAGAAAAGAATGGATTCCATATCTATGAAACACACACTTCTCACTCATTCCAGAATAGTGCCTACGTGAAAGTGATTCGGACCGCGCCTCTTAGCGATCCTTAACGAACACATCAAACCATATCCTGAAACAAGTAGGAGTCCGTAATCACTTTAGGATTAAGGTTAATCCATATATGATCATCTTGTGATTTAATAAGATTTCTCAATCACGGAATTATATGAGAAATGCAGATTCAATCGGTCCACTCCTATATGACTCTCATTATATATAAATGCCCCACTTAGACAACCAATGTCGACGGTCCGGATAAGACGGTCACACCATAAAGTGTTCTGGGCGCATTAATGGTGGTTTAATCAATAGACCCCATACTTTGATTAACTTTACCACGGACTAATATTTCAAGTGTATCACCATAAACTTAATCCTCATGTGTGACACACACTAAGTTATATGGATACATATGATACGACTTGGGGTTTTTCAGTAGTGTATTACTTACAAGCACGAAGCAAGTAATAAGATGAGAATAAATCTGTCATTTATTAATTCTAAAAACAATTACATAAATTGTCTTCCGGGCGCTACTTCTAACAGTGCTGACTTCTCACATGAAAGATTAGGATGAGCAGGTCCAGGCTAGTGCTGACTTCTCGTTTTAAAAGCACGGCGAGCAGGGCCAGGTTGGGATGACTTCTCGTGTGATAGAGTTGCACATGTGTTTGTCCTGTAAAATCAATAAAGACCATGCGTAATGGAAAATAAAATAATAGTAAATCAACGTACAGTTTGCTTATTGGTGTAATCTGTTGGTGCCGAACTGAGGTCGGTCTTACAAAAGGCTCGCTCGAAGGTGAGTTCCAAATATGATGATGACCTGAAGTCGGACTTATAGAAGGCTCGCCCAAAGGCGAGTTCCAAATATGATGCCGACCTGAAGTCGGACTTATAAAAGCTCGCCCGAAGGCGAGTTCCAAATATGATGCCGACCTGAAATCAGACTTATAAAAGGCTCGACCGAAGGCGAGTTCTATATATAAGAAAGCTTGTCCCGACTCTTTAGGTCGGGAGAGTTCCAAAAACGAATAAGTGTGATCATGATAAAGTTGTAGAGATAAAACCCGATGAGAGCTTGTATGTTGAGAGCTCAAATCTGGGGACCTGGAGAGCTCGGTTCGGATCATGGAGAGCTGGGAAGCTCGGCTCGGATCTTGAAGAATAAGGAAGAAAACTCACAGCTTATTTTGGTGTTACCGCAACAACGCTTTGGCAATGATCGGGCATTGAATTAGGCTCCGATTGACATAAAATTTGGAAGACTTGTTCATCCCTCTTTCGTCTTTAATATGAACGGTGGAAATATTTTTTCAACGGCTCAATCTCTGGTAATTAGCCACCGATGTGACTGCTGCTTTTTTTATGATACAGCAACAGCAGCAAATTTACGGCAACGATCGGACCTTCAAACTGACTCCGATCGGCACAAAATTTGGAGATCTTCTTCATCCCTACTTCGTATTCAATTTGAAAGGTGAAATTTGCTTTTTAACGGTTCAATCTATGGCAATTAACCACCGATCTGGCTGCTGCATTTTTTTGGTGATACAGCAGCAACAACTTTCCGGCAACGATCGGGTATCTAAATGGAATCTGATCGGCATGAACATTGGAGGGCTCGTTCCTCCCACGTTCTTCTTCAAACTGAATGGTGGAAATTTTGTTTTGAAGGCTCAATCTCTGGGAATTGTCCGTAGATATGACTGCATTTTTTCTATTCGATTTAAAAAGAAGTTGTCAGTAGGAGGCCCTTCTTCTAGCACCATTTGACGGTTCCAAAAAGGTCGATGATAAATCCAGGTCTATTCTCCTAAATACAACCTGCAAAAGCTCCAAGAACAACATAAACGATAAAAAAAAATGGGTGTTATGGTAGTGGTTTAGACTGGATTTGAGAAACTGTATCTCAAGCTACCTAAGTATTCAATGCATGTATTGGAAAATCTTCGTAGTTCCTTAAGGATGGTTTATATAGAGGAGAGTTATGCCCTAAGGCGCCGTGGGCCTTGTCCTTGTTGGGCTTGGATTTCGTGTTTCCTAAGGAAAAGATAATTATTATTTAATCTCCTTAATTTTTAAGAGATAATTCTGGATATATTTGACTATCAGGATCAGAGTATTAAATATGAGGGATTCTTCCCATATTTATCTGATTATCGCACACGTGGGAAATACGATTGAGGTTGGACTATGGCCGACTTAGATGGCCCGAGCTGAACTGGCAGTACCCTTCTGTGTTTGGGCCGACCTACGAAGGTCGAGAAAGATAGCCGAGCTGGGATCAGCTCGGATTCTTGCGTGCATAAGAGGTTTGTGTTGAAATAGTGTCCTAAACCCAATCGGGTTGGAACTAATCCGACCGGATCAGATCATTTCTACTATTTTTTTATGTTTATATATATATTAAATGGCTTTTCTGATGTCATATATTTGTTCTTTTAAAGAACCAATTGTGAATTGTTATATGATAACGTCCTTAATATTAAACTGTGATAGATAAACCATGATAGGCGATTATGGTTGATGAGATCTCTAATCACTTTAATAAGTTTGATACTTAAATGTCTCTAGGCTGATGTATTATTAAACAGGGCATTAATAGTACGAACATGCTAGCACGTATTAGATGTCTTCTATCTTTAAAGGCAGGGATAGATCTCGCCTATCGAAGAGTTGAGACACTTGGACTGTACGTGGACATGTATTAGAGAATGCGTACGTTAGACTGGCCCACTTACACTATGTCTCACAATGTGGTGGTTGTGTAATTATCCTTAAGACCGGAGTCTGCATGGCATCACGGTGTGGATTGTCATTCTTTGACACTATCGAGGATTCCCCTAGCCATAGGGTGATCATGCGGTAGTGATTGGGTGTGACATTGAAGCATATGGAGTATACATGTTTGGTCATCTGGGAATCGCGTACCCTATCAGTAGGGGTGAATATCCGAAAGGGCCTTCTTATAAGGAATGTCTTACTCTCATGAATCTTTGCAAAGTGGGAGTAAATGAGTTAGTTTGAGAGAGCTTGATATCCAGATTATAAGGTACGGTCGTTGATGTTTGACACTCGACGAACGAACGTATGGATATTATTATAGCGATAGGATTGTAAGTTACACGGTAACTGTTTCACATGAAAGGTAGTAGTCATTGCATTTGACTCTTCCGATGATTGGGGGTCACCGTGTGTTGCTAGACGCTATCCCATGATCGTTAAGCATGAAGGGCTTTCGTAATTTACACTTTATGTCTACGGCTAACATATTCAGAAGCCTATCGGGTCACACACATAAGAACATCTAGCCGGATTAAAATGTGGTTATAGTTGATGACCAATTAAGGAAGGAATTTATCTCACGACTATAAAGGTTATAGTGGTAAATTAATATGGTGGTATTTTTATTTATTATGAATGAATTAAATACAAGATATTAATTATGTTGATTAATTAAATATACATATGATGTATATAGGTCGAAAAAAAAAATATATATATATATGTGTGTGTGTGTGTGTGTGTGTGTGTGTGTGTGATATACATGTATTTTGTAAATTAATTAATCATAGCATTATATTAATTAAAGAATATTCCGGATGCCAAGTCTTTGGCTAAAGGTGTCGTCAATTTCATGTGTATAGGATACATTTGGATTGTGCAATTCAGTTAATAAGAATACCATAATAATAATATTATATATTGATTGATTTAAGAAAAATAGATTTATGGTAATAAGATAAATATAGTCAATATAAGATATTGACAATATATTGGAAATATTTAATATATGATATTAAATTAAATGAGATAAATCAATCAAGGAGATTTTCTTTATTTTATTCAGAAATTGTTTTCTTTCTTCTCAATCTACTCAGGAAGCTAATCACAATCAGATTGGGATACAGTTGGGGCGCCACACACTCTATTTAAAGGAGGGGTTGGCTAGCTCTTTTGTACAACACAATTTCAAGAGCTCATTGTTCTTGTGAAAAATAGAGAGCTTCTTAGAGAGAGATTTTAGAGAGAGAAAAAGTCGGTCTAGCAGGCAAGTTTTTCTGGTAGCAATCCACAATGGGATTCCGGTGAGGTGTTCGTGTGGATCACCGGTAGAGGCCGAACGCTTGGGCGGCTCGTGCAGAGATTACAATCGTAGACAAAGCGTCGATCCAATTGGATCAAGCAATGTATTATTTTGTCTACTTCTTTTATGCTTGTTGCTTAAATGAAGTCGATCTTGAGAAAAGGAGATCAAATTTTTGAATTCCGCTGCGATCCCGCGTTGATTTCCAAACAGTTTGGTCCGAGAGGGACTTGAGCCGACCTATAGGGTCGGGTAGGGGCAGGTTTGATCATAAGAACGGGCCGACCTAGAGGGGTCGAAGAATGTTGACCGATCTTATACAGCTCGGGTACTGGGATTTCTGGCCCTTGATGAAGGCTTTTCTCTATATTTTTTATTATTGTACGGATGGGAAGGCGACACGTGGGAAGGTCAATTTTGGTCATCGTCACTCCTTTTTCTATCTTACCCCTAATTTATTATTAATCCCACAACTTTTCATTACTTAACAACACGGGGGAGTGGTTCAAAAGGACAAAAAAGAGGGAGAAAATAGGAATCAGGACAGTGGAAAGGTAAATTGGGTGATAATGACAAATCTAGTATTTATAACCCCAAATTCACTGTTTTGCTGCAGTGGAACTGAACTCAAATCCAATGTTTCACTGTTCCACTGTTTATGTGACTTTTACAAAAATGACCTCGAAAATAACGTTGAAAAAATATCAAATGAGATGTCTAAATAAAGAGGACGTGAAGAGGAAAAATATGATGAGAGAATTATCATCTTTCGATAATCCGATCAAAATATATATTCGTTTTTTTAGTTGAATACGAAAGCATATAAATCATAGTGGAATAATGATATGTACTTTTTACCCAGAAAAATATTTCACTGTCCTCTTTGCATAGTTCTATGTTCAAATTGTCTTTTTTGACAATAAACTCTAACAACTATTGCATTAATGATAGTCAAGGGGTATTTTAGACATTAACCTTCTAATTAATGACATTAAACCACTCCCTTAATCTGTTTTAAAATTCCTAGGATGACATATATTTTAGGACGGATGTAATATGTTTATATGTATATTAATTTCATTCCAACCTCATACATGCATGTTTACTTTATCCTTTCCGTTGGGGTATTGTATTTTTTAAGCTTTATTATGAAAAATGTCAATATGGAAAAATATATAATAAACATGACACTAATATTCTCATTTTTTTTGTTTTGGTACAATTTTTATTCCTCTACTAGTGGGGGCCACCGTGCGATGCACGGTGTGCCCTCATTTTTTTTATGCACCGATTATAGTTTTTATGTCTGTAATAAATTTACTTTAGTAAAAATAAAGAAGATATCAACCTACTTCAATGCTTAGAAAAGCATTTAAACCATCCTCTAGAGGTGACAATATGCTGCGTGTGTTGTAGCAAGAAAGGTTACATGTGGGAAAAAATCACGAAGATCAAAATGCACCTTCGTGCAAAAAAGTCAAACCAGAGTTTACGTGAACCAATAAAAACTACATAATAACAAAATTAAAATTTCCCAAACTCGAATAAATGAATTGTTAGTCGTAGAACATTATTCATGTCAGACTTAACCCTAACTAATACTAATAAAAAGAAATAAAAAAGAAAAGGTTCGGAAGATTTTCATTTTCTTATCTTTTATCAAAGTAAATTAACCGAAGGATAAGTAAGATAAATGGGAGCTGGATCTCGTTTTTTATTTTTATGTATCTTTTATGTATCATAGATCGAATGAACATTCTCATTCATTGTCTAATTTTTACAATATTTTATTTTCTAGTAGTTTTTGTGGCACCATATCAAATCATACGACTTTGTTTTACTTAACCAAAAAATTCTAAAGATCGAAATGCACCTTCGTGCACAAAAAGTCAAACCAGAGTTTCAGTGTAACAATAGAAACTACATAATAACACAATTAAAATTTCCGAAACTCGAATCAGAGAATTGAATGCTTCAAATAAAAAACCTAGTGATAAACACGTTGATGTGATAACACCGTACCAAATCATAATACTTCGTTTTACCTAACCAAAAAAAAGGGGGAAAAGACAAAAAATTTGGTAAAGCAACGACCAAAACGTCGCTAAAGCCGGATGACCAAACATGCAAATTTAATATAGCATTCTAACATATATGATGATATAACATTCACTCATACCCAATTATAAGAAAAAAATATACCTTTTGATCTAAGCGTCAAATTACCGTAATTCTTTCGTCATGTTTTCCCTTTTTTTTACTATTTATTTAGACATCTCATTTGATATTATTCCAACATTATTTTTGTCAAACAAAAAAACCGAAACATTAGAACAGTGGATTTGGAGTCTATTACAATGTAAAACACTATAGGGAATGGTGGCTTTTGGATAGCGAATATTGGATTTGTCTTTATCACCTAAATCCAGATTCCTTCTTTTTTTTTCGCTTCTGTGTCCTTTATTCTCATTCCTTTATTTTTTTGCGGTAGGGTAGGACACATATATGATTTTTCAAAACCTTCCATGGATAAGTAGGGTACTAATATTATCGGAAGTATCACGGGTAGAATGCGGTGGATTTATTGGTGGATATATGGATAATGTGTGTGATTTTGCCGGTGGTGCTCAAGAAATATAAGAAGACTGAAAGCAAAATAATGTGATCCGTAAACGAATCAGATCCGAATTTTCCCAAGGACCGATTTAAAGTATCAATAAAAGAACGAACACCACGACCCTTAGCTAACCCTTGGTATGACCTCAGCCTTTAGATAACATGTACCTAAGAACCTTGGTATACGAACGCCACAAGGTATGCTCAGAACATTGATAAGTTCATGTTTCGAATATTCTTCATAAGAATATACTCACAAAAAAGCTTGAAATCTTAATATAAATTTCACTCAATAATGTTTGTTTACAAAGAGTTCATCTAAAGCCTTTTTATAAGCTATAATGAAAGAAATAAAGCAACTCCTAACCAATGTGGGACAAAAATAATTAATAAAAATAAAAAAAATAAAAAACCAAATAAAAAATGATAATATAATTCTAATAAAATCTGTCATGGAAACATATAGGATAAATGATAACATAAATGGACTCCAAGCTAAAACGTCTCATCTTCGATCACATCATTCCCTCCCGGTTGGAAAAGATTCGTCCTCGAATCAAAAGGATGTCGTAAAAAGCAGCAACAATGACAAAACATGCCAACCAACAACGAACACCAAGTGTTGGTCCCTTGGAAAGGCTAGCACAAGTTTAGAGGGGGGGTGAATAAACTTGTCCCCAAAAACCTAACTGAAAAATGAATCTTGTGCAGATTGAGTTCAGCTTTGAACTTGTGTAGAGTTAAGCCTATTTAGCTGAGTATAAGTCAGAACTGACTTATCCTTAACTGAGTTAAAACCGGCAGCGGATTAAGTTAAGCCTTTTAATAAAACTTAAGTTTATCAATTTGTATAAATATAATGCAGTGTAATGTTGTGCAGACTCAGTTTGTTGAGTCTGTGATCAGGTGTAATATAAACTCAGATGCAGTAAATAAATGCGTAAAGTAAGTAAGTAAATAAGACAAGATTTATAGAGGTTCCAGGTGGTGTAATCTTGTCAGTCCTCTCTTCCCCTGTGATGTAGGAGGCCAAATCCACTATGTTCTTGAGGTTTACAGTTACAAGACACAAAGTAAATTCTAAACACTTGATTGTCCTTCACTAATCCCTAGCTTCACAATCTTCCAGCTTCAGTCTTCAACAGGTGGAATTGCTGTTTGAACTAAGCTTGCTACACTGGTCCTTAGAAGGTTGAATTACATCTTCACCAGCTCAATACAAACACAGTCTTCCTGACTGCACTCAACTGTCATTCACACCTTCTTGGTGTTTCACAGTCCAAACCTTTGATAGAATCAAAGTTGAGACTTGAATCAATAACTATGATTCAATTGTGTTTTGAGCTTCTTCTTCTAGATGTATATGATATGTTTAGCTCTGTCCTTCATCAAATGTTTGATCATGATCTTTCTTTGAATGCTTATGAACATTTGAAGATATCTTGGTCTTGCAATGAAATGCTTAGCAGGAATTCTTTTGATTTACTTTCCCCCTTGATATAAACTTCCTTGGCTAGATTAATTCTTTAGAATTCCACACTACTTCTAATGGTAGAAGTAGACTATTTATAGGGATTTCTTCAAGGGTTAGCTAAATTCGAACGGTAGAACTTGAATTCTTGTATCCGTTGGTGGTCCTGCTTATTCTGATGAATGTCAGTGTCCTTTCTGACAATTTTGTTCAGTCAATAAAATTTTCTACTTTATAACGGTCAGATGTTCCTTTAGCTTTTTTATAGCAAAATACTTAACCGCTAACTTTCACCGATAGAGTATCGGGTTAACGGGAGTATAGTGGTCACAAGGTCGAATCCACAGGGAGTAAAGTCTAAGTACCAAAGCTGACGTGTAACTTAGTTCAAGTCAATCAAAGGTTGAAAGGTCTAATACTAGTGCAGAAATAAAGATTATACTACCGGTTTTACTTCTAGTTATTAAAAGGCATAGCCGAACTATGATCCCACGAGCTACTTTTACCCCTTAGGAAGGACTTGACAGGGAGCGTGTCTTAACCAACCTACCTATCCTATGTAGTTTAATGATATCCACGGGTGCCAACTATTAATTCTAATGATTAGACTAAACAACTCGATCTAACCACCCTATACGAAGCTAACCAAATATCCCTTTAGAAAACCGATTATCCTAACATGATTAAGTTCTAGAGCTGCTCGAACAACGATGACAAACCTCTGTATTGGAAATGGTCCTAACAACTAGGCCGAATCTACGCAATGATCCTAAAACCTCTTTTCCCACATCTCACCGCAAAATACATCTATAGGTTTGGTGAGCATAAAATTTACCCCAACAAAAACAATTTATAAGGACTCGAAACTGTGGGTAAACTAACTCTCTAACCGGCAGTGTACCGGGTCGATTGCTAGAATAGCTACAGGAGTATGAGGTCGAACCCAAAGGAATCGTGTTTGTAAGTACCAAAGTGAACGTAATGCTTAGTCTAGGTGATCAAAGTTCTTAAGGTTTTGTTTACTACAACAACACTAAGTGATTCTAACTAACGAGTCTAAAGATAAAAAGAAAGAAAGAAGATTAAACTACTAAGTTTTAAAGATAGTTAAAGAGACATAGCCGAACCATGATCAAAATAGCTAGTTTCACCCCAAGGAATGACAAAACCGGGAGTGTGCAATAAACGAACGAACTCTTACATTCAATTTCACGGTGCGTGCTCCTAATCCCGGTGCTAAGGTCTGAACAACTCTTCCCCAACACCTTATGCCAAGTCAACTAACCTTTCCTAAGAGAGATTCATTCACAAGACAATCATGCACAAGAGCCGTTTAAACGTTAAAAACGAGTAACCTCGCACTACAATGCGATCCTAGAACCCTTTTCCCCACACCCCCTCTCTCGAACAACTCTCAAGAGTGGTGTGTGTGATTTTTGACCTAGGTGATCAATCTAGCCCAAATCCGTTATAACAAGTTCTAAGACGTGAAAGATGCAAGAAACAACAATAAAAAGCACTACCCACTCCCAATTTCATCACCCAAAGGGTGATTTCACTAAATTTCACATGATTCGGCTATGAAGATGTTTAGCTACACATTATACTAATCAAAACATGCATAAAACAGTAAATAAGAGCCATAACAAGTAAAAGAGAAGAGAGATATACCATAAAATTGCAGAAATTCGAGATTAGATCCAAAAAGTACAAAATAGAGAAGTAATTAAAAGGTGGTCTCTTAGTGTTTGGAATGAAAATCTAAGCTAAGAAATGGAAAGATTATGCTAAGATGTTGTTGATTTACACTAAGAGAGAGTATTCAAAGCTATTACAAAATTCGAGCAAAAGATGGGTAGAGTTTTTTTTAAGAAAATCTTGATATCCAAGAAAATGTCTAAGGGGGGTATTTATAGGTGGAGGGAAAATCTGCTGCAAAAAGGGTCCAAACGCGCGTTTAAAGGGCTGGAACGCGCGTTTGGGATCTTCAAACGTGCGTTTCGCTTATCGAACGTCGTTACACATAAATTATGGGCAAGGACTTGATTTTTTCATCCGAACGCGCTTAGGAAGGTTCAAACGCGCGTTTAGGATCTTGGAACGCACGCGTTTGGCCTGGTTCCCAAACGTCGCGTTTAGAGGGCTTTAACTCAATCTGGTCTCAACTTACGAACGCTGCGTTTAGGGATTCAAACGCGCGTTTGAGGGCGTGGAGCGCGCGTTTGGGAATTCAAACGTCGTTTCAACCCCTGCTTCCCCAAATCTTCACTTTTTCCTTTTTAGCCCCTCGTCTTGCCTCGGTCATGCTTTTTCACCACAAATCGTCACCTTCCAGGTCCTCGAGACACCAATACCCTTCAATATCGATCACAACCACAAACATCCAAACAATTCCAGAGGGTAAACGTGCTCGGGAATGGGGTTAATACCAATAAAAGGGTAAGAATTAATCAAAGTAATGGATTCATTCCCGTGCCATAAACTCACGATAACACCCGAAAATGGTCTAATTCACCCAAAATTGTCTTTGAAAATGTGATAAACGGGGTAATTAGTGCACCGAGTCACGTAAAGTTGACTCCCATCAACCACCCCACACTTAGCCTTTGCTCGCCTCGAGTAAACTAGGCGTTTTGAAACAAACCAAGGATTCAACATTGTGACGTAGGTGCTACTATCCACACCCTCGAGGTAATCATAAAGTAAGACACACGAACATACGCACACCGGTACAACATTATCAAGAGAATAGAGTGTGTGTGGTGCTGAGCTACATCAAAGTGTTCAAAAAGATTGTCGGGCTTGAATTCCGACCAAAAGCCTACCAACCGTCTCATACCAACTAGCCTCTCCACTAATCAAGGTCACTAAGTTTGGACACGATCGGGTAGGACTTGAAGGGTTATAACGTTGGGCTAGGGTAATTCCGGTTAATCGAAAAGGATAATTTGGGAACTGGAGAAAAGGAGTACGAGTGAACCTAATCAACAAGTGTACCACCTTATCTCTAACATATAAACCATCCAAACTCCTTTTTGATTAGTTTAACACTTTGAGAACCATAGAATGCTAATATACCCGAACTCATTGCCTAATTCAACTATGTTTCAAGTTTCATAAGGCGAGGTCGAATACATTAGCACCTATCTCACTATCCCAACTCCAACATCATAAGTTTGAGGTCATTACTTTGATTCCAACCCTTTATTTCTATACACCAAACTTTTATTGCAAAGAGAGCTAATTTATTTTGAACTTTGATTGATCTCTCTGTTTTTTTTTATTTTATATATATATGAAGAATTTCATAGATTTTCTTTTCTTCTTGGGCCAAATCAAAACACTAGGCCTAGATGAGCTCCTCTTCTCCTTATAGTATAGCTCAAAACCGAGAAAACAACAACCCATTAAAACATCATTCCCTCCACCCCACACTTGCCTTAGCAAGTGTGGCCCAACAAAAGATTAAGTTCACTCGTAGGGTATAAATGAAGGAAATGTGACCATAATTAAAGCTCAGGGTAGGTTTCTGACTAAGTAACAAAACGGCTATAAAACGAATGGTGGTCAGACCATTCTATCGAGGCTGAGAGGGGCTACGAAGGTCTAATGTTCGAGATAAGGCTTATTTGGCTTTGGTAGGGTCAAAGAGACGCCATGACCGTCATCCCGTGTCCTACTTAGGTAAACCTTTCTATTTCGTCTCGAGACTAGTGGTATGAGAGGTGGTAGCAATCAAATTGTGCACAAAGTGTAGCTTACGTGAAATTAATAAACTCCATCCTCAAGATAATATCAAACCGCAGTGTACACGTTTGGGGTCCCTACTAAGGTGATCACCACTCGAATGTGAAAATAACACACACAACACGGTGCTAAAAACCCTTGAATTTTTGTTAAAAATTGCCCAAAAATCGACTCGAGCCCGGTCATAGGCTAAGCATACCACACATTTAGCACAAATAAAAGCTAAAGCAAGAAAACGGCTAAGTCTCCCACCCCACACTTAAACGAAACACTGTCCTCAGTGTGTGAGAGATAAAAAGAGTAAAAGACTTAGCTGTTTGACCAAAAACCCGGCAGAAGGCACTCAGTAGCCCACGTGACATCTTACTAGTAAGCTCCATCTCGAGTATCTAAAACCATAGAAACAAAAACCAAGGCAAACACATGCACGAGAAAAATCCACGTGCCAAAAATGGTGATAGATACGAGATATATAAAAATAAAGCCATGCCACAAACAAAGTATCAAAGCATATCAACCATACTAGACGGGAATCACACTTTGGATGTAAAGATAATCAAAAGAAACACAGAGCATCCACGCATAAAATAAGGCCACAGAGGCTCACATAAAAACATCTCCGTCTATGTACAAAAGCCGGAACCAAAAGGAAATTCTCACCCCAACCTCTCTTTTAAGCTAAACTCTCCCCTCTTGCACCCAAAGACCACTCCAAACACATTATTACTACCAAAAGGTGGGTTGCCTCCCCAAGCGCCTTTGTTTTGTGTCGTTGGCTCGACGGGATGACTTATACAAAGGCCAATTTTTTCAAAGTTATACTATTGGCACAAAGTAGAAAAGGTAGAAGTGCTTTGTTTAACGTCGTTAAGATCGACGTAGTAGCACTAAACGGACTCATACCACAAAAGACTCAAAATAATGATTCAAATATTTTATTTCAAACAAGTATCACCAAAACCATCAACCAAAATCTGAGCTCAAAAAGATCAACAACTCAAGAAGACTAAAAATAGCAAGCATCATGGAAACCGAGTTCGCTAGAAACTTACCTCTCATGGCCCTCGATGTTACCTCTTCCCAACTCGGGGATCCTCTTTTGTCAAAATCTCTCATCACCTTCTTCTTGTAATTTCCATTCCATGGTAGTTGTCCCCTTTTACAAATTCTATGAGCTCCATCTACCGGTGAGTACACAAAATCAATCGCATAATACTCATCAACACAAGGTGGAAGAGTGTAATAATCCGGGACTGGCATGCTAATAATCTCCACTTCTCCCGGTAGCTCTACCATAGATGGCTCTTCAGTCTCATACGATTTCACCACACTCTTCATAATGACATCTTTATTTACTTCAATTGGGAGTGAGGGTGAAATGGGCGATCCCAGTTTCTCTTCCGACTCTAATTCTGTCTCATCAAACAGTGTGCTCAAATCTATCGTACACCCCTCCAAGTCATCATCTCGTTTTTCATCGGGAGACAGTGTAATAGATAAAAGTTGCACCTCCTCCATTTCCAAGTCTTGCACTTCCTCTTCATCCCAAAACGAGCTATTCTCATCACCAAAGAATTCTTGCTCAGTCATAACAATGGTCGGTTCCACCACACACTCCACCAAGGTTTCATCAATTTTCACCTCGAGGGGTGAAGGCATGCGATGGTGTAGACGTGAAACCCGCCATAATCGATATCGCAGATTGGAGGTGGCACTATGAGCAATCTTAACTCACTATCCGCTCGTAAATCTCATCATGGCAAATCAATCATCAACCTCACTCTCAACTCCGAACTTTTTCAGTGATAACATTATCATCCCGGACCACCGCTATTGCACATGCCTCTTCCTCTTTCTCATGCCTCCTCTTTTCAATCAATTGCCCCATCCGTTCTTCAAGATTTCTTACGTCGGATTCAAATCTTCTATCAAACTCTTGCATATCCTTCTTCATTTGAATCAAACTCTCGTTCAATAAAAAATTAATCCGCTCTATTTGAATGTCGGTGAAGTCTTCTTGTGGAATGGGGGGAAACTGATCATACTGACTTTGATTCATTGGAGGTGAGTAGTAGGCCTCTTGCCATGCCAAACTCTGACCAAGTGACTGAACCTGGGTGAAGCTATCAACACGTTGAGTATGAACACCGTAATCCTGATAAGCACTAAGGTTCGGACAACCCTCATAATGTTGTGGCTCATAACTTGAATAACCATAATTTTGACTTTGGCATGCACTAGGGCACTGATAAGCCCATGAACTTTGGTTACTCTGCTGTTGATATTGAGGCTGAGGCACGAACTGTTGTTGATAACTTTGTTCAGGTGCCTGAGGTTGGTAGGGGTATTGTTGTCCAGGTGAGTAGTATCGATTGAAAAATCCATCCATTTAAGCTCAAGCTGCAAGATCTCAGAAAAAAAACAAGAAAACAATAAAATAAAACCTAGGCCCAAGCCTTCGGTTCACTTGCAAGATATCACAAATAGCACACAATTCCCCGGCAACGGCGCCATTTTGGTGGGCATAAAATTTACCCCAACAAAAACAATTTATAAGGACTCGAAACTGTGGGTAAACTAACTCTCTAACCGGCAGTGTACCGGGTCGATTGCTAGAATAGCTACAGGAGTACGAGGTCGAACCCAAAGGAATCGTGTTTGTAAGTACCAAAGTGAACGTAATGCTTAGTCTAGGTGATCAAAGTTCTTAAGGTTTTGTTTACTACAACGACACTAAGTGATTCTAACTAACGAGTCTAAAGATAAAAAGAAAGAAAAAAGATTAAACTACTAAGTTTTAAAGATAGTTAAAGAGACATAGCCGAACCATGATCAAAATAGCTAGTTTCACCCCAAGCAATGACAAAACCGGGAGTGTGCAATAAACGAACGAACTCTTACATTCAATTTCACGGGTACGTGCTCCTAATCCCGGTGCTAAGGTCTCGAACAACTCTTCCCCAACACCTTATGCCAAGTCAACTAACCTTTCTAAGAGAGATTCATTCACAAGACAATCATGCACAAGAGCCGTTTAAACTTTAAAACGAGTAACCTCGCACTACAATGCGATCCTAGAACCACTTTTCCCACACCCTCTCTCTCTCAACAACTCTCAAGAGTGGTGTGTGTGATTTTTGACCTAGGTGATCAATCTAGCCCAAATCCGTTATAACAAGTTCTAAGACGTGAAAGATGCAAGAAACAACAATAAAAAGCACTACCCACTCCCAATTTCATCACCCAAAGGGTGATTTCACTAAATTTCACATGATTCAAGCTATGAAGATGTTTAGCTACACATTATACTAATCAAAACATGCATAAAACAAGAAATAAGAGCCATAACAAGTAAAAGAGAAGAGAGATATACCATAAAATTGCGAGAAATTGAGATTAGATCCAAAAGTACAAAATAGAGAAGTAATTAAAAGGTGGTCTCTTAGTGTTTGGAATGAAAATCTAAGCTAAGAAATGGAAAGATTATGCTAAGATGTTGTTGATTTACACTAAGAGAGAGTATTCTAAGCTATTACAAAATTCGAGCAAAAGATGGGTAGAGTTTTTTTAAGAAAAGCTTGATATCCAAGAAAATGTCTAAGGGGGTATTTATAGGTGGAGGAAAATCTGCTTTGCAAAAGGGGTCCAAACGCGTTTAAAGGGTCGAACGCAGCGTTTGGGATCTTCAAACGTCGCTTTAAGCTTGGCGGAACGCGTCGTTACACATAAATTCTGGGCAAGGACTTGACTGTTCTTCATCTGGAACGCGCGTTTAGGAAGGTTCAAACGCGCGTTTAGGATCTTGGAACGCACGTTTGGCCTGGTTCCCAAACGTGCGTTTAGAGGGCTTCAACTCGAATGTCTGCGAACTTCGGAACGCGCTTATGGATTCAAACGCGCGCTTGAGGCGTGGAACGCGTTTGGGGAATTCAAACGTGCGTTTCAACCCCTGTTTCCCCAAATCTTCACTTTTTCCCTTTTTAGGCCCTCGTCTTGCCTCGGTCATGCTTTTTCACCACAAATCGTCACCTTCCGGGTCCTCGAGACACCAATACCCTTCAATATCGATCACAACCACAAACATCCAAACAATTCCAGAGGGTAAACGTGCTCGGGAATGGGGTTAATACCAATAAAAAGGGGTAAGAATTCATCAAAGTAATGGATTCATTCCCCGTGCCATAAACTCACGATAACACCCCGAAAATGGTCTAATTCACCCAAAATTGTGCTGAAAATATGATAAACGGGGGTAATTAGTGCACCGGAGTCACGTAAAGTTGACTCCCATCAAGGTTCGATGTGTGTGGCAGTGAACTATATGATCAGTCTAATTCAACGACGTTATAATAAGTTTTAGGACGTGGATTAATCGTTAAAACATTAAATTATGCACTACACAACTCCTAATCTCATCCCTCTTAGGGTTTTCACTCGCTTTCACATAATTCGGCTACACAACGGATTAGCTACTCATGATTATGCTAGAAACAGAATTAAAATCAGAATATAAACTAAAGACAATAAATAGAAGAGAAAACATTACCATCAAAATTGCCAGAAATCTGATCCAGAAAATATCCAAGTAGAAGGTAACCTAAAGGCCGAATATTTGAAAGTGTAATGGAAAAACTAATCTATAAAAGTGTTTAGAATCAACGGAATTAATCTATGGAATAAGTGGATCAAAGTATGATCAACCTACACTAAAACCGCACCAAGATCGCCCACAAAGTGTCCAAAGTCGGCCAGATATGTAAAAGTGATGAATGAGCTGCGTATTTTAGTATAGGGTTGCAATCTGCTACTGTCGGTGCCGAACGAGCATTTGCCTCATGATGAACGCTTGTCTGCCTGGTGATCATGATGATTATTAGGGCTTTTTCTTCCACGAACGAACGTTTGGACTGCCTCGAACGCTCGTCTGAGCTGTATGAGCTTTCTCGAATTCGGGCTAAACCCATCCAAACGCCCATTTGGGGGTCATTTGGACGCTCGTCCGTCCTCTAAGCCACCTTTCAGTATCAAATTCCAAATTTCCAAACGCCAATCTGGACTAGCCAAACGCCAGTTTGCCTGAGCTTTGCCGCAAACACCAGTTTGTGAATAGCAAATGCCTGTTTGCCTTGATTTCACTCCAAACTTGATTTTTCCTCCACTTTTATGCTACTTTCGTGCCACGAACATGTTTCTCATTCCAAAACATCGCTTTCTGGGTGCTCGAGTCACCTAAATCCTGCAATAACGTATACGAACAAACACCATGTGTAATTCCGTAAGACACAAAGTGCTCGGAAAAGAGTTAAATATCATTAAGAAGACGGAGTTTTCCATCTATGTGACAGCTTAACTCCCTGTGCGTATAACTCTCAATATTACTCTTAATTAGGATTTATTCTACCCAAAACATGTCAATAAAGTGATAGACGGGGGTTAAACTGTACCCCAAAGTACAGTAAAGTTGACTCTCATCACTTTTCTTGACCTCAGCATGAAACCTTATCCTAGTCAGTTTTCAGCTCAAGAGCATTAACTGAGTTTTCATTCTTCTACAAAAACTCAGTAATCTATTTCACATCTGATTATTATTGACTTAATCAGAGTACACCATAACTCATAACTTAGCTAAGATATCATTATCCTTTTGTGGAAATATTACGTTACTTTAGTGTAACATATTAATTGTGAGACATTAATTGTAAGACATATTAATTGTATTGAATAAACAATTAATATGTCATAAAGTCATAAAGTAACTCTTTTTTGTCTTATTAGGTAATAGACAACTCTAGCAATTAATACTAGCCGACTCTAGTAATTAATTGCTCTCTCCTAGCTTATAGTCTACTAGGACCTTTCTCACTTACTTGTACCTATTTATACTCACTCTTTTATGATGAATAAACTAAGTTGAAGTTTACTCTAGTGTTTATCACTTTCTTAAACTCTCTTCACCTTTTGATACTTAGGTCTTCCTCAAGATCCATAATGTCAGTTCAGACTATCATAGACTTTCCTAAATTTTAACTTTACAGTCTCGGTTTAAGTCTTCAAAACTGAGTTTGAACCCTCAGTTCTTCAATCTTCAATAACTGAGTCTGATCCCTCAGCCTTCAGTTCTAGATAAGTCAACCGAGGATGTGTCCCTCAGCGAACTTACATTCTTATGTTCTTCTTCTATAACTAAGTCTGATCCCTCAGTCTTCAGTTGGTGTGCTCTTAGTCAGTTACTATCAATTGATTAATCTTCAGTTATGAACTCAGTTTAATAAGCCAGCTTCTCGTTTTCTCAGTTCTGATCCTAGATCTATTACAGTTTTTGTCTGATTTAACTTATACAAATATTAGACTCTATTAAATCCTATACATTGATTTCTAGACATCTTTTTGCTTTGCACTATAATAGCTAGTTATGACACTTCATCAATGGGGTTAAATATAATAATATGATAACTGATGAATCATCATCAAAACATAAATTTTATTTCCAATACCAAGGATATGCCCGGATCAACTACAAGGCAGACATACCACTTCAAATCAATGGCACGGTGTGATGTTGAACCAACCGTCAGAAATTCAACATCAAAGAAATCTTCCGACGTGCTAAAAACTTGGAGAAATCCCGGCAAAGTAGCAATATAACGAGAAAAATTCACAGCCGGACAACTAGCAACATACTCAGAAAATGGATGGATGAAATTATGCTCCATCTTTCCACCAATGTAAATATGATCAAGAACAACCCTAGGCAATATATAGGTTGAATGGGGCACATCAAGTAAACCCGAGTCCTCCTAAAGTGAATGCTCGTCAGGTACCTGTAAAGAAGACAAAATAGAACCCGAACAAGTGGTCGGCGAAGTAGGACCAACGCCCTCATGTGCCTCGATTTGCTCCACCACTAATGCGATGTTCTCATGCTTCTTCTTAACATCACACTCTTTTGCAACATTTATCTCCACCACCTTTTTCATTCTTCTCGGTGATTGCCTCTGCCACAATCGACTCTTGGACTACTTCAACCAATTTTGCTCCAATAAACTCCTCCACTTTGTCTCCCACTACAACCTCTTCTACATTTTCCGGTGCCTAAGACTCCTCAATCTGAATATCACTTTGTTGCATAGAGGGTAGAAATTCAAAAACATGCTTCTTGCCACAAAAAGAAAAAGTAGTGAGTCCGGGACGCATTATGACATACATTATGCAATGATAGCCATGATTTTCCTATTATCAAATGGACATCACTCGGTGTCACCACATCACATGATACAACAGATTTATAAATTTCAATGGATATTAAAATTGATCTATGCATGCCATTTAACTCTAACCCGATGATTTCCCTCAACAATGTAGTAAGGACGAGAAAGTCTTTCTGTCCGCAATTTTAACTCCTTAACCACATCTTTACTAATTAAATTTTTCTCTTCATTGTGGTCATTACACATCTCATATTCATAGTCTCCAATAAAGCATGATGTATTAAATAAGCCGTTACCTTTACCACCATGTGTTGGCTGAACATTGCTTCCCCTCAACATGCTTTGAAGCTTAGCCATCATCTCTTCCATCCTAACGGCATCATGTTGATTCTGTTCTTCAAATTTTCTACCGATCACAGCAGCTTGTTCCTGCGCCAATAACCGAATACGAGCATCAATAGAATTCTCATCTCTCTCGGTATGCTTTTTTGACATGATTGAAGTTCTGCAATATATATATATATATATATATATGTGTGTGTGTGTGTGTGTGTGTGTGTGTGTGTGTGTGTGTGTGTGTGTGTGTGTATGTATCCTCACAATCACTAATGTTTACCCTCCACTCTTGTAGATTTCAAAACGAAGAACAAATCAAAATACAAGCACCCGAAGCAAATCAAGACCAAAGATCATAAACGGAAAACTAAGATGTTGGTGGGGTTGATTGGTTGAATGGGTGGAGGTTGAAGAATTGAGGAACACAGAAATAAAGGCAAATTGTGTTCTTCGTTGATTCACATAAAACCTTATTACAACCTTTAAATAGAAGTGATAAAACCCTAATTGTGCCCTAATGATAAAAGGACTAACATAACCTTATTGCTAGAATTACATAAAAATTTATTACATATAATTACTATTTCATATAATTATATAACTATTTTCTGAATTACTTATTCCCTTTCCTTTTCTGAATTACTATTTCGACTCTCCACTTGCTTCTTCTTCTGCTTCAGGTGAAGGTCGGGGCTGTTGTTGGTTCTGTTCAACATCAACATCCCCCCTCAATCTGACGTGGGAGGCCGCGGTTTACTGAAGATTGTAAAGGGCGAGCCGAACGGAGCTTTGGGAAGAGCTTTAGTGAAGACATCTGCTAAATTGGAAGAAGAATAGACATGCCGGGTGACCAGTTGTTTTACGGCAACTTTCTCACGAACGAAATGGAAATCAAGAGCAAAATGCTTAGATCGGGAGTGGAGAGACGGATTCACAGATAAATAGATGGCGCTAAGATTGTCACACAGAAGCTGAGGAGGTTGAAACAATCGGATACCCAAATCACGCAACAAGTAAGTGACCCAGGTCAGCTCAGCAGTAGTAGAGGCCATTGATCGGTATTCGGCTTCGGTGCTCGATCGGGAAACAGTGGGCTGTTTTTTCGAAGACCAAGAAATGCAATTTGCTCCCAAGAAGACGCAGAAACCACCGGTGCTTCGCCGAGTGACTGGGCATCCGGCCCACTCAGCATCACTGAACGCGTGTAAACAATGAGGAGAATGAGCCAGGTAATGCAAGACATAATCTGTAGTTCCATTTACATACCTGAGTAATCTTTTAACTTCCTTGAAATTCTTGACTGTTGGCTGAGAGAAATGCTGACATACCTTATTTACCTCATGAGTTATGTCGGGTCTTGTGAAAGTTAGGTATTGTAGGACACCCACTAGGCTTCTGTAAGTATAAGGGTCTACTGGATCTGAATCATCTGGGGACTCTTGTACCTTGAGAGCAAGGGGAGTAGATATTGATGCACTATCAACCATTCTAGACCTAGTCAAGACAGAATGTGCATATTTTCTTGACTGAGAAAAACACCATCTTGAGTAGACTTGATCTCCATCCCCAGAAAATAATGAAGGGGCCCTAAATCCTAAACAACAAATTCCTTGCTCAAAGTATTGATTAGATTATGAACTGAATGTGCATGATTTCCTGTAAGTAGTATGTCATCAACATAGATGAGTAAAACCAGAGTAATGTTAGATTGATGGAAGGTGAATAATGAAGGATCTGCTTTACTACATAAGAAACCCAAGTGCAGTAAGAGAGAAGATAGTCTGTCAAACCAAGCCCTGAGGGCTTGCTTAATCCCATATAAGGATTTCCTGAGTGAGCAAACATGATCTGGGAACCTTTGATCCACAAACCCTGGTGGCTATTTCATAAAAACGGTTTCCATAAGTGTACCATGGAGAAAAGCATTTTTGATGTCCAGTTGTCTCATGGGCCACCCTTGTGAAACTGCCATTATAATGACCAATCTAATAGTTTTAGGTTTAATGACAGGGCTATAGGTCTCCTCAAAGTCAATGCATGATACTTGTGAGTACCCTTGAGCCACCAACCTTGCCTTATACCATTCAATATCTCCATGTTCTGTGTTTTTTACCTTGAACACCCATTTAGATCCAACAATGTTAGCATTGTGTGGTCTGGGAACTAGAATCCATGTCTCATTCTGATATAGGGCTTGCATTTCTTCTTCCATAGCCTCTTTCCACTTAGGGTCTATTAGAGCCTCCTTCCAGTTCTTTGGTTCAGCAGTCATGTGAGTGGCCAAAATTCCATAGTCCTTGAGATATGCAGAGGGCCTCCTATCTCTGACTGGTCTTTGTGCTGGTGGAGAGACTGGTTCATTGGATGAGGATGATGTATCAGATGCATCATCTCCTTGGTCATCTTGAGAGTCTGCATTTTCTTGGTGTTGACCAAATCACCATCTACCTGTTCCTGTGTTGGGTCATCAAGGATTGGTTCCTGCACTGGATCAGAAACATAAGTAGTATTGTGTATAGATTCAGATGGACAACAATCAGGAATAATGGTACTGTGACCAGTCTGTTGTGTGAGTCCTTCATCAAAATCTGGATAATCAAACAAGTCAAAGACAGCATTAGTAGTCACAGCAGAAGTGTTCCCTTTAAAGGGAAAGACTTGTTCATTGAACACCACATGTCTTGAAATGTATACCACTTTTTGAGATAGGGTCCAGCACTGTATCCCTTTGTGAACTGGATCGCACTCTCAGAAAAACACAAGGTTAACTTCTTTTAGCAAACTTAGAAGTTGTCTCGGTTCTCAAAGAAGGAAAGCATTAACACCACCAAACACCCTTAAGCCATTTGTAGTCGGGATGCCTCATTATACAACTTATAGTAAGGAGTTGTAAATCAGAGTCTTGAGGAAGGTAATCTGTTGATGAGGTACACTTTCTTTGTGTTAAAGCTTCAACCCACAAGTTTAGAGGTGTCCTCGCATCAAACATTAATGTTAATCCAGTTTCCACCACATGCCTATGCTTCCTCTCAGCCACACCATTCTGTTCTGGTGTATAAGGACAAGAGATGTTTAATTCTATTCCACACTTCTTCAGATGATCTAAGAAAGGTATGGATGCAAACTCTCCACCACCATCACATTGGAAGATCTTGACCTTCTGGTTCAACTGATTTTCAACTGACTTCTGAAATTGAACAAACACATCAAAGAACTCTGACTTTTTTCTTAATGGATACAACCAAGAAAACCTTGAGAAATCATCAATAAACACAAAGATCACAATGAACCTTTTCCAAAGGAAATTTTGAAGCAAAAGTACTTTTATTGAAAGGTTGTTTACAACTTTTCCCAAATTGACATCTAGTGCATAGTCTGTCTTTATTTTCCCAAAAACTAAGATTTATTTTTCCTGACTGCTTGAGCTTGGTCAGAAAGTTCTGGTGTGGATGTCCCAACCTTTTGTGCCAAACAGTTGAAGGAGCTTTTCCTGTCCTGGCAGCTACTAGGGCTTCCTGAACCCCTTGATCCAAAGCTTACATATTGCCCTTCTTATGCCCCTAAGCTATGATTCTCTTGTTTTGGTCCTTAACAACAAATCCAGTTTTGTCAAATTCAAAAGAACAGTGATTATCAGTAGTATACTTTCCAACAGACAACAGATTCTTAGTCAAATCAGGCACAACAAGAACATCATTTAAATGTAGGTTACCAATTTTTGCATCACCAGAGTGAGAGATATCAAGTCCTGTGCCATCACCCACAAAAACTTTATCACAACCAGTATATGTGTTAGCATAGAGAAGGTTACCTTCTGAATTTGTCATGTGGGAAATAGCACCATTATCTGCAAAGAACTCTGTGTCAGTCTGATCTGCAGTTGTAAGAGCAGCAAAAGCTTTCTGAGTTTCCTCTGATTGATATGCATAGTCAAACCTATGCCAACATTCTATGGCTGCATGGTTAAACATTCCACAAATCTGACATACAAGAGGAGGGGTTGATGTCTGATTTTACCTATTGTCTGTTGCATTCCTTTTGTTCTGCTCCTGGGGTTCAAACCTCTTTGGATTACTTTCTAAATTTGCAGGTCTACCAGTAGGGGCAAATTCCCTGCCTCTGGAGTTATACTGGCTTCTGCCACCTCCTCTTCTACCTCTGCCACGGCCTCTTTGTGTAAAAAAGGCCTGTAGTTGATCAGTGACTGTTTTTTCTTGAATCCTTTGCATTTGAAGAGTCTGCTCATGTCCTTGAAGGGCCATGACAAATTGTTCAAAAGTAGGATATGGAGCCTTGGTAAGCATTATTGTACGGAAACCAGTATATTCACTTCCTAATCCATGTGCAAACTGAAATACCTTATCCATGTCTGCTACAGGTTTCTTAATAGCTGCTAGGTTATCACAGAGGGATTTAAACTCCCTCAGGTACTCATCCACCGTTTTTGTACCCTTTTTGATTCCCATCAACATGTTCTTTAGATTTCCTTCCTTCTCCACCGTATGAGGGAGAAGTTGTTGCTCAAGACTTTTCCAAAGTTGGTTTGCGGTGAACTCTTCCTCGTAGATCATGCTGATGATCTCCTCTTTCATAGAGCCAAGAAACCATGAGACTAGGAGGCCATCATTCATCATCCAAGTTAGATAATCTAGATTATTAATCTCATCCCCAGCTTGATCTTTACTCTTCTTTTCAGGATGTTCACTAGATGAGACATGGTGATATACACCAAGGCTCTCAATCAATGGAATCACATGTGATCTCCATAGTAGGAAATTCATAAAGTTGAGTTTGATTGAAATCAAACTCGAACATTGATGAAATTGTTGGATAGTTAATCCAGATTCCTTGGCCATAGTTGCGCAACGAAAGTGGAGAAACAAGGATTGGCTTAAGGATGTTTATGTCTCTGATACCATGAAAAATTGAGGAACACAGAAATAAAGGCAAATTGTGTTCTTCGCTGATTCACATAAAACCTTATTACAACCTTTAAATAGAAGTGATAAAACCCTAATTGTGCCCTAATGATAAAAGGACTAACATAACCTTATTGCTAGAAATACATAAAAACTTATTACATATAATTACTATTTCATATAATTATATAACTATTTTCTGAATTACTTATTCCCTTTCCTTTTCTGAATTACTATTTCGACTCTCCACTTGCTTCTTCTTCTTCTTCAGGTGAAGGCCGGGTCTGTTGCTGGTTCTGTTCAACATCAACAGAGGTGGGGTAAGGTTGGAGGGTGTTAAAAGATAAACAAAAATGAAGGATTTCATTTTTTGGGTAAGTTGGGATTCTAGGAATTTTGAGATAGGTTTCAAGAAATGATGATTTCACTTTCCCACGAAGTCGGTATCCTAGAAACCTTTTTTTTTTACAAACAAGACAAATACTTTTTTTTTTTTTCTCTTGGAAGCCTGCTGCCGTTTTTTTTTCTTTCGGAAAAAACTTTTTTTTGAGGTCTTAGGAAAAAAAACTTTGATGCAAAGCTACCGTACTTGAAAACAAATAATATTCTAATAATTTCAATAAAAATAATAAGATGCAACCTTTTTTTGAAGGAAAATTAGGCATAAATCCAACTTTTTACGGTAATTAAGTGTTAATCTACACTCCAAATAAAAGTTGCAATAAGGACAAACAAATATTTGACTGGACTAAATTACCCTTCACCAATTACGTTATCCGCTTTTCTCGGATGAGCTCTCCCTCAACCATCCGTTCATCAATTTACTATCGCCGCTCGAATTTGCTGGGCGAATAGCGAGGAACAGTTTCAGACATGATTGTATATTCCTTCAAAGGCTATGATCGAGTTTCATCCGGCACCAACCTGCGTTGGAGGAGAACAAGAAGCACTGCTGTAGCCGGAGGAGGAGGCGGAGCCGGTGGAACCATACTCCAGTTTTAGACAGATGTTGCACCCGTGCTCAAGATTTCTCCAAATGTTGTGCTTCTGATGAATTGTCTTTATAGATTTTGTTGCAGTTCTTCATGTTGTTGAAAACCTTTACTTAGTTCATACAGAGGCATGAGTATTATGTCAATGGTGTCTATTGTATTTTGTTTGTGTGGCTTTAATGATTTATCAATAATGCTACATAGGTTTTACTTGTCTTAAAAAAATGTTGGGATAGAGTGTGTCAATGAGTTGAATATGCTTTTGAATGTGTATTTGTTGTTATCGAAGAAGAATAAAGAAAAGAGAGATAATTGAAACAGAGATGAAAAGAAGAGGAATGGATGAGGATTTTGACATGCCTCCAGCAAATGATATGTAATAGAAGAGGAAAACTTTTACTTGTATTTTTTTTTTTACTGAAACCCCTTAAGGTGCCTTTTCATTTGATCAATTTGCATCATTTAGAGTTGTTCTTAATGTAAAGAGTATCATAGGGGCTCTTTGAATTATGAAAAAAAAGCTTGATTTTGAATCTCAAGTTACTACACTCTTGTTAATGAATGTGGTTTGTGCCCTGGGTTGTTGATTCTTGATACAATGTCCGAGTTTGTGCATCTTGCATGGGTCCTAACAATTTAGAAGCCGAAGAAGCAAACTAGGCCTACCATTTCTAGTCAGGGTACTTCAAGAAGCAAACGGGATGGATATAACAAGAGGTTTCATCATTCAGAGATGATATATTCTCTTGTATAAATTATTGGTGATATTGTTGGTAATAAATTTAATTAGTTGGATGAATCATATTACTAATTTATTGATTGCTCAACCGTAGCTAGCTATTATAGTAACTGACATGGTTTAATTCAACCAAAATGAAATAAGAGTTTTTTTTCACTTGCTCCAAATGGAATAAGGCAAATGGTTTGGAGCGTCACTATGATTGAAGGTGTTACTGAAAATACACTAGTTTTTTTGGGTGTTACCGTGTGGATTGAGGGTGTCATTGTGAGTATTGTAGGTGTTACTACGAGAATAAACTATTACTTCAAAGAGTTTCTAAAATACATAATGTGTCATCGTGATGGTGTTACCATATTTGTTAATAAGACATGTTACTGTTATTGTAATCATATTCTTTATCTTATCTTATTATTATTCTTGTTAGTGTGTTACTATTATTGTTAAGGGGGGTGAATGTGATATCCTCTTAAGGGGGAGGAATGTGATATCCCAAATTTTGGGAAAGGGCAGACATGTCATTTTGTAAAATTCGGAATATTATATCTATGTTTTATAGATTAAAATTTAAAGAAAAAAGAGAGAGAAAAAGAATAGGAAAATTTTTGGAGTTAATGTGGATTAAAACTCCCCATTAACTAAGAAAGTTTTGTGAGGAGTTTCACCTCTAAAAAGTTTGAACATTGATATCAGAGGAAAAGGAATACTGAAAAGACAAAAGAGAGAGCTCTTCAAATTCTCACAAGATTCTTGGCCAATTTCATATTCGAGTAGAGAGAAAGAATCAATGTAAAAAGGGCTTCGTTTTGATATCAAGATCATCAATATTGGAAAAAGTATGGTTTTTTTGCCCTAGTTTGAGAATCATCAAGACTTGAACATGTTTGGTTGATTAAAGTTTATCAATTCGTAGTTCAATCGTTTAGAAACCCTTGATCACTATTAATTCTTGATTGATTGTTGATCAATTATGTTTTGGGGCTGAGGTTTCAGAAGTTGTTGCAATTGCTTGATGTTTTTGGCTTGAATTGCTTTGATTTCCGTGTAGGAGAGTCTTCACATTGAACTATTAATGTTTATAATGTTTGGTACTTGTTAGAAGTAATTTGGTGTTGATTTCCTGTTGTTTTGACTGGTTATTTGCTGTCAAATATGTTGGAATCATGTTCGAAATCATAAAATCAGAAAAATGTGGTTTAGGGCAGTTTTAGCCTTTCGGCCCGCGCCAAAGGTGATCAAAGAGCAAGCAGGAAGTATAGAGATTTTTAGCGCACGCTTAGGCCTTGATTAGTTTCGGGTTTGGGTTCAGGGTTCAGGCTTCAACTCAATATTTTATTCACTCCACTATCTTATTACCGTTATTTTATTAATTCTATTATTTTATTTTAATTTATCTCACCAATCATTTCACCATCAATAAATAAAATAATATTAATCAATCTACTTTATTCATCCACTACACTATTTAACCATTACTTTATCAATATAATACTTCATTAAAATTTCTTTCACCAATCATTTCATCATCTACACAAATTCAATACATGATTTCAAATCTATAATCATTATTTCACTTTCTCTCTCCGGAATCCATTCAACCCCAACCTAACCCGAAACCAAGCAGAGTCTTAGGGGTCTTAGCGTGCGCTTGGGGTGAAGCCGAAAGCAGGCAGATTGTTCAAGTTGTTTTAGAGCACGCCGAAGTGGTTCGGCGCATGACAGACCTAAACCTAACCTTGGAAACAGCGCCAAAAAGCTAACGGACTGTTTCTAGGCTATCAATCCTTACCGGCAGTGTACCGGATCAAATTGTAGTGATAGTACGGTGAGTCAGGTGTCGATCCTCAGGGAAAACTTGGTAATTCACCGTGTGATTAAACACCGAGAAACTATTATTATCTCAATCTAAGTCGCAATTTTATTATCCAACCAAACTCTAAACTAACAAACAATAAATAAAAGCATAAAACTAAAACAGATATATATAAGTATATAAATATATATATATAAATATATAGCAATACATATATATATATATAGATATAAATATATATAGGTACCAAAACAATATCTAAGGGAGGGAGATAGATATTATAATTGGAGACTAGCCAAGAATATGTTATTGAATTATTATATCTTTTTAGTGGAAATTAGATAAGACAGATCTTCTTTTTTCCAAGGTCCAATCAATTTTACGAAACGGTATACTCCTAAGCTAGGCAATTTCTCCTCACACGAGCGTATGAAATTGTCATATGTCTTGTCCTCTCATCCAATGTCATCCTCAAGCATGGGTCACTCCCGTTTTGTCATACGGCCAATTTTAAGAGATGTCAATTAAACAGTAAATTTAACGTGATAATCTCTCGAGTATAAATTTCAATAAGAGTTTGTTTCTCCCGAAACAAATCTACCCCGGTTTAGAATTCGATTCCGTTGTCACGCTTTCACTCGGCCAATTTTACCCTCCGGTCTTTCTATTAACGAGTTCATAAACTAACTACGAGGCGTCAATTCATAATTAGATTATGAATTCTTTCAAATCAATTAGCTACTTGAATTCAAACATAGAAAGAGATTCATTATAACCGATTTTAATCAATTTTAACATAGTCGTTATCCATTTCCTAAAAAGATAAAACTAATCCAATTTCATATCTTGGCTAGATATTAAGTTAGCCTAATATCATTATAATTAATATATAGATACTAATAACAACATAAATACATTAGAAAAGTTACAGTTACAATCGAAGCTTGAGTTGTACCTCCGAAATAGCAACTCTTTTACATCAATGAGCCTTGATACATCTTCTAAGTATTATAACGATACTTTATACTACAACATTATTCGGCAGAGTGCCGTTTAC
Source organism: Gentiana macrophylla (assembly GCA_026214975.1). NCBI lineage: Eukaryota > Viridiplantae > Streptophyta > Magnoliopsida > Gentianales > Gentianaceae > Gentiana > Gentiana macrophylla. The sequence continues at coordinate 40,263,782 of CM047816.1, read as the reverse complement.
GACTTTATTTAACTAAAAACAACAAAAGAGACTATAGATAGATATAGAAGAGTGATATATGCATTGGTACACCTCAAAATGGGTTGCAAATTGAGGGGTATTTATAGAGTACACCATAAGGCGGGCGCGTGCGGAACACCACCGCGCGCGTGCCGGTCAAATAGTATATATTCCTTGTCGAGATTTGTGGGCCCAATGTCGAGATTTTCCTCGCAAGATCCGGCCTTCTCCGCGCGCGTCGGCCATCCAACATATCAGATGTTCGTAAAAACCTATCTCGAGCTGTAGACCTCAGATTGACATAATTTAATATTCGTTGGAAAGCTCTCTTGAAGGTCTACAACTTTCATTAAGGACATTTTCTATGAAAATGCCTCTAAGTTAGGTCAAATGTCCGTTGAAAATGAGTTACGGTAGAAACATTAAGGACAGTTGATCTGTTCAAAGTTGTTAGATTTTGGCATACTCTTTTATCCCACAAAAACTCATGATTTATACTTCAAAGTATGTCATATTTTGGGATCTCGGTAAACATCTGATCCTGCAATAAAATCAACGAAACACCAAACATAAATCTGACAAAAAACCATCATTTTTATCGTTTTTATAACTTATGCATCTAATTATAACTAACTATGATTTTTATAAGTTTTCAATGCATTTATATGAAATTATACATCACAACTCCCCACTTAGCTTTTGATCGTCCTCGAGCAAAATAAGCGATAATATATAAAAATTATAAAAATATAATATAATTCTTCTAGATTAAATTCCTAACTTAGTAACGTATGCTGTCAACATTATAATTATATTAATTTCATCTATCTAAGATATTTTAAAAAGATAAGAAGTGTATATAACATAATAAATTAGTTATAAAATATTATTTAAATGAAATTTTACATGAATTACTTTATAAGTATAAATAAAATATTTAGAACAACTTTTTAATCTCCACTGTATGATTTATCGGAATCAAAGACTAAGTCAAGTAGTTGGCAAATTGGCTTGTAACGTTCAGGCTTAGGATAGTTGGCTAATCGAAAAGGATAACAAAGGAAAATCAAAAGAGGTAGAAGCAAGTCGTACGTACTTACACTTTCATCTTCTGATCAAAAATTTCTCAATCAGTAACACTCCTGGCACTGTTTTCCTTGATAATTTCCAAAATATGGTTTTGTTGTTTTTTTTTTTTAAGAACTTAAGAACATAGGCATTGCTTTATCAAGATTGATCGGAGTACTACTCTTTCGATCGAAAATCACGAATCCGGTTTCCTTAAACTCGTGATAATTCTTGATAGTTTTGATTCGACTTTTTCTTTTCACCGTGATTTGTAGCATATACCTTCATTACCAAAGAATAGGACATTTCGTGATAATACCTAAGCCGACTACTATCATCAGCAAATTATATCGATTTTTATTTTTTTTTTGGTTTGTCGATCAAAACTCTGAAAAGATACTTATAATACTGTTTTATATATATATATATATATATATATATATATATATATATATATATATATATATATATATATTTTAATAACCATATTTGATAACAAATCGTCTTCCGAATAACATTCATTTCAATCTCAAAGATATATCAAATTTCATGTCGCACCGCTTTATTCATAAATACATACTAAACTTATGGATTTTTCAAAGAAATGTAGACCATTATTAAGTTAGGGTTAGTAATTTCTAGTTAATAATAATGGCTATTTCGAGTGAGTGCTTGATCACTCTACAAGGTGAGTGGGACAAAATTAGAAATCATGTTCGGGTAGGCTTATTTGGCTCTGGTTTATCAAAGTTATGCCAAAAATCTCATCATCCCTAATCCGATTCCAATTTCATACTTTGTCTTGAAGAGAAAAATATTCTAAAATTTCATTATAATTATAAGTAACTTTTGTCTAATTTCATAAAAAAATATTTCATAATATTTATCAAGACATATATACTAAAAATCTTATTAAAAATCTAAAATAGACATAATTAATATAGAAATAATATATCAAGATTACTTTACTTAATTAAAAATTTATTCTATCCAAATATATCATTTTTATCATAATAATTATATATTATTCACTTATTCCCTTAAGAAAAATTAAACTAAGTGTGTAAGTATTTGATGTATTAAATTCAATTTATTTACTAACCAATCCCTACTCCCCACTTACGAATTGGCATCGTCTCGATGGCTAATGAGTAGTAAAAATTTGGATTAGAAATAAAATGAATTTTATCATGGTTAGATTATTTTAGGTGTCAAATAGACGAGTGTTTATATAATATAAAAGAAAAATATTTAAAAACATAAATGAAAAACATGCAAATATATTACAATACTAAAATACAAATTAAAACTACGAGGAACGTTAAACTAGAAAACCATAAATTAAGTTAAACTAATTTAAACTAATTTATTAAACTAAGTTATTTTAATTTATTGTGACTTATACTAACGTACCGTATTACTTTTATGATTTTTATTCCTTCCTGACTACCAACACAATTATCTAATTTTCACCACTTGACGATCCTCCCGAATATCGATTGTAAAAGCCCAACATGAGGAATGCGGGCTGGAAAATATTCATCTGTCGCTCTTTCCGGAACCCTTGCCAAACGAACACATAACCTAGAAATCAACCATCCAAATGGTAAAGGATGATAATTCGGTCTTCTCCCGAACGCAAAACTCACAAATGATTTACGAATCAAGACTTCAATCTATAACAGCTCCAGTAGTAATCGCATATAGAAGCATCAATTCATCATCACTAACTTCCGAGAAATTAATAGTTGGATATACTCGTGAATTGATGAATCGTTTCCACGTTCTAAGATGGGGAAGCAAAGCAGTCGTAGAGACATTTTGATCAATATCATAATTGTAGAACAAGAGTGCACAAGCTTCCGAATATTTTGTAATAAAACCGTCAGGGGTATCCAATCTCCATTGATACTCAAAATGACTTGGTGATGTGGGGACTGGTGGAATAAGGAAAATTTGATTTATGTTGGTAGAAGTGAAAGGAACAACAACTCCTCTCATCAGAATGTTGTGTTAACGACACAATGATAGCTTCAGAAATCGAATAGAATTCTCTTACCATAGTAACATTAATCCTACCTCTCGGCATACGACAAAAATAGTCCCACCCATCTATTTCCATCCTCGTAAATGCCCAATTGTCAACCTTTCGAAATTTAAACCCTTTCAATCAACACCGTGACTGATTGAAATTACTTATATAAGGGTTGTGAGCGAAGCATACATAGGCTCGTAAGGGATTTGATGAAAAATGGATTTGGAATGACAGAATTGTGTATGCGGAGGAGAATAATCATAATCGACGAACGATCGGACATTTTAAACTCTTTATAGCAAGAAAATTAAAGGTAAAGGAAGAGAATGAGCAATTTAGAATGCATCTGTTTCCTTTTATAGACAAAGGTGGATGAAATGGAAATATCCTGAGAAGATTACAGAGCCTACTACACCGGCGCGTGCGGACACCAACCGGCGCGCGGGTCAAATAGTGCTCAGTCAGAGATATTTCTATTTTCAGATCATTCCAGCATCTATTTTCTGCATCAAGAGTTCTGTATGTTTTCTAAAACGTGGTGAAAAAGATCTAAAAACATCCGAAAACTACGAAAAAGATACAAAATAACAACGTGCACTACCCCGAGAGTGCATCAAACGTTTAACGTACACAACAAATATAAAAGATACTAAGTCAAACCAAAAGTAGATAGTTATACAACAAAGAAAAAAAAATCACTCGTCCTCATCATAGTTAAGATCAATGTCACCAGTAGGGTCGTACTGAGATGACGATGATCCAAATGTAGATAGTATCGAAGTATAATCAGCTCTTGCGCATTGCGTCATTATGAATACCATAAGCGAATCTATTGTGGATCCGATCTGAAGTTCGAAATGATGTCTCAGTCCTCATCGTCGACATAGAAACTGATCCCTGTAGACCAAATGAACCAAATCCTGCTGTCACATCTGCTACAGAAGTCACTCCTCCCATGCCCAAGGATGTCCCTGGTGTACCTGTAAACATACCACCCTGTCCTATGGATGACGGCGTATAGTCCTGAAATATAACAGGTGGTGGAATCGGCGGAATCCAATCTGGCATAGTATATGGGTCAGGCTGACTATAGGGGTGTCTAGCAGAAATCTCAGCAAATCTAGGATCAAACTCACTCATAGCATCTCGATATCCTCTTTGACCAACTCGAATGTCCTCAGCCCACTGTCTATTCTTCTCACAAGCTAAAGCTATATTAGCATCGATTCTAGCCTGGCTTGAACTAAATCTTTGGCTATAGCCTCAACTTGGCTCTGCTGTGGTCGTGTGGTGTGCTCTAGGTGGCCTAGGTACTTGAGTGTGAAAAGGAGGTGGAGGTGGCGGTTGTTGTTGCCGATTTGACGATTAGGATTATTGTAATCTATTATTCCAGTGAGGTAAGGCTCTCGACTTAAGACCAATGGGAGGAATGTAGGGAGACACAGCTTCTATCCGAGGGTAAGACAGGGACTTCTCGCAAGCTCACATAAGGCGAAAATGAGACTAGGGGAACGGAGACGTCCCCTCGATAACGAGTGCTTGCAAACTCACATGCCTTAGAAAAGATCAATTTCCCAGTTTATAGGAATATCATTAACCATGGCCCAAGCAATAACCACTTCCTCTCGACCAAATGCACAAACATGTGTGGAAGGACATACATTATGGCCTAAGAACTGTTTTATTGCCCTTATGTCCCTAATACGATTCCCATAAGCAAACCTATTTTCTATCCATTCAGCAGTGGGGTCAAAGGCTTGTTGGGCTTCATAAGCTTTGGTTTGTAGAGCCATAGGATGTTCTAAACCCCAAACATTATGATAATCCTCCTCTTCAGGTATTTCAGCTAAGCCATAGAATACATTAATCATAGCAGGGTAAAAAGTAACATTAACATTTCTTAGAGGGATATAGGTCATCTCCTCAACCGTATCAGCATCATAAGTAGATAATACTGAATAAAATTCTGATACCATAGAAACATTAATCTTATCTTTCCTATCCATAGCTATATCCAACCATCCTCTATCCTTGAAAATTTCTTTCACTTCTTTCCCAATCTTCGAAAAATCAATCCCTCGTTCTAACCAAACCTTACTTTTACTAAAGTACTCATCATGTGCCCGCTTAGCTTCTGCACTAGCGGTTTTTTCAAAGGTTAAAGTTTTCTCCTTTTGGTTAAAGGCCTAGTTTGAACTACCGGTACTACGATTGGTACTTCAGTCTTTTCCTCTTAGGATTGCTTGAGAGGATGAGGCCATCTACGATAGTGGTATGACAATACAACAACACAAACAAACAACACCAACAACAAGAACCAACAATTACTTAGGCTATAAAATCAAAATAAATTCAAAATAATTTCAGAAATTTAACTAAAATTTGAAATATTTGATATATATATATATATATATATATATATATATATATATATATATATATATATATATTACCTTAATATGCTAGAAAGAAAAGCTAGGTCGCGGAATTAATGGTGGGTCGCGAATGAGAGAAAAGAGAGCTTTGAGCTTGCCAAGCTTCAACTTTTTCCAATGTTGATCTTCTTAGATGTTTTAGATGAAGAGAAGATGATGGATTGTTGAATTTGTGATGAAAAAGTGATGAAATTTGATATATTTTTGGACAAAAATGGGGTGGAGTCGGGCTGCTCTCTTCTAAAATTTTGAGGAATGGGGAAATGAGGCTAACATTCGAGATTAGGGTTAAATGTATAGGTTTACAGCGCGTGCGGTAGTGTACCAGCGTGCGGTCACATGGCCCCCAAAAATCGAAATTTTTATCATCTTTTGTGTAATGAGCTCTAATTATACTACATAAAGATCATTTGATGTTAATCAAATGATTTATGTTATATAATCTAAGTTCAATACGATTTTTCTATATAAAACTTGATAAAATATATAAAAAGCTAATATAATATTGAAATCACATATTTTTGATATAATATACCTATTTAAAATCACATGAGATGAAAATAGGTTTATTATAAATTTTTCATAAAAATATTTTCTTTTAATTTTTAGAATTAACACAACTTTAAAAACAATTAAAAGACTAAAAGCACACACTATAATTTTTAGGATTTTTTGCTAACTCCCTCAATCTCAGATCCTCAAGATTGTTATCATAACGATCCCTTAACCTTTCTCCTAGGAGTGATGCGTTTGAATTATCTCTTTGTATTCCCTCGGGATTTTCGGATAACCACCTAATCGTTCCCTTCTTAATAACATTCAAACACTCATCCTGGGATATGGTTGTATTTCTTCCACATTGTCCATCATGTTCACTTTTTCCACAGATTCTACATCTCATTAGAAACCTTGCTCTTCTTTTTATTGCACTCCTTGAATTTCCATTACAAAGTTCTCTTTCTCTGACTTCGATTAGCAATTCCTTATTTAATTTAGAAACTAAGGCATCTATCTTAAACGCGACATCCTTATTCAGACCTAATCTTAAAAGTAAAATAAAAACTCTTATTCTATCTATGAAAGGCATCCAGCTTCTTTTACGCTCATCCGGTAAAAGACGAAATTACTTTAAAATGCATATTAAAAGGTGAATTAGAAAGATAGTACCCGTAATCGGCTGAGTTTAAAATTCCTGCTTCCTTAATTCGTTGGAGGGTCGATAAGTAATAATACTTCTTATGGTTGAGGTATCCCTTCAGCTTCCACGAACAATTTCACCCTGTGTCCATTGGCTATAAAAGTTGTTTTTCCATCAGTTAGTTCAACAGCTCCAGACTTATAGATTATTGTTACGTCATATGGACTGTCCCATCTAGATTTAAGCTTTCCGAAACAACTTCAAACGTGAATTATATAAAAGTACTCGATCACCTACATGGAACTCACGACTATAGATTCTCTTATCATGAAAACCTTTCGTATGCGTTCTTGTAGATTCGAGCATTTTCATAAGAATCGAGTCGAAATTGCCTAGTTACATTAATCAAGTAATCTATGATCACCGACAGCTTTAGGATCAAAGTTTAGAAATTTAATAGCCCATAAAGCTCGGTGTTCTAATTCAACAGGAGATGACAAGATTTACCAAATACTAATTTGTAAGGAGAACAACCAATCGGTGTTTTAAAGGCCGTTCTGTATGCCCATAATGCATCATCAAGTCTTTCTGTCCCAGTTTTTACGATTTGAGTCCACTGTCTTCTCCACGATTCTTTTAATTTCTCTATTAGACACCTCTACCTGTCCACTAGTTTGTGGATGATAGGGTGTTCCAAGTTTATGAGTTACACCATATTTCTCAATTACCTTAGTAAATGGTCGGTTACAAAAATGTGAACCTCTATCACTAATGATAGCCCTCGGAATGCCATATCGTGTGAATATATTCTTTTTAAGGAACCTTAGCACTACTCTGGTATCATTAGTAGGGAGAGCTTCAGCTTTTTACCCATTTAGAAACATAATAAACCATTCCTAGAATAAATTTTTTTCCAAAAGATAAAGGAAAGGTCCCATGAAATCTATGCCCCATACATCAAATAGCTCACATTCTAATATCGGTTGCATAGGCATTTCATGTTTTTTTCGATATATTTCCCATTTTTGACATGATTCACAAGATTTTGCATATTTATATGCATCTCTATATAGTGTAGGCCAATAGAAACCACATTGTAAAACTTTGAAAGCGCTTTTCCATCCTCCATGATGACCTCCTCGCCTCACGATCATGACAAAATGATAATACACTTAAAATTTCACTATCGTGAATACATTTCCTAATTATTCCATCTGAGCATCTTCGGAAAAGATCCGGTTTATCCCAATAATAAAACTTTAAGTCATAAAAGAACTTCTTTTTATGATGCCAAGTCCAATGAGGTGGGATGTACTTACAGGTAATGTAGTTAACAATATCCCCAAACCATGGCGAATCTTCCTTTGATGGTATTCTATTTTTTTAATAATCGCATGGTTGAGGGAGTATCTATCTTAAATAGTTTCTCATCTGGAAACGAATCCTGAATTTCTTTTCCTTCATCATTATCCATCCTGCTTAGATGATCTGCTACTACATTTTCACTTCCTTTTTTATCCTTAATTTCAATATCGAATTCCTGAAGTAACCGAATCCACCTAAGAAGACGCGGTTTGGCATCTTTCTTACTTAATGATACTTCAGAGTGAATGGTCCATGTAGATTATTACCTTAGAACCAACAATATATGATCGAAACTTATCTAAGGCAAATATTACAACCAGCAGCTTCTTTCTCGTTAGTTGCATAATTAAGTCGAAGCTGCGTTTAATGTGTGAGAAGCATAGTAGATAGCTTTGAGAATTTTGTTATACCGTTGACCTAAAACAGCTCCTACAACTAAATCACTTGCATCACACATAATTTCAAACGGCAAATCCCAATCTGGTGCTACTAATCTTTCGTGCAAGAGTTAATTTCGCTTTTAGGGTCTTAAAGGCTTCCATACATTTATCATCAAAGTTAAAAGGTACTTTTTTTTCTAGCAAATGACTCGTGGGCTTTGCTATTTTTGAGAAATCTGCAATAAACCTTCTATAAAATCCTGCATGTCCAAGAAATCCTCTTAACGTTTTCAAATTAATTGGTGGAGGTAATTTTTCAATTACTTTGACTTTAGCTTTATCAACTTCAATTCCTACTTGAGATTCTATGACCTAGTACAATTCCTTCCGATACCATCAAATGACATTTTTCCCGCTTTAGTACCAAGTTGGTATCTTCACAAATACAAAAAAGCGCGTTCTAAGTGTGATAAGCATTTATCAAAAGAATCTCCATAAACACTAAAGTCATCCATAAAGATTTCTAAGAATTTCTCGACCATATCGTAAAATATTGCCATCATACATCAAAATGTAGCGGTGCATTACATAATCCAAACGGCATTCTTTTATAAGCAAAAGTTCCATAGGGACAAGTGAAAGTAGTTTTTCTCTATCTCCTCGCGCAATGAATATCTCAGAAAATAACTTTGAATAACCATCTACGAAGCGAAAGAATACTTATGTCCACTTAATCTTTCCAACATCTGCATTTATGAATGGAAGTGGATGATGATCCTTTTAGTATGATCATTCGGTTTCGAAAGTCAATACACATTTGATATCCTGTAATTTCCTTTGTCGGAATCCATTCATTTTTATCATTTTCTTTTACCGTGAAACCTCCTTTCTTTGGAACTACTTGAGTTGGACTTACCCATTCACTATCTGATATGGGAAAGATTATTCCCATTTCTAATAGCTTAATGACCTCTTTCTTAATGATTGTTTGCAAATTCGGGTTGAGGCGGCGTTGTGGCTGAATACAAGGTTTAGCTCCATCATTCAAAATAATCTTGTGAACACAAATCTCGTGGCTAATACCTTTGATATCCGCCAACGCCCATCCAAAAGCTTTCTTATGTTGTCTTAACATTCTTAATAATTGATCCTCTTGTTCATTTGTTAAGGTTGATGAAATAATAATTGGTAACAGATTATCATTTTCAAGAAAAGCATATTTCAAATTCGAAGGAAGTGGTTTCAACTCAGATTCCTTGGTGGATCTTCTAACGATGGTTTTAAACCTGGTCCTTCCATTTCCAATTTCAAATTTTGATGCCATGGATGTTTAACAAACCCTCCTTTATCTAAATAAAGGATTACTTCTTTCATTTCAAATTATCATTTTCATCTTCTTTATAGATAGAAAATGCCAAACATTCTTCTAATTTATTTTCATAACCTTTAAATTTGGCATCCCAGATAGTAGAATATTCATCTATAAAAGAACATGATTTTGGTTCTTTGTAGGGATGGTTTATAGCTTTGAAGATATTGAACAAAACTTTATCCTCATTAACTCTCAGTATTAGTTCACCTTTTGAACATCTATCAAAGTCCTTCCTGTAGCTAGAAATGGTCGATCTAGAATAATTGGCGCTGAATATCCTTCTTCCATTTCCATTATTACAAAGTCTCTTCGGGAAGTAAAATTTATCAATTTTAACCAACACGTCCTCGATTATTCCCTTAGGATGTTTAATTGATCTATCTCGCCATCCGAAGGGTCATTTCGGTGATTCGTAAGCTCTCCTATTCCTAGTTTCTTATAATCCTCATAAGACATGAGATTGATACTTGCTCCTAGATCACACAATACTTTCTTAAATGTAAATCTTCCAATTTCACATGGAATAGTGAAACTACCAGGATCTTTAAGTTTAGGAGGTAGTCGATGCTGGAGTATTGCAGAACATTCTTCATTAAGGCATATATTCTCATATTCTTCTAATCGTTTTTTGTTAGATAGGATATCTTTAAGAAACTTTCCATAGGCGTGCATGTTGACTAAAGCTTCTATAATGAGGATATTGACATGAATATGACGAAAAGTGTCAAGGAAACGAGCATATTTCTTATCAGTTTTTATCTTTTTAATTTGATCTTTCGGTGGATAAGGCAAAGATTCTAAATCTATAACCTTTGGTTCTGAAGTCATTTTCTCTTTTCCTTTTTCCTTGAATCTTTGAGCATTACTTGATCGCCAAGTTTCATTATCTTGAGATTTTTCCTTTAAAACATCCCCTGTATCAACTTTATCCTTCTCAGTTACTTTTAAATCTTCCTGTTTTTCTCCCTGATTTTCTCTGACATGTTCCTTAAATAGGGTTCTCAGGTCCTTATCCATAGGATCTTTCAGAATTCTAGGGACTTTTACCCATTTTTCACCTTCAATTTCAGGTTCAACATTATTATTCTGTTTTAAGAATTCTTCGATAATTTCTTCCTCTTCATCAGTAAATTCAAGTTCGTCCTTTTCCTTTACGATATTATCATTTAAATCATTTTCTACCTCATTGTTTCCTGCGTTTTCTGCTCTAGTATCTTCACAATATTTCCTACTTCTCGTAATCACAGCATTTACCTCTCTCGGGTTTCTTCAAGATTACTTGGTAATCCTCCTGGAGGTCTACTGTTGTTACGTTCTCCTTCTCTACTCAAATGATCTTCCATATTCCTTAATGATGCTTCTATAGTTCTCATTCTCGTATCATGTCCACCCATAGACGTTTTCAACATAGTCATATCCTTAGAGACTGAACCTATAGAAGTTATCATAGTTTTCATATTCTGAGCTTGAGTAGATACTACACCCATCATATTTTCCATTAATTTATCCCATTTATCAACTCCTTCAGGTTGGGTTGAACTTTGAGTGACTGGTATAGTTTGAGTAGTATGTTGTGGATAAGATTTAGGTAATGATTGTAGGTTCTGATTTGATGTATTTCCTTGATGAACTTGATTACTATATGGATTCTTATCTTTGAACCTGGATATGGCGGTTGTCCTGGCTTATTAGGTTTTCTAACCATCTAAAAGTTGGGTGCTCTCTTCAATAGCATTAAAGGAGTTTGAATACGCGTTGTTCAAGTTCCTATCTTTGTTGTAAAAACTCACCTCTTCCCTTGAGTATCCTTCCGGTTCTTCTATCCCTAATGACACATTATCATGACTTGAGTAGTCATTTGGTATGATAGTTTCTGGTTTTACAGTCCTACTAGCCTGTAGGTTGTCAAACTTCCTACTCAAATTCTCCAAGTGTGCTAGAACTTCCGTATTCGATGTGCATTCTCCTGCAAATGCTACTTTCCTGGTGCTAGAACCGGTTTCCCACATTCTGTTATTTTTGGAAATCTTTTCTATAGCATCGTGAACTATTTGGGCTTCACTCATCATTAATGAACCACCACATGCATGATCTACATCTGCACGTGAATCTTTCCTTAATTTACGACAGAAAAGTTGGATTTGCATATCTAAGGAATAACAGATCTTAACAACTTTTTAAATCTCTCCCACGCATTCCCAAGCGTTTCTTCAGATCCTTGTCTAAAGTTGGCAATTTCGACCTTTAATTCCAAATTTCTACCCGGAGTAAAATACTGCTTTAAAAACTCGGTTTGAATCTCCTCCCAACTAGTCAATGAATGATGTGGGAGTGACATAAACCAATCTCGTGCTCTTCCTTTTAAAGAAAAAGGAAACATAGACATCCTTGTTAATTCACGATGAGCACCTTGACTTTTGGTTGTATTGCACAATTCTTCGAAAAGATAGAGATGGTGATGTGGATCCTCATCATCCTCTCCTAGAAATTGGGCTCTTGCGTCAATTAGACCAAAAAGATGAGATTTTATTTCAAAATTATTTGCTCCTTCATTGGGTAAACGAATTGGATTATTAGTCTGGTTTATTCTTAAGGTCTGATCACAAATAGGTCTCGGATTTGGTGGGTTATTATTACGATTGTTCTGGTTCCGATTTTGATTATTTCTATTCTGGTTATTTGGTATTGGTAGATCCTGATTAAGATTTTGGCCATGCCCTTGAGCATGATCTAGCCCTTGTTCAGTGTTTCAATCCAATGATTTCACCATTTTAGTATTTTGATTTGATGATGATTCTCCGTCGAGATTTCACGACTAGTATGACCTTGTTTTCTTTACGCTCTTAATCGCTTTTCGTAAGTATCTATGTCAGCTTATAAGGAGTAAGTGGGGCCTTACTCTTTCTGGTCATCAACTAACGAAAACCGAAAATAGTTGAAATCGATAAAAGTAAATATTGGTAACTTACTTATAAGGTAAGTACCAACGAAAAAGAAAATAGAAATGGGGTAAGAAGAGTGTTGACTTATCCTCGAGACTTTTGAGTTAATATAAGTAGAAATCATTCGAACACAATGAATTAGCGTCGTTCCCCGGCAACGGCGCCAAAATACTGACAGACCTAAACCTAACCTTGGAAACAGCGCCAAAAAGCTAACGGACTGTTTCTAGGCTATCAATCCTTACCGGCAGTGTACCGGATCAAATTGTAGTGATAGTACGGTGAGTCAGGTGTCGATCCTCAGGGAAAACTTGGTAATTCACCGTGTGATTAAACACCGAGAAACTATTATTATCTCAATCTAAGTCGCAATTTTATTATCCAACCAAACTCTAAACTAACAAACAATAAATAAAAGCATAAAACTAAAACAGATATATATAAGTATATAAATATATATATATAAATATATAGCAATACATATATATATATATATATATAGATATAAATATATATAGGTACCAAAACAATATCTAAGGGAGGGAGATAGATATTATAATTAGAGACTAGCCAAGAATATGTTATTAAATTATTATATCTTTTTAGTGGAAATAGATAAGACAGATCTTCCTTTTTCCAAGGTCCAATCAATTTTACGAAACGGTATACTCCTAAGCTAGGCAATTTCTCCTCACACGAGCGTATGAAATTGTCATATGTCTTGTCCTCTGTCAATGTCATCCTCAAGAATGGGTCACTCCCGTTTTGTCATACGGCCAATTTTAAGAGATGTCAATTAAGCAGTAATTTAACGTGATAATCTCTCGAGTATAAATTTCAATAAGAGTTTGTTTCTCCCGAAACAAATCTACCCCGGTTTAGGAAATCGGATTCCGTTGTCACGCTTTCACTCGGCCAATTTTACCCTCCGGTCTTTCTATTAATGAGTTCATAAACTAACTACGAGGCGTCAATTCATAATTAGATTATGAATTCTTTCAAATCAATTAGCTACTTCAATTCAAACATAGAAAGAGATTCATTATAACCGATTTTAATCAATTTTAACATAGTCGTTATCCATTTCCTAAAAAGATAAAACTAATCCAATTTCATATCTTGGCTAGATATTAAGTTAGTCTAATATCATTATAATTAATATATAGATACTAATAACAACATAAATACATTAGAAAAGTTACAGATTACAATCGAAGCTTCAGAGTTGTACCTCCGAAATAGCAACTCTTTTACATCAATGAGCCTTGATACATCTTCTAAGTATTATAACGATACTTTATACTACAAGATTATTCCGGCAGAGTGCCGTTCTGATAACTTTTATTTAACTAAAAACAACAAAAGAGACTATAGATAGATATAGAAGAGAGATATATGCTTGGTACACCTCAAAATGGTTGCAATTGAGGGGTATTTATAGAGTACACCACAAGGCCGGCGTGCGGAACACCACCGGCGCGTGCGGAACACCACCGCGCGCGCGTGCGGTCAAATAGTATATATTCCTTGTCGAGATTTGTGGGCCCAATGTCGAGATTTTCCCGCAAGATCCGCCTTCTCCGGCGCGTGCGTCCGGCCATCCAACATATCGGATGTTCGTAAAAACCTATCTCGAGTGTAGACCACAGATTGACATAATTTAATATTCGTTGGAAAGCTCTCTTGAAGGTCTACAACTTTCATCAAGGACATTTTCTCTGAAAATGCCTCTAAGTTAGGTCAAATGTCCGTTGAAAATGAGTTACTGGTAGAAACATTAAGGATGATTGATCTGTTTCAAAGTCATTAGATTTTGGCATAATCTTTTATCCCACAAAAACTCATGATTTATACTTCAAAGTATGTCATATTTTGGGATCTCGGTAAACATCTGATCCTGCAATAAAATCAACGAAACACCAAACGTAAATCTGACAAAAAACCATCATTTTTATCGTTTTTATAACTTATGCATCTAATTATAACTAACTATGATTTTTATAAGTTTTCAATGCATTTATATGAAATTATACTAAAATATCATAAAATAATAATAAAAAGTCTTATAATATAATGATATATTTTTCATACATCAGTGCACGCCAAAGCTGAACAGAAGGATATGCAAGCTTCATGAACATAAGGCTATTAGTGTGATCCACTAATAGGTTGCAACCAGTTGCTTCGTGGTGAGTAGCACCATGCGTAGTGCCCTTGAATATTGATGTAACAAAGATAAGCTATGCTAGAAACAAATAGGATCTCATGACATGTTGATTAGCATGAAGTGAACCCTAGAGTTTGAGTCGTGTTCATAAAGATACTTAATAATAATAATATGATAACCTTTCGTTATAAACTTAACTGTTCAATAGCTTCTACATTTTACTAAGTACGTTTTTACTTACCCCTTTGCATGTTTGTATGTTGCTTTGGGTGAGAAGACGTACAGGTTGAGCCCGATTATGATGAGCATGAGGACGACGTTTGATATGCAATGCTATGAAGTTTTGTTATGTTTTACTATCTAGTTGAACTGAGTAATTTGCATTGTTTCCTTGAAACCATGTTGTACTTAAATGCGCATGCGCTACAACCTTGAAACCATGTTGTACTTAAATGCGCATGCGCTACAATAGTTCCTTATACATTCAAGAGTGTAGGCAATCTCTCCCAACACTTGCACAATGTAAATTGTGAAAATAATGTTTACACCAGGGTTCGATCTCATTACCTCCGTCTCTGATACCATATTAAGATCAAATGCTTACCATTCTACTAAAGTCAATTGGTGTTAGTAAAGACGCTATTAGATTTTCTTATATATTCAAGAGTGTGTGCAATCTCTCCCAACATTGTAAGTTTTATCTTCCTATCTTTAGTTGGATGCCATTTATTTTAGTACTATCATTATGATTTCACCTGAGTCTATTTAGCTTCCGTTTTGCTTAACTCGATACAACCGTAGAGACTTACGTATAATATTATATTTACTTAATGGACGTCTTTGAGCGTTTTTTCCTGATAAGACTTCGTTGTCCTAAACGGGCGTTACATATCAATATCATGATTTTCGATCATTAGGCACTTATCGGATACCCAAGTGTGATTTGGAGGAATTTTCAGCATCTTAATATTAGTCTGTGTGCGTTTACACTATTCTATTATATGGAAAAACCGATCATTCCTTACACCTTGAAGAATCCAATGCAAACGGGAGCCTTGTAACAAAAATAATTCATCTTTCGTGTGGATAGTATTAAGTTCCAAAAGAAAATCATTAGTTTTAGAGAGGCCAGAAAAGAATATGGGAATTAAGGAACTTTCATCCCTTGCAATACCCGTTAATCTAGTTTTTAATGAAAACTCCATGCCTCAAAATTTACAGATTTTGCATGGTATCTATGCAGTGGCGGAACCAGGATATAATTATGGGATGATCTTGGTTAATTTTCACTTTTCGAATAAATATATCATACCTAAAAAAATATGTTGCATTTATCTAAAGATAGTCACGAGCACGTAGCAAGTTCTGTTCCTTTAAATACATGATAAGAGAAACAAAAAATTTGTGTTTATGGTGTTTAATTTTTATGATTAAATTTTGCACATTTAAATACATAAAAATGGAAGTTGGAGTTTGTTTTTAAGGTGTTTATTTTATGACTAGATTTAGATGATATCATGTGGTAAAAAAATGTTTGGTATAAGGTGAAAAGAAAATTAAATTGAGTTTGTTTTTACGGTATTTAATTTTTATGATTGAATTACATGGTATAAAGTGAAAAAAAACAATAGTTTGTATAACATTAGGATTAAATTTTTATGGTATATAAAGTGAACAAATATAAAAGACTTACGTATAGACGAAAGATAGATGAAAAAGGAAGGAAAAAAATTATTCTAAGGTGACTCGAACCTGCACCTATTGAAAATGATAAAATAATCAATTCAAACAAACAACACGAAGATAATACAACATTTTGTTTACAATAAGATAAACATATTATATATATAAACATTAGTAATCAACGATTCTTTTTTTTTAAAATTTTTTTTTTTAATTTTGGGCTGGTCTTGAGACCACCCCACTCCTACCTGGGTCCGCCCCTATATCTATGGTCAGGGTAGTAAGTACTACGTACGGTGCTTGCCTCGCATCTTCTATTTTACAGGGTCAAGATCCTCTCAAGTACTTTACCCTTAAGTTGGTGTTTTTACATGTAATGAATTAAACTACGTAGTTTTGAAAAAAGTTAATCAATGGCTAGATGTTTTACACTTTGGGGATGTGTGGTTGTATCATGCATATTTGAGAGAATATCATCTCAAGTTACTTGAGAGGATCCTATCCCCTATTTTACAACCCATCCCCCTTTTTTTTTTTTTTTTTTTTTTGGTTGATCAGTATGATATCAATTCGATAATCAGGTGATGTCCACGTCATAATACAAAATAAGGGGCAACCTAAGATATTTATTAAAGGAAGAAAAGTATTTCATATAACTTCATACTATAGAGTATGGAGCTATGATATATTTGGTCGGTGACACTATTTCAGCATTGTTATGGAAAGTAATTAGTGAAATCATATAAGAAAAGAATCAAAAAAAAAAAAAAAAAAAAAAACTTAAACAACATACAATATTATTTATACAAACAACGATAATGTGCTATTATTTATACAAATAACGTTAAAAGTGCTATTCTTCAAATAACACTATAAACTATAAAGTACAAACAATAAAAAGAAAGAAACATTATTCTAAAGAGTAAAACAAGTATATTTCACAAATTAATATTCCTTTCTGTAACAGCATTTCCCCTTTTTCGACGTGCATTGCTTCATTTATTTTATTTTATTTTTCCTTTTTCGAGTGGAACGTGCACCCCTTCAGGAAAAAAAAGATCTAATTTTGAAAGAAATATTAAAAAATAAAAAACAAAAAAGAGAAAAAGAAAGAAAATAATTTGGTACAAACGTGATGTCGTCTACAAACCGAATCAAACTGTTAGGCCCGCAGTGTACTTGACTCCGGTCGACGGCAACCATGAGTTGCCAATAATAAATTGGGCCACCGTGTAATTATTAGCAACTGATTGATCACTAATTGCGTGAAAACCGGTCCAGTTAACCCGGCCACTCAAACCAGCTCCTGGTCCAAAGTTCATATACTCCCCATAATACAAAGAATCAAGACCGAAATTTCCATTCCATTCCAGCCATCCCCTAGGTTTGATTGCATCACTAATATAAGATTGCATGATGACCGTTCGAGAATATTGTTTCCACGGTCGTCCAAGATACGTCTCGGTCGAGTTCAATGAAGTGATAACATCCGGTTCAACAGATATATTAGAGAATTGGATTGAAAACCCGGTCGGTTCACCAATATCTTTCCGGCCTTGTGCTGTAATTGTGTTCTTTTGGTTAGGTAGGCCTTTCCTGGCATGGATTTGGCAGTTTTGAAACACGACGGAGCCATCTCCGAAGATGAAATCTACGGTTCCTGTGATGGTACATTCTTTATAGAATTGACGGAGGGAGTGAGCATAGAGGGTGTCTTGATAGCCTCGAAAAGCACATCTGTATAAGACTGAGAGGTCAGAGTCAGACCGGAAAGCGACTGCTTGGTGTTTTTCGGCTCCAGCCGTGTTTTGAAATGTTATGTCTCTTGCTATAAATCCTTGTCCCTTCACACCTGCATTTATATAAATAGATTATCGTATACATGTTTGATGGATCTCGATCCCCGACTGTGCACCTTGCACGCCTCTCTCACAAGATATCATCAAAGCGGTGTCGTTTTGATCCAAACGACGCCGTCTCGATGCGATGTAAAAATAATATTAAAAACACACGGTCAAGACGGCGTCGTTTGGATCAAAACGACACTGCTTCGATCTTATTTGTCGGGACAAATTGTGCAAGAGTGCGCTGATCGAGGATCGAGATCCCATGTTTGATGGAAGCAAGTTGCATGGAAACTTTTAAATAAAAGGATTGTACTTGGAGACCAATTAATGTAGTACTGCTACAAGTATGAAAAACAGAAAAACATAAATGTTACTTCCAACCAACGTATTAATGATTATTCCCAAAAACAAATTAAAAATTAAAATATAATGAGGTTTAAGTCATTCGGCTCCCACTTCTCACACGAAGAGGATCAAACTCTCACACGAAGTTGAAAGTTAGTGCGAGATCATTTAGTTGGTTGATGATTAATTGGTTGCTCATTCAGAATACTCCCTCCGTTTCGAAATAACTGAGTCGGTTATAAAAAACACGTATATTAAGAATGTAACTTAATGTTTTAATTTGAATGCCAAATATGACTAAAAAACTCTTAGTTAATAATTAATACAATGTTATATTTATTCTCTAATTCCTTCATAAATGTTAATTGGTAATTTAAATGCCTCAGTTATTTTGAAACAAATTTTTTTAGCAACTGCCTTAGTTATTTCGAAACGGAGGGAGTATTTGAATTTAAATGAAGTTGAAAGTTAGTGTGAGATCATGTGGCACTGTTCATTTCTTTGTGCTATGAAGTTTAATTTTTATTTTTTTTTTATTTTTGTAATGAAGCTTTAGACTAATTATTTAGACATGAATTATTTTTCTTTGAATCGCATTACATGGAATAAAGTGAAATAAAATAGAATAAATTAATCATTAGATTATTGACAATTTTTTTTTTAAATTTGTGTTGATGAAAGAAGGATTAGTATTCATAAAGAAAAGTGGTTAATGACAACAAAAAAAAAATTTACTCCCTCCGTTTTTTTATATGTCGCGGAGAGAATAATCACACAAATTAAGAAAATAATTAATATGTCTAAAATATAGTATTGAAAATAAATTTTTTATTGGAGATGTAAATATTTTATCGGTAAGGAGTTTTTAATATTGGAAATGTTTTTTTATTGGAGATGTAAATACTTTGTTGGTAAAGGAGGAAAAAATAATAAATGACGCATTAGAAATATAAAATGATAGATAAATAAAAACAGAGCAAATTCTGAAATATGACAGATAAAGAAAAACAAAGGGAGTATAATGCAACATTCTAGTGAATAATGCAATGATAAATAAAGTGATGGAGTGAATCAAATAAAGTCATTAATGTTTTTTTTGTTTGTTGATAAAAAATGGTAAATAAATTATAGTAAAATATTTTTTGAGGAAAAAAAGAATTTATTAATCAACATCCGTCAAACAGACGGTCATAACATCACCCGAGGGTGAGAAATCCCAAAAAGTCCGGGCAGAAACAAGAAAATCATGTAAAATATTAGAACGAATAAATGTAATGAAATAAAAATAATAATTTAGTGGACCGAATACAAGTACATTGATGTCCAAACATAACCGTTTCGCCTGTGATGGAGTTATCTTCAAGTCTATACCGTTATCATCTCACCACATGTTTTTGACTTATAAAAAGACTAAAAAGAAATACTTAAAACAGTGACAACCATAGCATTATAGGGTGTAGAAATTATGTAAACTTAGAGGGCAGCAACACTATTATTGCCCTCGGACCAAATAGTCATCGAAAACATTGATTGGCACTGTTGTTACATTGAATACGGTCTACCCAATTCAGTACTCACTTTCCAAAATAATGCAATTCTCACAAACTCATCATTTATGTAGATCCACCAACAATCTTTTACTATTATTTTGTTTTGTTTTTTTTTTCTTTCTAAAACAAACCACATCTCTTTTAAGAATTTTTTTAAATAAAACACACAACCCCCTCCCCTTCCCCGCCTCCGATATTTTAACTAAAATTGTAGCCGTGTTCAACAATCCTTAGGCTTAGACATGGAAACATATCTATACATGTGTTATTGGTTTATACTATCTATTTAAGGTATCAAAGTACTGCCTTCCAAAATATACGTCATCCTATACTTTTTGATTTGTCCCAGAATATAAGTTATTATGCATTATGAGTGTAACATTTATTTCCATTTCTCTATCTTATCCCTAATTTAATATGAATCCAATGGACATTTTAGACATTAACCTTCAAATTAATAACATTCAATCACTTCATTAATCTGTGTGAAAACTCCTAGGATGATTTATATTTTGAGACGGAAGTAGTATAAGTGCAATAGTTATAGCAGCATTTATGTGTGATTAATTGCATTTATATTTAATTGATTGGTTTTAAGATAATGTAAGTTATTAGGAGGTTATAGTTACCTAGGTAGTAGAATAGAAGTTGTAACTACCTTATACACCCTAAAAAAAACTACCTTATACCTTACGATCACGGCCTATTAATACTGTGATTAAG
This sequence comes from Gentiana macrophylla, assembly GCA_026214975.1. Lineage (NCBI taxonomy): Eukaryota > Viridiplantae > Streptophyta > Magnoliopsida > Gentianales > Gentianaceae > Gentiana > Gentiana macrophylla. The sequence goes on along the minus strand of CM047816.1, from coordinate 40,242,732 downwards.
GCCCCGGAAGGTTGAAACAACAGAAACTAAGCTCAAATTAGAGAAAAGATTGTATTCTGCAGTTTTCCTCACTATTGTGAGCTTTCCTGTCATTATAGAGCGAATTTCCTCTCATTATTGAAAGGCCTTCTTGTTCATCATTTCTTATTGAATTCCAATTCTTTTACAGATTTCATACTACAATCACCGGAATCCTACATGTTATCAGAGCGCTTCTGATCAATTTTACTCTGATTCGTTCTGTTCTTGTTCGATTTCATCGTTTTTACCATTTCTTGGAAAATATTCTTGTTCATAAATGGCTAGTGCTCCGAATGAAAATTCTAGCAATGAAGTTCAAGGCTTGGAGAATACTAATTATCTCCATCCGGGAGAGAATCCAATAGCAGTGGTGGTGCAACCGGTGTTATCACCTGAAAATAATAGAATCCGTAGTTTGAAGAAGTAAATGAAGATGATTCTTTCCTCCAAGAACAACTTGGATTTGTGAATGGTGCGATTCCTTAGCCACCTCCTGAAAATCGTAATTGTTCGTTGTGGGGGCTTTGCAACAACATGGTGTTTTCTTGGCTTGTTCATTCCGTTTCACCTACAATTGTTCAAAAGATCATTTGTATAATACTGCTATAGAGGTTTGGGATGATTTTGGCGTTTCTAGGGATAGTATTGAGTATAGAATTTCCAATTTGAATGAAGAATCTATCAAGTAAAGCAAGGAGAATGAGGTCTATTCCCATGCATTTATCATGCCCGGATCAGATACATGAAATATTTATATGATAAATTGCCGCAATTCAATCCTGTGTTTTGTTAATGAGGCATTTTCCTATGTTAGTAATGCATTTACTGTTAGTTTTGCAAAGAATAGGCACAACAAATTTACAATCGTAATGGCTTGCCGATCTTAGCTACATTTGCAGGCAAAGATGTACCGATGGTGCATAATCAAGCCAAGAAGAATCAAAACAATTTCAAGAAAATGGTTCCTGATTCTAATAGGCCATAGTGTTCATAATGCAACATGGCTGTCCATACTGTGGACAAGTGCTATATGAAACATGGATTTCCACTAGGCTACAAAGGTAAAGTGAGGAATAATAGCAGGTCATCTGCTATCAATGTTTTCCTTCAGGACCATAATGAGAATATCTCACAAGATAACTAAGGAGTACAGCCCACTATCACTCAAGATCAGTACAATCACCTGCTAAGTCTCATCAAGAATTCACAGTCAGTGATTCGGTTGCTCCTGTTGCTATGTCAGCCAAATGGAATTGTAGTGGTTCAGGTACACGTATAAGATGATTTGGATAGTTGATTCATGAGCCACCCACCATATTACTTGTTGTCCTGAACTCTTATTTGATTCTAGACATGTATCAGACATGCCCATGAATTCTCCTAATGGTAATCCGGCAAGTCACACATATAGGATCAGTCAGAGTCAATAGCTCTTTTACCTTGTGAAATGTACTGCTTGTGCCTTCTTTTGGTTATAATCTATTATCAGTAAATAAGTTGCTTGCAGGTTCTATGTACTGTGTGAACTTTACTGATGGTTTGTGCATGATACATGGCAAGTCTTGTTTGAAGATAAGAAGTCATGATGTATGTTCTTCACTCCGATTCTGATAATGTTGGTATCAATAAGTCAACAGTTATTGTGTGTAATTCTGTATCTGTTAAACAATATTATACTTGGTTATGAGAATATAGATTAGGTCATACTTCTGTAAATAGGATGAAGTTGTTGAGACAATCTAATTCCAGTATTGATTTGCCGTCTACAACAATTTGTGATCAATACTTGTTGTTTTGCTAAACATAAAAGGAACCCTTTCCTATTAGCTTGTCTAAAGTGAAAGACTATTTTGATTTGATGCAAGTTGATTTATGGGGTCTATATAGAACTGCTATTGTGCATGGTCAGTCCTACTTCCTTACTCATGATGATTTTATCAATTTTACTTGGGTTTTCTTAATGAAATATAAATCAGAAGCCATAGGTCTACTACAAAACTTCCATGTCTTTGCCAAAACTTTGTTTGCTAAAGATATCAAAGTAATTAGGACTGACAATGGCCAGGAGTTTAATATGCCTCTATTTTACAATGCAATAGGCATTATTCATCTAACTTCTTGTGTTGATACTCCCCAACAAAATGTGTAAGTAGAAAAGAAGCATCATCACATTCTAAATGTTGGTAGGGCCTTGAAGTTACAGTCTGGTTTGCCAACTAAATATTGAATTTACTGTATTATTCATTATGTGTTTCTTATCAACATTCCTCATACACCTATTTTAGATAATAAGATACCTTATTAGCTTTTATATTATAAAACACCTAATTATTTAGTGTTACGGGTTTTTGGTTACTTGACCTATGTTAGTACCTCTATAGTTAACAGAGGTAAGTTTGAGCCCAGGAGTAGGAAATGTGTTTATCTTGGCATACAAGAAAGTACTAAAGGTCAATATGTGCTTGACTGAAACAATCATGACATCTTTATCTCTAGGGACAAGTTTTTTGAGTTAGTACTCCCTTACAATACAGGTGCACAATCACATTTTGACACTCAAACTTTGTACGTACTTGTGTTTGATATGACCATGGTAGATCATCTAAGGACTGTGAATTCATCACGAATCCATGGTGGTCAACACACTAATACTGCTATTGAGACTCAACAGGATACTCATGAGGATCACACTGTGAACGTCGGTATGGTCACGTCCAACCAAATGAGACTAGAAATGTCAGAAGATCTAGTAGACAAAGAGTTCAACCATCTTACTTGAAGGATTTTCAATGCAATTTGACTACCCCACATAATCTAGACAAGTTGGATAGTGGCACACATTTGTCACAGCATTACAAAGTATGCATGTCTAATTACGCTCAAGAAATCGAGCCTAGGAATTTAATGAAGCAAACAAAGATCCCACATGGAATACAACTATGGAAGAGGAGATAAGTGTTTTGGAGAGGACAAATACTTGGAAGTCGGTTTCTTTGCCCTGGTAAAGTTCAGATAGGTGCAAGTGGGAGTTCAAGATAAAAAGGAAAGAATATGGGACTGTAGAAAGATATAAATCAAGGACGGTAGCTATGGGCTACACACAACAAGAAGGGATCGATTACATTGATACCTATTCACTAGTGGCTAATACAACTACAATTAGAACATTGTTGGGTATTGCAGCAATGAAAGGTTGGAAACTTCACAAAATGAATGTAAACAATGCATTTCTTCATGGTGATTTAGATGAAGAGGTTTACATGACTACTATTATCAAGGTTATCAAACTACTAGCAAGGATATTGTTTGCAGGCTTACCAAGTCTTTGTATGGACTTAAGCAAGCCAACATGCAGTGGAATGTCAAACTAACCTCAGCCCTCTTGAACCTAGGGTTTAGGAAATCTAGCAATACCATAGTCTATTAATCAAAAGGTCAGGATCTGAGATTGATATGTCTTATAGTCTATGTAGATGATATTATAGCTACTAGCAGCAAAGAGACATTGATCCAGGAAGTCAAAGATATCTTCATGACCAGTTCTTTATAGAAGACTTAGGGGAGCTCAAGTTTTTCCTTGGCCTAGACGTGGCAAGGTCTAATTATGGCATAGTATTGACACAGAGAAATTACTGCATTGACCTTCTGATTATTTTTTTGTCTATTTAAGATGCAAACCGGAGCAACACTCCAATGACTTCTTCAAAAAGACCCAAGAGGGAAGATTCACCCTTGCTTCCTGATAATACTTATTACAGATCTATAGTAGGCAAGCTTCTTTATCTAAGCCTCACTAGGACTGATATCACTTTTGCTACACAGCAATTAAGTCAATTTAGTGTCCTGAAATACCATGAAACATGCTACAGTCTCTAAAAGTTCTTCAGAAGCAGAGTATAGGGCCCTAATTAACCATGGCCAAAACTGAAATTCAATACCTGTTGTACTTTCTGAAAGACTTTCAGATTGGTCATCCTTCAGCAGTCCCCATTTTCCGTGACAACAACCGTGCTATCTATATTGTGGAAATTTATGTGTTTCATAAGAGAACCAAGCATATAGAAATATATTGTCATTTTTTCAGAGATAAATATCAAGTTGGCTTAGTCAAACCATTACCAATTTCCACAAGGCAGCAACTTGCAAGTCTTTTGACCAAGCCCGATGATGGTCCCTTGTTCCACAAACTGCTTGCTTCATATCCTTTCAAGAACATACACTCTCCTAATACATCTTGAGAAGGGTGTATCACATTATAAATGAAGTAGTTATAGCAGCATTTATGTGTAATTGATTGGTTTTAAGATAATGTAAGTTATTATGAAGTTATAGTTACTTAGGTAGTTGAACAGGAGTTGTAACTACCTTCTACCTTACAATCACAACCTATTAATATCGTGATTAAGGCTCCAGAAGGTTGAAACAACAAAAACTAAGATCAAATTAAAGAGAAGATTATGCATTCCTCACTAGCTATTGTGAGCTTTCCCGTCATTATAAAGCAAATTTCCTCTCATTATTGAGTGGTCTTCTTCTTCATCGTCTCTTATTGAATTACATTGGTTCTTTTTATTGATTTCATACTTTAATCATAGAATTCTACATAAGAATACAGTTTGTTGTCAAAAAAAAAAACATCCATTACGCTTCAGACACGTGAGCGAGATTTTTTCAAGTTATAAGTGACACGATTATAGTATTTTCAAATGACAATATTGCTGACACAACCACTCTATAAAAGTAATTACCTAAATATTCATTGTGGTGTATTTAGTTAGAGTAATGCTTGCCAACTTTCTTTTTATGTTCATTGTAAGTACCCCATTAGCAACAATTATGTCATTAGATTTCACACTTGACGCGTATATCTATGGACCTTGTATAGTAAATCTAAGTAGGTAATGAATTAGAATTGAGCTCAGCTTTTTGCCATTAATGGCTTCCATACTACAATTATTCTATTAGATTCCACATTTGGTGTGCATATATGGACCTTTTATGGTAATTCTAAGAAGCTAATGAATTAATTTTGAGCTCAGCTTTTCGCCAAGAATGGCTTCCTTACGGTTTATTCTTCATCCTTACTAATCTAACTTGGTATTAGAGCAACTATATATGACTAACTTCGATGAACCTTCAGGCTCTATTTCAGCTGGAATGGGAGGATCTCAACTCTCCTCCACCATGTCTACATCCAGTGTTTCACTTTCGACAACTTCTCTTGGAGGAGCGCCGCCTCCAACTCCCATTATACGGGAACTGAAGCTCTGGCCATTAGGAATAGTGAGGATCTGGTCAATGAACATATAGGTCACATTACTCTTTCATTTCCACATGCTCAATGACACTTGAATTCTCTTCTTCATGTTCTTAAAATTACCAAATATATTTTGATCATTTGAAAATTAACTTATGATAATCCCGTGTACATTGAGTTTATCGATTCCCATGGTTTTGTCAAGGACATGACCTTAGAAGCAACTCTAGTAACAAGAACTCTCAAGGATGGTCTCTAATAGATTACAACTCTAGTTGAACTCATGAAACCAAGCGACTTCGTTCAATCCAATACACTCAAGCCAGACCAACCTCAACACTCATATGCTCGTCTTATGTGTCTAATATGGCTAGTTGAGTATATTCCTATTGAGGTAGGAATAAATATATAAGTAACTCAAGCTTATTGTCATGAATTTATAACACTACGATGCATGTTAGTGGAAATATATGCATGCAAATTGCGATTTTGTTACTTCCCCCATTTTTTTCATGAACATAGTGCTGATTGTGTTGAATGTGTTGCATGAATGAGTAGTGGTCATGAAAGTTTTTAGACTCTGCATTTAATTATCTACATGAACTCTACAAGAGAATGATATATAAAATTACGCATAATGACAATCTAGCAGATTTGTTCACTAAGATCATTATACATCTGTTTTGAAAGAAATGCGTTTATAATACTGGAATTCGTAAATTTGAAAGACCATTGTCTATAAGGGGAGCGACAACTTCAAAACTATTTTGAGGATTTGGCCTAAAAACCAATGACTGTACCTTTTTTCTTCTTTAACTAAGTTTTTTCCCACATAGTTTTCTTATTTAAAGGTTTTTTATTAGCCAGTCAATGCAACACATTAAAATTTATATTGCATTAACTATTTTTCTTATCTAGTTTTTTTTCACTGAGTTTTTTCTTGTAAGTTTATAGTATATGACATACACGCTGCAACCTAGATGAGGAAGTCAATTTAGCCATTTATTTGACTAGTAAAAGGTTGATGAGTTTGATGTGCAGCAGATTCACTCAACTAATAATCTGACAGATTGACTTACAAAGACATTGCCGACTGAAACATTTGAAAGACTCGTAGAGAACATTGAGATGCGACATTTGAATGACCTTAATTGATTCTTGCTTCAGGGAAGCAAATCAAACGTAGATAAATATGTACTATTTTTCTTTAACTAAATATTTTTCACACAAGTTTTTCCCTTAATAAGGTTTTAATGGGACATATTAATTATGTTGCTTGTTGAATAATAAATATCCAACAGGGGTGTTATTTAAAAGATAAAATTATGGTTATATATTATTCAAATTGATTTGCATAGCTTTTTTTAGTTTATCTTGTATTCAAATTTTAATCTCTACTATAAATACTCATATACTTTTGAAATCATACACGAACTCCTCCTTTCATATTGTTGATGTTCGTTCTCTGTTATGTACTCAGTTTTATACTCCCTCCGTCCTTTTTTTTTTTTGAAATGTCCCTGCGTCCTATTTTAATTGTCATGTTTGATTTTTCACACGATTAAAAAAAGTATGATTAATGTTTTGCATCTCATTAAATGATCTAATATTTTTTAACATTTATGTCTTTCAAATAATACTTTATCATAAAGATAAACATATTGGATCATTTAATGAGTTTTAAAACATTAATTATACTACCTCCGTCCCATAAAAAGTGTCCATAACGGAAAAATGAATTGTCCCATAAAAAGTGTCCATTTAAATTTCCAATACATCATTACATTTTTTCCAATCATACCCCTATTTTAACATTTAATTTTCCATAATCCTTTCATATTCCAAAACAAGCATTTATGATTAGTTAAGGGTATATTTGTCTATTAATTCTTAAAATACAACACATTAATTATTTCCTTAATCTCCATGTCCAACAAAAAATAGACACTTTTTATGAGACGAAGGTAGTATTATTTTTTAAAAAATTACATTTTTTTTAATCGTGTAAAAATTAACAGGACTATTAAAGTAATAAAATATAGGTAAATTCAATCTTACCGAATGTGGCAGACCTGTATGTTGTCCAACCGTCAATGAAGTTCCTATTACCGGAAATAACGGTAACATCCATGCCATCTCCGATCAGCATAATATTCCATTTCTTCTTATGTATCTCCACATACTCTGTATACACACCCTTCTTGATATATATAACAAATCTCTTTGAACTTAACTCAGGTGCAGCGGAGATAGCATCATTAATACTAGTATAATTCCCCGTCCCGTCCGCCGCAACCACCACATCTGCCACCGCCGCCACCCCACCACCACTCGTTTGGAGCAGTTTCCGTTCATGGGATTTAAGCCAGTTTGGGAATTGTTTCCGGCCGACACTTGAAGGGTAGGGTTGTATCTGGCCAAGAATATTATGCAGTAATGGAGTAATTTGATTTAGGCTTTGTGAAACCAATGTTTGGACAAAACTGTTTGAACCCTCAAAACCTTCGAGGCATGTGTCTTGATTAATTAATGCTCCACTTAACCATGTCCTCATATCAAAACCTGGATTGCCTGTTTTGCCCTTCATTCCTGTTAAGATAATTCCAAAAAGGAATTAGATTTTTTTGTCACTGTTTTATTCGTAAGTCAACATAATATTTGTAGTATACATACAGTTTGCTCTCTTAAATTTTTAATTTATTTTCTTTTAAAAATTTCAATGTCCTCTTTACCCGAGATCATGTATCTGTCACTGACTATCTACGTATAAGTGGAATGTATATTAATACATTAGTCGGTGAATACATTGTTGTTGAGATGTTATTCGAATTATATTGGATACCCAAATGAATAAAGTGATGTTGCGTATTATGTGAAGAAAATTAAAAAAAAATCTTAAAATGACAGTAATAATATGAACATAATTGAATCGATCATATACATAGAAAATTTGTGTGATAAATATGAAGAAATGAGATAGATATACATATACATAATATAGCCTTAAATTAATGTAGTAACATGCGAAATAATTATGAAAACCTTTGCCATTATTACACGAAAGATATCAGCATTATCTTATGTAGCAGTAGGGCCATTGCTTACTTAAATTTGAAAGAAAAAAAAAGGAAAAAAAAAAACCCACTCCTATTGACATTTTAGTTAATCTATGTTTGAGTATCATAGTCAAAATTCAACATCTCTAAAATCGAATTTATATATAAAATTGACTCTGAAAAAATCGAAATCAACTTTCGACATGTGTAAAGTCGAATTTAAAAAAAAAAAAAGTGTACTATTCGGATAAATCGATTGATATGCCACAATAATTACAAAAACCAGTACTATCTCCGTCTTATAACAGGTGTCTATTTTTAGAAAATGAATTATTCTAAAAAAAGTGACAATCTAAAAAACAATGCATCATTTAATTAATCTTTTCCAAATATACTCCTGGCATATCACTTAATGTTTGTATAATTTTTTTTTATAGGGGGAAGGGGCTACAAAGACAAAATAATTAATAAATGGATCTGGAAAAACAAAAGTAACATTTTCATAATTATAAAGACAAAAATCACAATTATTCTTTAAAATTATTCTTTCACGTGTTAATGTTCTTTGTGTTTACAATTATTCTTACATATTTACTCTATTCCACATTTATTCTTCATATTTATTCTTTATAATTGTTATTTTTATCCTTATTAAATTACAGTTTCCTTCTATCTCGATTTTTTTTGATAATTTTGTCCTTCTGGACAAAAATCTATTTTTTATATCCCAAAACAAGTATGTATTATTAAATATGAGTATATACGTTCATTTATGTTTCAAATACAACACAGTAATTTTTTTAATGTATGAACCAAGAAACATAGACGTTTTTTATAGGACGGATGTAGTACATTCACAGGCTATAATAACTTTAATACACTAAGGATACGGCATAACTATTGGGCACTAAGAGTGACGTGCACAACAATTATCTGCATCGCTAATCATAACAATTATCTACACCTCTAATCATGATGAGTGAGTTTAAATTGACATCAAAGATGCATATGATTTTGTTGTGAAACAACACTTTTGTGTCAGTATCACTACTCGTCTACTCCTCACGTTAATATTGCTAGGAGAAAGAAAAATAAGAAATGAAAGAATATATACCATTGGGATTTTGAGTAGAAGAAAGAGTGAGCGTCAACTCATCATCCGAAAAATCAAGCAGGTCAAGGCAGTCGGCTATGGCGTTGGACACTCTGAAATCCCCAAACATGCTTGAGAATCGGGAGACAACGCCGGTGACTTCCCTCACAGTTTCTATGGTGGACTGCAATGAACTCAAAAACTCCGGTGTCGGAACCGTTAGGAACTCCGGTTGGAACAAATCGTTGCTGCTGTTGTTGTTGCATTTTACTAAAATTGTACTAGTAGATAAGATCACAAAAAAGTACGCAGCAAAAGAATGGGGAGCCATTTGATGATCAACACAGAATCAAAAAAACAAAAACAAAAAATCCGCAAGCCAACAAGAAATTTTAGTTTTGAAAGGGATATGTATATATTTTTTTTTTGAAGAGAATAAAAGGGATATTTGTAGTGGCCTAGTGGTATTCGATCAAGGAGAGAGAACTCATTGACTCATTTTTGTTGGTGGGAGGTGAGTGCAGAATTTATTAGGGGGTACGGAAATATTCCAAGGTTTTTTTGTGTCATTAATTGGGACCTCTCTCTAAATATAAGAATAATAAAATGGTCGGAGAATATAAATTAATAGAGCAAATTGATAAATTGATTGAGGGGAAATTATGACACGGAAAAATGATATACTTACCTCAAAAAAAAAAATGTAATGTTGGATAAAATTTTGAATAAATTCTTTTCATTGATGGACCGAGCATTACACCATCATCTTTATACTACAAAATGCTTAACGGAACAAATCTAGTACTCACTCCATTTTTTTTATATGACGTGCAGAGAAGATTCATACAGATTAAGAAAATAATTAATATGTCTAAAATATAGTATTGAAAATATATTTTTTAGGGATTATCTTTTCACACCAATGTTGTTTTACATTTACCAAGAGCCGAGAGTGGGTTTCGTTGGATATTCCACACGCCTGCCATTCTGACCGTAAATGAATCCGGAAAATATATACTATTCTCGTCAATTTGGTCAATTCATTCATTAACAACCATTCGACCCAATTTGAGTGAATCGATCATTATAATCGATTTTATTCTAGTCGAAATTTTGAATGTTTTTCATACTGTACAGTCGAAAGACATTCGACTAAAATTGAGTGAATTTTTTAATATTACATGCAAATTGAGCATGAAACAATAATGGTATTTCGATGCGAAACAATAGTGGTGCTCTTATATTGTTGTTATCCTGACCCAATTCTAGTCTGAATGTGTAAAGTATTCCGGACTCAATATTGGTCAGAATGATTCTCTGACTATATATGAGTTTGGAAAACTTCAAACATTCTACCTAAAAGATGGTCAGAATCAACCAGTGTGGACTCTCAACACGTATATTCTGACCATATTTCAGTATGGATAATGTGTCACATTCTGACCAAACTTGGGTCAGAATGAACGCGCGTAAAATAAAAAAAAAATAAGGGCGAAATTGGAAATAAATTTCTGTGTGATAAGATAAAAATTGGTGTGAAAAGATATTTCCATTTTTTATTGTAGATGTAAATACTTTAATGGTAAAAGAAGAAAAAATTTAATAAATAATGCATTGGAAATGTAGAATTACAGATAAATAAAAATAAAGCAATTTCTAAAATGTGACAGATACAAAAAACCGATGGAGTATATAGTACTACTCCCTCCGTTTTCTTTTTATCTGCCACATTTTAGAATTTACCATATTTTTATTTATCTCATCATTTTATATTTCTAATGCATCATTTAATATTTTCTTCCTCCTTTACTGAATAAAATATTTACATCTCCAATAAAAATTACATTTCCAATACAAAAACTCATTTTACCAATAAAGTATTTATATCTCCAATAAAAATACATTTTCAAAACTATATTTTAGACATATTAAGAACTTAGGAAGATAACACATATCACAACTAGGACATTTAGATAATGTGTTATTTCTTGATCAACACCCTTCCTCGGAGACATAATAGGGAATAATCCACATTTAGTTTGCCTCAAATGGTATAAACTTGGTCCCAAAAAAAGCCTTGGTTAACATATCTGCAATTTTCACAAAAGGGAATGTGTCTCACTTCAAGTTTCCCTTCTAAGACTTGATTCCTGACAAAGTGCACATCAATATCAATGTGTTTGTTATAGAGTGAAACACCAGATTATGTGCAAGTGAGTTAGCTCATGTGTTGTCACAATATACCACTAGTTAGGAATTCGAATGCCCAATTCAATTAGCAAGGACTTCAACCATATGGTTACAGCTGAGGCATGTTCAAAGACTATGTATTCAGACTTTTCTAGTCGACCTGAAAACAACTTACTGCTTCTTTGAGCTCCATGATATTAATAAGGGACCAAGATAACCACTGTAGCCGACTACTGATTTTATGTTTGAAGGAAAACACCCACAATCTACATCAGAGAAGCCTCTATGCGCCAGAGATCTGAAACTCATACCATAATCAATGGCTCTCTTGATGTAACGTAGCAACTTTTTGATTGCTTGTCAACGCATGTTCGCAGGTGAGTGCATGAACTGACTTAGGTTGTTAACTGCAAATGTCAAGTTAGGTCTTGTGAAGATTAATCACTGAAGAGCCCCAATGGCTTTCCTTTAAAGAGTGGATTTGCTATAAGAGTTCCTTGATTAAGAGTAAAGACTTTTCCAGTTAGCATAGGACTTAAGCAAGGCTTTATCTGACCCATCCCCAAAATTTTCCAACACTTGGGCATCATACTTTCATCATTGAAGGCTTGCATGTCAAGAAAGTGACTCAGGTTTACAAGATTTTTGAGAGGAAACTTCAAATCCGGTGTTGAAATAGTGTCCTAAACCCAATCGGGGTTGAACTGGATCCTTCCGGGGCGGATCATTGCTACTTTTTCTTTATGTTTATACATATGATAAATAGCTTTACATTATTATATATTTGTTCATTTAACGAACCAATAATGATATTGTATATATAAGATAACGTCCCTAGTATCAAACTGTGTAAGAGAAATTATAATGGTGATTATGGTTGATGAGATATCGACTCACTTTAAAAAGTTTGATACTTAAATGTATCTAGTCGCATGTGCTATTAAATGGGTCATTAATAGTACGATTAGACTATCACGTATTAGATGTCTTCTATCTTGTGAAGATAGGGATATATCTCGTCTATCGAAGTATAGAGAAACTTGGACTGTACATGGACGTGTATTAGAGAACGCGTATGTTAGACTGACCCACTTACTTTATTAAGTGTCGCGTAATGTGGAGGTTGTGTAATTATCCTAAGACCGGAGTCTTCATGGCATCACGGTGTAGATTGTCGTGTTTTGACACTATTGAGCTTTCCCCTAGCCATGAGGCGATAATGCGGTAGTGATTGGGTATGATACTGAAGCATGCATAGGATTCATGTTGCTCGTCGGAAATCGCGTATCCTAAATGTAGGAGTAAATATCCGAAAGAGCCTTGTTATAAGGAATGTCTAGCTCTCGTGAATCTTTGCAAAGTGGGAGTAAATGAGTTACTTTGAAAGAGCAAGATATCCAGATTGTAAGATACGGTCGTTAATGTATTGACACTCGAGATACGACCGTATATATATTGTAACAGCGATAGGATTCTATTTACACGGTAACCGTTTCACATGAAAGGTAGTAGTTATTGCATTTGACTCTTCCGATGATTGGGGGTCACAATGTTTTGCTTAGACGATATTTCGTGATCGTTAGGTATGAAGGGTATTTTAGTAAATACACTTTATGCCTACGGCCAACATATTCGGAAGCCTATCGGGTCACACACATAAGAACATCTAGCCGGATTAAAATGCGGTTATAGTGATAACCAAATAAAGAAAGTTTTATCTCGACTATAAAGTGTTATAGTGATAAATTAATATGGTGGTATTTATTTATTTTGAATAAATATAATACAAAATATTAATTGTGTTGATTAATTAAAAAATATTCCGGATTCCAATTATTGGTATACGGGGCGCAGATGTGTGTGTGTATATGATGCACATGAATTTTGCAATTTAATTAATTAATGGTATTATCATATATTAATATTAGATATTAATAGATTTATGGTAATGTAATAAAGATCGTCAATATTGGATATTGACAATATCTTGGAGATATTTAATATAAGATATTGAATGAGACAAATCAATTAAAGATATTCAATATTAGATATTGACAATCTATATCCTAGAAATATTTAATATAAGATATTGAATATTAATGAGATAGATCTAGAATATCTATTTTCCTTATTTTACTAGTAAAAAAGTTTTCCTTCTCCTTACTCCACGCAAGAAGCTTTTCTCAATAGGATTGGGACAGGGGGTGGCACCATATACCCTATATAAGCAAGGGTTGGCTAGCTCTTTTGTACGACATAATTCCAAGAGTTCATAATTCTTGTGAAAAATAGAGAGCTTCTTAGAGAAAGTATTTAGAGAGAGAAAAATTTTGGTCTAGCAACCGAGTTTTTCTAGTATCAATCCAATGGTGGATTCTGGCGGGTTGTTCATGTGGATCAACGGAAGAGGCCGAACACTTGGGCGGCTTCGTACAAAAATTACAACCGTAGACAAAGCGACGATCTATTTTAGATCATCCAAGGTATTTTCTACGTCTACTTCTCCTATGTTTGTTTCTTAAAAGGAGTCGATATTGGTTAAAAAGGAAATAAATTTTCAATTCCGTTTGCGTTTCATCGTAGATTTTCTAACAATGGTATCGAGAGCAAACTTGAGTCTAAGCAATAAGCATTAATAAATTTATGTAGTAATTTATTATAATAGATGTATGATTTAAATTTGTGAAACGGAATACACAATATATATATATATATATATATATATATATATATATATATATATATATATATATATATATATATATATAACCGATCGGAAAAGGGCTCGGCCGAAGCGGCGTTGGCCGGTTGAATGTGGTGGTTCTCGATTTTTGTTTTTGTTGTTTTGTGAATTTTTATAGTACATTGATAATTCTCTTTGTTTAGTTGATATCAAGTGACTAACCTACGGTTCAAATAGTTTGGACCATTAGCACCACTCAATATGTTGAGTGGAAGAGTTGGTTTATGGTTCTTGACCTATGGTCCACAATTGTGGAACTAAGGTTAATCTAAGTCATTCCAAATTTGGTTTGTAATAGACCTAGGCCTTTTTCCAAAATTTTGATTTTAGAAAAGGCCTATGAAGATGCTTTTTGGTAATTTTAGTATTTTTCTTTTTCATAAGATTTTATTGTATGGATTAGATATGTTAGATATAATATGATTAAATGGACCCCGATTGATCATGGACTCAACCAATATGATATATTTGAATGATTTATTTTTTTGTTGGTTCAAAATTTGTCCTATGCCGTTATGAAGAACGCGACCTAGTTTATTTTATGCGTTTATCACATTCCCGTTAGCTCCCCCCTGGTGTGCGGCGGGTGTATTTTATTAGATAAATTTTATGTAACAAGAATAGAGCAGAAGATGGAGGCCAAAGAAAAGAAGACATAAAGATCCTATTGGCGGTTGCAGCTACCCTTAGATTGTGACTTGCAGTATCGTCAATTTGTGTTCGAAACTTTATTTAGGAAAAGTCCATGATCATATTGTTTATTTTACGCATTTATTTATTTTGTGCATGTATTTATTTTATACGATACGATAGATGCATGACTAGGCACAATCTAGATGAATGTGTAGGATGTATGTTTATAGAGATAGATATATTTGATGAGAGCATAATTGAAATTAATTAAATGAATTAATTTGTAAAATACTCCCACAATAAAAATTAAGTCATAATTTTGTCTCCCAATATTATAACGACGTTGAAGAGCACTTGTTCGGATCCAACTGATCGACCACCGTCGGGAGTTGACCTACCTCGGGTATATCGTCGTTATTGAGATATGATCGTATGAGATCTCGTGAATATTGGGTTATGACTTAACTAAAATTTTGCGGTGATTTCCACCGTTACGACCGTTTAATTTTAGAGACAAGGGGTTTACTACCACATAGTGATGTGCACTGTCAAAAGGTTGACTAGTCAACCACTGAGAATCACATAGAGATGAGATTGATAAAGGGTTACCTACCTTTCAAAATTCTCTTGATTGATTGACCACCGCCGGGAATCGTGGTAACTAGATTGGATCTCATCCACTAAAGAATTTTAAAATTCTTGAAAGTCAATTGGGAGTAGTTGACTAGTGGGAGCAAAATCATAAACCAAAAGACCAATTTTGATTTTGCATGTATAAACAACAACACTCTTTTATCTTTATTTTTATGTTGTAGTTTTTAGCAAACTATAATTTATGTTTTTTTATTCTCGATAGATAAAGCTATTATTAAATGACTGTTATCTTTTGAGAAACGTTCTCAAATAAGGTTAAGTAATTTAAGTCCTTTTAAAATAAGCAATGACACGAGCAACTTCGTTATAGTAGTTAGAGACAAGGAGACAACATATTTGATGGAGTGCTCCAAGACTTTAATTATTAATAAAAAATGGAAGCTCATGATATGATTAAATCACTTGAAATAAGTTTCAACGAATTAATCATATATTAGATACGACGATATCCAATGGGTCATTCTGTCATACGATGACAGTTAATTCAAACATTAGATGCGTTGAATGTGAGTGACCACGATGAATTTTGGAAATGTTGTTTTCGAAATTGTTAGATTTAAGTATCGACTTAATTCTTTTACTATTGCTTGAAAGTTAATTAAATAGTTCATGTTTTGAATATGATTCAAAAGGTTAAATAAACTATCTAACAAATTTTAGATTTTCTTTATGAAAGAGTATTAAAGACATAGCTCTTGTGATTTTTCTTGAGTCTTACGAAGACTAAGCTAAGAAATATTTACAAGTGCTTAAGAGATTAAAAGGAAAGTTAGGGAATGTGCTTAAATAGGAGAACTTATCGAAGTCTCCATTCTAAGCAAGTAAGTTGGGGTGAATCTATCTAAGCTCAAGCCAACTCTGAGATATATGATATCATACGAGTATACGAATATTCTAAGATACGCAAAATGAAGCAAACGTTGCAACATTTGTCAAATTGTATTCTGAATCTAGTAAACGGGTTAAGGAACTAAATAAATGTTATTGTGTTCCGGTTCTTATGAAGAACACGATTTCAGTTGCACGTTAGGATTTAATGGACAAACTCAATTGTAAGGAATAAACGTTATTCCGATAAAGTTGAATAGACATTGAATCTATTATACTAGATTGGTATCACTATATAGTTGATATAGGTGATAAAATCTCAACCAAATATTTGTATGACTGTTATCCTTGATATTTTGTGGTTGTTCTAGACATATCTCTGTGGAAGAGAAACGTGTGGTCAAATGTTATTCTGATGATGTTTGAACCATGCGATTATGAATCATGTGGGTAATACGAATCTTATCTAAAGATGACTAAAATACCTTTTATGAAAAGGTTATAAAATCTAGAAAATTTCCTAAAGCCAAAACATACTGATGTTTGTTGGCTTGTGACAATTAAAGCCACGAATAATAACAATGTTTATTACTCTCTTTGATTGTTTTAGAAACAGTTGAATGTACTTATTGAAGTACATAATTCAGAAAGCTCGAAAAGCTTGAGATAGTACGAATATGAGATTGGTAAACAACTTAGGAATTAATTTTCAATTGGATTGAAGCAATTAGTACCTTAAGGGTGTTTTCAGAAGTTGTCTGAAAAGAAATTAGATTCCCCATTGAAGGATACCATTTTTGGGATACACAATTAGATTGTGTTTTTAAAATGGAAATAGCATTTTATACGATAAAGATACGAGATAAGCCAAGCAAAGTCCCTTATATGTTTCGGGATAATGCCCTTATACGAAACATATACTTAACCAAGTTCCGAAGATAAGGTTGAATGAATTCCATATCAGATATGTAAGAAGTTGACATCAAATCCATATTAACCGATGATTAAGGGTTGTCATGCATCTCAGCAAGGCGTGCAATGGTGAAGGCTTGAAGCCTAGTATGACATGTGTAACTTTGTGGAACATCTTAGCAAGTATGCTAGATGTTATTTACTTACCCACGGAGAAAAAGTGTTTGTCTCCAAACATGCTGTCTTCTAGAGGAAGTGTTTCTTCTAAAAGAAATAGTGGGAGTGAATTTAGATCTCAAAAATAGTTTGAGAACCATAATGAGATATTCAACCGTCGGAACGTGAGCAAGCACCACATAGAGATGAGGTGTAGAACACTGCTCGGCGCACACAAGTATTCTATGAATCCACAGATAACCACACATCTGAAAGGGCTACTGGTATGTTCATCTTGAAAAATAAAGATCTCGTGACTTATGTAGAAATGCTTGAAAGGCAAGATTAGGAGATATGGCTTGGAGCCGTAGTATCTAAATTAGATCCATGAGCGACAAACAGGTGAACCTAGTCTGTCTAACCTATAGAAAATGTCACTGAAAGGTGTAGTGGGTCTTTATGAAAGACTAACATAGAAGGTAATACGATTACTAGTTAAAGTAGAGTTGATGGCTAAAGGTTGTAAGGTGTAAACCGTGTAATCACCTTTATGCTACCAGCCATGCTTAAATCTATTCAGATGTGCTTGTTAAAGTTACATATATGACTATATGATAGTGTGAAGGATATTGGACCGAAGGCTTGATGTCCATGGACGCTAGATGGTGTGTAAGCTTACGAGTTCCATTTATGGACTCAAACAAGTTTCTCTGTATAAGTTCTTTGCTTTGATAGATCAAAAGAGTTTGATTTCATCAATAAGAAAGATGTGCCTTGTGTGCAATAGGGTTAGTAGGAGTGCTATAGTTGTCGAGCAAGGTATTGAATATCCTTCTCGGAATCAACACCCCGTGTCACAGTCGATAAATGTTTGGTAGTTCAAGGCATGTATGAAACTTCTTGGAAGTAGCAGTTCATATTTTGGAAATAAGAGTCTATAGTGATAGTGTGGAAATATCACTCAGCAGACTCAGTCTGCTGAGGCTCAGCAGGGTGCTCAGCAGATTGCTGAGCCTCAGGATTTCGTGCATAATATTTTGTACACCTTATTTAATTGTAAAATTAATTGTAAAAGACATATTAATTGTGAGTCATATAAACAATTAATATGTCAAACTCTAGTTTACTTTATGTCATAGACATAACTTTTACTTTTACTTTTGCATGCTTGCCGCCCACATCTACATACTCAAGTGGCCGCCAATCTAGCTAGCTAGTCTCTATCTCAATTGTATCTATTTATACATTTTTTTACTCAATGAATAAACTAAGTTGAAGTTTACTCTTGTGTTTATCACATTCTCAAACTCTCTTCATGGTATCGAGCCTTCTTGAGTTCTAAAATCCATTTGCAAAACTCGGTTCTTTTTTCAGAAAATGTCAACATTATCCGAAGTTTCATCTTCTTGATGAGACTCACAATTGCCTCACAGATGGGATAATCGAACACTCTTCTTTACAAATCATAAACTTGATGGTAACAACTACTTGCTATGGTCAAGGTCTATGAAAATGTATATCTCCGGCCAGGGGCCGGATGGGATATCCGTGCTGGTTCCAAACTCCGCCCTCTGCTGGCCCGACCCCAAGTTTGAAGCATGGGACACGAAAAATAACCAAGTCATGACCATCCTCACGAGGTCTATGACAAAAGAGATCGATGAGAACTTCATGATGTATGACAACGCTAAGGAAATGCAGGACAATGCCGAGACCTTTACTCAAAAAAGGACAATACATCCAAGTCTATGAACTCAAGCTCAGATTCAAAATTGCGACAAGGAGATATGTCTCAGAACTCAATACTTTAATCAACTATCTAAGGCATGGCAACACCTAGATATGTTGGAAACTCACCCCTGGAATGATGTTAAAGATGCTGCACTCTTTAAAGACATTATCGAGAAAAAGAGAGTATTCAAATTCCTTACTGGACTGAATCCTACTCTTGATGATGTCAGAGGTAGAATTCTTGCTACTAAACCTCTTCCAAATCTCAAATCCATGTTTGCTGAGGTCAAACATGAGGAAAGCAGGAGGAAAGTGATGCTGCTGAACTCCCCTGCTGACAACCCTACTGAAGGTACTGCCCTGCTGAAGGTTAATGAGACTTACAGGAAGCCTACTGAGAAAGCTGGAAAGCTGTTCTGTGATCACTGCAAACGCACAAATCACACCAAGGACAATTGTTGGAAGCTACATGGCAAACCTAACCCCTCTAAAACCTCAAAACCAACCAGGGAAAGTCAAGGCAAACTTATCAGTGAAGAGGAGAATGACAGTAAGCTGAATGCTCAGTTTGCTGCCTTTAGAGCCTTTATTGCTCAGCATCAGGAAGGTAGCTCCCCTACTGAAATGGCCACTCATGCTAAAACAGGTATATTTTACTCACCTCTTAGTAATGAGACTTGGATTGTTGATTCTGGGGCTTCTTCCCATATGACTGGTAATAAAAACCTTATTACCCAATATATGCCATGCAACCAAATTCACAGAATTAAGACTGCTGATGGTTCTGTTTCTTATGCAAAAGGTGTTGGGAAGGTTAAACTTACTAATCAGATATATCTACAGAATGTCTGTTTGTTCCAAAGTTAGATCAGAACCTTATATCTCACAAGAAACTCACTAAAGATCTGAATTGGATTTGTTGTTTTTAATAAGAATCGGTGTACATTCCAGGATCTTTCTTCTCGAGAAGTGATTGGGCAAGCTAAACCTGCTCAGGGATCTGTTTGTGATCAACCTGCGAAGACGTAAGATCAAGACAGAATCGCCTCAAGACACTGCACACTCAAAACCTAGACAATATCATGTTATGGCATTATAGACTAGGACATCCAAGTTTTGGTTATTTAAAGTCTTTAATCCCTGAATTGTTTAAAGGATGTAATCTTAATGATCTTCAATGTGATATTTATCAATTTGCTAAACTCACCAAATCTGTGTATGCTAAGTTACCTCACTTGCCCTCTTCCCTTTCACCCTAATTCACGGTGATGTATGGGGACCTCAAGAGTGAAAAGTATAACAGAAAAAGGTGGTTTGTAACCTTCATTGATGATCATACCGAAACACTTGGTCGTTCTTAATGAAAGACAAATCAAGTTGGACCTATCTTCCAAGAATTTTATCACATGGTCTCCACCCAATTTGATACTAAGATCAAGATCTTAAAGGTGATAATGCTCGGAATACTATGAGTCTAACCTCAAGAAACTTCTTGACAAACAGAGGAATTGTTCATATCGGTAGTTGTGTGGAAACACCTCAACGCAGAATGGGGTTCTTTGAAAGAAAAAGAAGGCATCTGCTTGAAATGGCCAGATCAATCATGTTCACTACACATGTTCCTAAATACATGTGGGGTGAAGCTATATTGATCGCCATATATTTAATCAACAGACTTCCCAAAGTAGTGTTAGGTTTCAAAACTCCTCTCCAAACCCTCGCCGACCACACACTCCTGCTCTCATCTTATTACCCAATTGCCTCCAAAGATCTTTGGTTGTACTGTGTTTGTTTATATCCATGCTCAACACAGAAGTAAACTTGATCCTAAAGCTCATAAGTGCATTTTCCTAGGATATGCACAGGACAGGAAATGTTACAAGTGTTACTCTCCTACTGAAAAGAAATTTTACAATTCTATGGATGTGAAATTCTTTGAAAGGACTCCATATTACAAACAAACCCTCTTGAGCCATCCATCGATGGAAACCTGATTGAGATTGAACTAAGTCCGTTCCCTCAGCAAACCATTTACCCTCACCAGAGTCCTAACCCTCAGCAGATTCATAATCTTCAGCATCCTGCGGATACTCAAATTATCGACCCTCGGCGATCTGACCCCAGTCCTGCCGACCAGTGTGTGGCCAACTTCGGCAATCAGTATCGACAAACCTATCACACTCTGTTGTGATAATAATTCACCCTTATGCATGGCGAAGATCCATCCATCATGATAAAACCAAGCATGTGGACATTGACAGACACTTTCGAAGGAGAAGATTGATGCCAAGATTATTCAACTCCAAAGATGTTCCTCAAAGCAGATCGAAATCGTCGATATTCTTACCAAGGCTATTCCACCTCTTATGTTCAAGAGACTAAGTAGCAAACTTGGCTGCATCAACATATCTGACCCGATTTGAGGGGGTGTGGAAATATCACTCAAGAAACTCGATCTGCTTGAGGCTCACAGGTGCTCAAGAGATTGCTTTGAGCCTCGGATTTCGTGCATAATATTTTGTACACCTTATTTAATTGTAAAATTAATTGTAAAAGACATATTAATTGTGAGTCATATAAACAATTAATATGTCAAACTCTAGTTTACTTTATGTCATAGACATAACTTTTACTTTTTACTTTTGCATGCTTGCCGCCCACATCTACATACTCAAATGGCATGCTTAAGCTAGCTAGCTAGTCTCTATCTCAATTGTATCTATTTATACATTTTTTATTCAATGAATAAACTAAGTTGAAGTTTACTCTTGTGTTTATCACATTCTCAAAATCTCTTCAGATAGATTATGAAAATTCTTGATCATCAATTCACCTTAGTAGATGGGATGCTAAAAGAGTTTAGCATAGATCACAACAAGAGATACTTCTAGCCAGTATTCTCGGGATCTATCTATGACATGACGTCAGTCCTGAAGATAAGGAGAAAGATGACTCTTATGGAATGTAGATAGTGGGAGCTGCAATCTGGGGTTGTAATCACTTTAAGTGTTACAGTGAGCTGGAAATGTTCTCAGCAAGGGATCACTGTAAATTCTGCAACTGGTCCGAAACACAGTATATGCCTTAGAGGCGCAGCGGTAGCAGTACATGGATCTATGAGGTTCATTCCTGAACCTTGTGTGGTTCTTCCACCTTTACTGTACATTTGATATAATAGTGGATTCGTTGCTTGAAGCAAGGACCATAGTCTCGTTAGAGATTCATGTGTGTGTTGAGGCGGTCCCTTTTGACTTGGTCATTTGGAGCATGATATAAGGATAATCTGAGTCCCCACGGATAGTGATCCGTCCACACTTAGGTTGGTTGCGAGTATTGCATGAGATTATTGTGTCTCAACTTGGTTTTGTGTGTACGAGTGATTGGTTTTAGGCCAAGTGGGAGATTGTTGAAATAATGTCCTAAACCTAATCGGGTTAGACCGGATCCGACCTGGTCGGATCATTGCTACTATTTTTTTATGTTTATACATATTATAAATGGCTTTCTGTTATTATATATTTGTTCGTTTAACGAACCAATTATGTATTGTATATATATATATGATAACGTCCCTAAAATCAAACTGTGAAAGAGAAATTATAATGGTGATTATGGTTGATGAGATCTCAACTCACTTTAAAAGGTTTGACACTTAAATGTCTCTAGTTGCATGTGCTATTAAATGAGACATTAATAGTACGATTAGACTAGCACGCATTAGTTGTCTTCTATCTTGTGAAGATAGGGATATATCTCGTCTATCGAAGTGTAGAGACACTTTGACTGTACGTGAACATGTATTAGAGAATGCGTACGTTAGACTGACCCACTATTAAGTGTCGCATTATGTGGCGGTTGTCTAATTATCCTAATACCGGAGTCTTCATGGCATCACGGTGTGGATTGTCGTGCTTTGACACTATTGAGGTTTCCCTTAGCAATGGGGCGATCATGCGGTAGTAATTGGGTATGATACTGATGCATGCGTAGGATTCATGTTGCTCGTCCAGAAATCACGTATCCTAAATGTAGGAGTAAATATCTAAAAGGGCCTTCTTATAAGGAATGTCTAGCTCTCGTGAATCTTTTCAAAATGGGAGTAAATTAGTTTCTTTGAGAGAGCAGGATATCCAGATTATAAGACACGGTCATTAATATATTGACACTCGAGATACGACCGTATGAATATTGTAACAATGATATAATCATATTTACACGGTAACCGTTTCACAAGAAAGGTAATAGTCATTTCATTTGACTCTTTCGATGATTGGGGGCCACGATGTGTTGCTATACGCTATTTCATGATCGTTAGGTATGAAGGGTATTTTAGTAAATACATTTTATGTCTACGGCCAACATATTCGGAAGCCTATCGGGTCACACACATAAGAACATCTAGCCGGAATAAAATGCTGTTATAGTGATAACCAAATAAGGAATGTTTTATCTCGACTATAAAGTGTTATAGTGATAAATTAATATGGTGGTATTTATTTATTATGAATAAATATAATACAAGTTATTATTTTTGTTGATTAATTAAAGAATATTCCAGATGCCAATTATTGGCATATGGGGCGCAGATGTGTGTGTATATGATACACATGGATTTTGGAAATTAATTAGTTAATGGTATTATCATATATTAATATTAGATATTAATAGATTTATATATAAATAGATTTATGGTAATGTAATAAAGATAGTCAATATTAGATATTGACAATATCTTGGAGATATTTAATATAAGATATTCAATGAGATAAATCAATTAAAGATATTCAATATTAGATATTGTCAATATATATCATGGCAATAATTAATATAAGATATTGAATATTAATGAGATAGATCTAAAATATCTGTTTTTCTTATTTTACTAGTAAAATGTTTTCATTCTCCTTACTCTATGCAAGAAGCTTTTCCCAATGGGATTGGGACAAGGGGTGGCGCCATATACCCTATATAAGAAAGGGATTGTCTAGATATTTTGTACGACACAATTCCAAGAGTTCATAATTTTTGTGAAAAATAGAGAGCTTCATAGAGAGAGTATTTAGAGAGAGAAAAAGTCGGTATAGCAACCGAGTTTTTCTAGTAGCAATCCAATGGTGGATTCTGGCGGGTTGTTCGTGTGGACGAACGATAGAGGCCGAACACTTGTGCGGCTTCGTACAGAAACTACAACCGTAGACAAAGCGCCGATCTATTTTAGATTATCTAAGGTATTTTCTACATCTACTTCTCTTATGCTTGTTGCTTAAACGGAGTCGATCTTGGTTAAAAAGGAAATAAATTTAAATTTCACTGCGTTTCCGCGTAGATTTCCTAACATCCGGAAGCATCATGAACTTTTGTATTGTTGTGTCACTCCGGTGAGGTTTCACTCACATACTGTTCTAATCTCTTTACTTTCACTCCATCCTCAACATCTACTACTTCGTCTTCTATAGATTCTTCTCCAATTCCTGTTGAAATCTGATAAAATCTCGTGGTCATTAGTGTTCCTAATTTTTGTTTACAAACGAAAATTTTAGTGAAATCATGTGGATATAAACATTATACAGATTATTATATATAAATTACTCATTGTCTCTAATATAAGTTATCCTGAAGTTTTCACATAGTTTAAGATTTTGGTTAAATGTTATACATGTATGAGCCGTCGAATACAACATTGACTATAAAAAATGCAATAATTGTAAACTAAGTAAAAGTTTTTCTTATGCAAAACTAAGTAAAAGTTATTGGTTATGTTAATAAATGTGTAACGACCTGATCCGGATTTTAACCAATTACCTGGATCCGAATCGTTCGGCCATAATCCGAAAAATCAAAAATTTGAATCACGAAGCCTTCTGCTGGAAATCAGAAACTAAACATCATAATAATGAAAATAAAAAAACAAAAAAACAAAGCAAAATTATCCAAATTTCAATGATAACTGCTACAAGGGTTCACACCCTCATTATTACATCATCTTAAGAATATCAAAAGACATATGGACTATTCATCTCTTTGAAACTATAAGCTACTCGCACCAACTCTCTATTGTGGAAGATCGGGATTATTTCTCTCTCTCTAGTAAGACATGAGTTCGCTCATCTCTTCTAACAATCTAGCTAGGGTAGTGGGGTCAGAAAATGTATCTCCAGCTTCCTGATACTTGGAATCTTATCTGATAAGCATATTAACTATAGGAGTGAACACGAATGCCCCGTAAGCAGTGTCAAAGCATCAAGAGGGAACTAAGGAAGCTACTGAGCAAGCCTCCAGAGCTCACTATTGGGTTAGTCTGAAAATAATGCTATGCATACTGGAACTTAAACATCTGTATTGACTAATGCATGCTATTCAGTACTGAAAATATCTAACTGGTTAAGAAATGCAACTTATCTGAAAATAATAATTTTACTGGAATAATTATTGATTTTTTATATCAAATATTGAATTTTTATAATACTGAAACTATGTATTGTATCTTATATTAATTATTGTAACTGACTTTATTGTAATTGATACTTTAGTGTAATGCTTATAATAATGATACGGTTCTAATCTGGCCATTGTGCCAAAGGGACTTTAAAACTGCGGTTGCAGACCGGATTGTTAGATTTTTTTCTTCATAAAATTACATATTTTGTTATTGTATGCATTTGAGTTGTCGTAACAAAATAGGGTGCGAAGTGATGTGATTCAGATACATTGAATCTACGAAGTGATGTGATTCAGATACATAAATCTACGAAGTGATGCGATTCGGATACATGAATCTGTGAAGAGATGCAATCAAATTCATGCATCTACGAAGAGGTGTAGCTCTTCATCCGGATTCATGAATCTCCGAACGGATATGAGAAGTACCCTTTTTGTCCTATAAATATGACTCAAAGCATACATGAAAATTCACTCATTTTTTAAAGCATCGTAAGAACTATTTTTTGAGTGTTCTCTGGTTTGATCAAACTAGTCACTGTTTGAATCAAACACCTCTATTGTATCCTAAGAGAGATTTCATGTAAACCCCAAGTGACTTTGTAGGGGAGAAACATCTCTTAAAAGACAATGAAAATCGCGTGCCTTGGAGTATTGTTCTGTCGGTCTTTTTCCCTAAGTATTAATTTTTCCCAACGGTTTTAAGAGATGTCTTCGTTTAAGGATTTGACATTGAATGACTTTGTGGCACCTTCGATCCAAGTCATGAATCAAGACTTGGTTCGCCTTGATCGTTTTTTGATGGGCACAATTTCACTCGTTGGCAAGAGAAAGTTTTGTTTTTCTTGACAGCGATCAAATTGTCATATATTTCGAGTGATGAACTTGCACCAATTCCAAGAGAATGATGATGATCCTGATGAACGCAAGAAGGAGTTGCAGGATTTGAAGCAGAAGTGAAAGGATGACGCTTTCCTATGCATGGGACACATTCTGAATGCGTTGTCAGACTCATTATACAATGGACATAGGACAATCGAGACAACAAAAGAGTTATGGGTGACACTGGACAACAAGTACCTAATCGAAGAGGCAAGCAATCATAATTTTTTTTATCGTCCCCACGCGATGGTATGCAACCAAAAAATATATATTTGTTTCAACTTGAATACTTCGTTCAATTTGAAGAAGAAAAAAAAAAAGGAAAATTTGATTGCTTTTGTGTGCACAACACATGAATTGAATAAACACCACATCAATCTATAGAGCACACCTCTGAATTACTTGGTCTTATAAACTCAGATGTTTCTGATTTGAATAGCAAAGTTTCACATGAAGGACATAAATATTTTGTGACTTTTATAGATGATTTCTCAAAATATGCCTATGTGTATTGCTAAAAAGTAAATATGAAGTGTTAAGTAAATTTCTAAATTTTAAAGCAGAAGTTGAAAATCAATGGAACCGGAAATTAAAGTCTTACGTTCTGACAGAGGTGAAGAATACCAAGTAACAGAATTAACAAAATTTTGTGAAGAAAAAGGTATTGTTCACGAGTATACTCCACCGTATTCACCAGAATCGAATGGGGTGACAGAATGGAAAAACCGAACCTTAATAGATATGGTTTAACAATTAGGTTCAAGAGTGATTCTAAATAATAATCAGAACATTCGAAACAATACATATAAGTGTTATTTATGTAATGTGTAATTTGTTTTTACCTAGACACTGGTGGTTAAAATGTATACTTACTTGTGGTGAATGAATCTCATTGTGCACTTATTTGTGATGTTAATTTTAGATAATTCCAAGGTTGGAATTAAAGTACACTAATTTTTTATGATGCACTTTGGAAAAACTATGCGGGTTTGATGTGTTGATTGCATGCACATTTAATGTTGCACATACACAATTTTTCAGTTGATGACATATGATTAGTTTATTGTAATTATTACGTGCATCTTATTGTACGTCTTTGAGTTTCTGTCTTTGATAAATATGTATGGGCATTGAACATGAAATACTGCCTGTAGTACTTGTAATTGCATCAAATTTGTTGGTTTATGCACAAATACAGTTTAGGTGCAAGAAGTGTCCAAGGGTCATATGTTGATTAATGTTTAGGCATTGATTATTCATGAAACTGTGTCTTGATGTTATACATATAACAAATGTCCATGTATTTTATAGTTAACTATTTATGTGTGTGTGGCTAAAATAAACATTTTAATACACTGTGTACAAACGTGATAATGATACTTAATTTTAGTGAACAATGTATGATGTCAAAGATGTAGTTACAAAGAAAAAACCTTTGGATATAACTCACCACAATGATATAATGTAAGTATAGCGCAGTGATTAGATAAATTTATATAAGTCGTCAATCTGGAAATAATGGTGTTCCTAACATTTCCAAGAGAGTTCATGATGAATCTCTTGATGATACATTGGTGGAACCACAATCAGATTTAGAACCAAGGAGAAGTAAAAGACAAAGGACAGCAAAATCCTTTGGTCCTGAATTTGTGACATTTTTTTTTGTGAACAGCCAATTTTTTTCATTAATCAGCAAGATGCTAAAAAAATATTACAAAAATTGTCCAAGATAACACAATAAAACTCCCAGCTGTCGAACCAAGCAGATGTTTCAACGCAAAATAATCAGAAAAAAACTTCCCGCGGAATCTACATTCCAAAATCTTTACTAAAATAATTCAGCAACATATCGACAAAACACCGCTGCATTCCAAAACTTTGCAAAAATCCAGCACCATTTCAGCTAACCTCAAGAAACAGGAACCAAATCTTGGGCTTATCCTGCTGAAATCATCGGATTTGAATTCCAATCTTCCCACTTCATCTTCTTGCCTTGGATTTTGATAACCAAGAGAAAGACAACCTCTGAATATCTCTAAAAATCACTTCCGAATTTAAAACATGAGATTGAAAAATAACTTAGTTTCTATGCAACCAAATCACCCAAGACGTGATCCCAACAATAGCTGACCATAAGGAAGTTGCCAAATTAGAAGACAAACTCTTAGGACTCAAAATATATTCACGGAATGAGTAAGCATTAATCCCATCAATCTTGCACCAACCTAAGATATGGGACCAAATCAACAAAGACACATCACAAGCATATAAGAGATGATTAACGGACAATAAGAATCTTGGATTTCCACTCCACGCTAAATAAGATTTGGCTTAGTTGGAATTCTTTTGAGACTCGCCTTCCTCATAAAAAGATTCACCTTTGAAGGTAACATCTTATTCCACTTTGCCACTTGCTCATTAGTTGAAAAAGAATTTTTGAAAAAATCCGACTCAATTAATTTCCGCAAACAAGCCACCAAGAAGACACCATTCGAACAAAGATTCCATTTTAATTTATCACTTGAACCTGCATTACCACAAACAAAGTTGATTAAGTTCTCCAAATCACCTACATCTCCTTCCTCGAAACCCCTCAAACTCCTACTACTCCAAACCCAATGAAAATAGTGCCTATCTTCTACCCATGTTACCACTCTTCCAACTACATCATCTTTAGACAAAGAGAGTCTAAAAAGTCTAGGAAAAGAGAACTTCAAAGGACCATTGCCCACCCAAACATCCTCCCAAAACTTTACCCTATTACCAACTCCAACCACCCAACGTTCCGAACCTAACATATCCACCCAACCCTCTTCATATTTTTAACCACCGTAACAATACCTTTCCAAACCCCCCCCCTCCTCTCAACTGAACACCACTCCCTTTCTAAGCTCCCTCCACCCAAATTTGTGACATATTTACTGGAAGGTGATGTAAATAATATTACACACCAAACCAAGTTAATGATCAATGATGATAGTGATCCTATCACATATTCAGAAGCCATTTCATCATGTGATACTGTTTTTTTGGAAAGAAGCAATCAATGATGAAATGAGATCGATCATGTCAAATCAGACATGGAAATTAGTAGATTTACCTCGTGTTTCTAAATCAATAAGTTGTAAATGGATCTTCAAAATGAAGTTAAACACATATGGTTCCATTAACAAATACAAAGCCCGTCTAGTGGCTAAAGGCTTTAAGCAACGTCATGGCATATATTATTTTGATACATATGGTCCAATGGCACGGATATCATCTGTCCGTGTGTTGTTATCTCTTGCCTCGATTCCCAATTTAGCTGTCCATCAAATGGATGTGAAAACAGCTTTTCTAAATGTCGATTTGGAGGAAGAAGTATATATGGAGCATCCCGATGGTTTTGTTTTACCACGACAAGAAAAGAAGGGTTGCAAATTGATCAAATCTCTTTATGGTCTGAAGCAAACTCATATGCAATGGCATGAAAAGTTCAATAAAGTAATGCTGGAAAACGGATTTAGAGTCAATGAAGCTGGTAAATGTATCTACTCTACATATTGAAATGGTGCATGGATCACTGTTTGCCTATATGTCGATGATATGCTCATCTTTGGTCCGAATTTGGAATCCATAAAGGAGACCAAGCAACTATTGGAAGCTAACTTTGATATGAAGGATTTAGAGGAAGCAAACGTGATCTTAGTGATCAAAATGACGAGGAAAGATGGATTTATACCATTAAATCAATCACATTATATTGAAAATATCCTTAAAAAGTATGGTCAGATGGACCATAGGCTGCATCTACACCTATGGATCCTAGTATTAAGTTAATGAAACATATCGGTAGATGCTATGACCAATTACAATATGCAAGTGTGATAGGAAGTCTTATGTATGCTATGCATTGCACAGGATCCTATACTGCATATGCAGTTGGTATATTATGTCGTTTCACTAGTAATCCATGAAAAGAACATTGGAATGAAATTTCCAGACTTCTGAGATACTAGAAAGGAACAATTGATTACGATTACAATATTGTGGGTTTTCTGCTGTACATGAAGGGTATAGTGATGCAAGTTAAAGTAACATAGAATCAAATTCTAAGTCCACCACTGGATGCATTTTTACCTTAGAAGGTGCAACCGTATCTTGGTGTTCGAAGAAACAAACTTGTGTTTCGGATTCGACTATGTTAGCAGAATTTATTGCATTGGCAGATGCAAGTAAAGAAGCGGAATGGCTGAGAAATTTATTGATTGATATTCCTTTGTGTGAAAAGCCATCTCCAACAGTAATGATACATTGTGATAATAAAGCTACTTTTTATTCAGTAGCAAGTAAGACTTACCATGGTAAACAACGACACCTATGTCTGAGACATCAATCTCTTCGTGGATACCTAAACAAGGAGTAATATCTGTTGACTATGTAGAGTCAAAGAATAACCTAGCAGATCCTTTGATGAAAGGACTAGCTAGAGATATAATTAAAAAAACAATGAAAGGAATGGGTTTAAGGTCTATGAAACATTAGTTAGCCTTGATGGGAACTGTCACGGATTTTATCTAACAAAGCAAACAAGTAATAAAATTTATAAATCCGGTATTCCCCAAGTGTAGGGATCGTAGTACAGCGATTAATACCGAGTCGATCACGAGGAATCGGGGTATCTAGTTCATTAATTTTCCTAAGGTTGTTACTACTAAAAACGAAACTAAAAACGATAAAATAAATCGACAGAGGGATTGTCGGTCCAAAGCCGTGAAGGATAAAAGCGATAATAAATAAAACTACAAGCGAGAAAACAATAAAACTAACTCATGATCAAGCAAATCAACATAGAACAAACATGATCCACCATCCATAACCCTTAATTCTTCCTAGATTATCTTATGATGATTCACTCAAAGTTGTGGTTCACCTAATCAAAGGTATGAATTCCTACTTCCTTAAGTAATCCGTCTATCAATCTCATCATCTTCCGATCTATAGAGATTAACGCTCTCAAAACAAGGTGCAAGATTTATTAGATCTAACAACCTAGAGATCTAACCTATCAACTTCCGTTATGTCAAGGTTAAAAGTCTAATCTTTCCTATGGTGATCTAAGGTTTACACCGATTTCCATCATACGGTAAACATCAAATAGCAATACATCTTCCGATATCGATTGCATAAACAAAGGAAAGATACAAAATTTAATTAAAACACTCACAAAATTATCCAAGAGAGAAATAAAAAACGCTGCTGAAAAGTAACCATGGATGCTCCAGTTCACAGCTTGAAGGCCATCAGCATGGACGAACAAGAACAGAAAAGAAACGAAAATAAAACCTAATCTAACATACCCACACCTCCCAAAAGGGGTCAGGGCGCTAGGTTTTTCTCTAATGATTGTGTATCAATAAGAGAGAAAATCTGATGTGATTAGGGTTTGGGGTGCAGCTGATATTTATAGGGTTTTAAGTCGGCCAGGGCTAAGTCGGCCGTGGACGCCCGTCCAAGGATTCTGGACGCCAGTCTGGTCTTGTTGGACGCCCGTCCACTTCAGCGTCCAAACTCTCTGTTCAACTTTTTCCTCCTGGACGCCAGTCCACCTCTTTAGACGCCCGTCCAACCTGGACGGGACATGGGCGTGCGTTCAGCTCTTTTTCTTCCAAATTCATCTTGATCTTCATTCCAACTTCATCTCTATCTCTTTCCTTCCATGCAAATCATCACTTGAACATCTTTTAAGCTCCTTTCACCTCATGCAAGCGTACCTACATCACGATAAAAACATGCAAAATGTAACATCTTACATCTAAAGATATTTATCCAATAAAATCACATAATTAGCTCGATTTTGCACTTTAATACTTCTAAAACTCATTTGCTCAATATTTCAATATAAAGCTCGATTTCTATGAGAAACATACGAATATGGGGGAAATTGATATAAAATATATCCTTATAAAACGTATAAAATCACCCTTAACAGGAACCCTACTTATGTTTTGAAATATAAACAATGTTCAAAGGGTACAAACAAGTTAAAGTCTAACTAGAACGTGGCACTAGAGTATTTAATAAATCTCATTCATGAAATCTCTAGTGTGAGTAAATATCGCATGGTAAATGTTGAATATAGTTCTTAATAA
Organism: Gentiana macrophylla; assembly: GCA_026214975.1. NCBI lineage: Eukaryota > Viridiplantae > Streptophyta > Magnoliopsida > Gentianales > Gentianaceae > Gentiana > Gentiana macrophylla. The sequence goes on along the minus strand of CM047816.1, from coordinate 40,210,007 downwards.
ATCCTATTATTGGGGAAAGTGACACGCAGTATCACTTTGAATGGACTTACCTAAGTGAGTGTGAAAGTTAGGCCGCTTTCTATGAGATACATACCGTCTTTGGAGCACTCATGAATTTCGGGATATACCACATGGCCATTAATGCGTTGGACCAAAGAGACACTCTTATTTCGGAATAGTATGTGTGACTCCGGTTACATCACGATAGGGTCCTTGGTTCAAGATGTGTTCACCATATATAGCACCCTGATGAAACTTTGAGTTATTTACACTAAGTGGAAGTTCAAACACAAAAGATACTTTCATTTATGTACGATTTCCTACGATGATGCTTAGTCCGTGTCTGCATGAACTACGATGGCTTGATCCCACAAGGGTACGTAGAAAATCACTTAGGTGGTGCAGCCGCTTCATTCATTTGTTTTTACATATAAAGTATTTTCTTGAAAAATAGGGGGAAATTGTTAGATATTTTTCATAAAATTACATATTTTGTTATCGTATGCATTCGAGTTGTCATAACAAAAAGGCTGCGCGAAGTGATGTGATTCGACGCATTGAATCCGCACCGGCCAAATGGTGGAACCGAACCGCCGGTTTGCACATAAAGATGCGGTTTACGCCGGTTTGTCGAACCGGCGGTTTGATTAACCGCCGGTTGGACGAACCGCCGGTTTGAAAACCGGTGGTTTACTATTCAAAACCGCCGGTTTACCGGTTTGGGCCGGTTCCGGTTTGCTCCCGGTTCAAGATCACGGTTCAGATCACGGTTCCGGCCACGGTTTTAAAATTTCATAATTTTTTTTTCTTTTCATTTTCACATAATACTTATTATTTTCACTATAATAACAAATTATTATTCTTTTCACTATAATTACTAAAGCGAGAGTAATATATATATTTTTTTAAATAGTTTTCTATTCGGTTTTAAAATAATATTAATATTGTGTTATTTTATTTATTTGTAAATAATGTTATTTTAAAAAAATTGTGTTATTTTTTCAACGCTTGTACCGGTAATTCGGTTGCCTACGTATTTTTTATATGTAATCGTGTCGGAGGCACAACACATATAAAAAAATCAAAGCGAACGTAGTTCTTATTGTTTATTTTTTTAGTCTTTTATAGTTTGTTTTAAAGGTTTTTATAGTAATAAGAACATGTATATCGTACCATGTCTCATTATCTATATGTTATATAGTATAGTTTAAAAAATGTAAATGTGATTATAAAATAAATTATTTTTAGATTTATGAAATTATAAAATAAATTATATAAAACACATAAAACTTGAATAACAAATAAAATAGGTTCATTGAATAACAAATAAACTTGAATAACAAATAAACTACATCATACTCTTTTATTCGTATAAAATAGGTTCGTTGGGTCCAGAAAGGTTATCTGTATCATATTGCGGTACCCTGAATTCTCTGGCAAAAGCGGTGATAAGAAATGGAAAGAAAATATAACCATCGCTGCATGGACCATAGCTATCGGCCAATTCTTTCCACGATGTATTGGCCTACATCTATTAGCTCATTCGTAAGAAAAGCATACGCAATGATGTACATCTCAATGGTCGGTTCGATGTGGTTTACGATGATCATGAAGGTGATAGGCAAGAAACAAAATCACCATCCGAACGACTTCAGGGGTCCATCTACGAGGTAATGTTGACCGCTCCTTCTAACCATAGGCGCCTGGGTGAGTCTCACCAAAATGTCGTACCATGTTAGCATGCAATCTTTCAGTCCAATGGAACGGTCTGAAAAAATCAACACCATGAGGGATATCTTCAAGTAAATAATACCGGTTGATCCAACGCGGTGTGAATTGGACGCGTACACCACGCCATGTGAATTCTCTTGTTACATTTCCTGTTGTAGCAACAATTGCGTAGAACTCACGAACGATTGAGCGATTCATCTCGTAACTGGGGTGGGGGTCAGTGACGAACCCATACCACCCTACACTTTCCACCATTTCCGTAATCTCAAAAGGTAGACTTTCCCATGCCAATCTCCGTTCTCCAACAATAGCTCTACCCATCCAGTTTTCACGGTACTCGATAAATTGATCGTATGATGTGAATCGAGTCTCGTAAGGATGTTCGTCCCATGGCACACCACCGTCATCCTCATCGGTAATTATAGGGGCATGTGGATTATCCATTGTTAAATATTAAAAATTAATTATCCAACTATCTATTCAGACTATAAGAAGTATACGAATAAATGAGAACAACTTAAAATTTCGGAATACATATAACGGTTATAAAAAAATTAAATTAACTAACAAATTTTACTTATAACTAAAACCGAATTGAAGTAATGATTAAATCAGAATAACTTCAAATTTCGGTCTAGTAAAGTAAATTTGATTATAAAATTTAATTTTTTTTTACACTTGCAAAAAAATTAGTTGAATAAAATACAAAACCAAATTTACTTATAACTAAAACCGTATTGAAGTAACAATTAAATCAGAACAACTTAAAAAATCGGTATCATAAAGTAAATTTGATTGTTGTTTTTAACAACTAAACAAACTTGATAATCAAAGAATTGAATAGAAGATGTAAGAATTTAGTAGAAGATTTAAGAATTGAGATGTAGAGATTGGTGTAGGATTTTTTGTATGAAATGGGTGGTATTTATAGAAAATTTTGGAAGAGTTTGGGGAAAAAAAAAAAATTTATATAGCCGTTGCTAGAAATAGCCGTTGGACGGTTCCAGTTCCGGTTCAGGTTCCGGTTCCGGTTCCGGCCGGTTTTAACCGGTTCCGGCCGGTTTCAAAAATCCGGTTCAAACCGGCGGTTCCGGTTCCGGTTTCGGTTCCAAATATATCAAACCGGCAACAAACCGGCAAACCGGCGGTTTGACAAACCGCCGGTTCACAAACCGGCGGTTCCGGTTAACCGTGGCCACCTCTAATTGAATCTACGAAGTGATGTGATTCAGATACATGAATCTACAAAGTGATGCTATTCGGATACATCAATCTGTGAAGAGATGCAATCAAATTCATGCATTTGTGAAGAGGTGTAGCTCTTCATCCGGATTCATGAATCTCCGAACGGATATGAGATGTACCCTTTTTGTCCTATAAATACGACTCAAATCACACATGAAAATTCACTCATTTTTTAAAGCATCATAAGAACTATTTTTTGAATGTTCTCTGGTTTGATCAAACTAGTCACTGTTTGAATCAAACACCTCCATTGTATACTGAGAGAGATTTTCATGTAAACCGCAAGTGACTTTGTAGGGGAGAAACATCTCCTAAAAGACAACGCAAATCGCGTGCCTCGGACTATTGTTTTGTCGGTCCTTTTCCCTAAGTATTATTTTTTTTCCCAACACGGATTTCCTGACCGTCTCCGACATATAAAAATGTACTTCATATTATAGCCTAGAAACATGGCATGATACCGGGTATTCTCGAGAACCCACTACACTGAATCTGAAATTTAAATTCTCTATTTAATCTGGAGTGGAGCATCAATCTGGTGGACCATAACATTATTCAAAATGTTTTTTAAACTATTATATATTGCAAATCTTTATTAGAAAGTATGATATTTATGGAAATTCTATTTGTCATAGTTTCTTATCCGAAACATCTTTTTGTTCTTAAAAACCGGTACTAGGAATACATTAAACTTTCTGTTAAGAATGTTAAACTATTTGTTAATACTTTTTGTTTTACCATTTAGTTTTTTCACTAATTTATTCAGACTCAATGTCAGTAAGTATGTTGATTAATTTACGGATCGAATTTCAGTCATGAAGTATCAAATGTGCTTTCTGACAGATATTGAGTCTAGAAAAAACCAACATCCCTCCTCAATTCGGTCTGAATAAAACTTACTTTCTGACTCAAATTCGGTCAGGCATGATGTTGATTAGTTTACGAACCGAATTTCAGTCGGTAAGTTTCAATTGTACTTTTCTGACCAATATTGGGTCTTGAAAAAACCAACAACTGACTCAAATGCGGTCACAATAAAAATTATTTCCTGACTCAAATTCGGTTGGAATAACGTATATGTGTGAAAATACTCTCATTTGTTATTGGAACGATACGCCATAAACTTGATTTTCCTTTCCTATAAACCAACCATTATTTTTATATCAATTTTTTTTCATGACAGAACTATATATCAAACCTAATATAGTGAATTTAAATCTTAAAATGCTTACCATTCCCATCGAAACAATCATTGAATTGCTCTACAACTCGCGTCATATCAATTCTTCATAAAAACGGTGTTCCAAAGCTTCTCTCCTTCCTTTCTCATTTATTCATCCCTTCATTTCTCCAATTTTTTAGTACAATTTACTTATTAACCCCATATATAATGACCCCACCAACTCACCATTACCTCAAAATAAATAAATATATATTACTATACTTCATTATTAGATAACTAGACAAATAAATATAGGCCAAGATATTTTGAGTTAAAACATAATTTTGGGTTCGGGCTTGAGTTCGGTTCGAATTCGGGTTAAAAGTAAAACTTACTCGGGTTATACACAATGGTCTTTTGATATTTTAAATGACTTTAGACTAAACGATACAATAAAATTGTTATAATGACTAGGAAGGGAAGGAGTATTATCCATTATACCAGACCAACACACAGGTGTTCGATAAAGATAAACGATTTTTCGGTTGACGTCTTACACATATGGTACATTTTATTGGTTTGACCCAGGGGCGTCCTTATGTAATCGGAGGGCGTAAGCCAAATCTTGTTTTAGGGCTCTTGACCGTGTAAAAATTTACGATATGACGGTTATTTTTAGGCTATACTATGTGAAAATGTGTATGGAAGGGTATATAAGTTGATTAAACATTTTCTTTTAATGAAATATGTGTATAGATCTGAGTCTTATCAAGTTTTTTATTTTTATTTTTTTAATTTAAATAAAATAAAAGAATATAAAAAAACACACTATAAAGATATAACGGAAGCCCTAAAAATATCATTTTTAAGTGGCTCTGGACGGTGGTATCTTGTTGACACGTGTCTAGAGACGCTCCTGGTTTGACCCATTACACAATTCACAATAAAAATAATTCCACGTTGAAATATGTATTAGATGATTATTGTTGTGGTGCGGGGATGTGATATGGGAATTAAATGCAAGAGCAACTTGATGATGGTTGAAGGAGAAATACTACCATAGCTAGTTGAATGGTGGAAACACGGTGAAGTTAAGGGGCAGGTGGGATGATATTAATGAGGCCTACAGCTGTACATGCTAGTATGCTACAATTTTGAGATTTTGGGTTTCTTTGGAAGGTGACGGTGGTGGACTATATATGATGGTTTGGTATAAGGTCAGCATATCCACATTAACTCCATCAATCAAAACATTGACGCAGTCATGCATTGCCTTGTCAATTCCTTAAACATTTGTATGATATAAAACAATTGGTTACTATTGCTATTTGATGTCCCGTGGGAGGCCAAGTCTTTATCTAGATATCATACTTTGTAAACAATTGATTTCATTGAATAGCAGTGATACAAATATATAAGCCTACACTATTTGGAAAACAAGTCATAATTACATAAAAACATAATAATATTTTAGCTATTTCCAATAATATCCTCGACACGTTCCCTCAATCCCGTGAGAAGTGACTGAACACGGAGATTGGACTTCAAGCTAATAAAACGAGGCTGAGCCAACGGTTTGGTGAGAAGATTAGCCAGTTGATCCTTCGAAGTAATGAATGAGATGCCGAGTTTGCGGGCAGCAACTAATTCGCGAACATGATGGAAGTCGATCTCGATGTGTTTCGTGCTGGCGTGAAACACCGGATTGTGAGCAAGGTAGGTGGCCCTAATATTATCACACCAAAGAGTAGACGGAGAAGTCAAGGGAACCTGCATATCACGGAGGAGACTGCAAAGCCACTGAAATTCTACGGCGGCATTCAAAAGAGTTTTATATTCGGCCTCAGTACTACTCTTGGAGACCGTCAAGTGTAGTTTAGTGCACCAACTAATCAGAGTATCCCCAAGGAAGACGCAATATACCCCAACAGAATGACGATTATCACCGTCGGCAACCCAATCAAAATCAGAATAAGCCTGGAGAGAAATAGGGGACCAACGGGAGAAGAAGAAACCATCAGAGATAGTGTGCTTGAGATACCAAAGAATATGTTTAACAGAAACCCAATGAGCTTCAGTAGGAGAATCACTTACTAACTTTATGAACCGCAAAAAAGACATCAGGCCGAGTGAAGCTAAGATACTGCAGACCGCCAACGATGGTGCGGTAAAGCGAAGGATCGGTACATGGAGGGCCAACATCAAGTGTAAGCCGAGTAGAGGCCGACATGGGTGTCTGACAAGGCTTGGCCTTGTCTAGAGAGGAACTTTTTAGAAGCTGAAAGATATACTTGCATTGACTGAGGAATAGCCCATCAGAGGTAGGGAGCACCTCAATACCAAGAAAATCGGACAGAGAGCCAAGGTCCTGAACCGGAAAGTGTTGACCAAGATAAGAGATAACTTGCTCAACAAAAGAAGATGACGAGCCAGTAATAATAATATCATCCATATAAATCATTATATAAACACAAGCACCATCCTGTGAATAATTGTATAAGGGGGTGTCGTCTTTGGATCCGACAAATCCAAACCGAGTTAATACATTAGTAAAGCAAGAGAACCCGGCACGGGAGGCCTAACCAAGGCCATAAAGACTCTGGCGAAGACGACAAACATAGTCAGGATAATCTGGGTGAACAAATCTCTGTGGCTGTTGCATATAAACGGGTTCAGATAAATGTCCATGGAGAAAAGCATTGTGAATGTCCACCTGGCGAAGAGACCAACCCTGCGAAACAGCAAGAGACAAAAGAAGACGAATAGTGACCGGTTTAACAACCTGACTAAATGTGTCAGTAAAATCAATTCCTTCAGCCTGATGAAAACCCTTGAACACAAGGCGAGCCTTGTGGCGCTCAAAACGCCCATCTGCATGATGCTTAGTCCTGTAAACCCATTTATTTCCAACAATATTCATAGAAGGAGTTAGAGGAACAAGGTCCCAAGTGTGATTGCGCAACAACGCATCAATTTCATCTCTTATAGCATTACGCCAATTCGGGTGTTTGGAAGCTTCAGTATAGGAAGTAGGATCCATGGAAGCGGCAGAGGCAACAAGGGCTTTAGTTAGTGGATAATGGATGAAATCAGACATGGATATAGGTTTGAGAGTGTTGGTCTTCGTACGAGTGGCCATAGTGTGAGTGGGAGCAAGAGGGCTCGGGGATGAGTCCGGGGAGGCCGAAGCCGGGAAGGCTGGAGGAGAGGACACATGGGAAGATGTGGAGGTAGGAGCCGGAGGGGGTGGGGCCGGTTTGGAAGGGGCCAATATAGAAGTAGGATTTTGTGGAGGTTCTGGCAGGAAGACATGAAGCAGGATAGTGAGATTGTCAAGTGTGGGTTTGGAAGGACAAGTTGTATAGGGGAAGACAAATTCATCGAAAACCACATGGAGAGCAATATAGATACGGCCAGAGGCAAGGTCTAGACATTTATAACTGTGGTGTGAAGGACTATAGCCAAGAAAGATGCAAGTTTTAGAGCGGAAATCAGTCTTATGATGGTTGTAGGGACGGAGATAAGGCCAACACACACAACCAAAGACTCGAAGGAATGTATAGTCAGGGGAGCGTTTGAAAACCATTTCGAAGGGGGACTTGTTATGGGGGAAGACGGTTGATGATATACGTGGTAGTGATAAATGCATCCTCCCAATAGGGAAGTGGAAGGTTGGATTGGGCAAGAAGAGAAATGCCGACTTCAACAATTTGACTGTGGCGGCTGTCTCGGATTTTATCTAATGAAAAATAAACAAGTAATAAAATAAATCCGGTTTACCCCAAGTGCAGGGATCGTAGTATAGCGATTAAAAACCGGAGTCGAATCACAGGGAATCGAGATTGGTCTAGTTCTTAATTTTTCTAAAGGTTGTCACGAAAAATAACTAAAAACGAAAACGAAGAAACAATAAACTGGATAGAGGGTTGTCAATCCAAAGCCATGAAATGTAGTTGCGGACCTAAACTAACTAAATAAATCTATTCTATAACTAAAAAGAAAAATAAAATTCTAAAATAGCAACGAAGACAAGGCACAAAGATAATTTCAATTAATTTTAACGAAGAACAAGCATTGATCCACCTATCCCGCAATCCTCAATTTCTACTCTAGATCGTTTAGTGAAGATTTAAAAAAGATGTGGTTCACCTATCAAAGGTATGAATTCCTACTCTCGTAGATAATTCACCTATTAATCTTTCATCTCTCGATCTTAAAGATTAACGCTTCCATAACAAAGGTGTAAGATTTCTCAATCTAGCAACCTAGAAATTTAACCTAGCAACTCTCGTTATTTTTAGGTTAAAGATCCAATCTTTACTACGGTGATCTAGGTCTAACAATGATTCTCATCAAACGTTAAACATCGAATAGCAACAATCCATCGATATAATTGCATAACAATATAAAAGCATAATAAAGATACAAACTTTATTTAAAACTCACGAAACATCCAAGATTCGAAATCAAAACGCTGCACGATTTGCTTCACAAGGCTTGTTCAAATCGCCTAGCCTCTATCCATCGTTCTACTAGTTGCAGAAATTATAAATAAAAGAAGTAGAAGAAATTATGTTTATGGGGCGAAAAAACGCAAAGAAAAGTCGCCCCGAAGGGCTGGGGCGCTGGGATCGGGTGTGTGTCTCTGTGGTTGAAATCCGCATGCATATTTATAGGTTTGAGAATCGGTTACGCTAAGTCGGCGCTTGGGCGCCCGTCCGGTCTTGAACGCCCGTCCCGTCCTCATAAAAAATCTTGAGTCGGGCGAGTCATGTCGACGCCCGTCTATGTAAATCTGGGCGCTTCGTCCGGCAAATTTGTCAAAACTCAATCCAATATTTCAGCCTGGACGCCCGTTCACTCTTCAGACGCCTGTCCGCATGGACGCTAGTTCGAACGCTCGTTCAGAATGACTTCAAATCCGATTTTCATCTTTATCTTCGACCGACTTCATCTTTATCTCTTTTTCTTCATATAAATCCGATCCTTAACATCTTTTAATCCTCTTTTGAACCAATTTCGTGTATCTACAAGATAATAAAAGCATTGCAAAGTGTAATATTATTCAAATCAATAGAAAATCAACAATAAAACTTCATAATTCAACCACTTTGCGATTAAACCGTTTCAAACCTCACTTGCTTAATAAACCAATAAAACACTCAACTTCTATGCAAATTATATAAATATGGAGGAAATTATTACGAAATATAACATTATAAATCACATAAAATCACCCTAAACAACTCCCTCACACTTATCTTTTGCTCGTCCTGAGCAAAACAAAACAAGATCTAGGCTCGGAAAGAGGATAGACACTTCAGCAAATATAACGCATAGTCAATAAATTAGAGGTTCACCCCGGTGTGTGTGCAAAGCCATAGCAAACTTCCACTAAGTCCAAACTTGAAATTTATTCAAATCAACTAGCCAATACCCCATTCAAACTAGAAATAAATGATACTCATAACATGCACCCTACAAAACGTAACATATCCCGAAAAGGATGATAGAATACATTTAGGACCTTTCTGACATACTCAGAGGATAATCCTTACAACATATCTGTCAGTTTATACTGGGGATAAGGTAGACGATAACTAAGTCTTTTACTCATTCATACCAGATTCCTTATATAAGTTGATTCAATAATTTCCATATACAAACACACATCAGAATGAGCTATTGCCCGTCATAGCAGAATAGGACATTCGAGATATACCCTCCCTTACTCAAATCATCAGGCAGCTTCTTCTGACTGTCGTGAGCTTTTGGTTATCATGGTGGTATAGGACATTCGAGATATGACCTACCGCACTCAAATCATCGACCAGCTTCCGACACACCCAATTATTTCATCATATTTGTTTTTAAACATGCTTTTTAAAGAAAAATAGTTACGTTTCATTTATCACATTCAAACCTAAGATATTCACAGTATGTCATACTCTGGCTATAAATACAAACTATTATAATTCCCACGATATGTACGTTAGCACTAAGCACAAGATACTTATAAGATAATAAAAAATTACTAATCCAAATGGGTATAGCTTTATAATTTAGCTCATCGTTCAATATGGCTCGTGAGATGTATGTCGGGTGAAACGACTAACTTACTAAACATACGGTACACAGCATCCATGAATATTAAAACCGAACAAAAATATGCATTTGCTCACTCGGGACAAAACAAAAATTTTGAAAAATTTAGCTCATTTCCCAGCATAGAATAATAATAAAAGCAAATGATAGATACACATAACCATTCGCCTTCCCCACACTTAAACCACAACATGTCCTCAGGTTGTGCAGAATTTAAAAAGAAATAAAGTACTTAGCTGATTGTAGTTCGAAGGTGGCAATTCTGGAAGTGGTCATGATCCAGATCCGGAAATGCTTGAAGAAATCAGTAGACTGTGGACCATCCACCGGAAAACTGATATCATCTAAAAGCTCACAATCGCTATCGAAAATATCCTGCACACTTGAACAAACATGGCAACATCTCGGGGAACATATGGGGATATAACATGGCAAAAATAATCATAGACAAGATAGAAGCACAGGATATAATTGCTCAGATGGAAAAATTACCACACAGTTAAAACACAGAACATCTAAGTGTCAATTATAAAGCCACAGAGGCTTGACATCCGTATAGGGTCCAACATGTGCATATAGAAATATTAAACTCCAACTGAAAGTGTAAACAGAGGACACTACAAAGTAGCAGGGCTAGGTGCACTAAATAAATATTAAAAAAAAGACAGAATATAACACAATGCAACTAAGTGATACGCAACTATACTAATAAGGCAAAAATAAAATAAAGAAAATGCTAGCCCAACTAATTTCCATAGATGTCGCCCTAATCTATAATTCGGACTAAGCGATGAAACATGTCAACTACTGAAGGAAGGAAGGTCAAATATATAAACGTCTTCTAAATAAAGCCATAGAGGCTCGGCGAGACAAGTGTAGACGTGCCTTAAGATCCATCGAAAATAATAGCAACGGAAAACCGGCGATAGCTTCAACTAAAGCACGGATGAATCACATCGGAAAAGCCAACCCTTAAACAACCCTAACACCCTAAATAGACTATGAAAGGAACAAAGATAAATCATAGTAGAATCACGTCTAGCTGGGTGCTCCAAATCACCATGAAGAGGGCCTTCCGAACTTCGTAAATAAATTTCGTGACATCCTCTCATAAGCGCATCCCATGTACCCAAAGTCATAAAAGCAGAAAACAACGAAAAACACTGCATGGGACGTGGTCCACATACCAAAAGTATGCAATAGATACATGGGGATGTAAAATAAAGAAGCCATGCCACATCAATGAGACTCAAAACACAAACAATCACACAACATGGACCGCATGATAGATGGAGAAATAACCATAAAGGTGAAAGAACAGAACATCTACGCATATATAAAGGCCACAGAGGCTCACATTAAAACATCCATGTCAAATAACGGAAGCATGTATCAAAATCAAATTCTATTCACTAAAGCCTGATGCACTTTGGATGGGCGTTCGGACAAGACAGGCGCTGCCTGCAGTGCTCTCAAAACATATACTGTGGTCAGTGGTGCGTTTGGTCGGACGGGCGTCCCACTCCTTATGGGCGCTTGCGTTTGGAACCACCACTGAAGCGACGGGCGTTTGGAAGGACAAACGCTCGTCTGGCCCTAGCATGATGCACAATAAAGAAAACTCGACCCTCGCTTTGACTCTCACCCTAGTTACCACGTCCAAGAATTCAAAACCTCGAAACCCCTAGCAACAAAAAAACAACTTTTTTAATAAGATAAAGAAACAGAAAAGATACGGAAAACTTAAATGAAAACCTACCTACGAAAAAAATTTAAAAAACAGAAAACAATAAAAGGGAGAAAAATGTGTTGGTCTCTTCTGAGCCCAAAATGGAAGGGAAAACAGCAGATTTTGACCTTGAAAACGGCGTCTCTGGCCGTTTGCCACGTCGTCGGCGTCGGAACGAGCTTTCCGAATTGGGGTCCTGCGCGCCAAACCGACACGGGCCGAAAGTTATGGCCAAACTACTACCATGTGCCCTAACGATCCCTTTTATCCAAACTTATACGTAAAATCGTAAAAATTAATAAACTAGACAACCGTACGATTCCCGGCAACGCGCGCCAAAAACTTGTCTCGGATTTTATCTAATGAAAAATAAACAAGTAATAAAATAAATCCGGTTTACCCTAAGTGCGAGGATCGTAGTATAGCGATTAAAAACCGGATTCGAATCACAGGGGAATCGAGATTGGTCTAGTTCTTAATTTTTCTAAAGGTTAATCACGAAAAATAACTAAAAGCAAACGAAGAAACAATAAATCAAGCGCGAGGGTTGTCAATCCAAAGCCGGAAATATAGTTCTTGGACCTAAACTAACTAAATAAATCTATTCTATAACTAAAAAGAAAAATAAAATTCTAAAATAGCAACGAAGACAAGGCACAAAGATAATTTCAATTAATTTTAACGAAGAACAAGCATTGATCCACCTATCCCGCAACCCTCAATTTCTACTCTAGATCGTTTAGTGAAGATTTAATAAAGATGTGGTTCACCTATCAAAGGTATGAATTCTACTCTAAGTAGATAATTCGCCTATTAATCTTTCATCTCTCGATATTAAAGATTAACGCTTCCATAACAAAGGTGTAAGATTTCTCAATCTAGCAACCTAGAAATTTAACCTAGCAACTCTCGTTATTTTTAGGTTAAAGATCCAATCTTTACTACGGCGATCTAGGTCTAACAACGATTCTCATCAAACGTTAAACATCGAATAGCAACAATCCATCGATATAATTGCATAACAATATAAAAGCATAATAAAGATACAAACTTTATTTAAAACTCACGAAACATCCAAGATTCGAAATCAAAACGCTGCACGATCGGCTTCACAAGGCTTGTTCAAATCGCCTAGCCTCTATCCATCGTTCTACTAGTTGCAGAAATTATAAATAAAAGAAGTAGATGAAATTATGTTTATGGGGGCAGAAAAACGCAGCAAAAGCTACCCCAAAGGGGCCTGGGGCGGCCAGGGATCGAATTGTGTGTCTCTAGGGTTGAAATCCGCACGCATATTTATAGGTTTCAGAGTCGGTTCTGCTAAGTCGGCGCTCGGACGCCCGTCCAGGGTCTTGAACGCCCGTCCCAAATTCTCAAAAATCTTCGAGTCGGGCGAGTCATGCGTCACCGCCCGTCTATGTAAATCGACGCTCGTCCAAAGAATTTGTCAAAACTCAATCCAATATTTCAGCCTGGGCGCCCGTTCACTCTTCAGACGCCCGTCCGCATGGACGCTAGTTCGAACGCTCGTTCTTCAAATCCGATTTTCATCTTTATCTTCAACCGACTTCATCTTTATCTCTTTTTCTTCATATAAATCCGATCCTTAACATCTTTTAATCCTCTTTTGAACCAATTTCGTGTATCTACAAGATAATAAAAGCATTGCAAAGTGTAATATTATTCAAATCAATAGAAAATCAACAATAAAACCTCATAATTCAACCACTTTGCGATTAAACCGTTTCAAACCTCACTTGCTTAATAAACCAATAAAACACTCAACTTCTATGCAAATTATATAAATATGGAGGAAATTATTACGAATTATAACATTATAAATCACATAAAATCACCCTAAACAGCGGCGCTCAATGGCACCAACTTGTTCATGGGTGTGAGGACAGGAGATGGATGGCAAGAGAAGTAAGAAGAGTGGAAACACGGTGATACTTACCACCCAGTCAGTTTGGAAGAATTTTAGTTTGGTATTAAACTAGCGTTCAGTCATTGCAAGGAAGTCAAGAAAGATAATTTCAACATCAGATTTATTTTTAAGGGGATAGAGCCATATGTATTTTGTGAATTCATCCAGAAAACTAACATAATAACAGGAACCCTAAATCGATGGTTTAGAACAGGGCCCCCAAACATCAGAGTAAATCAGGTCCAGAGGAGCAATAGAAGTAAAATCAGAGGTGTATAACAAAAAGCGGTGACTCTTAGCTAGCTGACATGGGGCACACACAACAGAGGGTGCTTTAGTAGGAGTGAAGGTAGAAAGACTTTTTAAGGCTTGACAGAGGACCGAGTAGGGGCATTGATTGAGACGCTGATGCCACATGGTAGATGAGGTAAGGGAGGAGACAAGATCTTGAGCAGGAGCAAGGGGGATGGAACGGGATGGAGAAGTGATAGAGGCCATCCTTGACAAATCCCATGAGATGGATGTGGCCTGAGTAATCTTTTACAAGGAAGTAAGGCCCATGAAATTCAAAGTACACAAATTTTTCGGAGGCAAATTTATGCACAGATAAGATGTTTTCTTGTGATAGAAAGGGAAAAAAGAATATTAGATAAATAAAATGACTGGGAAGAGGAATGTACAGAAGAAGATCCATAATGAGTAATAGGTAAGCCTGTACCGTCGCCTACTTGAACTTTATCAGGCCCATCATAAGGTGAATATTGTTGGAACTTTAATGGTTAATTAGCTCAAACCGGGTCTAAATGTATGTGGCAAATAGTCCACTTTAGGCGCGAATTTGAATGACTTGTGGAATGAATTTCCGGGAGCTAAAACTATTATTGGAAACTACTAAGATAGTAGTTGATGTTAGAATTTTGAATCACTCGATTCCGATATCGGGTGAATGAGAAATTAATGTCTAAAGGTAGAGTAATTTATGTGGTTGTTATAATGGAAGTGTGTTCCATTTTTCCCACATAGGTATTGAAACTAAAGTTTCTCACTATATAAGTGGGAGAGTTTCATAAAAGGGCAAGCCCCAAGGGGCAAGAGAATTTTGTGAAGGAGGGAGGACTTAGATGCTTGTTGGTTCACACGCGCACGCGCGGCCGCCGCCTCCTGTCCGGCCGGCTCGGGCTTTGGGCTTGGCTTGGCCCAATATTAATTTTTTGGACCAGCTCAACGAAAATAATTATACAATTCTGAATAAACAGAAGCAAGGCACCAGTTTAGAAATGTGGCATCAGTTCGAATAAGTTGAACAGAAACTGAAAACTTCCTCTAACTGCCAATTCTCAACAGAAGCAACTTTTCTGCTGCGAATTTTAGAACAGAAGTATCCCTTCTGTGATGCAAAATTCTGAACAGATGTTTCTGTTCATTGCCTCTATTCTCTACCTATATAAACAATACAATCCTGAATGAAAAAGTGACAACATTAATCATACCATTACTCTGCAAAAACAAACACTCAAACAATCAGTTCGTTGCCTTCCTCATTCTAGTGCAAGAACCCGGAAAGGTAGATTGTTGTATCTTGGGAGATGTATTGCTATAAACCGTGTGCACCATAGGCGGGGCAATTATGTCTTAAGGACAGAGTTCTAAACTCGCCTCAGTCACAATAAGTTTTCGTATTTACATTTTGTTTTATGCATTTTAGTTGCTATGTGTTGCATACTATGAATATACATTCTTCATGTTATGAATATACATTCTTCATGTTATGTGTTCATCTTTTACATTTATGTTTCTACAAATTGCATGTTCATCTCAGAAATTTAGCAAACAAATACACTTCTATAATATATTGTTAACATTCTTAAGACATAATTTTTGCATCCGTTAATCTGTGTATTTGGTTTGTAAAATTTGTTGTAGTTTGCATCTACTACTTGCTTTATAAAATCTGCAACTTTTGTAGAAACAAATCATGCAAACTCTCTGTTAAAATGGTAGGAACAAAAATCTGCAACTAGTTGTGACCAGGAAAATAGTTTTTACAAATTACCGGAAATGTCACGATTGTATATCTTGTTTTGTATTGAAAAATACTTTGTAATTACTACACCATTTCTGGAAACTTAAAGAATCAAAGTTGTTCTTTACATCTTGTAGATTGTGAATCCATTCATTTTACCTGAGTATTTGGTCCGTGAATTTTTAAAATTGACGTACACACCATTGTTGAATAGTGTGCACTACAAAATTTTGTTTTGCAACTTTTAATTGTTGATCTTCTGTCATTGAATAGAAATGGAAGGAACAGTTGGTGAGATGAACCTATCAGCGGTTATATCTGAGTGCAACACTGTTGGAAATCCACGAGAATGGTTTGTAGACACGGGTGCTACACGCCATGTTTGTGTTGTTAAAGCAATGTTTTCTGATTACCGAAAAGTGGATGGTGAACAGTTGTTTATGGGCAATTCGGCAACCTCAAAGGTGGAAATCCAAGGAAAAAGTCTTTTGAAGATGACATCCGGGAAGCACTTGACGTTGAACAATGTGTTTCATGTTCCGGATATTCGCAAGAATTTGGTGTCCGGTTCTCTTCTTGTAAACAATGGTTTTAAGTTAATTTTTGATTCTGGAAAATTTACTTTGTGTAAGAATGGACAATTTGTTGGGAGGGGCTATGGTGTAAGAATGGTTAATTAGCTCAAATGGTTAATTAGCTCAAATGGTGTAAACAAATGGTTAATTAGCTCAAATGGAACTTTAATGGTTAATTAGCTCAAACCGGGTCTAAATGTATGTGGCGAACAGTCCACTTTAGGCTGGAATTTGAATGACTTGTGGAATGAATTTCCGGGAGCTAAAACTATTATTGGAGGATAGTAATTGATGTTAGAATTTTGAATCACTCGATTCCGATATCGGGTGAATGAGAAATTAATGTCTAAAGGTAGAGTAATTTAGATGGTTGTTATAATGGAAGTGTGTTCCATTTGTCCCACATAGGTATTGAAACTAAAGTTGCTCACTATATAAGTGGGAGAGTTTCATAGAAGGGCAAGCCCCAAGGGGCAAGAGAATTTTGTGAAGGAGGGAGGACTTAGATACTTGTTGGTTCACACGCGCGCGTGCTGCCGCCGTTGGGCGGCTCGGTTCGGGCTCGGGCTTTGGGCTTGGCTTGGCCCAATATTAATTTTTTGGACCAGCTCAACGAAAATAATTATACAATTCTGAGTAAATGCCAACAGAAGCAAGGCGCGCACCAGTTCAGAAATGTGGCATCGGTTCAACAAGTTGAACAAAAAACAAAAACTTCCTCCAACTCGCCAATTCTCAATGAAGCAACTTTTCTCACATGCGAAATTTAGAATGTAGTATCCTTTCATGATGCAAAATTCTGAACAGATGCTTCTGTTCATTGCCTCTATTCTCTACTTATATAAACAATACAATCCTGAATGAAAAAGACACAGCATTAATCATACCATTACTCTGCAAAAACAAACTTGCATTGTCAGAGATAATCAAAGGCTCAATCAGTTCGTTGCCTTCCTCATTCTAGTGCAAGAACCCGGAAAGGTAGACTGTTGTATTTTGGGAAATGTATTGCTATAAACCGTGTGCACCATAGGAGAGGCAATTATGTCTTAAGGACAGAGTTCTAAACTCGCCTCAGTGACAATAAGTTTTCGTATTTACATTTTGCTTTATGCATTTTAGTTGCTATGTGTTGCATACTATGAATATACATTCTTCATGTTATGAATATCTGAATATACATGTTTCATATTATGTGTTCATCTTTTTCATTTATGTTTCTACAAATTGCATGTTCATCTCAGAAATTTAGCAAACAAATACACTTCTATAATATATTGCTAACAAAGATGTGAGGTTAAGATTTCGAAGATCATGAGTGAGATGGTGAGTAGCCCCGTACCCGCAATCCAATCAGAATTGGGATGTGTGTATGGAGAAGCCGTGTATGCCTGAGGAGTCCGAGATGGTGGTAACCGAGGGGTTGGTGGATGGGAATAAGTATACCGAAAGGGATAGGCCGGTGCTGTGTTGTAATATCCGGTATCTTCGTATAGGGGTAATTCTGTCAATCAGGCTTCATTCAAAAAGTTTTGTTTTCTCTTTATTATTATTACTATTATTATTATTATTATTATTATTATTTTCTATAAAAAAAAAGAACTAAATGCTCGATGTCTAAGTTCGCTGTTTTTGGGCAAGATATTAATTAGAAATATTAATATTACAAAAAAAATAAAATTAAACACTTCCTAATTTCCAGCCAATCCCTTTTATTAAAAGATTTTCCCGTAACCTTCCCCATAACTTCTTTGTGCGTTTCACCCAAACCCTTCTTCCCCAGTCGCCTTTCATCAGAAAGATAGGCCAAGCATTGGAAAATTATATCAATTCGTGTGTTGGTTGAATTTTCAGACGAGTCATACCACAACGATCAGTACGAAGAGGAGCTCGTGTAGTCTTTTTTATCGTGTCTTTGTGCAAGGTAAATATCCTTCCCAATACTCTCCGTAAATCGAATTCACGGGATGATTATAAGGTTTTCCTTTTGGTGTTCTTCCTTAGAATCATCATCGTAGTAATCATAGATAGCATTTTTTTGTTGTTGTTTTCTGGATAGAATACTATACCTTTCATCGTAGGAAGTTGATGTTAACCTATGTCTGCAATTTATATTTATATGTATTAAGAAGGTTTCTCGGGATTTTGGATCGTGGATTTGTGGGTACATGTTTATATATGTGGAAATTGATGCATGGTAAATATACCTAGAATGGTCGAAGGTAGCAAGTGGGACTAATATAAAGGTTCTGCAAGTGTACTGAATTGTGCAGAAGGTTGCATTTGTATCTATTTAAATATATATGCTATGGAGTTTGAGTAAATAATTAAATGGGTGAATGAATAACTCAATAAAATATATAATAAGTTGAAGAACACTAATCATCATTTTTGCAAGGTCTACACAGAAAGTGTTGGTTCACTTTTAGATTTCCTTTAATTAAGTTTATTTTTTTCTGTCTTGCCAGAATTAAGAATATATATATATATATATAAATAAAATAAAACAATAAAGGATACATGTTGTAATTCTTGTAGGTGAAGGAAACGCCGAAAGATTGTCGGATAACGGTTATAAACCATATCAAGGTAAGGGGATGTGCTAAACGAGTTTGTTTTGGTGTGTTATACTCTGTGACTTGGTGTGCATGTCTTCAGAGACATTAAATGTTAATTGACAAAATCTAACTTCCGACTTCAGGTGCCTTAGCATCAATCGCCACAACTGAGACCCTCTGCGGGGAGAATGTGGTAGCCCAGAAGGCGGTTGTTTAGACCTTGCGGGGTCATTGGTTTAGTAGTCATTGACGCCTTTTACAACGTGCTAGGTAGTTAATCTAGATTGTCTAAGACTAGATGTCCTTAGGAAGCCTTTTAAGTGGAATGAACTTAGGTGGTTAGATTAACTACGTAATAAACATATGTGATGAGTTTAAAAGCTAAAACGTTGTAAATCTTGGTGAGGCACATTTATGATTCGCAGCATGGAATCATTTCTCATACGTAACGGACAATATTCGGGTTTTGGGAAATGTTCCACACGGAACCATCCGTGCCATATGAGGTGCTGAATATGTCCCGGTGCATACCCATCATTCGGGCATTGTGTCCTTGAGTTACAATGTAACATAAATAATTGCTCGTGATGGTGCTAACAAATTTAGCAGAGGGGAGTGTATTTTAATGCAACATATGTGGTAGGTGTGTAGATCAATATGCCTTTTAAGTCTTCCGCTTTGCAATTGATATTAATGTATGATGACGTAGGCTTACGTATATATACTTCTTGATTTATTAAAGAAAAAAAAAATATATGCGTGTCGGGCGTTCTTTCCGGATAAGGACTCGGTGTCCGGAACAGGGCGTCACATGTGTGGTCTATTTTGGCACAAATTTGGCAAGTCGAGGACTGTTGAACATAAGAAACACCGGAAAACCGGGATCGAGGATTGCCACAGCCACGACTTGAGGAAATAAGGGCCGACGAGTTTACAGGACGGGACGAGGGAGCAGCTGAGTTGCAGTCACGTCCCCTATGTCGAGAGGCATTGAAGCCCCAGCCACTGTTGGAAGAATGAGCAACAGCAGCAGTCAATGGAGAGGGGAAGGCCGATGGGATCATAGGCGATTGATGTGATTTATGGAGTTGCTTTTGTTCCTTTTTTTGTCTTTTTTTGGATGCAGTTGTCGCCCCTTTGTGTTTGCTTGACAGAGAACAATTCTCAACAAAGAATGGTTAGGGAAATGAAACAGTAGTCCCCCGGTAAACAAGTAATTGTAGATCAATAATAAGATGCAAGTTGTTCTACGGCCGAAACGGTTCTGTATAAGAAATAAAATTGGGAGTCTTTAAAGGCACCACACTTATTATACTTGGCACCCAAATTAAGAGGCATCACATTTTTATTTGTTGTTTTACCTTAGACACCAAACTAATTTTTACATATACTCAATACACCACACCCTAATAACAAATTTGCCATTGCTATTCATGGCACCACATGTGTCAATATTTTCCACTCCAACAAATTAATTACACATATATACCTAATTTCCTTCCGGCCGCCACCAACCAGTCCCGCCACCTCCCACCCCACACTAGCCATGCCACCTCTCAGGTACACCCCACCCACCTAGCCCAGTCACCCATGTACCCATCTTCCTCCACCATCACCTAGCCCCACAGCCATCAATCACCTAGCTCCACCGCCCTATTACACATAGCCTGAAAGATTTTGAATAAAAGAAAGCAAAATACAGGAAAAAATATCTGAGAACGATTCAGTTATTAAAATAAAAAAAAAGGGCAAATAGATTGGATATTATATCAACTACTCAAATATTCACCTCCAAGAGCTCTGTCAAAAAAAAAATTCAATACGCGAATTGAATTTTATCATTGTTTGCACGGTGGTTTTGGAGTTCGATGGTGGATTTATTGACAGATTGAGAGAGAATGATGAATTTCTTTATGGTAAGAGATGGTGGAAATGATGATTTTGGTGGTTAAAGGGTGGAAAAGATGGTGGTTGTAATAATTGCTTATAGTTGGTAGGATGTTGTTGTGAGAAAAAAAAGATTTGGATATAGTGAAAATAATCTGGATGTAGTAAATTTGGATTTTAATAGACGTGGTGCCATTAGTAGATTCATCATTTAAAAACTTAATATGTGGTGCCTGAAGTAAACGTCCATTTTATAACTAGTTGTGGTGCCTACGGTAGAAAATGTGTGGTGCCTTTAAAAGCACCCAACAAAATTTTATGCAATAATAATAGGTGGGTTCTATTAGCACACATCAAATTACTTTTGGCACCCATTATTTGAATATTTTTTCTGTTGAACAAAACGTCATCCCGCATCGGTGTTCCTCCTGAACACCAACGTCGGTGACACTTGAGGTTGGTATTCAGGAGGAACACCATGCCGGACTGACGCCTTAAGTTGTGCCACTTTTATAACGTGAGCGTCATCTTCATCGGTGTTCTTTCTGAACACCAACGTCGGTGTCACCGACGTTGGTGTTCAAGAAGAACACCAGATGATGATGACGTTCAAATCTTTAAAAGCAAAGTGGTGCCGAAGTAATTTTTTTTGGTGCCGGAAATAAATGGATACCAGAAGTAATTTGGCGTGTGCCAATAGAATCCACCTAATAATATTTGAGCTATTTCCAATAGTATCCTCAGTGTTCTAAAAGACGCTATGCGAAAGCCACGCGAAAGTGGGACACCTAAGCGACTCCTAGGCGATTTTTTTTATAATTTTTTTAATATTTGAAATAATGCAAATTTACAATGCCTCTCCAACATAAATCCTTACATCATAAAGCATAAAAATCAAGTAAATATATCAAAAGACTAATTAAAGTATAAAATCACATGAGATTATGTCAAAACTCAAAACAAGTCTAAGAATTAAGAACTCAAGTCGAAACTCTCAAGTAAGTTCAATCTTCAATCTCATTCCTCAAGTCTTCTACTTGTCCAACTCCAACATCACACTCTTTGTCCGACTCAAATTCAAAGTCAAAGTCATCATGATCATCATCCTCATCCTCCGTGGCATCGGACACAAAATATTATTCATCAAGCTCTCTTACTTCTCCTTCAATATTAATTGCAAGCACTCATTGTAACGTCTCAAATTTTATGGAATAAAAGTAGAAGGGTAAAGTTGTGAAAAAATAATAAATACTATTACTACTACTCCTATTATTATTATTATTATTATTATTATTATTAGTGACAAATCAAATAGTAAAATAGAATAGTATATTTTTTTAAAAATCAGTTAAGTATCTTAGAATTTTTTTTAAAGCTTGTGAACAGTAAATGTCAAATTATTATATCTCATTAATAGCTTTAGTAGGAAAACTGACACTAGGTTTTTTTTTATCGGAGGTAACTGAGGTCCGTTTAGCAGTTACAACCATACCGATTATTATATATATTTTTTAAAGCAACAATAAAATTGATTACCCGTAAAACACCCAATAACCCGATCCATACCCGTAGATAAAACACGCGGATACTTCTCTCATCAAAACTCTCCCGTATTTTTCTCAGAAAAAAAAAGGGAAATGAGGAAGAATGACATAAATATTTCATCAATTGAGTAGAAGGACAGTCTATTGAAATTTTTGCATAAATGACATAATTATTTATTTACTGTCGAAATTCACTTGTGTTCGAAATTCACTGTTTAAATTCACTGCCGAAATTCACTAATTTTCAAAATTCATTGTCGAAATTCACTGATTTTCGGCATTCACTGTCAAAATTAACCGTCGAAATTCACTGATTTCGGGATTCACCGGGAGATTAACTGATTTTCGGGATTCACTGTTTGTCCTTCTCGCTATAAAAATTATGCAGTTGTCCTTCTCCCTATAAAAAATATGAAGCTGTCCAGTTAATTAAAAATATTTCAGATTGTGTCCTTATCCCTAATTTCCCAAGAAAAAAAAAAAAAAAAAAAAAAAAAAAAAAAACCCTAACTCTGCCGTGTATCTTAGCTGTTGTCAATAATAGGTTCAAACACTGCGACTTGAATACACAATTTGTTAAAGGTCATGGTTTGTTAACCTGGGTAAAATCTAAACTAAATGTATTTAGTTTTAAAGGTCTCTTTTTATGCGTGGGATTGGGGATCATTTGAAAGGGCATGGTTTGCGAATAAATGAACCTAAGGTTGTCGGTGGATCGGGGGAGGCAGGGTGATTTATGATTTCGTATTGAAAAATGATTTATAAGGGTTTAGGGCTTCTTAAGAAAAGTTTAAGGTTTTATTTTTTATTTTTTTAGTAGGGTTGAGGATAAATTGGGATAGAGAGAGATATAAGGATGCTAGCTAGGAGATAATGAACGGTGGTAAGGTTTTGGGTAGGAGGGAGTCAGAGTGATTCAATCTTTTTCTTGAAAAAGATCGAGTTCTTTAGGTTTCTTAAGATGGTTTTTTTTTTTTTTTTTTGGATTTATGGTATAAGTTGGTGGCAGGGGTTGGGATAAGCAGAGCATGAGGTGCTGTTGGGTTAGGCTTGGGGTTGAGGCTGATTTATGATTTTTATGAAAAAACGCTGAAGTGGTATGTACGGCGTGTTTCTTACCTATTTTGTTTTTCTTTTGAAGTCAAAACTAATTTCTTTTCATAAGTTATTCAATTAACATATATTTAATGTATAATAACCAACTTAATATGTGGAAATATTACTCTTTATCCAAGTTCCATACGATGGGGAATGATACATATACTCCCCTTCACCTACAGAATTCTTACCGAATTGATGATGTGGCTGACACATCATAAGGTGGGTCTCATCTCTTATTTAGCCTATGTTTATTATAAAAAAAAACTTGAAAAAAAAACCAGTCAAACCTATCCTTCCGTCTTCTCCCCAAATCAATTGCCGCGACTCTCTTCATCCAAAACCCCTTTTCCGACCAAACCTCTCCCATCCCCTTCTCTCAGCTAAATCAGCATCCTTACGACTCCCTAATCGACCAGCCACGTTAATCGACGGTTACCACTTGCAGCAAAGAAGACCGGTGACAACGATTCGAGGATGATGAAGACCATGTTTTCGCCTCGAACGCGGCCACCGATCACCACGCCGGCGATTCAATTGGTATGTTGACCATTTCTAATTTCCTAAATTTCTTAGTAATGTGCAATTTTGGAAGCGTTTTCTTGACATATTTTCTGAGAGTGTAAAAATGGAAGAGGAAGAATGGTCACAAATCCACACAGCTCTATTACTATTTATGTTACATCTTGCCCATCCCAGTCCTATTTCATAAGTTGTGATTGACAATTCCAGCATATCAAGATGCTTAAAATAAGCTTAACTTTATCAAACATTTTTTTTTTTAAAATGCAGTAAGAGCAATGGTAGAGTTTTTTTAACAGATTCTGAATTTTTTTATCAGCTACTCTTAGGAACCTGTTGAAGGATAAATTAACCTTGTTTAACAGATGTGAACTTAATGCAAATATGTATGAAATGAGGACACATTTCTTTTGAATTAACAAGAATTACCTTGAACATGATAACACCCGCTAAAATCGTTAATGATGTGAACATTAAATAATATTGGTATATTGGTTATACCACTGTTCTGTTGAATGCATTTAAAGCCTGTAGGAAAGGAAAAAAATCATGAAACAGAACTTCTAAGTAAAAAAATGCAGAGGCAATGAACGACATGGAAAAGACGTCTTTAATGGCACCACACCAGATACAATCTCAATCGTAAGAAAGTCGATTCTCGTCTATAAAATTGATTGTGGAAAAGTAAGATTGTCATTGTGGTGTCATTAAAGACGCCGAAGAGAAAACTTTGTAGGCACTTTTATCATGTTCTAGTAGTTAATTCGAGTCAGGGCACTGGTTAATACAAAAACACCATTACAAAGTTTGGTTTCTATGAGTTCATTGCGACAAAAGGCGTAAAATACAAAAATGGAAGGTTCCAAGCAAAATATATATATGCTTTTCATTTGAACGGATTTATTGTGTATATGCTTTTCATTTGAACGGATTTATTGAAAGTGCAGCTGATGCGAATAGCTGGAAGTCATTCATACTTTGTATAAGTAAGCATGATGAGTTGGAGAAACAATTTCAAAGTGTTTACACCAATGATAAGGTTCGTGAGTTTCAAAAGGAAATAAGGATGAGGCTAGAATGTCAGATATAGACAAGGTCAGAAGAGTATGAAATTGTTTTGGAATATTTCATGCATCATTGTTGTTTCATACATCGTATAGTGAACCTTTCTTTCATCTTTAAATATATTTTAGGCATTATATTGTTGGGATTATCTTTTGATCACCGGATTTGCTCTTTTTCTTCTCAGTCTTACCCTAGCTATGTGGCGCCATTCATCTGTGAGTCAAGCTCTCAAAACTATGTGCCAATTCAGTTTCCATATATGTTGAGTCAAGAATGGAATATCCCACAAGGAGGTGCTTAGGACAACTTCGTCAGATTGAATGCTAGGCAGTATGACAAATCGGTCTCAATGTAGAGCCATTAAAGGACAACAACACTTCTACATGGCATCAGTAGTAATTCATACGTATGTGTAATTTGGTGTACCTAATGCTTTTTTGGAATGTGATACTTGGTTATTTAGAATCCAAAAATATTAGCAAGCAGTTTCATCTACTAACTTTGCTAAGGGGTAACTCTTTTAATTGGAGTGTCTTTTTGTCTATTATTCGGATTTTATTTTGCACTTGTAATTTTGGTATGACAATGGACTAATGTTTTGTTGTTTTGTACTTTTTTTTGTTCTTTACTTGTCTGGAAGTGATGCAAGGGAAAGGCTATATCTGTGTCCATGTTCGTTTCTTGTGATTATGATTATTGTTGCTTGATTTGTACATTATGCTAAACTCTTTGAGCTTTTATTCTTTTGTACTTGTCCAAGTGATATCTATGCTACTTTCTAGGTATTTTGCCTTTCAGGTGGTTTGAACCACTTCAATATTCTAGGGTGTTTTCAACATTGCTAAACGTGTTTACGTTTCATACATGGACGCGACGACATAAATGATGGAATAATCAAACAGCATAAAAGAGGAGCAATTGCTTTGGGCAATGTTTTTCATTAAAGCCTGAATTTATATATACCAAGTCCATGGCAATGATAAAACAAGACTAATGTGAATGTGGAAACGACCCCATAGAAGGCATATTTGACTTCAAGAGCAACTATAAAATTCAAAATGCCCCCGTTGTGAAGGTATCACCCTCAAAATGTTAAAATGTTTGCGACAAACAAAAGAAAGTAACAATAAAGAACATGCTCACAAATTGTAGCATCGTCATTTTTTTAAACATTGTATGTCATCTGGTTACTATAAATCATGAGTCCCTCGATTGAGAGAAGACGGAAGGATAGGTTTGACTGATTTTTTTTTTTTCAAGTTTTTTTTATAATAAGGGGAATGAATAAGAGATGGGACCCACCTTATGATGTGTCAGGCTGTCAGCCACATTACAATTCGGTAAGAATTCTGTAGGTGAAGGGGAGTATATGTATCATTCCCCCTATACGATATAGCATACTGTCAGTAAAGTGACTTAAACTCTACATCTGGTGGAACCAATCTGAAGACTCAGCTGTGTGATGGACAGCTGAGAAGTGTATTCAATCTCAGCTTCAAGAGGGTGGAGTCTCATCGAGCTTCACGGCCAGGTAACTATCAAGCAGGTGATAGTCGGCGAGTACTTGAATACAAAGCAGGTCCCACATCTGAATTACATTATGTGACAAATATATACTGATGTCATTAAAAGAGGACACGTGTAGGGGTATTTATGGTGCATCGATAAAAGATTCCTTACGGCTAGGGTTTGTGGATTTGTGCCTATAAATACAATTGTTGTCTCATTATCTGGGTGTGTTGAAATCTGTAAAAATTCAGTGCATAATAAAATATCTCTTTTCTGCCCGTGGTTTTTTACCTCTCCCACTGAGGGGTTTTCCACGTTAAATCTGTGTTCTTCTTGTTTCACATTATCTCCTTTGATTGTCTATGTTTGATTGCTTCGCTTACGCTTTCTTGCATCTGAAGTTATCTCCATCCGTTTTATAACAAGTGGTATCAGAGCCAGGTTCTGGGGAAAACAATCTGTACGATCAACTTCGTCTTCACCAAGGCCTTCAGCAAGGTGCTAGGATCTGTGACAAAGTTGTGATCTTTAGCAAGGAAAGATGTCAGCAGTAAACGTAAAAATCGATAAATTTACAGGAAGGAACAGTTTTGGTCTGTGGCAAATCAAGATGCGTGCACTGTTGAAACAGCAGGGTTTGTGGAATCCTTTATCTGACAAACCAAATACAGGTGCAGCAGATTATGCCAGTCTGGAAGAGAAAGCACATTCAACCATCATGTTGTGCTTATCTGATGATGTTATCACTGAGGTTGCTGAGGAAGACACCGCAGCCAAGTTGTGGAAAAAGCTTGAAAGCCTGTATATGACCAAGTCACTGACCAACAAGTTGTTGTTGAAACAGAGGTTGTTCAGTTTGAAGATGCATGAAGGGAGTCCACTGAGGGAACATCTTGATCAGCTGAACACAATATTACTTGATTTAAGGAATATTGATGTTAAAATTGAAGATGAAGATGCAGCCCTAATCCTGTTGGTGTCATTACCGGCATCATATGAAAACTTTGTGCAGTCTTTCATAGTTGGAAAGGATACAGTAGCTTTGGAGGATGTGAGGTCTGCCTTACATGCCAGGGAGCTTAGGCACAAGGTCTTTGGAACAGACAGATCAGTTCTTTGGGCTAGTAGCTAGCAAACAATAGTGGAAAAGGATATGGACGGAAGAAGAAAAAGAAGTCGTGGTCCAAAGGTCCTAAGTCTATCGATGTCTCAGAATTATTGCAGAAGGAGCAGAGACATTGGAAGTCCAATTGTCCAAAGAAGAAGAAACAAAGAGAAGGCAGTGCAGCACAGCGGCTTTGGCTACCGAGCAATCTGATGAGGATCTGGTTCTAGTTGCGAGGGATTCTACACACCACAATGATGTGTGGATACTTGATTCTGGAGCATCCTACCATATTTGTCCAAACAGAGAGTGGTTTTCTACTTATGAGCGAGATAGATGGTGGTCAAATCTATATGGCCAACAAAGAAGGTCTCAGAAGTTGTGGGAATTGGCTCAAGAAAGTTAAGGACAGAGGATGGTAAATTTTGTACACCAAGGATGTAAGACATGTTCCACAGATGACCAAGAATTTGGTATCTCTCGACCTCTTGGGCATGCCAAGGGTTCAATTTCAAGGGTGAAGGTGGGCAAACCAATGTCTTCAAAGATTCGATTGTAGTCCTCAAAGGCATCAAGAGGGAACCTTGTACATATTACAAGGATCTATCAGATCTGCACTTCTTCTTTGTTGCATCCTCGTGCTTCACCGATCTCAATGACTCGAGTTGTACACGAGACTAGGTCACATGGGTGAAAAGGGTATGCGATTCTTTCTTCAAAGAGTTTTCTTGGGGATATAAGGTCAAGAATCTGACTTTTGTGAACATTGTGTGTTTGGGAAATTGCATAAGTAAGTTCTCAAAGGGGTTGCACAATACAAAGGCAACACTTGATTATATCCATTCAGATTCTTTGGGGTCCATCAAGAGTTGAGTCATTGGGTGGTCACAGATATTTTGTGTCATTCATAGATGACTATTCAAGGATGACTTGGGTGGTGATGATGAAGAACAAAAGTGATGCATTCAAGAACTTCAAGCGTGGGAAGGTCCTAGTGGAGAATCGCTTAGGCAAGAAAATCAAGAAGCTTCGTGATGATAATGGTCTGAATTACTGCTGGGACGGATTTTGATTCATTTTGTGCAAATGAGGGTATTGCCGGACATCATATCATAGAGGAATACACCTCAAAGCAGAATGGTGTGGTCGAAAGGATGAATCAAACTCTACCGAGAGGGCAAGATGTATGCTTTCTCAAGTTTGGTTTATCAAGGAGATTTTGGGCGAGGTCATTTAAGACAACTTGCTACTTAATCAACAGAGAGCCCTCACACAGGATCAATCTCAAGACACCATTTGAGATGTGGTCGGGCAAGCCTGCCGACTACTCGATTCTAAGGGTTTTGGGAGTCACAACTTACTATCATGTTAGTGAAGGAAGTTGGAGCCAAGAGCCAAGAAGGGAGTGTTTGTGGGGTATGGTGATGGAGTAAAGGATATAGGATTTGGTCATCAAGAGAGTCCGAGTAATCCTCAACAGAGGACGTTGTGTTTGATGAAAATTCTATCTTAAACTCATCGCTGGGAGGTCTCACTGAGTCCAAACCATTGGTTTGAATCTGATAGTGTTGAGAAACAGTGGAGCTTCAGGTGGAGTCTCCACTGATATGCAACAATCGGTGGATCCAAATCAACACTATAATTGATCTGGATAATGAACCGAATCGATCCAAGCCGACCGCTTTGAGACCTCAAGAGGCGTCATACAAACATTGATCGCCAGAGTCTAGTGCGCGCCAAAGCAGCCTAGAAGATCTAATGTTGGGATACCTCCAAGAGATATGGATATGATGATTTGGCCGGATATGCACTCCAAGTTCTTTGAAGAAGTAGAGGTTCTTTGAACCTACTACTTACAGGGAAGCAAAGACATGTATAGATCGTCTCTCTCAAATCTTTGCCATGGGAGATGAAATGGAGTCATTATTGAAGAATCGGACTTGGGAATTGGTCAAATGGCCTCTCTGACAAGGGAGTGGTGACTTGTAAATGGATTTTCAAGAAAAGGAAGGAATAACTAAGGCGAATGGGTCGTATAAGGCACGCTTGGTTGCAAGAGGATTCAATCAAAAGGAAGGGGTTGACTTTGATGAAATATTTTCACCAAAGGGTCGACACACTTCAATCAGTGGTGTTACTAGCAATGGTGGCACAAAGGATCTGAACTTGAGCAATTAGATGTGAAAACTGCTTTTCTACATGGTGAGGTGGATAAGGAGATATACATGACACACCTGAGGGTTTTCAAGTTCCCGGCAAAGAAAACTATGTTTGCAAGTTGAAGAAATCATTGTATGGTTTGAAGCAAGCTCCAAGGCAAGTGTATAAAAGGTTTGATGAGCTTTCATGCTTCAAATAGGTTACAACAGAAGTCCATATGATCATTGTGTTTTACTACAATTGAAAGATGGATCATATATCTATCTTGTCCTGTATGTGGATGACATGTTGATAGCCGCAGCAGAAAGGAAGTCTGATGTTCAAAATCAAAGAACCTTCTCGATCTTGAATTTGAAATGAAGGATTTGGGTGTCAAGCAAGAAAATCTTAGGGATGGAGATCTGGAGAGATAGAAGTCGAAGAAATTGTTCTTGTCTCAAAGAGGTTATGTGCGTAAGATATTGGCCAAGTTTGGGATGTCTGGCAGAAAAACCAATAGATACTCCTATGGCATCAAATGTTCATTTGTCTGCTTTTATGCTTCACATCAATTTGAAGAGAAGGAGTATATGTCAAAGTTCCCTATGCTAGTGCAATAAGCGATCGATGTATGCCATGGTGTGCACTAGGCCTGATTTGGCTCGTGCAATCGGTGTTGTCGGCAGTTTATGGCTCAACCTGGAAAGGAACACCGAAAGTCAGTTAAAAGGATATTCAGTACACGAGAGGTACAAATTGATGTTGGTCTCATTTATGGAGGTGATATCGGTGCAGTCACGAAGTTACCGTGTGATCTTGATTATGCAGTGATGTTGATGATGAAAAATCAATGACCGGTTATGTGTTTACATTGGGAAATGCAAAGGTCACCGAAAGCTACTCTTCAGTTGCTCTGATAGCCATATCAACTCTCAAGCGAATACATGGCTCTTCTTGAAGCAAATAAGGAGGGTATCTCGGTTGAAGGGGCTAGTCGGTGATTTGGGGTTGCATCAGATCAAGCCGAGATATATTGTGACAGCTTTAAGTGCAATATGTTTGGCCAAGGATCGGAGTTCATCATGAGAGAACCAAGCATATTGATGTCGTATCATTTCTTAAGGAATGAGAAGAGGGTTATGGTGAAGAAGATTGGCACAAAGGAGAATCCTGCCGATATGTTCACTAAACCAATTTCAAAGAGTAAGTTCCACTTTGCCTGGACTTACCGAATATTCAAAGCTTATAATCTGCTTCGAAACTCTACCGAGGCGCATCATCGGTGGAGTGGATAATTGTGGAGATAGTCCGCAGTACAAGTACATCCGCATTGACGAATGCATCCGGTACAAGTACATCCGTTATGCAATCTGCTTGACTCTCAGTGAGAGTTGAAGTCAAGGTGGAGATTTGTCAAGAAAGTGACTTAAACTCTACATCCGGTGGAACCAATCAAGACTCACCGTGTGATGGACACCGAGAAGTGTGTATTCAATTGCAGTGCTTCAGTGGGTGGAGTCTCATCGAGCTTCATCGGCCAGGTGACTATCGCAGGTGATAGTCTGCTGAGTACTTGAATACAAAGCAGGTCCCACATCTCATTAATTCATTATGTGACAAATTATACAAAGGTCATTAAAAGGAGGACACGTGTAGGGGTATTTATGGTGCATCAGACAAAGATTCCTTGCGGCTAGGGTTTAGGGATTTGTGCCTATAAATACAATTGTTGTCTCATTATCTGGGTGTTGTTGAAATCTGTAAAAATTCAGTGCATAATAAAATATCTCTTTTCTGCCCGTGGTTTTTTACCTCTCCCACTGAGGGGTTTTCCACGTTAAATCTGTGTTCTTCTTGTTTCTGTTATCTCCTTTGATTGTCTATGTTTGATTGCTTCTGTTTCTGTTTCTTGCATCTGAAGTTATCTCCATCCGTTTTATAACACATACATCTCTAACTTAACCAATTTTATACACTAAAATTCTAATTTTTATGTTTATATTTATTTTTATTTTTATCCCCGTGCATCGCACGGGTTTTTAACTAGTTAAGTCATAATTATATGTAGTTAATTGGTGGGTAGTGTATAAATATGAGCAAGAACTCAACTTCTTCGTAAGCAAATGAAAACAAAATTGTTCCTTATATATTCCACTCTTTATCATGCGTTCGGTGATTCGATGCCGACTTTTAACCACCCACAAACTTCTCCACCAAATCATCACCACCACAGAATCTATATCGGCAATACCACCACCACCTCAACAGCCACCATTGAGCCACTGGGAAGTCTTGGCTGCTACGTCCTTTTCATCACTATCAAAGACTTTTGAACCCAACTTTGAGAGCCTCTTCGTAAATAAATACAAAATCGTCTTTCAAATTAAGTTGCTGCTGTATATTCAATCTTGGCCGTCATCACCATGTATTTAACTTTATCTTTCTTTTGCCACATCGAAATCAATGAATTAACATTTTTTCTAGGAGGCCGGGTTTTTCTATTGCCGAATCATAGTCTCAAGGTTTTTCAATCATCGGTACCTTCTTCGTCAATAAATTCTTGTAAGGTAATAAAATAAATAAAATAATAATAAATAAGATAGTGGGTGGATAAAATATTAAGTTGGATCCAAATGGATCCAGTCCAGTCTGAAACCAAACGGAGCCATAGTGAGAAAACAGAAAAGTAAAGAAAATACAAATGATGATGGCAGAAAATGTTTTAGCTTACGTAGTAGTCGTCGAAGTACCTTGGCGGTTGGACATTCTTTAACCAAACATAGTAAGCAGTCACACGATCAAATGTGAGTCATTTATTTTGATATAAAACCAAAGTGTGTCTTTTTTATTATTTTCAAGTATTTTACTTATATCAAAATGATGTGTTAAACTCGGAAGTCATTTTCGAATGATTTTTGTTAAAATTAATAATCGATTTGATTTGAGATAGTGCATATTTTTTTAACAATAAATAAAACTGATATTTGGAGGATAATACTTGTTTGCTAGCTCGCTCGTGACACGAAAGTGTCAAAGCTCTGGTGGCTAGGGGGATTAGAGTTACTGCTCTTGGAGAACGGCTGGTCACCGTTCTCGGGGCCTCTTGACTCGAAGTATTTCCGAAAGTAGCTAGAGTGCTCGTTCGTAATAGTAGGGACGGTACCTTTTCCTCGAAGATTCATGCTACAGCTGGGAAAGCAAGGGCAGACGGTTAGTGCGTGGGTTCTAGGGCATAGATAGGGTTGGCTGGAGCCGTGTAGGAGGTTTGCACGGTGAAGGTTGATTCTTTACCCTGGCGATCGGCCGGAGCCGTCAGGCATGGCTAGTTCTCGTGAAGTGCGGTTGAAATCTATGGTAAATTTGGCGTTTGGACGGTACTTGACTCATCGGCACGGCCAAAGCTGGTGCTTGTAACTGAACCAAACATGTTTTCTTAATGCTCGTGCACTTAATAAATGTTAAAAAAAAGGCTATTCTTTCCATTTGTTCTATTAAATAAAAACTTCCGCTGTCATTTTTAAATGTTGCATCAAAGTATTGTTTTTAATACTATTTATATATATAATCTATAACACTCTCACACAAGGCTCATACCAGTCCTTTGCTGACGCCTCATTTTCCTTGTTTCTTTTTTGTTTTCTTTTTCTTTTATAAAAATGTATATACAGGTTATTGACCGAAAGATAAAGAATTGTATAAGAGTTTATATTGATCGAGATCCGAGGAAAAAGAAAATGATGTTGTGGTTGGTGCCTCATTTTATTTTAAGAGCTATTGTAATTTTTTATGGGTCGTAATATTGCAATGAAAATAATTATTGATGTATTGAACAATTATTAGTGATTTTAGTAAATTATTTTGTGGATTCTCCCAAACCAAACTGCAGTTTCATTTGGCGTCATATATGTCAGGCAGCTGGCTCTCTGCGAGATGCGTTTGGCTTTGATGAGGAAGGAAATATTATGTGGAAACCGAGTAGTTCGGGCAAATTCTCAGTTTGCTCGGCTTATCATGCACATCAAGATTCTCAAATAAATTCTGGGGACACTATATGGCTTACCATTTGGTCGATAAAGGGCCCACTACGTGGAAACTATCTCCTTTGGCAGGTTTACCGAAATGCTCTTCCGACTACTGGTCTCTTGGCTGAGAGGTCTATCAGTGCTGATGACGCATGCTACCTCTGTGGTAGCTCCCCAGAGACTACCCTACATGTCTTGAAAGATTGCCCATGGACTTGTAACATGTGGAACCAAGTTATCTATCGACAACACTGAGATTCTTTTATCTCCACCTATGACACTCCCTCTTGGTTGGCGAGCTGTTTAATGATAAACATGTATAAGCATGACAACACGGCATTTTGGAAATTTTTATTCCGCGAGATTGTGATGGGTCTCTGGTACTGGCGCAACAAGGAAATCCATGGTCCAGATCATTCACGACCCCCGAAGACGATATTTATTTCCGAAGCTGTCCGCCGAGCCCGCAAACTTAGACTAGCTTGGCCTTGATTTTGAGTTTGAAATAAATTCTTGTAATTAGTCGTTTGGCCTTGTTTATATAGCTTGTACAGTTTGAACATATTTTTTATTAATAAAATATCCGGTTTCGACCAAAAAACGAGAGCTTCGTAACCCTTCCTAGAATGACTCCAGTGGACCTAGGGGTCGGTAGTAGGGTATTACACTCATTCTTGGTTGCAATTCTTCATTTTCCCCGATGCTTCACCCACCATTCCCCATGTAAGGCCCGAACCGGGTGTGACCTCCTCCTCATCTAATCCATCAACTATCCAAGATTGTGCATTATGAGCGGTTGATGCTAGAAGTACATCAATTTTGTCATTCCTCTTCTTATTCTTGGCCTTCAATCTTGAATTGAATTGAACATAGACTAGCATGTTCATTCGGTGGGTATCTAGTCTATTTCTCTTCTTTGTGTGTATCTACAAAAATAAAATTAAACACTAAAATCAATATCACATAAAGATAAAGTTCAAGAATACTTTTATAGAAGACTTTTAACTTTTAATTTAAGTGAGATTACCCCTTCAAAGACACTCCAATTTCTTTCATAACCGGATGAGCTTGTTGTCAAAGAAAGAATCCTCATTACAACCGTTTGGAGGTGAGGTGTATGGTTGCCATAGTTAGACCACCATCCAACTATAAATTCAAAATGACAAAAAGTACAAAAGATATTATTGAACTTAACAGTTAATAATTAATATTTAAAAAAGAGAGATATTCATAATCATACCCGGATCAAAAGTATATTGCTCACATCCTTTTAAAGCCAAAGGTTTACCAAATGCACCTTCCTTGTTCTTGTACTTCATCAACTCATGGTTCATCACAATGTCTTGAATGTTGATGTCCGTAAAGAACCGCTCTATACAATCGTAGACCGCATCATGGATACTTTCACGTTCTTCAAAGGAAAATGAAGAACATATTTATAGTGGTAGTATGGATTCAACAAGTAAAATGAAGTGGAGTGTCAATACGCTCATTTCCTTTGCTATCCACAATATCAAGTATAGGCTTATACTTGTCCACTTTATTCCTCATAACTACTTTGATCTCATTCTTTGCTTTTTTGAGTTCACTATACACAAAGCCCATAGCCGGCTTCACATCTCCATCCACAAGTCTAAGGACTTTTACCAACGGTTCAAATACTCTCAAAGTACGACCAACCCCATCCCAAAAGCCTTGTTGCACAACGATAGCATAAGCCGTTTTTCCTTTCTTGCTCCTAGACTATTTTGTCGATTCCCATTCATTGGAGTTCACCATATGCCTAAATGCCTCTCTCTTCTCCATTAAAATTTGCAATGTTAAAAAATAAGTGGCAAATCTAGTCACTCTGGGTCGTATTATCTCTCTTCTTGTACACTTTCTCATCATTTGCAAAGTCTTGTGATGAGAGTAGATAAATATAGTAAAACTCTTGGCATTGTTAATTATAGTCTTGAAAGTAATGAGCATACCAATGGCTTCAAGCATAAGATTGATGGAGTGAGTGGCACATGTAGTCCAAAAGATATGTGGTCTTTTTTCCTTCATCAATGCCGCGGCCGACATATTGTTTGAAGCATTTTCGGTCACCACTTGGACCATATTTTTTTCTCCAACACTTTCAATACATTCTTTCACGTAATCAAATATATATTCACCGGTATGTGCATGCAAGCCTCTTTTGAAGAAAGGAAAGCCGTCCCAATTCTTGAATTGACACACAAATTCATGATGCTTCTTCTATTTCTATCACTCCTAGCATTGGTCATGATTGAATAACCATGTTTCTCCCATTCTTCTTCATGACTCTTGAGAGACAACTTTGTTTTCTCCACTTCTTTGTTCAATAATGACTCTCTAAGTTGGTATTGGCTTGGAGGTTGGTAACCCGGGCCAAATTGTCCAATCGCCTCACACACTCTTCTAAAGCTATCATTGTCCACCACATTAAAAGGAATGCCGGTCTCATACACTCACCTAGCCAACCATTGATGCACATATTGAGTTCTTTCTTTGAAAAGTGCATCATTAATGTTTTGTTGTCTTGTTTTCCTAGGAAAATTGTCATCGGAGACGGATTCGGGGTTGATTTGTGAGGCATATCTATCCATGGTTCCAAGACTACGAGGCCTTTTGTTGCTTCCTCCACTTTCAATGATTTCGCCATCCAACTCTTTATTAACATCAACCTCTTTCCTCAAGTTTTTATTTTCTTCTATCTTGGTTTTCTTCTTCTTTACATTTGCTTCAAGTGCTTCTCTACATCGTCTCTTGTCTTCCTCGGACGACTTAAGACAAGCTTTAACGTTCTTCTTTTTTCCGGTAAAGTGTCCGGAATTGTGTTCCTTAAATCGATACGCTCCTCCACTATATTTCTTATTTTACCTTAAACATTGCCATTTATCCACATCTTTTGGATCATAAATCCTTGCAAACTCCCATGCAATATCATCACTTTGTCTCTTCAAGTGGTTTACATCATCCTTCTCATTTGAAGCATTAGACGAACTACCAATTTTTGCATTTTCTTGTTGAGACATTGTTTATCTAAAAATGAAGTCAAACAAAGAAATCCAAGAAAATTAGTATGTTCAAGACTTCAAGTTAGTAGTTACTACTTAATACTTAGTAGCTAAATACCTAACTACTAAGTACTTACTACTTACTAACAAAAATAAACTAAGTTAAGTTAGTAAAGTATACAAAAGAATCAAAAAAAAAAATCATACAAATTATACAATCAAATTTCTTTTCTTGAACAATATAAAAAAAGAAAAAAGTCACTAATTCATTACTAATTTGTTAGTCATTACCCATTACAATTAACAAAAGTATATACAAAATAAATGAAGAAATTGATAAAAAAAAATGGAATAAAAAGGTAAAATACAAAAAAATAGAAACGCTCACTTGCTGCCGGAATGATGGCTGTCCAGTGGCCGGAAATTGATGCCTGGGCCGGTCACCGGCCGACGGTTGTGCTGAAAGAAGTTGCGGTGGGAGGGGGGAAGTGGTGAGAAATCGCGTAGAAAGGGGAGGGGGCGGCACTGTTTTTTTTTTTTTTTTTTTTGAATATGTGTGAAATGATATATTTTCAAATTATATATATATATATATATATATATATATATATATATATATATATATATATATATATATATATATATATATATATATATATATATATATATATATAGAACCCTAATCGCTTGTAGTCGCCTAGGTTTTTTCGCCTATATATGATCGCCTAGGGCATAAACAAATCGACCGGAGCGCCTAGGCGTCGCCTAGGCGATCGCCTATGGCGATTTTTAGAACACTGAGTATCCTCGACACCAGAAAAGTCAATTACACACGTCAGCCTGACCTCATTAACACATAGTACAAAGCGGAAAACGAAAAGATAGATCCGGGAAGCTAAAAGACTATAACAAGCGATCGGAAAGAAACACAAGCTGCAACTAAAACAATGTTTCGAAACTATTGCAGAATGATCGAAGCATCATTTAACTGTTACAACTCTTATATTACAACCAGAGAGTATTACTAACTCAAACCAATATAAAAGATAGGAAGAATCTATACCCCAAAATACAAAAGATTTAAAGAGGACAATAACTTCAACATGAACATCGATCTTTGGGAATCACTCTTCAAAGGACCAATCGACACAACCTATCGGTACCACCTTTTTGGGGTGGGAAAAAGTAATAAAAAGGGTGAGTACATAAACACTCACTAAGGGTAGAGGCACATAATCTAAGCACAGCGTCAAGACTAGTAACAACAATATCAATATCAAGAATTACTTATTACTAAGTATGTATAAAGATACACTCCCCTCCACTAGTCCAACTAGTAAAATTCAACCAATCAGGGGATGAGTTACACACAAGTCGAATGAGACTTTGAAATGGTGAAGATTACACCACGACACATTCAACCCCTCATATGGCATGAGTCTACCCGTCCCAAGTGGAGTCCAAGGCCCCGAGTCTACCGACTCTGGGGAGTTAGATCTCCCGGCTGTGAAAATAAAACATGCCTCACAAAAGGACAAGCGTGCTTAATCTCTTAGACTCTGATCTTTACTTGCTTCCACTTCTCTTCTTTGATTATGTCAACAAAAAAGTAGGAAGAAGGAATGCTCTTCAATGGGTGTAATTTAGGGGATGAAACAAGCAATTAGTGAAAGAGGATCGGAGAATTTAAAAAGAAGAAGAAGTGGTGTGGTGATGATAACAATTTGCAGAGATTGGCATTCTTTGGCATTATCCACAGATAGAATACTTGGTAGAGAATCTCTAGAAAAACCTCTCTATTTAGTCTTCGTTATTTTGCTTTTTGAAAAATCCGGGACTCTATTCTGACACATTTTATATAGAATATGTCTAGAAACCCTTCACTAGGGTTGCTCTTAGTATCACAAGTTTTTTTCAAGGTTACTTTACAAAAACACTCATTTCCCCTTAATTGGGCATACCTTTCTTTTAAGAACAGAAAACTTTGGTCAACCTCTTAGGACAAAGCTACTTCCGACTAGACGTGGCCGATTCCCGGCCGGTTCCGGGTCTCTAGCACGACCCTCCGGTTCCGGGTCCAAAATGAAACCGGAACCGCCGGTTCCATTTTCTAGCCGGTTCGCTGGTCTCCGAACCGCAGTTTTAGCGGTTCCCAGGCCGGTTCCGGGTCTCGGCGGTGGTCCAGACAGTTCAGATCACGGTTCCGATCACGATTCTGATCACGGTTCCACAAAAATCAATATTTTTTTTACAAAATTTGTATAGCTTACGTTAAATTTAATAATAAATTCTAATTGGTTATTAAACTATATATAATATTTAATTTTATAACTATAGTTTTTTTTAAAAACACACGGTTTGTATAATATTTAATTTTTTTTTGAGGGGACATAATATTTAATTTCATATCTATATATAATATTTAATTTCATAACTTATATTTCAAATTGTCAGATATTTTTTCATAAAGTAAATATTTTATAATCGTTTGCTTTCAAGTTGCCGTACGAATTAATGTTATCGCAACGAAACGGGGTTCGACCTGCCTGGTCAGGTCGCGGCGTGGAATCAAGAGAGCGAGCCTTCAGCAGAAGTCGAGGCGGCGTAACAACTCTTGGGGGTTCGGGGGCAACACCCCCGAAACCTAAACGGATACATGCATACATTCATGAATGGTTTTATGCATTTTTAGTTTGGATTCATGTATTTTGAAAGTAAATTAAATAATAATAATGCGTAGCTTTCTAATTGTTTATTTTTATGATTAATTTGTAAGTAAATTAAACTTACATTTTCTTTTCAAAAAAATCGAAAAGTTGACATGATGATGTATATTCTGAAAATAATATATTTCGAATGCGATAAAGTAAACGAATTTATTCAGAACAACTTCAAATCACTATCCGAAATATATTATAATGGTAGATAATATTATACTATGATAGTTAGAATAGAATTGTGGGTAAAAAGTGATGAAATGTATATGTATTTATAGTGTGATGAGTGTGTGATATTTTAAAATAAAAAACAAATTATTCAAAAAATTTGAAAAAATATACGTTGGAGGGAAAAAAAAATTAAAAAATAAAAAATAAAAAATAGAACCGCCGGTTCGGGTCCTCCGGGCCGGTTCTGGCCAGTTCGAACGTCGGTTTTCCATCCGTTCGGTAGGCCCGGGTCCGGTGAACTGGAGCACTGCAGAGGGCCGTGAATCCGCCGGATTCTTGACCCGAGAACCCGGTAGACCCGTGGACCCGGGAACCGCCGGGTCCGACCCGTAAATAGTAACGGAACCGGCCAGCTCTACTTCCGACAGGGCTAAAAAGATTGTTTTAATATTGACCTAATCCTATAAGAAAAGGTTTCGGATATACCACTTCCGTCCTACCAAAAATGTTCATTTTTTGTGGTGTACACAGATTAAAAAAACACTTAATTTATTATATTTTAAATATTGATGGACATATATACCCCTATCACATAATAAATACTCTTTTGGAATATAAAATAAATATATAAATATTAAATGTTTTGATAGGGGTATGTTTGGAAAATGTGCATTAAATAATGTATTGGTTTTCTAAATAGACACTTTTGTCGGGACAATTCATTTTTAGGAAGTTGACACTTTTTGTGGGATGAAGGTAGTGTTTTCTTACCGCATTGCATAATGATAAATTGATTATTTATAGGAGGTTCAAAAACTAAAGTCAGTGGCATCGATGTTTACGTTATAAAAGTGTAACTACTTAATAACGTCAGTGATATCGAATAGGAACATTAGTGACGCTGACGTTTAGTGTAGATAAAAGTAAGTAAAATGTTAATATATGTGTGGTTCCGAAAGTAAAAAAAAAATCAAAAAAAATCAAAAAAAAAGGTGCCGATAGTAAAAATGGGGTGGACAATAGAAACCCCCTATTTATATAACTAGTTAACTACCCCTCATTTCAAGAAACACTTAAACCTGAGGTTATTGATGCAATGCCTCCAACATATACACCTAAGCCTGATTTCTCATTGTTCAGTATTCTTTACAAAACCTGGTTTCTTCACAAGACATTGGCCAGCATATATAGAAAATTCAAATTTCAGATGCGAAAAAAAAAACACGAGGAGTTTGATATATAGGGGACATAGGGAACCCTCAAGCACTTTGAAGGAACTTCAAGGTTTCATCGATATGCTTTTCGGGTTGGAACTGATTGTTATAGATGAGTTGAACAGTCCCATTTTTGTCAAGAACATATGTTTGTCTTCCGGGCAATGTACCGAAAAGATCAGCCGGAACTCCCCACTCTTTTCTAACCTTGTTACCTTCATCACTTAACAATGTGTATGGAAGTCTGTACTTCTTGGCAAAGGCCTAATTTCAACACAGAGTGTTATAAGGGAATGAATAGTTGTCTTAGAATTGTGAGGAAGTTGTCATATACCTTATGTGAGGAAGGATCATCGCCGCTGATTCCTATAACCTCTGCTCCGGCTTTCTTGAACTTTTCATACGAGTCCCTAAATGCACAAGCCTGTACGTAACAACAAAGGAGGATACTGCCTTTCTTTACGGGATGATGATTGAGAAACGTACGTACTAATTATGGAAACAATGAAGACGATCGAGGTGATTATATTATTATTAGCAAGATTAAGGTAGCTAGCACAGATCACCTGTTTAGTGCAACCGGGAGTTTCGTCAGCTGGGTAGAAATAAACGACCACAGGCTTCCCCTTAAACTTGGTTAAGCTTACATTCTTACCATCTTGATCTTTCAATGTAAACTGAGGCGGCACAGACCCTTTACTCACCTTCAAACAACAAAAAGTATCAAAACCTGTAAAATCTTGAAAACCGAAATGCAGCGATTCCAAACCTCAACTTAAATGTAATTTAACAGTACAGCCTGGTTAATTGATGCAATAGACTATCCACACAATAGAACAACCTGTTTCACTTGAATATATTATGATGATACATTTTTTTTTCTTCTTAAAGGCCCCGATATCTGGAACCAACTGATCCGACTAATACTAATACAGAGTTCGGCCGGGTCTGGCCAAGCCTCATAGGAGAATCGAGTCGGTGGCCTCCTAAGATTCCTCAAATCAACTTACCACTTGAGCCAAGCTACTTGATGCGATACATTATGATGATACATTTTAATGTAATGTGATATACAATTACCAAAATATATATATATATATATATATATATATATATATATATATATATATATATATATATCACTTATATACTTGTCACTCGATGCTTTTATTAGGATCATTTAATGATTTGTTTTTATTAACAAATAAACCAAATCTTCAGTCAAAAAATAAATAAATAAATAAAACAAATCATTGAAACAGAAGACCAAAACCAAAAAGTAGTTTTAAGGGCTCCAATTGTTGAGAAGAAAACAAAAGTGAGAAAATAATGTACCTTAGCAAAAACAGAGATTCTTGCAGAAGAAGAAGGAGGAGGAGGGAGTGAACTGGGAGAGGAAATAAGGAACTTGAGACCACATATTTGAGATTGAGAAGATAAGGGGATGGTATGAAGGTTTTGAGAGAAAAGGGGTTTGGGTGTCTGAGTGTTTAGTAATGAAGGAAAGCTGTGTTTTGCAACAGGAAGACAAATTGCAGCCATTGATACAGAGTTAGAAATTTAAGGGAGGAAAATGAAGGGAGATTTGTTTTACTGAAAGTTCTTGGAACGATGGTGGTCGTCAATGCTAATGAATATGAGACGAAGAGGTGAAGTGAGATGATAAGGAGAAGCACTCGTTTACTAATCAGACAATGATTTTACGCGGAGGATTGCTGGCCTCTAAAATTGGAGAAGTTTTTGCCCGGTATATCCATATGCACTGAAGTGACGGAAGCAATAATCTGGACCATACAGTTTGAATCCAGTTTGAAAATAGATGCTCAATGTGATGACGCGCGTATCTTCATACCGTGTGGAGAT
Source organism: Gentiana macrophylla (assembly GCA_026214975.1). NCBI lineage: Eukaryota > Viridiplantae > Streptophyta > Magnoliopsida > Gentianales > Gentianaceae > Gentiana > Gentiana macrophylla. The sequence continues at coordinate 40,167,073 of CM047816.1, read as the reverse complement.
ATCACCTAAAAACCTCATCTAAAATTGACGTGACCGATTCTGAAAACAAATTTAAAGTAAAAATAAAAAATTGACGTGACCGGGTTGTTGAACTGCCGGTGACAGGTTATTGGAGAAATTCTAAGATGGAGATTCTCATATAGAGAAACACTTAGGTTTTATCTAGACTACATAGTTTTTTTACGAAATGAAACTCTGTGGTCCAGATAAAGCCACATAAGTGACTCCTTATATGAGAGTCTCCCTCATTGAATTTCCCAGAGGTAATTGTCCTGCCAACTTAGCCACTTTTAGTACCGTGAAACAGCAGGGATGGTTCGGCTGGAAAATTACTTCTGTGGAGAGGGGATTTTGAGGTGAATTGACAGATGAAACGATCATGACCACACTGTTTGAATATAAAATGAAACTATGTGGTTCATATTAAACCACACGTGTGATGATAAGGAGAAGTAAAATAAAATAAATTTAAAAAAATAAAATAAAATTGTCGTGACCGGGTGGTTGAACCGCCTGTGACCACACTTTTTTTACTCTGAAACGGCAATTTAAGGTTCAGGGATGGTTTGGCTGGGTCTTGAACATGCTGGATTTTTATTGGGTTACAGGTTTTGATAGCTTGGGGTAGGGGTGTACATGGTTCGGAACCGAACTAAAATTTTCGGTTAATTGAAAATCCGAACCGAAACCGAATTGTTTGTAAAAGAAAACCGAACCAAAATAACCGGTTTGGTTTTGTCGGTTAATCGAAAACCGAAATAAAATGAAAAGTAAATAATTAGAGATAACCGGATTGAACCAAACCGAAATAACCGGTTGATTAACCGAAAAACCGAACCAAAATAACCAGATTTCATCCAAATTATACAATTACAATAGTTTGATTCAATATATGTTTATAAACAGTTTGTTTTTTTCTATTTGGTTTCGGTTCGGATGTAAACGGTTTGGTTTTCGGTTCGGTTGTTGGTTCGGTTCGGTTTCGGATAATTTACAGCACTAACCGTAACCGAACCGAAAATTTCGGTTTTTCCATTTTGAAAACTGAAACCTGAACCGTAGCACTTATTACCCGAACCGAATTACCCCGGTTCGGTTCGATTTTCGAATTATCCGTATCAGTGTACACCCCAAGCCTTAGGGTAGGTAACAGTCGGGTCCGATCAAAACGATGCCGAACATGATTCATACGATGATTCAATTAATATTATATTTCATCTAACGAACTAAGAACAAATTTTTTGATTATTGAGAAGATATATAATTTATATAGGGACAATTATTCAAAAGGACGCATATTGGACTTAATTAGGTAAAAAGGACATCCAAAACAAATACTTAGTTATAAGGACAAAAATTAGGTAGATAGACTCAAATACCCTTAATGAAAAAAAATTAAAAAAGAAGAAAAAAAAACGCTTAATTGGATTATTGTTGTTGTTGTTATTCTTATGTATATTGTTTTTTTTTTTTTGTTTGGCGGACGGTGAATTTTTTTTTCATTGACCACCGTGATACATTAACCAGCGCGATGAAGTGACACCGCGATGCTTTGACCAACGCGATGAAGTGACACCGCGATGCAATGACAACTGCGATGCACAGACACCGCGATGCATTGACCACCGCGATGCATTGCCCAACTCGATGCATTGACCACCCCCAATGCATTGACCACCGCGATGCAGTCACCACCACGATTAATTAACCATTTATGCAGTGACATCGACAATCATATATGCAGTGACATCGGCAATCATATATGCGTGACATCAACAATTTAAGCGATGACATCGGCAATCATATATGCGCAGAGACATCGCGATGAAGTGACACCACGATCACGCGGGCCACCCCGATCACGAGACACCGCGATGAAGTGGCCACCCTCGATGTAGACACACCGTGATGCGAGACCATCGGGATCACGGTGATCACCGGGATGCAGTGACATTTGATGAAGCAACACTGTGATGACATTTGATATTTTTCCAACTTAATTTCATAAAATCGATTTTTTCTTCATAAAATCGACTTCAAACGGCTATATCTTTTGATATAAAACTACGATCAACATAAATCTTTCACCTTAATTCATATTTTTATGCAGTGACATCGGCAATCATATATGAATGACATCAACAATTTATGCAGCGACATCGGCAATCAGATATGCAGTGACATCAAGAATCATATATGAATGACATCATTAATCATATATGCAGAGACATCGCGATGAAGTGACATCGCGATGCAGTGGCCACCCCCGATGTAGAGACACCGCGATGAAGTGGCCACCCTTGATGTCTGATTAACTCGCGATCGCGAGACCATCGGGATCACGATGATCACCAGGATGCAAAGATGACATTTGATGAAGCAACACCGTGATGACATTTGATATTTTTCCGAATTAATTTCAGAAAATCGATTTTTTTCTTTATAAATTCGACTTCAAACGGCTATATCTTTTGATATAAAACTCCGATCAACATAATTCTTTCACCTTAATTCATATTTTTATGCAGTGACATCGGCAATCATATGCAGTGATATCAACATTTTATGCAGTGACATCGGTAATCATATATGCATGACATCAATAATTTATGCAGTGACATCGGCAATCAGATATGCAGTGACATCGGCAATCATATATGCGCGACATCAACAATTTATGCAGTGACATCAGCAATCATATGAATGACATCAACAATTTATGTAATGACATCGGCAATCATATATGCAGAGACATCGCAATAAAGTGGCCACCTCTGATGTAGAGACACCGCGATGAAGTGGCCACTCCCGATGCAGAGACACCGCGATACAGAGACAATCGGGATGCATTGATCACCGGGATGCAGTGACATTTGATGAAGCAACACCGTGATGATATTTGATATTTTTTCGACTTAATTTCATAAAATCGATTTCTTTTTTTCATAATATCGACTTCAAATGGCTATATCTTTTGATATAAATCTACGATCAACATAAATCTTTCACCTTAATTCATATTTTTATGTAGTGACATCGACAATCATATATGCAGTGATATCAACATTTTATGCTGTGACATCGGCAATCATATATGCGTGACATCAACAATTTATGCAGTGACATCGGCAATCAGATATGAATGACATCAACAATTTATGTAGTGACATCGGCAATCATATATGTAGAGACATCGCGATGAAGTGAAACCGCGATGCAGTGGCCACCCCGATGCAGAGACACCGCGATGAAGAGACCATCGAGATGCAGTGATCACCGGGATGCAGTGACATTTAGGAAAACAACAGCGTGATGACATTTGATATTTTTCCGACTTATTTCATAAAATCGATTTATTTTCTTCATAAAATCGACTTCAATGGTTATATCTTTTGATATAAAACTACGATCAACATAAATCTTTCACCTTAATTCATATTTTTATGTAGTTACATGGCAATCATATATGCAGTGATATCAACATTTTATGCAGTGACATCGGCAATCATATATGTGTGACATCAACAATTTATGCATTGACATCGGCAATCAGATATGCAGTGACATCGGCAATTTATGCAGTGACACTGGCATTTTATGCAGTGACATCAACAATTTATGCAGTGACATTGGCATTTTATGCAGTGACATCGCCAAATCATACACAAACCTACCATCAACGTATATCTTTGCTTTCTTTGTTTCAAGGTGATGCATGTTAAACTAATTGATCATTATTACATCATAATCAACGGTGTCGATATATGATGTGACATTCGTTGTGTCATAACGGTTGTGTCCGGATCATTACTCAAAAAAAAGGAAAAAAATAAAATTTACAAGAAATACATAAAATTTACAAGATTGAAAATGGCAAGCCGCCAAAAGTAGTAATCATAATGTGCTTTGTTGATATCATTAGCTACCTAACCATGTTCTCCACCCCTGCTGCTAATTTTGTCAACTAAATCCAATATAAGGGTTGCTAACAAACTTGTCACATCCATTCCCAACCCGAATAACTACGTTGCAATGCTTGACATACTCTTTGAGAACTCAGAATAGTAAAACTTTGTTTGTCCTATTGCATTAAAAGCTTCTGTCAAACCAAAAAAACAATTCTGTGGCACAAGCCACATTGTTGACATGTCTGAAATTGATCAGGGGCTATTCTGTAATCCGTTCTTGATCGCGTATTCACGGCATTTATGCTCAACCAATGCTGTAACTATCATGGCTAAACAAGTACGGAACAATCCAATTCCCATTCTTTCTTTTGTCCCTAACCATACCGGCATTCCTTTGAGTTTTGATGCTAAGGGAATGATTATATGATCATATATAAAAATACAAATGGTTAAAGATAATATTGAAAAAACCGAGAAAGATCCAGCTGGGATTTCGAATTTGGAAGTAATATGTCTGTCCATTGAACTTGCATGAATCAAATGCAAAGAACGTTGGCTTCCACTAACTTGCATCATGATCGTTGAAGATCAAACTGGGATTACTCTGATGAGAAATTTAAGTTCCTACTTGCTGAACTGTGCATAGATTCCATGGAATTTAGCTACTCCTGATGAAACATTGAGATCAATCAACCCCTCATTCTCAACACTACCACATCCAGCATCTCTCATCCTTGTTTTGGACCTATCCCTAGCCCATCTTCAAACCCCTGCTCAAAATCTTCAGAATCATCATCATTCCTCACAACCGCACTTGAATTTTCAGGAATGTCTTCACTCATAATGACAATTTCACATACACCTTTGTTGCAAATAGTTTTCACATCTTCTTGTTCCCTACCAAAACATAAACAACCACAAATCCTCATACAAAACCCTCACACTAAACACTAACTCAAAGCCCCCAGCTCCCAAACAAAGAACACCAGCTTCAAAACCAAATTACCCGATAAAGCTTCCAACTTTGTTGAACCCTCAGAATTCTTCAAAAAGAACAAAATTTATATAATTTCAAACGAGAAAATAACCAATAAAAAAACATACGCATTATACCATCAATTCCTGCAGGAATCATCAGCAAACGCCACCGCCGTTGCCGTCGATCTTCTTGCCGGAAGAAGACAATTAAATGGGAGGTAAAGAACAGGACCATGCACTGCTACCAACATCATCGACGGATGTTGGAGATGCAACCCAAACTGGGCCGACCATCATCAGCAATTAGCTAAATGCGCCTTAGGTTTTGGCCAGTTCGCCACCAGCGGCAAAGGCGGCCGGATCTACAAAGTCACCGATCCACGACTTCTAACAACTCCTGCTGATTGCCGTTCAAGTACAACACCATAGAAGGTAAAAATAGGGAATGTGAAAGGCGACTTGGGGCGATGCAGGGAGAAGCCATTGTGGTGCATCGGATGAAATACCTTATACGACATTGCAGGCAGCTTTTTGTAAGAAAGGGTAATTTAAGAAGTTTAAATAGAATGTGTCCTTATAACTAATGATATTTTAAGTGTGTCCTAAGTGCCTAATTAAGTCCCAAAACGCGTTCTTATAAACAAATAACACATTTATATATTGGTCGTTAATGTAATTAAATTACAATTATTATGATTAGTGTTAATATTTCAAAAAAAAAATACGAATCATAGTAATTGTAATGCACCGGTCCTCGATATCGGGTCTTTATCCAAAAATAAAACGTTCGACGCGTGACTTTTATAGAAAAAACCCCAAAAACCACATAAGAATGACGTAATATCAGAGTAATTAAAGAATGTGAAAAAACATGTTGAGACTCGGGGACAAACCCTTGCGCTCCTCCATAAAACACAACATATATACTAGAAGAGAAACACTGCTACCAACTAACTCATAAGTAAACTGTGTCAAAACTAAACATCTCCATATACAACATTTCCATAAACGAAAACTGCTAAGCATTACTGACTCATATGCCGTACAACAAAGAAACCAACTATCACATGTGCATCACACCAAAACCGCAACCATTCATCCTATGTTTTGCTTCCTCGGAAACATCCACATGTTCCTCAAATGTAACCGGAAAGGAAGAGTTTGATCCTGGCCCAGTAGTAGGACATGTTCCCCCCTCAACTACCTGCACATACTTCTCAACCAAAGAGGAAGAAGTGAGCGCGTGCACCAATCTCAGTAAGGAGTAGAAGATCAAAAAGAGAGATTCATGTTTGTCAAATACCTGGATACATAATAAATCTAACTCACCTAGTTTACAAAACAATTTGAAAGCATAGACTTGAAGAATACAAAAATACTTTAAGAGCATAACTTTGCCACTGCACCCATAATTTGGCCAATGCTTGGAAGACATGTCCTATTAACTACATTAATTTATCTTGCATGCATTTGTTCAGTTTCACTAATTACTTACTTACCCTGTTAATCCTACTTGTTAGGTCCTCCACTAGTTAGAAGTTTAGATGACCAAAATAGTTGGTTTAAAAACCAAGTATAGGTTTTGTTTAGTAGTATGACATGTGAATTTTATAGGTTTTAGTTAGATTTGTAGTTGTAATAATTCATAAGATAGAATAAGTCTAAGTCACAAGAGTTGAAGCTCCGGAAGAAGAGAAGACCAGACTCAAGATCAAGCATAAGACTTATCAATCAGACTACATATAGAAGACCTACTCAGCGAGCTACATCGAATACTCAAACAAGTATGACCAGACGACCTCTTAGGGCTCACAAACAAAATCAAGTGACTCTATTATATACGAAGTTAGCTGCAGGGCCGGCCCTATAGTGAGGCCGTCGAGGCGTCAGTCTTAGACCCAACGGTACCGGGGAGAACTAACATTACATGTTTTCGTTAGAAGAAAAAAAAATCGTGTAAATCCAATATGATCCAACCTAATATAATGTGGCCCAATTTTTTTTTACTCGAAGCTATAAAGACCCCAAAAAAATTTAGACATACAACACATATTTTATGTTTATACATGAAACAAGTTTTTATATTATTATTTGTGTTTTGGAAAACAAGAGAAAAAAATATATTATAATATTATATATATATATATATATATATATATATATATATATATATATATATATATATATAGAAAAAGCAACCAAACAAAAATAAAAATCAATCGTCCCCCTCCCGTCCTCCTTATCCCCTACCTCTCGGCCCTCTCTCCTCGCCTCTTCAAAGACACTCATTTGCTTTCTTCTTGGTTCTTCCCCCATTTTTTTTTAATTCTTCTTCTTTTAATTTCCCACAATTAATAATAGATTAATACGTCTTTCTTTTCAAATTCTAATCTCAAACTTCAAATTATTAGTTATAATAATATCAAGTATCAATCTTTCCTTACACAACACAAGCCCTAAGTTCTTAAATGAAGGTAAATAGGTAATTTTCTAATAGTTTCAAGCCATAATACTTTGATAGTTTGATTTTTGAAATTTTCTTATTGTGAGCTTGTAGATATAATTAGGGGCAATTGTCCAAAAGGACACATATTAGACTTAATTAGATAAATATGACACACATAAATCTTATTTGATTATAAGGACACAAAATTAGTACATAGACCAAACTACCCCTAATTTTGTTTTGTTTTTGTTTTTTTGATGTTTTTTTTCTTTTCTGGAAGCTGTTTTTTTTCTGGACGCTAAAAAGGTTTTTTTTTTCCGGTGACCACCTTGATGCATTGACTACCGCGATGCAGTGACACCCCCGATGCAGAGACGCCCTGATGAAGTGACACCGCGATGCAGTGACACCCCCGATGCAGAGACGCCCCGATGAAGTGACACCGCAATGCATTGACCACCCCAAATCCATTGACCACCGCGATGCAATGGCCACCCCCGATGCAATGACCACCCCCAATGCAGAGACACCGCGATGCAGTGACCGCCCCGGATGCAGAGACACCACGATGCAAAGACACCACGATGCAGTGACCACCCACGATGCAGAGACGCCGCAATATAGAGACACCTCGATGAAGTGACACCACGATGCATTGACCACCCTGGATCCATTGACCACCGCGATGCAGTGGCCACCCCCAATGTAGAAACACCGCAATGCAGTGACCAACCCCGATGCAGAGACACCACGATGCAGAGATGCCGCGATGCATAGACGCCGCGATGTAGAGACATTGCGATGCATTCACTACCACGATGGAGTGACCAACCCAATGCATTGACCACCGCGATGCAGTGACCAACCCAATGTCTTGACCACTGCAATGCATTGACCACCCCCGATGTATTGACACTGCGATGCAGTGACCGCCACAATGCATTCAGCACTGTGATTCATTGACCACTGCGATGCAGTGACCACCACGATGCATTGACCACCGTGATGCAGCGACCATCCCGATGCAGTGACCACCCCTGATGCAGTGACCATTGCGATGCATTCACTGTCGCGATACAGTGACCACCCGATGCAGTGACCACTCGACTCGGCTCGATTACATCCCTGATGTGAATGACGTTACACTTATTTTACAAAGTTACCAAATTTGTGTATTAAATAGTATATGCAGTGACATCAATGTCACTGCATCAATTCTCTGATTGTAAATGCAGTGACATCAATGTCACATCAATTTTATTTCAAATCATACACAAACCCACCATCAAATTAATGTCATTGCACCAATTTTCTTCCAAATCAAACTCAAATTTATTGGATTAGTGGTCCATGGATATGAAAGTGTTCAACCTCCAAACACCATTTACGGCACAAAAGAGATTTGAGACTCAAATGAGTCAGCATAATTCAGGTCAAATAATAAAACATTTCTTCAATTCTTTTCAATTTGTGTTTCTCTGTTTTTCTCCATGAACCTTCTCAAAATCATCTTCTGTAAAAATTACAAGGAAGCTGAGAAATGACAAAGGATACGGAATTTGTAAACCAACAATTTGATATATATATATATATACACACACATATGCAGTCTGTCATAAAAAACCTCTTAAATCAAGAATCATGTCATGAAAATCAAACAAATGGGATAGAATGAAATCAATGAAATTATTTCCATTTGACATACATCGGAATGACATACTTAAGAATGAAAACGTTGTTTGACAAATAACAATGCTAATATGCCAAAGCATGTAAGAATATAGTATTAATTAGAATGCACACCCAAGCTACCTAAGCCCATGTCATATTAATGTATGATTACAATCCAAATTAATTTATAAATCTAAGTTTAAAACACATCAAATTGTTGAAATTGAGATCAAATCGGACCAGAATCAAGATAGATTCACAATAAGAGAAATTGAACCCAGAAAAGAAAGCTCAGTAGTAGATTACTCATTCGTAACAGATAGAAACAAACAAGGCTACATCAGATTTATCACAAGCATTACATCGAACACTTCAACAGAACAAGAACAAAATACTTAAAACCATAATTAAAAACCCATCCCATGAACAAAATGTGATTAATCAATCAGAAACACAACAACAAAAAGAATTTAATCAGAAATAGAGACCCAAAGATCATACGATCAAGCAATTTCAGCCTCCGGTGTATGTTTCTTTAAGCTTGAATGTATATAGAGACACAAAGAATAACAACAACCAAAAAAAACATTTTTCACCAACTGATCATAAGATCCCTCCACATTTCACATTACAGTACTGGAAAGCTTAACATTCAAGAACAAATTAAACAAAAAATGATGAAGAAGAAACTGTCTTCATCATCAAATCAGATAAGTCGCGGAGCATGGAATCTTCTCTGAATAGCATTATTATGGGCAAGAAAAGGCAGGGTCTTCAAGAACAACAGATTAATGTTTGATCATTTCCTACCCTTCCCAAATTCATCAAAAACCTAGCCCATAATCATCATCAAGATCATCAATGGAATGCTCTTCATTACGGAGAACGACAGCTTTCCTTTGATGACACTCCAGTAATACATGTCAAGATGCATTGTCCTTCATCGTTGAGATTCAAGATTCCTAATATCCCATGCATCAATGCCCCAGCTGTGGATTTCGATTAGGATTTCGAGCAAGATTTTGAGGATCAATTGTATAGTAATGAGAATGTAGTAGCGAGGAAAAGCTTTTTGAAAGGTGCAGAAGAAGAAGAAGATGAAATCGTGCGATGGAGAAATAAAAGAGGGATCAAAGTGTTGTTATGAAGGAATTGATCAGAATGCAGATGAATTTATAGCTAATGAGTTCTTTCCGGGTGAACTAGACTCTAAAGAAAAATAAAATTGAGATGAGGTTAATTTTGTCGAATTATTTTGTCCTTATAACCAATTATTTTTTAAGTGTGTCCTAAGTGCTCAATTAAGTATTGAAACTATTCCTTATAAACAAATACCCAATATAATTAATAATTTGGAAATTTTTTTGTATGTAGAAAGAGCGATCTTGAAGTAGTAATATGTAAGTATGTTTCATTGTTTTGTGTATACGTCTGAATTTGGTTTTTGTTTCTAAATGTGCTAGAAAACTAAGAAAAGACTACTTTTGTGGGTATGTTTTGAGGGAATCAATGAATTGAATTTTGTATCTACGGATGTTAAAAACGCGATGTTGAAGTAATATTTTATAAATATATTTTCTCAGGAAAAAAAACAACTTCGAACAAAAATGCCTAATTCGGCGAATGGTCTTAGACCCAAAAAATGCTAGGGCCGGCCCTGTATAGCTGCTCATTGGATCAACTCTTGATCAACGGCTCCAAGACAATGCAAGTGGGAGACAAATCAGTAAATGCAAGCCGCAAAGCTTCAATCTACATGTAATATTCCGATTTTCGGGAATGGCAGACGTGTCATTTTGTGAAAACGATATATTATTATTCTTTACTTCTTTTGTGGAGTTAAGTATTTCTTTAATATATATATAAGTTGAAATATGTATATATATTTGGGTGAAAATCTGATTTTTTTAGTAATAGGGAAAAATAATAAGAAATTATAATTTTTAGGATTTTCTATTTAAGGAAAATAAATCTCATTAATTTCCATAACAAAAAAGAAATCAGAAATTTCTTTCTACGTTCTTGAGGGGCGGCGTGTGAGAGCAACTTTAGGGCTGAAAGATTTCTTCCAGTTTCTAAGTCAAATCTTAACGGTTTTCAGATCGGAGTAGAGCAACGGAATCATCGTGAAGAGGGCATCGTTTCAACACCAGAAAGTTGGGACTTTGTCAAGGTATGGATTTCGAGCCCTAGTTATGTTCTTGACTGAGTTTGATGGATTCAAACTCATTAATTCACAGTTTTGTTTGGTTAGAAGCGTGTGATGAAATCTAATCTAATTTTGGATTGATCATATAGGTTTTCTGCGAAGGAAGGATCGTTTTGTCGCAGATTTTCATAGCTTTTCAGTGGGAATAGCTTGCTAAAAGGTAAGAGGCTCTTCCTACGAATTAGTTATGGTTTAAAGAGGATATATCGTGTTTTGATGCGTTTTTGTATCAAAGTTTGTGCCTATATGTTGTTTAAGATTAAGGTTTGCTGTGGATCACAAAAGTTAGGTTTTTCTGATGTTTTCCTGATAAAAATCGTGTAGAACATGTTTGGAATCGAGTAGAGATTGTAAAGTGTAAAAAAAATCATGTTTAGGGTTTTTCAGCGTGCAATGCGCACGCATTGATGAGGCAGAGAGTCAGCTTTTGTTACAGGATGCTCAATGCGCACACATAGGCTAGAATGCGCACGCATTGAGTGTCATAATTTAAGAAAAGTGATACAGCGTTAGTTGTGGCGCACACCAAGGGGTAATGCGCACGCATTGCTCAGACAGAAGCATCTTGAATGCTCAATGCGCACGTATTGACCCTCTTTTGGGGAAAAGTTGAGTTTTAAGCCCTAAGTCTCGTTTTAAATGTTGTTTCTTGGTCTAATAACATTAATTAAACATGAACAAGCCTTGATTGAGCTTTTGATGCGTTTAGTTCCGGCACTGAATGTACTCTTCAAGGGAGTTGAAGTTCGGGACCGTCGGAAAGGCATGAAGGGGCTTGTGCTTTGATGAACTAGAGTTCATCAATGTCTGTGTACTTGAAAGGATGTGATGTCTAGCTGTCTAAGTGAGAGAGTAGATTTGTTAAGGTGTGCTTTTCTTTGAAAAAACTTAGGTGGCTAGTTAATACATAATAATTTACATACGTGCTAGTAAAAAGATTAAACGTTAGAATTTTCTTGGTCAGGCACCGATTCATATCGGCGATGTTGTACGTTCATTAAGGTGAACAACGCTACTGGCTCAAAAGGCTGAAGGGTAGCAGAGGAAATTTATCGAACGTATACGCATACCGGGGAGACCCCGGAGCTATCAGGTGCTAATCACCGTTAGTTAGCAAGTATATCTTCAGGCTGATAAACGCCATGCGTAGTGCCCTTGAATGCTGACATAACCAAGATAAGTTAAGCTAGAAACGTATAGTCATGACATGTTGATGGACATGAAGTAAACCCTAGATTGAGTCGGTCTCAATAAGATATTTTATTAACTATAAAACTTGAATTATAAACCTTAATTAATTTGTAGCTTCTACTACTTACTGAGTACATTGTACTTACCTCTAATGCATTGTTTTTCTATGTGTTTGGGGGAGAGAAGATGAACAGGTAGATCCGGAGATCGAGGGAAACTTTGATGACGACGTTTAAGTATTTCTATGTGGAGTTAAGTATTTCTTCAATATATATATAAAAGTCAAAATATGTATATATATTTGGGAGAAAATATGAATATGAGGCAATGGAGATGGTTAGAGTTAGTAAAGGATTACGACTTGGATATTCAATACCATCCGGGCAAAGCCAATGTGGTTGCAGATGCCTTAAGTAGAAAGTCAGTCTTTGCAGCTTCAAGCGTTGAAGATGTGGTAGAAAGGTTAGATAGGCTGAAAATCCGAGGTTTTGATCAGATTGAAGATTGGAAATTTGCGGCACCGTTGTTAGCATGATCCGAGTTGATGGATGATATTCGGGAAAAGAAAGATGAAGATCCATTGTTGGTTGATCTGAAGCGTGTTGCAAGAGAAAATCCTATAGTGAGTTATGTATTAGATAAGAACGGGAATCTTTGGTATCAAGATCGGTTATGTGTGCCTAATGTTGGTTATCTAAGGCAAAGAGTTATGGAAGGGGCACATAGGATTTCCTTTGCAGTTCATCCAGGAGCTACAAAGATGTACATAGATTTGAAGGAAAAGTTTTGGTGACCTTCCATGAAAGTGAAAATAGCTAAGTATGTAGCGGAATGTGATACTTGTCAGAAAGTTAAAGCGGAGCATAGAAGACCAGGAGGAATGCTTAAGCCTTTGGATATCCCTGAATGGAAATGGGATAAGATCACAATGGATTTCATTACCGGTTTACCGAAGACAAAGAGTGGATATGATGCGATTTGGGTGATTGTGGATAGATTGACCAAATCAGCCCACTTCTTGCCAACAAAAGTTGATATGTCCTTGAAGAAGATGACGACACTGTACCTGGACAATATAGTGAAGTCACACGGAGTACCTATCTCGATAGTTTCGGATCGTGACAGTCGGTTTGTCAGTCGATTCTGGAGAAGTTTGCAAAGGGCTTTAGGTACAAAGTTAGATTTGAGTACGGCCTTCCATCCTTAAACAGATGGGCAGTCAGAAAGGACCATTCAAACACTAGAAGATATGCTAAGAGCTTGTGTTTTGGAAGTAGGCGGATCATGGGATGACTACCTACCCATAACCGAGTTTGTCTACAACAATAGTTATCACGCAAGCATAGGTATGCTACCTTTGAAGCTTTGTATGGGAGAAGATGTCGAACGCCACCGTTTTGGGATGAAGTCGGGGAAAGACAAGTCACCGGGCCGGAGTTGGTTGAGCAAGTTAAAGAAAGGGTTCAGTTGGTTACGAAGAATCTGAAGGCAGCACAAGATAGACAGAAAAGTTGGGCAGATGTTAGAAGAAGACCTCTTGAGTTTGATGTTGGTGAGAGAGTTTATTTACGAGCTTCACCAATGAAAGGAGTGAAACGTTTTGGACAAAAGGGAAAGCTAAGTCCAAGGTACGTCAGACCGTTTGAGATTCTGGAAAGAGTTGGACCTTTGGCTTATAAACTCAAGTTACCGGAATCGATGTCAAGAGTACATAACGTTTTCCACGTGTCAATGTTAAAGAAGTGTTTGACAAAGACTGATGTTGAAGCTACAGTTGATCCAGAAGTTCTTCAAGATAATCTTACATATAATGAGAAGCCGATCAAGATTCTAGACCGGAAAGAAAAGATGATCAAGAGACGGATGATCCCTTTGGTTTTGGTGCAATAGAGCAATCATTCACCGAATGAAGCAACTTGGGAAGTTGAAGACGACATGATCAGCTAGTTTCCAGAGTTTGTGGATTTACCAAGTATGTTCTAGTTTCGAGGACGAAACTCCTTTTAAGGGGGAAGTAATGTAATATTCTGATTTTCGGGAAAGGGCAGTCGTGTTAATTTGCGAAAATGAAATATTATTATTCTTTACTTCTTTTGTGGAGTTAAGTATTTATTTATTATTTTTGGGATTTTATATTTAAGGAAAATAAATCTCACTAGTTCCCATAACCAAAAAGAAATCAGAAATTTCTTTCTACGTTCTTGAGGGGAGGCGCGTGAGAGCAAGTTTAGGGCTGAAAGATTTCTTCCATTTTCTAAGTCAAATCTTAACGGTTTTCAGATCAGTGTAGAGCAACGGAATCGTCGTGAAGAGGGCGTCGTTTCAACACCAGAAAGTTGGGAATTTGTCAAGGTATGGATTTCGATCCCTAGTTATGTTCTTTACTGAGTTTGATGGATTCAAACTCATTAATTCATAGTTTTGTTTGGTTATAAGCGTGTGATCAAATCTAATCTGATTTTGGATTGATCACATAGGTTTTCTGCGAAGTAAGGATCGTTTTGCAGTAGATTTTCGTAGCTTATGAGTGGGAATAGCTTGCTAAAAGGTAATAGGCTCTTCCTATGAATTAATTATGGTTTAGAGAGGATAGATCGTGTTTTGATGCGTTTTGTATCAAAGTTTGTGCCTATATGTTGTTTAAGGATTAAGATTTTCTTTGGATCACAAAATTTTTCTCATGTTTTTTTTTTGATAAAAATCGTGTAGAACATGTTTGGAATCGAGGAGAGATCGTAAAGCATAGAAAAATCATGTTTAGGCATTTTCAGCGTGCAATGCGCATGCATTGATGAGGCAGAGAGTCGGTTTTTGTTACAGGATGCTCAATGCACACGCACAGGCTAGAATGCGCACGCATTGAGGGTCAGAATTCAAGAAAAGAGATACAACGTTGGTTGTGCACGCGCACCAAGGGGTAATGCGCACGCATTGCTCAGACAGAAGCATCATGAATGTTTCTGGATGCTCAATGCGCATGCATTCCCGTTAATGCGCACACATTGACCCTGTTTTGGGGAAAAGTTGATTTTTAAGCCCCGAGTCTCGTTTTAAATGTTGTTTCTTGATCCAATAACATTAATTAAACATGATCAAGCCTTGATTGAGCTTCTGATGCGTTTAGTTCCAGCACCGAATATACTTTTCAAGGGAGTTGAAGTTCGGGACCGTCGGAAGGGCATGAAGGGGCTTGTGCTTTGATGAACTAGAGTTCATCAATTTCTGTGTACTTGATAGGATGTGATGTCTAGGGTTCTAGGTGAGGGAGTAGAGTTGTTAAGGTGAGCTTTGCTTTGAAAACACTTAGGTGGCTTGTTAATACATAATAATTTACATACGTGCTAGTAAAAAGATTAAACGCCAGACTTTTCTTGGTCAAGCACCGATTCATATCGGCGATGTGGTACGTTCATAAAGGTGAACAACGTTACTGGCTTAAAAGGCTGAAGGGCAGCGGAGGAAATTCATCGAACGTATACGCATACCGGGGAGGCCCCGGAGCTATTAGGTGTTAATCACCGTAATTTAGCAAGTATATCTTGATGTGATCCAGCCCAAGAAGACCGAAGAGCAAAGCAAAGATGGGCTTGGATGAATTATTTTAGTTATTGGAACTATTTTGATTTTATTATGCATTGAGTTTAGTTAATAAAGGTCTTATGGGCCCAAATGCTTGTATGGCCCATCAGAAAAGTTGTCCATATGATAGTATATTGAGTCACGTGTTTGTTTTTAGCAAATAAAAGCTATTTGGGCTTATTATAGTCAAGTTAGGTCCACTAGTATATAAAGCGACAAAAATTATTATGTACATCCCACATTGCTTAGCTACATTAGTTAATGAATATTGTATCATATATAAGGCACCTAGGTTGTTTTTTACAAACAGTTCAAGTTTGAGAGTTATATTATTAAAGTTTTTGACTTTGTTTAATCACTTGCGAGTGAGAGTCTTTTCGTTATAGAGATTCACCCTTTAGAGAACTTATCAGCGCATTGAGCAAGTGTTGTGGTGTTCTTGCCAGCGTTTCTTAAATTGAATTATCTAAGTTCGTTGTTTCGAGCTCGTTATTGATTCCTTTAGAAGATCCTAGGCAAATCTTCATTCTGGATTCGTATCATTTGGTAACAGAGCCTTCGGTTGCCTAAAGGTATCAAATATCCCATTTATTTTCTTTTTTTCTTTTTGCATTATATTCAAAATAAAATACTATTTTTTTTAATTATTTCGTCCCCAGCCAAAAAATCTTCATATATCTTTAAATCTTCAAGCCTTAATCCCAAGAACCCTAATTTTATTTCCAGCCCCGTTTTTGTATCAGTTCGTTTAACGCACAAACAACCTCCAAATGATCTGAAATTTTATCCACCACTAAATCAAACTGTTAGATACGTTTTCTCTCATGACCTCATCTCGTAATTCGAAGCCGATATTCAAAACTGCTCATCAACACAGAATAGTCTGTTCTGGAATTCTGCAGCCGTAAGTCGTCTTTCGAATTAGATTTATGTGGGTTAGACGATTCCAAATCTCCTGAACATTGGTGAACTGATAGGGAATTCTTTTTTCTACAACTTTTATCCTTTGAGGTTTTCGAAATTCACTGTAGTTTGGTCGCAATTGGCACTGTAAGACACTGCTATCAATCTGAAATTTTCTGACAGATTGCACTAGTTGCTGAGAAATGCTTGTTTGATCGACTTTCATAAGTCCAAAAGATCTGAAATTTTTATATCCTCTATAAAACTCTTTTCTCTACGACTTTTGTCTTTTGAGTTTTTCCAGATTCATAGTAGTTTGGTCATTAAATACGTGGGTTTCACACTAGGTTGTGAAAATTTTAACACCTGTGTAATTCTGCTGTCAAAAAATTTCATTACAATTGAGCATAAGGGTGAGTGTAAACACGAGAGTTGTGAGGTTTTGAATGTTGCATAATGTCAGAAGAGGAGAGTGGTTCACAAGGGGTTTTCCCTTGTGATTTTGGTTTGTTTATGGCTACTCAACAATGGGAAAATACACGTATAAATGAGAAATTGGATAGGTTGTGGGCGCAACTTGACGCTTTGGATTATCATTTGGGCATTCCGCCAAAAAAGTGTGGCGGCTGACGTGGTAAGAGAGTGAAAATGGCTCTAAATACGCATGTAGATGAGAATCTAATCTTGGAATTGTTGGATCTAACCGTAAGTGATGAATCACTTTGATCCAGGATCGTTTATGCTAAACTATCAAGAATCTGAACTAAAGATGAAAAACGGAAGCGTGCACTCAATCAGTAGTCTTTCAGAATCTCTCGTAGGATCCGATCTTCTAGATCTACACACTTTCTAGAACTGTTCAGAGAACCCCTTTGAAACCCTCTGTAATCTCTCTGATGATGGGAGACAGAAGAGTTAGAATAGTGTGTGACCTAGGGACCATGACCCCTTTATATAGTTAATTATATTTTAGGTATTTCCGATTCTACCCATCAACTAAAATGCAAATTACCTCTTAGTCTCTACACATAAAAGGCCCACACCCTAATGATACATCATAACCCAATAACCATAAACCGTATTAGATCACTTTTACATCGGGCTAATCTTTATTGACAGTCCATAATAAATAATTATTTCACATATAAGCCCAACGTTGGATTAATGATCCAACAATCTCCCACTTGGGCTATATGTGTAACCTTATAATTATTTATCATAAGATAACCGAATGAGCGCTCAACTTTGCTGTCATCACAAAAGAATGTATCAGTAACAATCCCGTCCATCAATCCCATCAACATAGGACCGAAGCGGCCTTCGTCACATCTGTCATGACGGGACCCATCAATGATCACATATGCTAATAAAAATGAATGACATGGATCATGATGTGGATACGTAGCATGGAAAATAACATGACACGTGATCTTAACATGTATATTTCCAACTGGTCCACCTTAAACTTAATGAGATCAAACCGTATATCGAGATCAAAATGTGAACAACAAAACTTTAATTTCTGCAGAAATAACTGTAACTGTAACTTTAACCTTAACCGAAACAACTGAAAACTGTGTCTATATCGAAACAAACGTTATCAATTACAAACTCCCACTAAACCTGAGTATCCTTAACTGACATGACACCCATATGAGCAATATGCTCAAGAACATCTTGGGTGGCTGTTCCATAGTGAGTGGATCCACAATAATGGAGTTTGTCATGATATGTTCAATAGACACCCTTCCACTTTGAACTCTATCTTCAACAACTAGGAATCATATATCAATGTTCTCGGACATTGATGAGTTCCAATTGTTATAGGGATAAAACATCATGAACTATTATCACAAGAATCCTTAATGGTCCTTATATGACCAAAAACTCGCAGCCCGAAATTTCCGCATCCATATCCCATCACTAGTGGCTTCAAAAGCCCCGAATTGTCTCCAAATTCAAATAAGTCATAAGTGTCTGCTTAGCACTTTTCAGAAGAGAAAAAAAAACTTCTTTTAACAAAATGAAGACATAACCTTATGTGGATTTAAATGTATCTTTACATCCACCAAAATCTAAGTTAGTATACCGAATGATCTCTAACTTTTCTGACTCCAGATATTTGAGCATCCTAAATTTTGTTTTCTGTAAATTGTTTATAACCTTATAGGCTGCAACCAAATGACCCTTTCCAGGATCTTTTAAGAATCTGCTCAACCTGACTAAAACGTACGTAATAACCTGATACGTACAAACATGAGAACACATTAGATTCCCAACAACCGAATCAAGGGGAATCTTTTGCATTTCCTCCTACTTTAAGTCGTTAGAAAAAAGCACAGTTTGACACTAAACTTGTCTCACAATACATCATGTCGAATCTCATAAGAAAACTTTACCGATATAGTCTGTTTGTAATGATCCAATAATACCTCAGGAATAATCCTAATATACATGGATCCCGAAACTGAATTAGCGTCACCTAAATCTTTCAACTCAAAACCAGACGAGAGAACAGATTTAGTTTCTTGCTCAAAGTCTATATCGTTACCGGTTATCATCGACATGTCAATCAAAAAGTATGAACCTACTCCCATTAAACTTATGATAGATACATTCATCAACCGAATTTGACTCAAAACTAAACGAGACAATGATTTGATGAAATCTAACATACTATTGACGGGAAAACTATTTGAGTCCATAGATGGGTTTCTTTAGTTTGCAATCCATATTCTTTACGTCACCAAATGCAAAGTTTTCTGGCATCACCAAATCAATGCCACCACTGATAAACATTGTCTTTACATCCATCTAATGTAACTCATAATCCATATGAGCAAGTAGAGCCATATTTATCCTGAAAGGGCTAGAGCTTTCCATGGCTTGGGAACGGTAACCGGATCGTTCTCTATGGTTCCATGATCCTTATGCTCAAGGAGGTAAACAATATAATCATCCCGAATTGTTGACCTCAACTCTCTATTAGAGTGCTTAAGTTGTGGTGCCACTTATTTCTCATGTGGTACCTCGTATGCTCAATTTGCTCCTATATAGGTTCTTGAGGATGTTGATGTTGCCTAATTGGAAGTTCAAGAATATTGTCATAAACCGTATCTGGCAATAGTATACATCCCATTTGGGAAAAACAAATTGTTACCAACTGCCACTGTAGGAAGAGTCATGGTAGGCTCTTCTTTAAAGACAATATTTCATACCTTATCTTCCCCCCCAAACTCAATATCCTCAAGGAACCTTGCAAATCCCGTCTAATAATAATAATAATAAAATAAAATAAAAACTGGAAGTAGGACCATAGAACTTAAAACCCCTGGATCTCTTAAAGGACACCACACATAATAGTTGACCATTCCAACATACCGTAGGGAATAGACATCAAGTGACCATATGTATCAATTCTAAGACGTACTTAGAGCAATCAAATATCTAATCTCTTATGTTGGTTTGTTACCCCTTAATACAACATGCTCAGACAAAATCCATCTGACATATCAAGGGGGCCAAATGTTCCATCTGACATAAGCCTTTATATTCTCTTTCGAGAAATTTTACAAAAAAATGCTAATGCCAAACCATATAGGAACCATCATTAGTTAAATTTGATTTGTGCCATGAAAACTAAATGCAGAGTGTATCAAGATTATCACTGAAAGCCAAATGATTAGACTGAATCCTGGAAAGACTAAGGTATCATCCTTAATTGAACAAGAATGTCCTAATTTGTCCAAAGTCTTTTCCAAGTCTAGAAAATGTTCAATCTTCAGTAACAATCTAGTTTCTGAATAGCCTTAAACTTTATTGCATCACCATCACCCACAAAGATGTATCTTTCAACATCAACCGGTGATCGATAATGCTAGCTACTCTGCATATTCACGCTCAAATGAATAGTTGCATCAAAATCTATCCACCAAGTGTGTTCAGGCACATAAATCAACTCAACCCCTTAACAAACCCAAAAGGAAAACTTGACTTTATTTGCTCACTTAGCATGACATATCAAGTAATCTTTCATTGTGTACCTACCTATTGACATAAGAAACAACCAATATCCGTATATTGTCATTTATGCCCCTAGTGTTGAATGCCACCAGCTTCCTTAAACTTAAATTTTATTGTGCCCTTACCTTTAATGGTGACCATATTTAGCACTTTCTGGTTGCCCAAATTTCAATTATTTCACTTCTTGCACTTAGTGGGAAAATTGATTCCTTCAACTCCCACATTTCCTTATGTCAGTTATTACTGACATTTAATTTACCATATTGTGCATGAAGAGAAAGAATGATAAATTACACCGAAGGCCATCACAGATATCCAAATCAAAGACACAAGTTTGGAAATCGGATGAGCCATTTCCAAAATGTGCCACTTTATGTTGCATTAACCCAAGTACCTTATAGAGACTAGCTTGGACATGACAAATCACGTCTCGCCTTTCTCTGCATGGGCATTGTGCAACTTTATTTAATACAAAATTGCTAAAATAGTCACCATAATACTTATGCCACTTCTAAGAGTATCTAGAATGACTTCCAAGATCACTTGACTTAACCTGTTTGATCACTCTCACTTCTCAAAGTACAAATGTGTTTGACTTTAAGTCTAGATCCGTGGTGTCAGTGGCAAGAACAAACTTGCTCTTTCTAACGCTTGATGTCATAGAAAATTAATGGAGGAATATAATGCTTCAATGAGCAGATATACTTTAAAGCAGAACTTAAAAGTAAATACATATTACAACTTAATTAACCTTAAGCTCACATATATAAGATCCGAAGAATATCCGAAATCAAACAAATTTATGATATATTTTCCCCTCACAAAATGCCTGCACGACATTAATATCTCATCTTTGGACGATAATACTAACTCGTAATTGACATCTTGGCGTAGTGATCAAACACTGACAATAAATCTTGTCAAATTATAGACCAATCTTTGGACCGTATCTATTATCCACATGGAAACCGAATAATTGTCACATATTTATCACCACATGTGTATTTACAATTCTGCCAAATAATATCCTTCCTTTGGGCCGAATACTATCCGCATGAATTAATAAAAACACAAACCATTTTACACCCCACCATGAATCCATTTCCACGTAGAGGTCACTTTGGCGACATATCGCTTCAACAAATCCACTTAGAGACGTAATAAATGCAAATACCGCGATATATCAATATTTGACTTAACTGTATATATTGACCTTTAAAAAAAAGGTCTGCCGTAATTGGGTTGCTTTATCTCTCCGGATCTTTAACTTAATATATCTGGATCAATTATTTAATAATAGAACCAACTGAATTAAAGGCCCGTAATAATAAAAAAAGTCCAAAATTCCAAAAAAACTAACAGTCATTTTTAACCCAACAACAGCAACGTCTAATTAATCAATTTCTGAAAAACAAAAAAAGTCCAAGCATATATATTTTAAATGCTTGAATGGCCCATGATAGCAATTGAAAAAAACCTTACCCTATTTCATATGGGGTTTTGGTTACTACTGTAGTGGGTATTTATTTTGTATGAAAGCTGCTATCTTTAATTTCCATAGTGACTGCCATACAGGTAATTTGAAGCAAATAATCGTCTATGAATTTATTACTTTGTTGCTGAAAGTAAATATTAAAAGCTACCCAAACAAGAAAAAAACTGGTACGTATCTGTTCCAGACATTTCTGGTATGTATCTTTTCCAATATATATATATATATATATATATATAAGAAATACTACTGATTCTCAAGATAAAAAAAGCTGGATCGTCAGGTTCTGAGTTGAATCATCATTAAAATAATTGTAACCGTTTGATGTACTTTAATACACCATAACATATCGTGTATCATTAAAATTGTTTTTACCCGTTAATCAGGTTACCCAAAACCCTTTCTATCATGCTTATCGAATATTTGATTTTCGCTAGTCATCTTCTTCGTGAAGCCAAATAAAAAATTCATCTTCTCCCCGACAAAGTCTAAATTTCATCTCTGCAATTCAAAAGCATCCTCATCAGTCTTCTAAAAACAAGAAGCATCCCTACAATAATTATAAAAATTAGGATCGATGGTGAAATCCACTCTATCAATCCACCGATGCTTACGAAAAGCGATTTCATCTGTGCGAAACTATTGATTGAAATTGAATGTCTTAACAGACCATTATTTGCTGCTGTTATATAATGAACTAGAAAGGAAAAATGTAGGATGTTTTGGTTTATTTTTTTTTTCTTTCCGTTTTGATATTGTACCGTAAGAAAAATTAATGCATTCACCATCTTGACAATGAATTGAGTAATGTATCTAGTATGCAGCAACCCCGCCAATTACATAGCAGAACCCCAGATTCAGAGTGACCTGTTTCGATTTTTATTTTACAGGTTTAGCAAGTTGAAAGAATAGATTGTGTGTGTCAAAGTACAAATTGCTTATGGTGTACTCAAAAATGATCTAACGAATATAATTATTCATATTAGTTTTCAACGGTAAAGATTATAAACTGGACCATCCCGTTAAATTGTCCAACTGGACCCACTACAAGAAATTCGGTTTTTAATGAGGAGAATTCTCCTCATTAATTGTCCATTTCTCCTCATTAAAGACTTTTAATGAGGAGAAACCACTCCTCATTGCAGCTTCTCTAGTTAAAGGTATATAATGAGGAGAATTGAAACTCCTCATTAATTGATTCATACATTTAATGAGGATATATTCTCCTCATAAAAATTAGTTTTACTGACTACTAACCTCCTCATTATTAGGTCATTTACTCCTCATTAAATAATGATCCTGCGACAACTTAACTCCTCATTATAGGGTTATTTGCTCCTCATTAAATCATGAATTATTGACAACATCCTCTCATTATAGTAAATTTTACCCTCATTATAAGAATACAAATGTTCACAAAACAAGAAAACGGCCGGCGGGATATGGCCACCCATCAAGCAAGCAAAAAAGGCCGGGCAGATCACATCACCAGAGGACAAAAGAACTTTATCCATTATTCCCAAAGCATGTAAAATTACATCAAGTAAGAACAAACTAAAACCATATCCTCCTCACTTGAGGAATCAATCCTACAACGTTGCAAGATGGAATGTTTACCATAATGCATAACAAAAACAACAATAGAATCATCATAAGTGCCCCAGACTTCAACATTTTTGAATCAAACTCATATACACACTTTACCTATCCCTTCTTTGACTCATTGCAGGTGTAATAGAAATATACTTATGCTCCAGAAGGGAAGGAAGGACACTTTCAACATAATCAAACTGGCCTTTCCTTTTGCTGCAATCAACTCGAAACGGTTCTTTAGATGCTATTTCTGCAGGCAAGTCTTTAACGACATTGACAAAGCCATTCATTTGATGGATGAAGTAATCCACATCAAATACATCTGCAAACTCACTGAAAAACAGGAATTTGAAACATTATTATGACAAAAACAGACAAAATAACATGAAACGGTATATGCTATAGAAGCTACATCTGCGAGCTATAAACCTGCTGATCAAACAACAGCTTTTATGCTGAATTATTGGGAAATGCTTACTTAACCAAAAACACATGTTTTTTGGCAGCAATGTGAAACCATTTTACTTGTACTTCTCTGTGAAATTTAGTTTAAAGTGGCTTATGCTTTAATGAACAACAAATTTCCTAGCAGTACTAAACTAACATAAATAAGCTGCAAGTAATTTTTATTCTTAAATCTGTTAGGTCGAATCCAACAACCATAACTGTCAAATAAAGCTTCTGAATATGACAGAAGAAATGTTTTGGTACATTTAAACACAAACCTTCCGGTTAATTGAGTCTCTCAAACAAGACAGCCAAAGTGCAGTGGAGGATGGCTATGTTAGGGTGATAACCGGCATAAGATCTTGTCACAAAACAAGAATATACATCAAGTAAGAAATTTTACAATACTAGGATGTTCCTATATGGAATGCACCGTATTATCCGAGTACGGTATTCGAGTGAGGAAGTCTGCATCCAAGAGCTAAGATGCAGTATTAAACATGCAAGGATTCCTATCACATTTCTTGTACGCATCGACAGTTTGATGAGGGTCGCTACACCACCCAAAGAATTCAGTGGCAACACAATTGAAGTGAGTATGAGTTCTTAAGTTCTATATTAAATATTAATAGTACATATCCTAGACAAGACATGTGTCTTAGCATTTGAACATAGAACATTGGAAATGTTACAAAAAAAATATAAAGTTAGAAGAAGTGTGTTTCTGCCTAAAAGAGAAAATGAGCAGACTAGAAAGCCAAGATGTTAGAAAATACACAACATAGGTTTTGGTATATGGGAAAGAATAGAACGAAATGAAGTCTATCATAGATTTCACCCTTATGGACAAAGTAGTAAGTCTTATTTATAAAAGAAAAAGGAAAAAAAGAACGGATATTGCTCTTAAGTTAGCTTTATGAAAGAAAAAAAACAATAAATGTAATGGTCTCAGTAATAACCTTTAAGTTTGCTTTAATGGGAAATCGAAATCAATGAAATGGAAAAAGAAAAGGCAGCACAGTACTTTCCCAATATTGCCCCTTACCTATTCCTAAAGACTATTATAGGATGTCCAAGATGATAGGATGTCCCTTTCCCAATATTGCCCCTTACCTATTCAGGCTACTATAACTACTACCTAAAGACTATTATAGGATGTCCAAGATGATCAACAACAAGCTACGATAGGCAGCAGGCAATGAGTGAGCAAGGCAGCAAACGAGTAAGTGCTAGTTCAGTTTAACAAGAACTCAAGGATTCAGCCGGTTTGATTAAAACAGAGCTTTAAGGCTCAAATAATACACAGCAAAGGGGTGTTCCAAGATTGATAAACAGTAACAATAAAGTCTACTGATGATCAAAAATGGATCCAACAGATTATGGGGGATCAAACACTAAACTGAATTATATTGAACCTGAGAATCAACTAATCAAACCACTTACAGGGGTCTTGAAAATAGACTTGACAGTGCAATAAAATCCACAGACAAAGCAAGAACCAGAATCTTAAAATAAGACTTACTTCAAAGCAAAACAGAGACTTACAATCTTCTACCAAGCGGTGATAACAAATTTGGAAATAACGATCTAAAATGTAGGAAATCATCATGCGTATCTGACAAGGAAAAAAAAATACACCTTTCTCATATGAAGCACTACACGTAGAAAAATCGAGCTTGAGATGGCGATTTGGAGACGACCAACACTTTATTTTTGCTCAAACGCAGCAACAACATATTCTCTGCAGTATCACCTAATAAGATATACCAATAAAGCTAATGTTCTAATAAACACCAATGTAATCTTCCAGATTAACCACAATTCTCAAACATATGGATACATAGATTGAGAATGCAAACTTTCTTGTATTTATCACGATCTATAACATCCGCATACAAATACAAGTTAACTTCATATTCTTGTATAACAAATTAACAATGACTAACATTAATTGGTGCTTAAGAAGATGCCATGCCATATGCACAAAAACATACCGCCAATCATGAAGATGAACAATAATTAATCGATCCTCATTCAATGATCGAATCTTCTCTAATTGCGGAGGAGAAGAAACATCCTTGTACACGCCAACTCTTAGGTCTTGACATCAAAAACTTCTCCTCTTCAATGAATAAAGGAGAAATAAACGAGAGAGTCGCACCAATTTTCAAAGACATTAAAATCTTAACACGCCTCACAACCTCATATTAAGGCCCATATAATTGTTCTTTGCATACACCAATCAACGAAATTTCAATAGCCCAAAAGCAAGTTCTTTTAAAATCGAGAATTCATGCGGTAAAGGAAACATAAACATTTACATGACCACTCGGCGGCAAGGTCTCGCTGACTAGAAGGGAAGATGAAAGTGTTCCAACCTCTCTCCACAAATGCCGTCATGACTTGCTTGTTCTCCGTCCATATCCACACTAATTTCTCGCTTGATAACGGTTTTGGGGCACATTGCGGTTCGCGAGCAACAGTCGCCCTTTTTCTCATCTTGATCTCTGGAATTGGAAGCTCTTACAGGTGAATAAATTTGAAAATTAAAATCGAAAAATAGAAGAGATAAAGAACGAATTAACCGATTTCGTAGCCTGGATTAAAACCTTGACGATTCTAAGAACCGTGTTGCGATTTGAATCAGTCAAGAGAGCCCAACAACCGTATTTCTCTCAGAAACGAACAGCCCAAAACGATTTACCGAGGAATCGAACAGATTGTATCACATAACGGTCAGAAGAAGAAGAAACAAGGCTGGATTTCTGAGGATTTGAGGGGAGAGCTTTGAAAGTGGCCATGGAAGGATTTCTAGGGTTGGAGCCGTTCGTTTGTTGTTTTGGGGATGTGTTGGTTTTAGATGAAATTGTATATATCTAAGTAAAATAATTATGTTAAAAAAAATTTAAAAAAATAAAAAAATATGAATAATGAGGAGATTTTATATATTGTATTTTTATGAGGAGAAATTATGATC
The DNA here is from genome assembly GCA_026214975.1 of Gentiana macrophylla. Lineage (NCBI taxonomy): Eukaryota > Viridiplantae > Streptophyta > Magnoliopsida > Gentianales > Gentianaceae > Gentiana > Gentiana macrophylla. The sequence goes on along the minus strand of CM047816.1, from coordinate 40,139,656 downwards.
AATAATGAGGAGACATAAAATTTGGTCATCAATTAAGATATTTTTTAGATCTCCTCATTATAAATACCATTTAATGACGAGATTTCAGCTCCTCGTTAATTTCTCCTCATTAAAGGGCAGTTTTCTTGTAGTGACCGTAGCGGCTCTCATATATATATATATATATTTTAATATAAAAGGTAAAAATATAAAAACTTAATAACTGCGATCTTTATTCACCATAATGCTTTAATACTGGCCGCAATTGCTTCACTTCAAGCATAGTAACGGAAAAGAAAAAAAAAGAACAATAAAAATCCTTTAATTCCCATAAATAAAAAGATGAAACTTGCTTATTTATTTATTTTAATTATGGGCCTCATAAGAAAAGTTGCCCTAACACTAGCAACTGAAAGCTGCCGCCGCCGCCGTTAAAAATGGAATACTACTCTTAAACTCAATATGATCAATTTGCCGACCAATCAAAAAAAAAAAAAAAAAACCAAAAAAACAAAGGAGTTACATTTGGGCCGCATTTACTACTTCTTTTGGCCACTTACTACTTGTACTACAAAAAATTACTTGGGCACCACATGATTTTTTATATAGGGAAGTCAGTCGCACTGGTGTTCCACAAGGAACACCAGTGTGGCTGACGTTCCCTATATAAAAAAGTGTTAAATCTTAGAACGTCAGTCCATGACTTTTCACTGGTGTTTCTAGTGGCATACCAACGTCAGTGACACTGACGTTGGTATGCCACTAGGAACACCAGTGTGAGTGACGTTTTTTTCACCCGAAAAAATATTCATTAATGTGGTGCAAGTAGTAAAAAGGGGGTCCAAATAGAACCCACCAAAACAAATTAAAACATGTACGAAACTGGAAAACGCGCAGATATCCATGAATGTTAACGGCAAAGACGCAAGCGAAAACAATTTGTAGCCTTATGCCTAAGAACGTGAAATTTATATACGAATTCAACCGTATATTAAAAGGATTCTCGATAATTCAACATAACCTGGCTCCGATACCACTTGTTGGATCTAACCGTAAGTGATGAATCACTTTGATCCAGGATCGTTTATGCTAAACTATCAAGAATCGAACTAAAGATGAAAAGCGAGGCGTGCACGAATCAGTAGTCTTTGTAAATCTCTCGTAGGATCCGATCTTCTGGATCTACACACTTTCAGGCTGATTGCTCGAGAACCCCTTTGAAACCTCTCGTAATCTCTCTCGATGATGGGAGGCAGAGAAGAGTTAGAATAGTGTGTGACCTAGGGATCATGACCCCTTTATATAGTTAATTATATTTTAGGTATTTCTGATTCTACCCATCAACGAAACAGAAATTACCTCTTAGTCTCTACACATAAAAGGCCCACACCCTAATGATACATCATAACCCAATAACTATAAACCGTATTAGATCACTTTTACATCGGGCTAATCTTTATTGACAGTCCATAATAAATAATTATTTCACATATAAGCCCAACGTTGGATTAATGATCCAACAGGAATCTCTAACTCCCGAATATGAAGAATTTCTTTTGTATGGTTAGGTGAGTAGTAAAACCGTGAAGAAGGAAGCACACATTATTGATGAGTTGAAAAAAGCGAAATGTGAATTTATTTGTTCTTCAGAATCCGTGGGAGAATCATTGGGTGATGTCCTTGAGGAAGCCATAATGGAGTCAATTGAAGAGAAACTTGAGGAAGGTACGAGTGTGGTGGAGGTGAATGAGCCTGAATTGGTAGATGAGAAAACAGGACACATGAGGAAGTTGGTCCTACTTCACCAACCACGTGTTTGAGTTCTATTTTGTCTTCCTTACAGGTACATGATGATCAGCCTCATGAAGAGGACACTGGGTTGTTGGATACATCCAATACAGTCCCTATATTACCGTTGGAGGAATGTTCGTTGCCTACGGTGGTACTTGATCATGACTTCATTGGTGGCAAACACAAGCATACTTTTCATGATCCTTTTGCTGCATGTGTTGATGATTATCCAATATTGCGTTGTTATGAATATGTTGCTGCCACTTCGATATTCATCGACATTTATATAAAGACGAGTGTTTTTTCTTATGTTCCATTGGTGAAGCTTGGCTCGTCATGTCAACGTTTCATTGATTTGAAGTCGTATATCCACTTTGCATTTGATCCCGGTATAGCATTGTGATTTTTGCGGGTTGTTCAAGATTGGTTCGTGCTGCTGAACTGTATGACATCCTTTTGATTCGAGGATGAATCCTTTTCAACCGGGAGGGAATGATGTGATCCAGCCCAAGAAGACCGAAGAGCAAAGCAAAGATGGGCTTGGATGAATTATTTTAGTTATTGGAACTATTTTGATTTTATTATGCATTGAGTTTAGTTAATAAATGTCTTATATGCCTAAATTCTAGTATGGCCCATCAGAAAAGTTGTCCCTATGAGAGTATATTGAGTCACGTGTTTGTTTTTAGCAAATAAAATCAATTTGGGCTTATTAGAGTCAAAATAGGTCGACTAGTAAATAAAGTGGCGAAAATTACTATGTAATCTATCCCACATTGCTTAGCTACATTAGTTTCATGAATATTGTAACCTATATAAGGCACCTAGGTTGTTCTTTTACAAACAGTTCAAGTTTGAGAGTTATATTATTAAAGTCTTTGACTTTGTTTAATCACTTGCGAGTGAGAGTCTCTTCATTGTAGAGATTCACTCCTTAGAGAACTTATCAGCGCCTTGAGCAAGCATTGTGGCGTTCTTGCCAGCGTTTCTTAGATTGGATTATCTAAGTTCGTTGTTTCGAGCTCGTTATTGATTCCTTTAGAAGGTCCAAGGCAAATCTTCATTCCGGATTCGTATCATATCTTCAGGCTGATAAAAGCCATGAGTAGTGCCCTTGAATGCTGACGTAACCAAGATAAGTTAAGCTAGAAATGTATAGTCATGACATGCTGATGGACATGAAGTGAACCCTAGATTGAGTCGGTCTCAATAAGATATTTTATTAACTATAAAACTTGAACTATAAACCTTAATTAATTTGTAGCTTCTACCTCTTACTAGGTACATTGTACTTACCTCAAATGAAATGTTTTTTCTATGTGTTTGGGGGAGAGAAGATGAACAGATAGACCCGGAGATCGAGGGAGACTTTGATGACGACATTTAAGGACGCCGAAGCTGAAGCGTTTATTTTATTTATATTTTTTTGTTTTATTATACTTTAGTCTTGTGGTTCCTTGGAGAACGTTTTACTTTCTTTTAGTTTTCTTTTTGGAGGTTTCGTACGTTTCAAGTTTCGTTTGGTTTTATAATGTAATAAATTTTACATTTCTATCTTTAGTTTGAGTTTCTATTCTTGGTTGGTTGTTTGGAAAAAAAATTTACCCAAGTCTTTGCTTCCATTTTGCTTAACTCGATACGACCTAGTAGAGGCTGACGTATAATATGTGATTCGTTTTATATTATACGTGCCGAACGTTCATTTTTCGGATAAGGACTCGGTGTCCAGGAATGTGGCGTTACACTACGGACTGACATACTGCTACAACTGTCCGTACCCAGTAAGACTTTAAAGGCCAACCAACGGATATTTACTTCAAGGCATTAAATACATAAGAATTATACAACCTGGCAATTAATGAGGACCACGCATTGCCTCAAACGGTTGTTTTTTAAATTAACGTGGAGAACCCAAGGAGAGCTATAAATACAAGATTCAAGGAAGCGACAAATAGTAGTGACACAAGAAAGGTACAAGAAGTGATATTATTATTCAGAAGCATATTGCATCCAAGGGGAATCTCTGCAACTTTCAAATTTTACCACTCAACATCTAGAAAATTAATGCGATCTTCAAATCACTCATCAAGAAACATCAAAAAATCGTCTTGATCAGAGCCGCTCTTCAAATCTTACAAGATAAATCTAGCAAGGCTCTTATCTTGTATCATTATTGAAACAACACCAATCTACATCAACAACTTGTTTACTCAAGAAAGTTGAACCTGTTGAAGCATCAAAAAGGTGTGAATGAACAGAAAAGGTTAAGCAGCTGAAGAAGAAATCTTCAGAAGAGCTGTGTAAAGTTGACCATTGAAGCAAATGAGGGCTGTGAAGGACATTCCAGAATTAAATTGTTATGCGATGATCAAGTAAGAATTTATTATGTTCGCTGCAATGTGTCGTGGTGTAATTAATATTCAAGTTATTATTTATTATGAATAAATAATACTGGAATATTAATATTATAAATTAATATTAGATATTGATTATAAACATGATTAATTAAAGGATGGTCTAGTTAAATATCATAATCCTTATTCTACAAGGAAAATGTTTTCTTATTCCTTACTCCAAGTCAAGAGGCTAATCCCACACCTATTGGGATGGGTATTTGGGGCGCTACTTCTCCCTATACAAATGAAGGGGTGCCGAGGACTTTTGTATCACAATACATACTTGCATATTTACATGTAAAAGTGGAGAGCTTAATGGGAGAGAGTTTGTGAAGAAGAAAATCCAACCTAGCAGTTGGACTTTTTGAGTAGTAGTCTTGGAGGATTCCGGTGGTTGTTTGTGTGGAAAACCGCTAGAGGCCGGACGCATGGACGACTCGTGCTCAATACAACAACCAGAGATAATGTGACGATTTAATCGGATCTACTTGGTAATAATATTTATCTCATTCTTATGTGTTTTAATTGTTCATCGGGTTCGTTTCTTGGGTTAAGGAAGTCGAAAATTTTAAAGTTCCACTGCGCAAGCCATTTGATTTCCTTACAGGCACAACTTATTTCGTGGGATAAACATTTTCAAGTGATTTTAAAGGGAAGTGTTTGGCTTATAACCATTCACCCCCTTTGGTTATTGTATCGACCCTTGTAAGATCATACATTTACTACATCTTGCCCCTCATTGTGTACATGGTCAGATCTTGAGGAACTTTCTAGAAGAATTTTTAATGCCTCATTATTTTGGGAGTCTATAGCCTTACCTTCATTTGAGGGGTTTCAAATCTCACCTAATGCCTCAACATAATCGTGAAGCTCAGGGGACTCAATAAGACATACATTATTGACTAGTCTATATATCATTACCTTTTCAATGGCTTCAACAAACATATAGTCAACACCGTGTTGTAATAGTTTCACGAGGTGTATCCATCGTAATCTCATTATATTTCCTTGATGGGTTTTGGGTGAATGGCTCATCATTAGCACTATGATCCCTTTTGTTGGTCCCTTGGAAAGGCTAACACAAGTTTAGAGAGGGGGGGTGAATAAACTTGTCCCTAAAAACAGGATCTAAAACAGATTAAGGTTCAGTTAAAACTTGTGTGGAGTTAAGCTGACTGAGCTGAGTTTAAGTCAAACTGACTTAAGCCACAACTGAGTCAACCGGCAGCGGATTAGTTTAGCCTTTATTAGATATGAATTAACAAACAGATTGTTTACTTGATTTTAGAACGGATACTAGATAAATACAACTGCAATAAAGTAAATGAATGCGTTAAGTAAATAGACAAGAATTATAGAGGTTCCAGGTGGTGTAATCTTGTACGTCCTCTCTTCCTCTGTGATGCGGAGGAAAATTCCACTAGAACTTCTTTCAGATGGCCCGGTTACAAAGAGTCCTAAACTAATAGTCCTTGACTAATCCCTAGCTTCACTATATAAACACTTGTAGAACAGGTAGAATTGCTGCTCTTCAATTGTTTGAAACACTGGTCCTTGGAGGGTTGAATTGCCTCTTCACTAGCTCATCACAACCATAGTCTCCCTGACTGCACTCAACTGTCCTTCATACCTTCTTAGTGTTTCACAGTCTAAACCTTTGATAAAATCAAAGTTGAGACTTGAATCAATAACTATGATTCAATTGTGATTTGAGCTTTTCTTCTAGATGTATAAATTACGCTCGGCTCTGTAATTCTTCAAATGAATGATCTTGATTTTCCTTGAATGCTTAAGAACACTTGAAGAAATTTCTTGATCTTGCAGTTAAGTATTTAGCAGGAATTCTTTTAGACTGGCTTTCCCCCTCAATTTTATCTTTCTTGACTAGATTGATTCTTTTTAATTCCTCATGCTCTTTTCTTGTTGTTGTAGAAGTAGTCTATTTATAGGGGTTTATCTAACGGCCAAATTGATGCCATTCAATTTCTTGTAGCCGTTAGTGGTCCTGCTTCTTGCTTGTACAATTATGTCAGAACGGATAGATTATCCTCCAATCATAATTCTTGAATTGCAACGGTTGAATCCTTTTTCAGTTGTTATTCAAACCTTAGTTGTAAACCCGATTTCTTTGTGAACATTATCGCTTCTCGCCTTCCAGAAACATTAATCGAGTTTTACTCTTCTTCAAAATCTCAGTACTCAAGTTTTCATCTGATTATAAATGACTTAATTAGAGTACACCACAAACAAATATATTTTAAGAATTCATTATCCTTATGATTCTTAGATCTTAATACAAGATCCATAAAGTCAGTTCAGGTCATCACAATCTTGCCTGAAGTCTAACTTTATAGTCTCGACTTGTCATCTTCATAACTAAGTTTGAACCCTCAGTTATTCAATCTTCTATAAATGAGTCTGTGACCCTCAGTTCTTCAGTTTTCTAGATAAGCCAACTGAGTCTGTGTCCCTCGGCGAACTTATCTTCTTCAGTTTTACGTTGGTGTGCTCTGCTTTAACTGATTTCCAGTTTCCCGCTAACTCAGTTTCTTGTTAACTCAGTTTCTTGACCTAGATATATTACAGTGCTTGTCTGATTTAACTTATACAAATATCGAGACTCTATTAAATCCTATACATTGACATCTAGACATCTTTTTGCTTTGCCTTATAACAAACTAGTTATGACACTTCATCAATGGGGTTTAGAATCAAGACTAAATAAGTGATGAATCATCATCAAAACATAAATTTTATTTCCAACAATTTCCCCTTTTTTGATGATGTCAATACCCTCCTTAAAAGCAATGCAAAAAGATAAACAAGATACAATAATTAACACAGTGAACTGAGAAACAACGAATTTATTTGATAAGCGAAGTTACTGATCTTTGAGTAATAAAATACAATACAATAAAAAGAACTAAAAGACAGTTTCTTTTTACTTGATAGTTAAACTAAATTGATATCATAGGCTTCCACAACAGTTCTCATAGCATCATTTGTTGCTGTGCTTTCAATTCCATGAATGCTTGCCCATATATTCCAAGATTCCGATAAGTTGTGCTTGCTGAAAATTTTGCTTTTGAAAAGAACTGCGAAAGTAAAGACAGTTGTCCTTAGTCTTTCACTGATGGCTGTTTTCAGTAGATTCTGAATAAATTCAGGTTCAACCTTTTCAACTTTATCTGATACTTTATCAAGAGTACCATTCTTTTCCCATTTCTTGAGTTTGTTAAAGTAGTGCATAAGCATCTTCTGCATGTGTAGAAATATTTCAAGAGATTATTCTTTTGATACTCCTTCTCTTTCTGGTAAATTTTTGAATAGACTGTAGAGACGAGAATCCAAACCAACTCTTTTGTCAGACGGCTCTGAGTATTTAACAAGCAGTTTCATCTCCTCATCAGTGAATTCTCCTCTAGCTTTCTTCAGTTCATTCAGTTTGTCATCAACGTTTGTAAGGACTTGTGGCATCTCAGTTGCATGGACTTTTAAGATGTCCAAACTTTCCCCTTTATTGACATCATCTTTATGAATCAGGCTCTTGATGTAAGCGTTCAATGTTTGTTGAGTTGATGCCAAAATGGTTTGAGCTACAACTGAGTCCTTCATGCCTGTTCCATTAAAATCATTCCATCTACCCGAATTATTGAGAATAACTTCCCATCTGTCTTGAGTTTCATCTCTTCTTGTGTCATTTTCAATGGTTGTTTTCCGAAGCTCAATCAGAGTGTTTTGAGAGTTATCAGTGAAGATATCCATTTTCTTTTCAAGATTTCTTCTTTCATCTTTGCTAGCTTCTAAGGATTTTAGAACCTTTCCAAATAAGCTGTTATCATCTTTCTAAATTCTGAGTATCTCATTATGATAAAATTTAATGAGATCAACCTGAGTAGGTAAATCTTTTGAGCTTCCTGCTTGTTGTTCATTTACTTTGTTTGTCTCAGCCTCAGTTGATTTGGCTTGCTTTAGAGGTGAGATAAAAACTTGCTTGATTTTTCTATATTACGCGATCTTCTTCTTTCTTCGGATTGTTTCCTTGCTTCTTCCAGGCTTGATTGATCAATATTTCTTGCAGGTGACAAATGTATATTGAGTTCATCATCAGATTCTTCTCCAGGCATGTTTGCCACAGTTCTTGCTATTTCAAATGTAGACTTGTCAGTTGGAGATTGATAACCTTCTTCTTCTTCTTGTTTTGCATCAGATGCAGTTTTAGAACTTGAACTTCCACCGCTTTCTTCAGAACTACTAGAATCATCATCAGTATTCTGTTCTGTTGTAGTTTCCTTTTCTTGTAGAGAGGCAAGAATCCCTTTTTGTAAGTTGGGATCTTCCTGAGAATCATCATCATCATTCTTTTTGGAACTTCCACCAGCTGTGGCTTCCTTCCAATAACTATTTATGATCAGCGCATATCCTTGATTCAGGAATTCATCGGTATTGATTATCTCCGATAGATTTGTAATGTTGTATAGATCAAATACCCATTTTTCGACAACTTCCATTTCTGCTTGCTGACTTCTTTGATTGGCAATGGAACTGAATTTCCAAGTTCGATATCTGCGCAATCGCTCATAATCATCTATCATAAGTTCTTCATGATCAGTTGAGGATTGTGTGACAATTTCCTCTGATTCTCTTGTGATCTCCCGGTCTCCTTCTAGAGTAGAATCTTCAATTTGCATGGGATCAGTTCTTGCAATATCATCAGTTTGCATAAGATCGGTTCTGATGGTTCCTTCCTCAACAGTGTCTGGGACGAATGATGTATCTTTTTCAATGACTGAAACTGAGATTATCGGCTCAGTTTCCATAAGCTGTCTCTAAAAATTCTTGATAACTTGTTCTTGATGAGGCTCGAGTTCCAATGTAATAATCGGAACGTCTTTCCTTTGTATGCACAGTGGGTTCTTCTTCATGGATCACCTCATCCAAGAGGATAATCTTAGTTGATTACATTTTTCATTTGACCTCCTTTTCCTCGAGTGAGGAGCTGAAAATTCTTTAACTGTTTCCTCATGTTCTAATCTGGGAGCAGATTCTTGAGGAGTGGATTTGGATTTTGCAAGTAATAGAAGCATATTCAACGTTGTTTCGTCAATCAATCTTTCTTCACTGTCAGATTCTTCATCATCAAGCTTAATTCTCAGGGTCTGTTCCCCCTGAGTCTCAGCTTCCTTTTGTATGTCGGCTTCAATATTACATTCTCATGACAACTTCGCTCTTTTTGTCATTTCCATTTCTTGTGTATGCGTGGTTTGGTTCTTGAATTGGGAAAACCTCGATTACGGCGAAATAGATTCGGTGGGAGTAACCGATTCTCACTCTCAGGTCTTGACCGCCCGACAACCGATTCTTATTACTTGTGTTGGTGACACTTCAACTGATTTTTCAGTAACTTGATCAGATTTGCCTTTTTCTGAATCTCCCAACTGTTTCCTTCTTTTACTCAGTTCTTCAACTTGTTCTAAGGCTTCATCTCCAGTTATAACTTTCTTCATCTTTATGCTTTTCTTATTTTTGGGTTCACTTACAGAACCTTCAGCTTTTCTTTTTCCAACTTTTTCTTCCTTAGTAACAATCTTCCCATCGGCAACTGTTGTTTCTTTCCTCTTTGCAATTACAAAATGATCGAGTATTCTTTGGACTGTTAATGCAAGAGTCTTTTTGTGATAAAATCGACCTTTCTTGACATCAGTTTTCTTCTTGGGTGTGTCAATTGATTGTGCCACTATTTGATCAAATAGATATCTTTGCCAATTAAAACTTTCTCCAAACCAAATCACATATAGCAAATCCAATTTTGCTCCAGATAGATTGCTAAAGTTTCCTGCATTTCCAATTATGCAATTTGCTAACATCTTGGTGAGAAAATTGAATTCTGGTTTGAGTAGACTTGTGCTCCCGGTTTGTAAAACTACGGATTCTGCATCAATTGCTATGTCTTTCCATAGTTTCTCCTTCTGTTCCTTAGTCAACTTGATGGCTGACGTTCCTCCAGATTTATCGAATCAAAAATTTACGCAATTAGGTTTTGATAACCTTGATCTCGCTTACCATTGTGAAGAGTGGTAAAAGTGTGTGTGCTCTCTCCTTACATAGTTGTACTTCCAAATTTATAGAAGTCTCCAATGCTTTCCGGACATACACTTTTCAGATCGATGTTGAATACAGCATCCAAACCTTTGATCTTCTGAATTTTTGTTGCAATTACTTTGGCTAAAGTTTGATCGGTATACTTGGCAATGAATTGATCAAGTGAAATGATCATACCAGGTTCAACAAGAGTAGAGGCCATCGTTTTCTGGATTTGATTGAAAATTGGGGGTATGGAAAGTAGATTCAAAATTCGAGTGTAAAGAATTATAAAAGAAAATTCTGGATTATTTATAATTTGTAGCAAGGGTAGTTAAGAATTGAGTGGGACTTAAAACGTCTTGTCATAAATGTTTTGAGATTGTGGAAAAGAAGATGAGTGGAAAATATGTACGGTTGAGATTAGAAAAGGTCACGTCTTTTCTCGACGTCGTAGCTAAAAACAATAAATAGAGTAGATGCGGTGTAATTCCAAATGTCATCGTTCAATCTTGTACTTATACTGAATTCAAAAACTCAGTTGTGAACACAACTCAGTTTTGTGAATCACACTTCTTCAGTTCTCAGTTAACGATACTTCTCCTGCAAAACAAAATGAGAAATTTTTGTACCCATATCTGTTTGGGTCCTAACTGATTAGTTTTCGATGATATGATTTTATTTTTAACTCTATACCTCTCTTGATATCTTGACTGAGTAAAGTCAGTTTTTGCAAACTTTTCCTGTTTTGTCCTTACAGTTCTTAGTTTGTGATACTGATGTGATGGTTCATTCCAGTCTTCATCAGTGGGAAATAGTCTTCCTTTCCCTCTGAGTCTATCTTTCCATGAATGATCTTCATTTATAGATGGATATGACTTGAAGATTTTTCATACTGATCTCGGATCAGTTTTGCCTTTTTCAGCCTTCTGAGTCTTTCTGTAAAATCTGTTGGCTTGGTTCATTTTACCAACCGATTTATCAGTTCTATCAGTTTGTACATTTGGCTGTGCTGAGTTTTTGTCAGTTCTAATAACTTTATCAGTTTTCTGAGTTCCTGACTTTTGAGTAGTCACAAATTTTATTGCAAGCGATCTTGATACGAACTTAGAATTATCTTGATTATCAAACCCTAAACCGGATCTATCTCCAAATGGTTTTCCTTGTTTGAATTGAACACTGGGAGTTAGATCAACTGATGATTCTGTAATGTTTATTACTTCTGTCAGTTCATCAGTTGGTCGATTTACCTTGGTTCCATTATTAGTCTTGATTAAATTGATCTCAGCATTCAATCTTGAAATTTCTGATTTCAATAACTTTTTCTCCTTTTTGACATTCTCATAATTCTTTTGAATTACCACTAATTCCTTTATGAGTATGTCCAAGGTTTCATTGAAATCTTCATTTCTCTGATTGTTCATGGCAGCGTAAGTGTTGGATGTAGATGCAATTACCTCCTGGTGTTTGATAGATAAATTTTCTGTTGAGGAATCGTCATCAGTTAAGACTTGCTTTCCTTTATCAATAGCTTTTGTCTGTGTTGTTCCTAGCAGTATGATTTCCTCATCACTTTCACCTCCATAACTCATGGGTAGAACAACATCTTTGCCTTTAGTCAAATTTTCTTCTATGTGATCAGCTACTCGTAGTAACTCTTTTTCTACTTCTTCTGAAAGATCACTTAAGGATGGAAATCCTCTGGATTCATCATCAACATTAGCATTAAACTCAATGTCTTCATCATAACTAAAATGAGGTTCCGGATTCGTATGTGAGCTCGTGGTACTGAATCTTTCAAATACTTGATCCTGAAAATCAAAGACAACATTCTGCAAATAGTCAGTCATGGTGTTATTCAGCCAATTTCTAATTCTAGATGTATCCATTGTAATAAAGTTCAGCAAAGGGTTTTCAACAACTGGTTTGTAAGATATCAACAATTGCTCTAAGCAAACATCTGATATTTAAACTCAGTTCTGGATCTCTTCGTAACAGAAGCACTGCTCCGATACCAATTGTTGGTCCTTTGGAAAGGCTAACTCAAGTTTAGAGGGGGGTTGAATAAACTTGTCCCTAAAAACAAGATCTAAAACAGATTAAGGTTCAGTTAAAAGTTGTGTGGAGTTAAGCTGACTGAGCTGGGTTTAAGTCAAACTGACTTAAGCCACAACTGAGTCAACCGGCAGCGGATTAGTTTAGCCTTTATCAGATATGAATTAACAAACAGATTGTTTACTTGATTTTAGAACGGATACTAGATAAATACAACTGCAATAAAGTAAATGAATGCGTTAAGTAAATAGACAAGAATTATAGAGGTTCCAGGTGGTGTAATCCTGTACGTCCTCTCTTCCCCTGTGATGCGGAGGAAAATTCCACTAGAACTTCTTTGAGATGGCCCGGTTACAAAGAGTCCTAAACTGATAGTCCTTGACTAATCCCTAGCTTCATTATCTAAACACTTGTAGAACAGGTAGAATTGCTGCTCTTCAATTGTTTGAAACACTCAGTCCTTCGAGGTTGAATTGCCTCTTCACCACTCTCATCACAACCACAAAGACTCCACATTGCACTCAACTGTCCTTCACACCTTCTTGGTGTTTCACAGTCTAAACCTTTGATAAAATCAAAGTTGAGACTTGAATCAATAACTATGATTCAATTGTGATTTGAGCTTTTCTTCTAGATGTATAAATTACGCTCGGCTCTGTATTTCTTCAGATGAATGACCTTGATTTTCCTTGAATGCTTAAGAACACTTGAAGAAATTTCTTGATCTTGCAGTTAAGTATTTAGCAGGAATTCTTTTAGACTGGCTTTCCCCCTCAATTTTATCTTTCTTGACTAGATTGATTCATTTTAATTCCTCCTGCTCTTTTCTTGTTGTTGTAGAAGTAGTCTATTTATAGGGGTTTATCTTACGGTCAAATTGATGCCATTCAATTTCTTGTAGCCGTTAGTGGTCCTGCTTATTGCTTGTACGATTATGTCAGAACGGATAGATTATCCTCCAATCATAATTCTTGAATTGCAACGGTTGAATCCTTTTTCAGTTTTAGTCAAACCTTAGTTGTAAAAGCGATTTCTGTGAACATTATCGGTTCGATTTAAGAGCATTAAGCGAGTTTTACTCTTCTTCAAAATCTCGAGTACTCAAGTTTTCATCTGATTATAATTGACTTAATCAGAGTACCCCACAAACAAATATATTCTAAGAATTCATTATCCTTATGATTCTTAGATCTTAATACAAGATCCATAAAGTCAGTTCAGGTCATCACAATCTTGCCAGAAGTCTAACTTTATAGTCTCGACTTGTAATCTTCATAACTGAGTTTGAACCCTCAGTTCTTCAATCTTCTATAACTGAGCCTGTTACCCTCAGTTCTTCAATTTTCTAGATAAGCCAACTGATTCTGTGTCCCTCAGCGAACTTATCTTCTTCAGTTTTACGTTGGTGTGCTATGCTTTAACTGATTTCCAGTTTCCGCTAACTCAGTTTCTTGTTAACTCAGTTTCTTGACCTAGAAATATTACAATGCTTGTCTGATTTAACTTATACAAATATCAGACTCTATTAAATCCTATACATTGACATCTAGACATCTTTTTGCTTTGCACTGTAACAGCTAGTTATGACACTTCATCAATGGGGTTTAGAATCAAGACTAAATAAGTGATAAATCATCATCAAAACATAATTTTTATTTCCAACACCTTTCTTCTTCATTTAAATAAGCAACAATCATTGATATGAGAGGATATTGGGTTGGCGGTGTTGGGAGGACGCAGTTGGCGACTGGCATTCTATATAAGAACACTTCTTTGAGTTGAATGTACATTTTTCCATATTGTGCCGGATATGCTTTCAATGCGGAAAAAGATGGTAGGGATGGATCTTTCACTTTGAAGGAAGATGGCGGACGATGTCGAGGCCATTAATGGAAATTTATCTTTTTTTTTTTTTTTTGAGAAGAGAAATTTATCTTTATTATTGTTTTCTATGAATGTACTTATTTCGTGTATTTCAAGGTTTCAACCTATTTGGAATGTTGGATGCATGAAAGAATTTCACTCTTTGTATTTTTTTAGTTGCTCTTCATTTTTCAATACTCGAGTTACGGTTAGTGTCCTGTTTCTTTCCTCTTGATTTTCTATGTTAGAGGTTGACGAGATTAATGGCTCGTTTGGATTGATGGAATGTAATGGAATGGAATGAATCTGTTGGAATGGAATGCATTGGAATGGAATGATATCATTCCATTACTGCATTTGGTAGACAATGGAATGGAATCGTTTTTATTAAGTGATTTATTTTTTATTCCATTCCGGCCATTCCATTGGATTTTGGATGGAATGAAAATCATCCATTTTCATTCCGTTGGAATGAAAACATATTCCATTCCGCCGTTGCCAAACACGCCAAATTGATGGAATGGAATGAAAAAAGCATTCCATTCCATTCCATTACCGCAATCCAAAGGTTTTTAGAGACACTAGTAAAATACACGTGCATCCACACGTGTTTTAGTAAAATAAAACTTTGAAATTTGAAAAATAATAATATTAAGGAAAAATTAGTTTATAGTCCACTTTTTTCCCTTTAATTAAGTGCTAATCCAGCTTTAATTTTTTAGTTGCATTAAGGACAAACAAATTCCACCGAACGAATATACCCTTTCTACAATCGAAGAATGTTTCCTCGACAATCCATCAAATGTGCTGCCTTCTTACCCTCCGATTCCGCCATCGCTGATTTCACAAAAAGCAATCTCGATTTGTTCTACGCACTTGTTTGGGATTATCTCTCTATCTTATTCACATTTACGTCACAGAAATCATTCATTACATACACAAACCTTGCACAACCTTCCGGCATCGGTTTAGTCGAATACATAATCCAAAACCCGAATTCCGTATGGTTTATTGGTCCCATTTTTGCTTCTCTAAAAGGGCTTGTTAACCTTCATAATTCCCTATGTTTTGCTTGGTCATTTGAGAAGCCTAATGGATGATGGGGTAAAATCGACTCTACTCGGCGTTGGATGGCACTTTTTGTTGTGTTTGTTGGAAGAAAGTTCTTTCAGCCTATTAAAGATGATATTGGAGATAAATATGTGTTTATGTTCAATGCTCTTTTGGAGGCGGAGAAAGAGGCCCTAATCGAAAAACTCAAGCAGCAGATCAAAACAACATCAGAATCTTGATTAGGAGGATAGCAACAAGTATGTATATGTAACATCCCGACTTTTTCAGAAAGGGTAATTTAGTAATTGGTCATACCCACGACGACCTAATTATTATTTGTCCTATTTAGTTAATTAAAAAGGATTTAATTAAAAGGATTTAGTTATTTAATTAAGGGATTTAATTAAATGGCTATAAAAAGAAATAATCCCAATTATTTCCTTATAGTTGGCACACGCAAATTCAGAAAAAAAAAAAAAGGAGGAGGAACGGCGCTCTGAAGAGGAAAACGGACGCAGAAGAAAACGAAATAATAGGAAGACCCGTGTGACCAATCCGTTCATCTGTTCAAGATGCCACAGGAGAGAAAAGTGATCAACGCGAGGAGATGCAACTTTGGAAAATAACATCTCTCAATTTTGTAAGTTTTCAGTTTAGCCCTAGTTTTTTGTATTCGTAGAATTCGATTCTTCAAAAATTCGTATCTTTCAATCCGTAGCTCTGTTTTTCAGCCATGAGTAGTCAAAACGATCGTCTTGGAGCGTAGATCATTCTAAAAATAGTTATGCAGCAGTTAATTCAGGTAATCTGCAGTTTTATGGACTTTTTCAGTTTCGGTTTTCTGCAAAGAAATAGGATTTTAGGATTTCTCGTTGATCAAATAGGTTTTGGGGTTGAAGATCAACGATTGTTGCGATTGCTTGACGTTTTGATTTGGTTTTGCTGGAAATTAAGGTAAGAGGCTCTTCCTAATGAGTAATTATAGTTTTATAATGATAGGTTGAGTTTTGGTGAGTTTTGGTGTTGTTTGGTGATAGAATTCATGCTAAGTTGTAATTAATGAGTTGTGATATGTTTTGACATATTTGTGTTGAGTTTTAAATTTCTAAATTCTTTTGATTCAATAACATTAATTAAACATAAACAAGCTTCGATTGAACTTCTGATTCGTTCAGTTAAAACACCGAATGTACTCTTAAAGGGAGTTGAAGTTCGGATCCGTCGGAAGAGCATGAAAGGGCTTGTGCTTTGATGGATTAGTATTCATCAATGTCTGTGTATGTGCTAGGCCTTGTCCGTGTCTAGTGGTCTAAAATGCGAGTAGGAGATGTAAGGAGCTTACTTGAAAACACTTAGGTGGCTAGTTAATTCACAATAATAAATACATATATGTAGATAAAAGCTAAAACGTCATTTATTCTCGGTTAGGCACTCTTTCATATCGGCGATGTGATACGTTCATTAAAGGTGAACAACGCTCACGCCTTAAACGGCTGAAGGGTAGTGGAGGAAATTCATCGGATGTATACGCATACCGGGGAGACCCCGGAGCTAATCGGTGCTAATCACCATTAGTTAGCAAGTATATCTTCAGGCTGATGAACGCCATGCGTAGTGTCCTTGAGTGATGACGTAACCAAGATAAGCTAAGCTAAAAACGTTTAGTCATGACATGTCGATGGGCATGGAATGAACCTAGATTGAGTCGGTCTCATAAAGATAATTTAATAATCATAATAATAACCTTTCGTTGTATAACTTAGTTATTCATTAGCTTCTCACTTTTACTAAGTACTTTGTACTTACCTCCTTTGCATTTTCTTTTGTATGCATTGTGGGGTGAGAAGACGAACAGATTGATCAGGTAGATGACGGCTTTTGAAGGCTTTGAAGTCTTGACGAAGTTTCTAGTTCCTTTTCTTTGTAAAGGTTGTACTAGACTAGTTGTATTTATTTTCTTAGACTTATTGTATTTCTACTTTTAAGACCTCGTATTGTATAAGTCTTTGGGTTTTCATCGTTGTATTTTAACTATCCATCTTTAGTATGGTTAATTTCTATTTTTAGTAGAATTTATGTTTTACCCGAGTCTTTTTTAGCTTCCGTTTGCTTTTATTTGATACGACGACGTAGAGGCTTGCGTATAATATTAGATTTATTTAATGCTATCTGCGCGAACGTTCTCTTCCGGATAAGGGCTCGGTATCCGGGAGTGGGCGTTACAGGTTGGTATCGAGAGAAGCGTCTTTCTATCCTAGGCTTCTCTTCCTCTAAGATAAGATTTCTTTAGACATTTTAGAACCTTCGATATCTCTTGATCTTGGTGGTAAATTCTCATAGGATTAGGAATCCTTAGAACGTGGTTAAGTTGCACTAGGACCAAGTGAAAAGTCTCCTTAGGTTAAGGTTGAGTTTTAAGCTCATATCTCTTATGTGATCCTCTTAAGTTTTGTTCCTTTGAGAACCCTTATTAGGATCCCTCTTTCCTTTTGGAATCTTCGAATCTTTCTCTAATGTTCTTTCTTTTGAGGTTTTAATGCTTTTGTAATGATACATTTGGTTCAAATCACTTCCTTGTAACTTGGTGTTATGCAAAATGAGTAAACGATTTTGTTCACGTTTTACATGTCATGTTATATCATTTTTCTTTGTTCCATGAATTCTGTAAATTTTCAGCCACTTAGAAAGTTTTCTTATCTACAATTTCTCTCTTTACATCAATTTAGTTTTCAATATAGATTGTTCACAAATTGTTTAACAAGGAGGGTACTATGTTAAGAAAATTCTGCAGCGGTACTCTTACTTATCATTCTGTTTTGAATAAGCTAAACACCTCCAAATGACTTGGATTTTTGATATGTTGTAGAAAACATCCTGTACTATAATTTTGTTTTTGAACCAAGTGCAAATTCGTTTTGTTTGAGCACAATCTGCAACACACGACAGTGGATGAAGTCCTGAAATTTTTTACAGCTTATAGCGATAGATGAAAAGAATTATTTTGACCGAACTATGGCTCCCCAAAAATTTTGATTTTTGAGCATCATATGTAAAACTTATATACTCACAGATTTTCTCTTTGCCTTATGTTCAAAATCAGTTCGGTTTGTTTTGTGCAAATTAATTATTTAAGTGGCTTATGTATGCACCCAATTTCTCAAAACCATTTAAGTCCTCTGGTCAAGGAAGGATAGATGTCTTTCTTTCACCACAGTGAGTTATAGTGTAGTAGGTTATAGGAGATGAGAATACTTTGATTTATTTGATTCTTAAGCTAGTTGTTACCTAGGATAAGAAGTTTGGTAGGTAGAGACTAGGTGTTGTCGTTATAGTGCTCTCGATTGCAAGAAACGATTGCGTGGTGATTTTCCAATCTTATGTCTTCATCAATAAGGTTCTCTTTTATAATCATCTAGTTTCCTACTTGGTTATTCCGATTTCAAATGTTTCTTATCCATACTAATTGTAACTCATGCTCTGGTTAAATCCTCCATTTGAAACTTGTGAAACTCGGTAAGAGTCCCTTATTGCGCAGTTTTGTTTTCCAAGTGTGTACATTCATTTGATGTGCCTTATTTTTTTTAAAGATGTTTTCATCGTGTCAAATGCTTGATTTAAGAAAAATAAGTCTCTCACCCTTCGAACTATTTGAACTCGACAATTGCATATCCTTCAAACTATATCATGTTTAGCTATTTTTGGGGCAACACACTTTTGCATCCTAGTGATTACCCTTAATGCATCCCCTATAAGATGTTTTAGTACATACAAATTTTTGTTTAAAGACTCGACTCTACAAATCCTCCGTTTTCTTTTTTGCTATAGCTTGGTTTATGTTTACCAAAATTCTTTGACCTTTTCTTTGCTTGAGATGGTTCTACACTAACTCCATGTGTAATTCTATTCTTTCCAAGTACTCCTCACTCGATCGTTTCAACTAATAGTGTTAAAGGTCTCTTACTTTGGCACATACTTTTCATCATCCTCGTGTTTGGCTTTACCCAACTTGAGTGAATGTTTTTGTTTCCGTGTTTTCCCTTCAGGTTAAACAACTTACCGTGTTCCAAAATTCTGCAAATTTTCAGCAAAGTAGATTATTGTCTTATCTACAACTTCTCTTTTACATCAACTCGATAATCGTTATGAATTGTTCATAAAAATCATGTTTATGCCGGACACTCTGTCCAGAAAATCTGCAGCAGCACCTTCACTTCTTCTTCCGTTTTGAATTGGTTAAACACCTTCAATTGATCTGAATTTTTGATATGTTGCAGACAAAACTTTTATCTACAATTTTGCTTTTGGAATTAGGTTCATATTCTTTTTTGTTTGATCTCGATTTGCAATTCAACTTAGTGTTTATTAATCTGGAAATTCTGACAGCTTGTGCAATCGTCAAAAATAACTGTTTTTGACCAACTTATTTTCATTCAAAAATTCCAATATTTTTATATCACCTGGAAAACTCAAGTATCTAAATATTTTCTCTTTGGATCGTGCTCAATTTCTTCTTCATTTGTTCTGTACAAATCGATAATGTCAGAACCAGAGTAAAAATCCTACACAGCAACCTAAAAGGAATTTTCACCTCCTTGACTTAGAGTTTGGGCTAAGAGGGTAGTAAGTTACTGATTGTTATGTTTAGGAGTTCCCTGAAGTTTGATCTCTTCCTGAGTTAAACCTTTTAGTAGGATACTTGTAAAGCTAACGTTATAGTTTCTTTGCGATTTTAAACAAGAACCAAGATGCTATCCTCCAAAGATGCCATGTTTGATGTTCGAGACCACTTTTCGTGCCCTTTTGTAATTATACCTAATCTGGTATTTTATTTCTCATGTAATCCCTCATTTGAGATCTTTAAGCTCAACAAATCCTTTTCACATGTTGTCATGAATTACTTAAGAAACATATCTCCATAGGCCTTTCTTTTGAACAAATCCATGCTTCCTTACTTGTCAAATCAAGGAACAAGTTCCCTCTAACTCTGCATTGTTGCACCCCCATTCTTCTTTTCAAGTACAAATTTGACTGAACCTTTTAATGTCGTCAGAACATTCTTTTTACTTGTGTTTATTTTCAGCTTCCCTCATAAGGGTAGTGTTGATTTTGTAATCTTTCCATCTAATGCTACTTGTTCTTTCAAGGTATGCATCTCATCTTCTTACCAGTTGGATCTTTAATCCTACCTTGACATCCATCTTCAGTTACCTATCTTTAACCTTCTAGCAAATTATGCTAAACCAGTTTCAAGCAAAAGGTAGTCTTTGCCAAGATGCCTTCAACCTATTTAGCCAATCAACTTTTGAATTCCTAAACTTCTGATTTCAAATTCAGATTAATGTACCTTGTACCCTTCAGTTTTAACTCTCTTTCAGGCCATTTAGAGCCATGAACCGCCAGATACAACTTTTGATATTCCCTTACAATTCCTTGAGGAAATTTCTATTTCTATTAAATCTTGAGATAACCTCTCTTTGACTATTGCAAACTCGGACACTTCCTGACAAGTGTTTAATTTCATTCTTAGATCTTTTGGTGTACTCGTTTTGTCTCCATGGCTCCTTCATGTTGAGATTCTTGTTCTCTTTTGATTTCTATCTTTTTATTCTTTCCGGTGCTCGACCTTGCACCTTTACCTTGATTTCTGTTGTGTGATGTTACCTTTAACGTCTCCACTTTCTCAAGGCTTATATGAAAGCTTATTACATCCTTTCAAGTTGCCTCTGAAGTCTTTGTAGACCACCGTATCTTGTAGAATTTCACTCTCTCAAAAGAACTTCATCTGCAAGGTGTTCTTTTGTTTTCCTTATGGTGGCTATCTTTTGTATTATGATACAGTGCCTCATTCTTCATTCTGGAACCAACTTCAACTTTTCTCCAACACGAGATCATCTTGTTTTGCTTGTAACCCAAGCAACCTTTCTTATTTCAAGTGCATTGTATATTTCCTTAGCTTACCTAGTTGACATGCCACCTGGTACCCAACTTGTCACTTTTCAATTTTATTTATTCTCCAAGCTAACTATTTTTGGCATAAGAATTGGATCGGACCGTCGGAGAAAGTAGGACAATGCATGTTCCCCACCCACAGAAGTCTCGAAGTCCTTCGGTGGGATCCTGCGCTTCTTCATCAAGCTTGTGGTGCCATGATGGAAGTTGGGATCGAAGATGTCAAGTGTGCGATGGTGTGGTTTAATTTGGGAAGATTCACTTTCGGGTATAAGGCGTGAGAAGCAAGCAAAGAGGGTTGAACCGATAATTTCAAGATTTGAGGCAGTTGATGAGTTCGTGAAGAAACAAGACAAAGACCAGTTGTCTCCGGTTACAAGTGAGTGGCTGGAACCCAACCAGCCATTGGTCACGAGTTAGATGAAGATAGAAACCGTCGGCATCGGAATCAGCTTTGGGTTCCGAATGCGGAAGATTGGGAAGGACAATGAAGAATGAAAACCTCGAGATGGCAATTGCAGTTCATCTCGGAGCGACCAAGATGTACAAGAGTTGAAACATTATACTGCTGTAGATCTTTCATGAAGATAGAGATAGAGCAACACGAGTTTCTGGGATGAATTGGAGCGACAAAAGAATACGAGACCAGATTTGATACAGCAAGTCAACGAGGAGATTGAAGTGGACCGTCGCAACCTCAAATTGCACCAAGACAAGCAGAAGAGTTGGGAAGATGGAAGAAGAAGAAGGCATGCGAGTTAGGAGGCGAGGCGTTTCGCAAGTCCAAAGTTCAAGTACCTCTCGGTTACATTCGAGTTTCGAGGACGAAACTCCTCTTAAGGGGGAAGGAATGTAACATCCCGACTTTTTCAGAAAGGGTAATTTAGTAATTGGTCATACCCACTTACGACCTAATTATTATTTGTCCTATTTAGTTAATTAAAGGATTTAATTAAAAGGATTTAGTTATTTAATTAAGGGATTTAATTAAATGGCTATAAAAAAAATAATCCCAATTATTTCCTTATAGTTGGCACATAAATTCGAAAAAAAAAAGGGAGGAACGGCGCTCTGAAGAGGAAAACGGACGCAGAAGAAAACGAAATAATAGGAAGACCCGTGTGACCAATCCGTTCATCTGTTCAAGATGCCACAGGAGAGAAAAGTGATCAACGCGAGGAGATGCAACTTTGGAAAATAACATCTCTCAATTTTGTAAGTTTTCAGTTTAGCCCTAGTTTTTGGTATTCGTAGAATTCGATTCTTCAAAAATTCGTATCTTTCAATCCGTAGCTCTGTTTTCAGCCATGAGTAGTCAAAACGATCGTCTTGGGCGTAGATCATTCTAAAAATAGTTATGCAGCAGTTAATTCAGGTAATCTGCAGTTTTATGGACTTTTTCAGTTTCGGTTTTCTGCAAAGAAATAGGATTTTAGGATTTCTCGTTGATCAAATAGGTTTTGGGGTTGAAGATCAACAGTTGTTGCAGTTGCTTGACGTTTTGATTTCGGTTTTGCTGGAAATTAAGGTAAGAGGCTCTTCCTAATGAGTAATTATAGTTTTATAATGATAGGTTGAGTTTTGGTGAGTTTTGGTGTTGTTTGGTGATAGAATTCATGCTAAGTTGTAATTAATGAGTTGTGATATGTTTTGACATATTTGTGTTGAGTTTTAAATTTCTAAATTCTTTTGATTCAATAACATTAATTAAACATAAACAAGCTTCGATTGAACTTCGATTCGTTCAGTTAAAACACCGAATGTACTCTTAAAGGGAGTTGAAGTTCGGATCCGTCGGAAGAGCATGAAAGGGCTTGTGCTTTGATGGATTAGTATTCATCAATGTCTGTGTATGTGCTAGGCCTTGTCCGTGTCTAGTGGTCTAAAATGCGAGAGTAGGAGATGTAAGGAGCTTACTTGAAAACACTTAGGTGGCTAGTTAATTCACAATAATAAATACATATATGTAGATAAAAGCTAAAACGTCATTTATTCTCGGTTAGGCACTCTTTCATATCGGCGATGTGATACGTTCATTAAAGGTGAACAACGCTACTGGCCTTAAACGGCTGAAGGGTAGTGGAGGAAATTCATCGGATGTATACGCATACCGGGGAGACCCCGGAGCTAATCGGTGCTAATCACCATTAGTTAGCAAGTATATCTTCAGGCTGATGAACGCCATGCGTAGTGTCCTTGAGTGATGACGTAACCAAGATAAGCTAAGCTAGAAACGTTTAGTCATGACATGTCGATGGGCATGGAATGAACCCTAGATTGAGTCGGTCTCATAAAGATAATTTAATAATCATAATAATAACCTTTCGTTGTATAACTTAGTTATTCATTAGCTTCTCACTTTTACTAAGTACTTTGTACTTACCTCCTTTGCATTTTCTTTTGTATGCATTGTGGGGTGAGAAGGCAAACAGATTGATCGGTAGATGACGGCTTTTGAAGGCTTTGAAGTCTTGTGAAGTTTCTAGTTCCTTTTCTTTGTAAAGGTTGTACTAGACTAGTTGTATTTATTTTCTTAGACTTATTGTATTTCTACTTTTAAGACCTCGTATTGTATAAGTCTTTGGGTTTTCATCGTTGTATTTTAACTATCCATCTTTAGTATGGTTAATTTCTATTTTTAGTAGAATTTATGTTTTACCCGAGTCTTTTTTAGCTTCCGTTTGCTTTTATTTGATACGACGACGTAGAGGCTTGCGTATAATATTAGATTTATTTAATGCTATACGCGCCGAACGTTCTCTTCCGGATAAGGGCTCGGTATCTGGGAGTGGGGCGTTACAGTATAAATCAGGGGTATTTAGACCTGCTGTGTTGTTAAGAGAAAATTAATGTAAAAATGGTTAATTAATGTGAATTAACCATATATTAAGTTTTAGCATTCTTGTATTTGAACATCTCATGTGCTACCTTGAAAGATCACTAAGGAATTGGGTGATTTTCCCTTTACTTGATATGTGTTTTTTTTATTCGGACAGTGGTACATGAGTGTTTCTAATTTTTTGGTTGATGCACATATTGTTTGTTCTCTGATTATAGGAAGGTTTAAGCATTTCATATGTGTGGATTGTTATAGTTTATTATAGGGAGCATTTTGGTTAAATTATCGTGTATCTATTTAACTGCTTTTCTTTTGGAAGTAATGTGAGTTGCTATGCCACGATTTAGTAAATCTTGGATGTATTTAATGCTCTTGTAGCTCTGATAATCAACGAGTAAAGAAAAACAATTTTATTTTGCACTTTTCTCTTTTTGGATTAAAAAATTGAAATCCGATGTTGTTCTTTTATGTGGCAGTAGTGTGAACTGCTTTGTATACATTTACTAAGGTAGACTCTACTACTTGAGCAGATCTTAGGATGACGCCCTTCCAAAGTAAAATGGAAATCATCAACCTAGGCCATAGACCTTCTTGATCATCTAGGCCATACATTTACTAAGGTTTTTTCTTCTGGCAAGTTGCTTCATTGATACTGAGATTGAAAATGTACTATAGTCCATCCTGAAGGCTGAAGGCATATGTATAATGTTGGGTTCTCTGTGTCCTCGAGAAGTGAAGGGTTCTAGATCTCACAACAGACTTGTTAATGTATTGTTTTTGTTTGTACCATCTCTATTTTGCTCTTAAAGAAGATGGGAACAGAGAGGTGAAACTGAAGTATGGAACTTTGTTTTCTTATATGATACTGTTTACTGATATTGTGTGCCTTATATGATATTGTTACTCATATTGTGTGCCTTATATGAGTATTATGTTAGCCAGATATGATATTGTGTCCCTTGAATTAAGCCTTAAATGAGCCTTATATTTGTGCCTTGAAGTAGTCACTTGAATTAAGCCTCAAATGAGCCTGATACCGTTTACTGATACTGATACTGCATGCCTTATATGATATTGTAAGTGATATTGTATGCCTTATATGAGCCTTATATGAGCCAAATATGATATTGTGTCCCTTGAATTAAGCCTTAAATGAGCCTTATATGAGCCAGATATGTGTGCCTTGAAGTAGTCACTTGAATTAAGCTTTAAATGAGCACGACATCAGTTTACGGATCTTGATATTGTTTCACGATCACGATCATGTGTTAGTGTAAATCTTTGCAATTAAATTCGGCTTTCAAATACTACGTCGAAAAGGTATCAAATGAGGTCTCAAAATGAAGATAAAAAAAATGAACTTTGGTGAAACAATTTTGATGATCGGTGTTCTAAATCAAAAGTTACGGTCGTTTATAAGAAAAACTCTCCGGTTAATGCAAATATTTTTTTGGCTTTCAAAATTTACGTCGGAAGGGTATCGTATTTGGGCTCAAATTAAAGAGCAAAAAAAGTATGAATTTTGGTGGAAAAATTTCGATGATCGGAGTTATAAATCAAAAGTTGCGGATGTTTGAAAAAAAAAAAACAAACAAAAAACACCAAACCTGAAGGAAGCAGAATAAACTGAAGACATGCGCGCGTCCCTTTTAAAAGGGTATTCTTGTCCGCTTGAAATTGTTTGTCCTTTTTACAACTAAAAAAATGAGTGTGTCCTATTTATTCATTTTGTAATTATTTTTGTCATTTTCCATCATTCTCTCTAATATTAATTAATACATAATTTATTAAGTATTTCTTCCTCATAAAATATAAATATACTATTAATGATAATTATACAAAATTATCAAAAAAAAATTGTTAGTATTTTGAATTTGTATATGGTTTATTGTTAAAAATGACAATTTAAACATAGAAATATGCAAACAGGACAGTGGAATATTTTTTGGGTAAAAATGACATATCATTATTCCACTGTGATTTAAATTCTTTCGTATTCAACTAAAAAAATGAATATATCTTTTAATTTGATTGTCGAAAGATGATAATTTTTTCACCAAATTTTCCTTTTTTCGTCCTCTTTATTTAGATATCTCATTTGATATTTTTTCAACGTTATTTTTGAGGTCATTTTTGTAAAAAGCACAATAGTGAAACATTGAATTTGTTGTCAGTTCCACTGCAGCAAACATTGGATTTGGGGTTATGAACAGTGGATTTTTCCTTTATCACCCAATTTATATTTCCACTGTCCTGATTCCTATTTTTTTCCCCCTCTTTTTTGTCCTTTTAAACCACTCCCCTCTATAAATGCATGTACTTGATATATTTATCATCATTTTAACGATAATAAGCATTCTGAATTTACGAATATATGTATCTAGTATATATCAAGAATACGTTCTTCATATTTATCTAGTAAACCTGTGGATATTTACAATATTTTTAAGCAACTTTTGCAAAGTTCTTATTATAAACATAAACGACTCATTTTGATAGAGTGCATGTAAAAAGTATAGCATGTGTGTTTCATTTACATATTATTTTATATGCTTATTATATCTTGCCTATGAATATAATTTAATGATTGTAAAGTAACTCTTATAAACAAAGTAACATTTGAGATAATGATCTGTATACTGAAAAAATTTGATGAAGGAATCTAAGTTTCAATTCAATAAGTATGACAGGAAGAATGGTGAAACCATATAATTTTATCGTAGGTTGTAAAATGTTAAATATATACATTAATAATTTTAACTATCATTTCATTGTTTTCAAAATTATATTTTTAGTGTTCCTACTTAACTGATTAAATTGCCAAACAATGCATACCAATCCAACATATCTCCGTGCATAATGAATGCGTTCATATTTGACGGATGGATTATGCAACCTGGAATTACTCTATCTTCAATATTATTTGTCATGCTATCTTTGGATTAGAAATGATCAACTCATCTTACTTCTTCTCCTTCTCAAAATATCATCCCGTTTATCACTCATGCAAAAAAATTCTTCGTGAGGCATAGACTACTTTATATGAGGCATATGCAAAGCCCTCCCATGGACGAATCAAATAAATTAAACAGTATCTCAAATCTATGCAAAAATGAACTTAAACAGTCTCTAATTATCTTCATGGTGTGAAAACTAAAGCTAATGAATTAGTCTACGGATCTAGATGATCTTGTGAAACTTATTTCAGACATTTTGAGAGATGACTATAAAGAGTTGTCTAGGGTGGTTCAATAAAGTGACACCCTCATTGATTTTGAAGAGCTCTATGAAAAACTACTTAATTATGAGTCTCATCCGTAAAATTGCAGCCAGTCTCTTTTGCTAGTCTTGCTACTGACTCATTCAAATTGTATGACATCTCTCTCAGTCTTTGGTTCATTTTCATATCTTAATATTCCTAATTCTTGAAAACAGACACAAAATCCTTTCTCGCATGCGGTAGGCCCGATTTTTTTCCCTAAAAAACATTACTTGGGTATTTTCAATGTGAAAATTGCAAGGACATTCAGAGAAATGGAGCAATACTTACCAGGTTGAATCTCTTACAACTTTTTCTCATTCGGTCTAGCCCTTCAACATTGCATCCTCTTAAGCACATTTGGATGCTCCATAATTTGGCATTACACACGCCTTATTCTGGCAATGAAGACATCATGGTTGGTGATGGAAATAATCTTGCCATCACACACATAGGTTTTGTTTTCTCTTCTCCTTCAAAATATTTTACATTGAATGATGCTTGACGGTGTATGAAATCGTCCGGGTTACAATTGAGTTGATATACGGGTAAATAGACCTCTCAGTGATGATCCAAATAATTTTTTTGAGTGGATTTGAGGGTGGGCCTGCAAAATACAAAAAATCATGATGGGTGCTGGAGCTTTCTCCGGGGGGACACTCTCACGCTCAAGGCAATATTTGAATAGAAGAATTTATGTTAAGAAAGTAAGCAAGAACGTATATCAAGCGTGTTATGAGCGTACCTTGTAATTGGGAATGAGGATCATTTATATACCTCTCCCTAATCTTCTGAGGAGCAGATTTTGATGCATTGAAGTCGTGGTAAAGGGAGTTTACCACATATTGATGTAATGGAGGATGTTTTGGAGCAGTTATAGCTCAAGCTATAATGGAACGTATATTTTAGAGCCATCACTATAGCAGTTACTATCATGGATTAATGTATGTGTGAAATCCAGAACGATCATTGAAAAGGATGTAATCGTTGCTTGAGTTCAAGGATGACATATATTGTATTGAGCATAAATGACCTAGGTGACCTACGCAACGTTAGCAATAAGAGAATGTAGGCGTCTTGTATCTTACCGGTTATGAGGGACAGAAGGCGACAAGCACCATGTTGGAAAGAGGACGACATGCATCATATCGGTTGAAGATATAAGGGCGACATGCGATGTACTAAAGATGGTCCTTCCTGGTTGAGGCCCGATATCGAGTTGAGCCCATGTCGGCCTAAATGTTAGCATCAACTTTATCACTCTATGTGAGTCTGCGGAGTACCACATGTAGGGTGACCGATCTCATTCATTTCAATGTTCGTAGTGTTTCTAGCATGTCTCGTAATTTTTTTATCTATCTCTTAGTTTTGTCAATCCCATAATGTTTCTTTTGAATTCTTACCCTTTAAATTTCTTTGAGGGATCTTCAAACCACTACTCCTTTGATTCATTGAATGTTAAAAATGGATTGTATGATATCCAAACTCCCCATTTTCAGCTTTTCACGGTGAATAAAATATCAAAAAGTGCTTGACATCATTGTCTGTATGATATTCAAACTCCCCATTTCCAGCTTTTCACGGTGAATAAAATATCAAAAAGTGCTTGGTATCATTGTCTTGGTCACACAGCTACCCCCATTTTCAAGATAATCTTTGTCAAATTGATCTAAGTGTTGCCACCATGACTGTTTATTCCTATTGTTTTTCTTGTTTAGAGAATAAAAGTCACAAACTTTCTTTTGCTACTTCAATTTTATGTTATTCCCCTCCCCCCGAGATTAATTTCACCGACGTTTGGACATCCCTGATTGTGTCTTGTGATGGTTTCAAATATTACATAATTTTACCAACTATACATGGTTCTGTCCATGGATTCTGTTGAAACACTGATGAGAAACTTGCAGTTTAAGAAAGATAAAACAGAAGCAATGTAAACGTAAAGAATATTGGAAATTGATGAAACACAGGAACAAAGAGAACACAGTGATTTAACGTGGTTTCCGGTGTTGTGCAGACTATTTCACGGACAGAAAATGAGATATTTTATTATGCACAAAGTTACAAGGTATTCCACACTCTAGTGAAAAAAAACACTCTTGAAAGACACACACTTGCATTAATTACAACATTGGAATTTATAGACACAAATCCCAAACCCTAACCGCCATAAAATCTTTGTCGGAATTGTCATAAATACCCCAGATGTGGACCCCAGCTCCAGCTGTTATCCACCAGATGAAACTCAGCTCAAAACTGACTTTCCCAGACTTGTAACCAACTGCTCAGATACGGAACTCAACTATTCTCAGCAAAACTCAGCAGACCAAACTGACTGCTGACTTCAGAAGAAACTCAGTTGCACTTCATCAAACTGACTTTCACAGAACTGAATATACTTAACTGAACTGACCATCATTCTCAGTCTCAGTTTCTCAGATTAGTTCTACCAGCATATTCATCAGTTTAGAGATCAAGTCACCAAAACTGACATATTCGTATATATGATCTGATTGGTGTTTTTATGCTTTTTAAGGCTCCTGTTCAAAAATTATTTGATACTACGATTAAAATTATATTGATACTGAGGGTGAATACATATCCTTTACAAAATTATTTGGCACAAGAAGGTATAATTAATCAAACCACACACATGAACACAACTTCTTTTAGAGACTTCATTTTATCTTTATTACCACACCGTTATCTATTTTTAACGTGTTTTTTTAATTAATCATTCCTTTTATGGTTAGGTTTATAATTGATTAGACAGATATTTATGGAATTTAATTAATGCTTATGATTGATTGGATGTATATATGGAATACTAAATTAAATTTATAACAATTTTCAAGGGGAAAACACTTGACGGGTTTTTTTGATTTGATGTGGGTTTTTTTTTTATGTTTAGTTTCTTTTCATTCTTTTTTTTTGAGCATTTTTATGTTTAGTTTCACGTAACATATTTTTTATAGATTATCGATAAAACTAATAATAAATGATTATGTTTATGATAGCTTTACACAAGTTCTTTACGGTAGATTGGCAAGATATTGACCATTTTTTTGTTTGGATTTGTACTTGTTTTATTTTTTCTATAAATATAATGAAAATTCGTTAAAAAAAAGAAAAAGGAAAAAAGACAATGGGCCTTGAGATATCTTTCTCTAGGGTGGGGGTTACCTCATATTCAGGCTGTGAATCGGTCTTATCTTTTGAGTTTGGCAATTCTTCAGAAGTAGTCTCTTTAATTTCATAGATGTGTTTTCACTTTGAGGAGGATGGATATCCTCTCTGACTATGTATTTCTTAAATAGATCAATCATGGAAGAGATTGAATAATGGAAATACCATGTCACAATGTCATGGTTGTTCAAATCCAGGCAATGGGCTAACTCCCAACATGATTGATAGCATTTATCGTAATCACTATTGTACACGGGCCTCCTCGATGCAATCAATCTTTTGAGAAGTCTTTATACGCCTTGAAATCCTTGATGGCCACCTCATGGGCTTCATTCTGGCCCCTTCACTGTCAATCTCATTTTCCCAAGTATCAAACGTACCGATCGCTTTACTTAAAAACGGGTTCATGGACTCGAATAGAGGCCTTTAAAGCCCCTCGTTCTCTTTCTTGAGCTCTTTTACTTCTTGTTGGATTCTCATTATGTTCTTGTTGATAGGACTTCAGGTTGGCCTTAAATCATTCTTGGCAACGGGAGTGCGGGAATTTTCAAGCCTATACAAAACCTCAATGGCTCTGAAGTGGGAAAACGGAAATGTAAAATGTAAATTTTCACGAACATTTGGAATTAGTACGTAAATCGTAAAAAGAATTGTAATTGATTCTTTCGGACGTGAATAATTAATGAATTTACTCACTATGACATACGGGAGTTATATAAATCCAAATATCACTAGATTGTTTATAAGAAAATGTTTCACTGTGTTTGTCATAATAGAAATTTCTTATCTTACAAGTTAAATAAAATGTTTTTTAAAAAAAAAAGTTATATAAAATGACACATATTATATTCATACATTTTTCTATCTTTTGTATACTAGTGATGTATATAGAAAGATAATAAAAATATGTCTTACACTTAATACAACAATCATAACTTATTGCCAGAGCTGTTTTTGGTATTTGCAGAGCTATTTCTTAGTGGATCAACGCCAGGTTCAAAACATTTCCAGTTTTCCAGGTTAGCCGTTACGGAAACGTATAGGACAAATTAAGTTCAAGACGCGAACTGAAAACTAGCCGTTACCTTACTCTGTTTCCGGGAATGTAACCCGGAAAAAAAAAAATATCAACGAAAAAGAAATAACATTCAATCATTTCCTCTGTCTCTCACTGCTGCAACACCGTTAAGGCGTTAACTCCTTTCCTTTTCTGCTAAATTGTGAAGGGGATTATTTCCAATTTTCCGTCTGTTTCCTTTCTTCAAGCACGTCGTGATCTGTTCTTCATCTTCTTCCTTTCAAACTGATCATCGAAGTAAGTGTATTCTTGATTTCTATTTCTCTCAGAAACGCAGAAATAAAGAATTTGCGGTTCTTGTTGAGGTATCTTTTTTCATTTACTAGTATCTATAGAAATTTTATTGTTTCTTTAACTTATTTTTTGAATTTTTCAGACTTCGAAAGTAACTCCTTGCAGGAGGAAGATCAATATCGAATTTTTAGTCAATTAATTTAAAGGAATTTTTTCCGTGTTTTTTCTTTCTTGGTCTATCAATTTTTCATATATTTACGGTGTGTGGGTTGTAATTTTGGATGGGCAGGGTTACACACAGGAGGGTTATATATTTGTCTGTTCAGTATCCCATTATTAGGCAAATTGGTTGACGATATTATGATAAATTGATATTTGTGTGTGTTCAGTGATCAGCAGGTCTTATTCTGTAGTAATTCTTAATGGTTTACTCACAGGAGGGTTATATAGTGTATGATGACGATAGGGACACCAATAACCCCTTTTTCAAAGAAAAGACGGACTCCGGCATCCACACCCTGCGGTCCAAAAGCCCAAGAAGAGAAGATTCTAGTCACAGTTCGGGTGAGGCCATTGAGTGCCAAAGAGCAGGCTGCTTACGATCTTATTGCGTGGGAAATCATAGATGAGCATACAATAGTTTCCAAGAACTTGAATCATGAACGACACGCCGGACCTTATACATTTGGTAAGGCAGCTGCATTTACATTGTTGCTAATGACCTGGCAAATCTCGTTCTAGTTTTAAAGAGATATGCTTTTTGTTCTAAATTTGGCAGATAAAGTTTTCGATCCTTCTTGCTCGAATCAGAAGGTCTATGTAGACGGGGCTAGAGATGTTGCACTTTCAGTTCTAAATGGATTCAATGGTAATTTATATGTAGACTCAGACCTGCATGTAGTGAATCATGACTGAAGATATTTGTCTTTTTAGTCATTCGATTAGAATTGTTACTTGGTTTTTGGTAATTATTTCCAGCTAAGAGCAAGATCATTAATGATTGGGTGTGTAACATGATAGCAATGTGCTGTTATTTTCGTAGCTTGCCTAGTAAATGTCTATAATGTTCATGCTTTTTTGCATAGTTATGTGCATTGGAAAATATCAAGGAAGTACAAATATCCATTGAGACAAGAGAACCGTTCTTTTCAGCATTGTGGAAAATGATAATAACCGAAAGTAGAATGATGCTAGAAAGAAAGTGTTGAGAAACAATTATTTGTTTTATTCTCCAAATTGTTCTTGTCTGAGGCATTTCATATAGATGATTTTTCATCCTATTGGCATTGGCATGAGTTCAAGATATGTTTGTGTATACTAAATTGGGATTGTTGTTTTGTTGCCTTCTTTGACAGCCACAATATTTGCATATGGTCAAACAAGCAGTGGCAAGACTTTCACCATGAGGGGAATAACTGAGAATGCCATAAAAGACATCTATGAGCATGTCATTAAAGTAAGCTCTAATTCATTCCCAACAGCTTGCACTTTGTCGTGTGAAGTTGTATAATATTTATGTGTTTTGTAATGTTTTTCAGACCCCATCAAGAGATTTTATGCTAAAGTTTTCTGCTCTCGAGATCTACAATGAATCTGTGGTAGACCTTTTAAACCGGGACTCTGGCACTCTTAGGCTCTTGGATGATCCTGAGGTAAGGAAGCTTGACTTTAGACAGACATTGAGTTGTTTTTCACGTTCCTTTTGTAACTCTGTTGTATGTTTCACTGCAATTTATATTGTAGATTTTTAAGGAAAGACGAGAGAAATGAGAAGAAAATTAGCTTTCTTGCATTAAAAATACAGAAAGTGAATACAAAGCTCTTTTATAGAGCTGAAAGGCCTACTACCTCATTACTACTAAACACAGCTATTAAAGCATTAAGCACTAATTAGCTGTCAAGGCAACTAACTACTAAACGGTAGTAAAACTTTAAATAACCTGGAATATAAGTTAAAGATATTATTATTAAAAGATTAATAATATTACTTATCATGCTTTCCTTTTGAACCTGAGTGCAGAAAGGTACTACTGTGGACAAACTCACTGAAGAAACTGTTCAGGATGCCGGACACTTGAGACATTTGATTGCCATTTGTGAAGGTCATACGTTACAGAGTTTATTTCTCTCTCTATATATATACCTTCTATCTGATGCTATCATGAAACTAGTGAATTATACTTTCATTGTTAATCTCACATATTTCCCTTGACGAATGATATCCAACAGGTTGAACAAGTTTTACCTTAGAATAAAAAATATATATTTTTAGCGTACTATCATGAACTTTAACAAAGCATGCTCTTGCAGCTCAGAGACAAGTAGGAGAGACTAACCTTAACGATAAAAGCTCGAGGTCGCATCAGATCATTCGATTGGTAAGTTTGTGTAGGCTCTTTTATTCTTGTTTTATGAGGTTATATTTTGCTTGCTGCCCTTTCCCAGTACGATTTTTTTTGTTCCTGCAGAGACTGCCTGTGTTCACACACCCTTCTACCCTTTTCATTTCATCGAAGTTACTTTTTCCGACATTTTACTGGTAACTTGTGAAAAGATGCAAGCTGTGTCACTCAAAGTATTTAGTATTCTGCATGTGAAGAAAGCTGATGTAACCTGCTGAACTATCATTATATTGTGTTATGATTAATAAGATATATACCATCTAAAATTCCTTGCTGTTCCCATTTGAAGTAATTGTACTCTGATCCCCCCCCACCCACAGTTTCAGCAGTGCTCCAAGTGTAAATGTTTAATGAGTTTTTGGATTTCAATTGAGAAGCATTGATGCATGATAAAGTGCTATATCCAATTCCATCTCGTTTAGTAAGACGAGTGGTTTCTGGTCTAACACCACCCCCCCACACACACACCCTTCTGTCTGATTCACTGGATTATCGTGGAATCTTTTAAGCATGTACCCATTGAGACAACCCTGGTGGCTATTTTTCGGTTGGAATCTTTGGAATGAGGCTTTGATACTAAATTATTTGCCCTTTCATTCTTTGGTTGCATGAAGAGAATAGAACTGATTGAAGCATGATCAACATAGTGGATCATCTTTTGGAAATAATGTAATATTACCAAGAACTAAGAATAACATAGCACAGAAAATTGTTAGTGTATCCATTACAGAATGCAATATTTGTGTGTCCATTCAAGACCTTGATCTGACTTGTTAAAACTAGGGTTATTTAAACTAAGTAGCGTTACTTGTTATGTGATAATCGGATAACTCATCCACAATGTCGGTATTATCTGATTTGTGCCTTTTGTTATGGTTTATCTCCATATGTGTGATTGCAGCTTTTGCTTTGATTTCTGTATTACATATGTCTAAACGAGGAGCCCGGTTCGTGGAAGCGGCCATGCAAGTCCATGGAAGGACTGGGATATTTAGGATTCATACATTGCCTTACCTTATATCTGTATAGTGTTTGTGTCCACGGTTCAATAAATCTGTGACCTTTTTACCATTGCACCAAGGCTGCTCCCTTTCTTTTTGGTATTTTGATTTTTTTCCTGGTTAATGGTGTTCTGAGAAGCAATTTCAAACCTCTTCTTTTGATTATATTATTCAGACGCTGGAAAGTAGCATGCGAGATAGTTCCGAGTGTGTAAAATCTTTGGTTGCGAGTTTGGTATGTCGTCTGCCTCCAACATAGCTTATATCTCTCTTTGTGCAAAGCATGACTCCAGTCTCCCTGATTCAGAATTATATCATTGCTGCAGAATCTGGTTGACCTAGCTGGAAGCGAACGTGCTTCTCAAACAAATGCAGGTGGCACAAGATTGAAGGAGGGCAGCCATATTAATAGGAGCCTACTGACACTGACTACTGTAATCAGAAAACTAAGGTACTGTACTTAATCCTACAAAACCATAGAATTTGGGGGATTGAACTTGGCCTAGTGGTAAAGGCCATTAAGTTCCCGGCATTGACCAGGTAAAGGCCATTCAAAGGCCATTCGAATCCCCATTCCCCAAACACCCACCCCCCCCAAACCCCAAAAAAAAAAAAAACCCATAGCATTTATTACTATTACCAATTTCTTGGGGATGTGGTTTCACATCACAATGTCAACTACCCAGAGTATATCTCCTTCTGGTTGGGCCCTTGTCAGTAAGGGGATCATTGGTAGATAAAAAAAATTAGTTTAAGCTTAATGCTCGTTTGCATGTTTTCTACAGTAGCGGCAAGCAAAGCTGTCATATTCCTTACAGAGACTCAAAACTCACCAGAATATTGCAATCTTCAATTGGGGGAATGCACTGAACGGCAATAGTTTGTACCATGAGCCCTGCTTTAAGTCATGTGGAACAATCACGCAATACACTCTCCTTTGCTATCAGTGCAAAGGAGGTCACAAACAATGCTGAAGTGAATGTTGTAAGTATCTTTTTCTGAATGAAATATAAACTAACTATGCCTAGATATGGTGCTGAAGTTCTTTCACAAAATTGTGGCTTATAATTGTGTGTGTTGTCTCAAGTCTCTTCTCTATGCTGCTCTTTACTTTTCTTTGATGATAAAGTTATCTGAATTCTAGCAGAGAAAACAACAGTATGGATTACCTTTCAGATATCCTTTCTTTAATTTCAGTTATGCTTGGGCATTTTTGATATCAACAAATGTATCTTCTGTTTTGGATCTGTACCCATTTGATATAGTTTAACTGCCGAATGTTAGTGTATTGTGGTCATCTTTGTGTATTATCTGTCAAAAAGGAGCTGATGCTAATAGCACATGGTGAATCATTTGCAGAAGGAAATTGCGGGACTTGAAGCTTGTGGCTCTCCGTTTTTGAAGTCTTTACTGTTGGAAAAGAACTTGATAATCGAAAAGGTATAGTATTTTGGGTTTTCACATAGCGTCTAGTTCAAATCTTTTGGGAAGGAACATTCATGTTTCTCATTTTCAATGGAAATGGGGTTTTTAATTTTTATTTTTACTTTTATCAGATATCCATCTACTATGCATTTGATAATAAGTTATTAAGAAGCTTTCTAATACAGATGGAGAAGGAGATGAGTGAAGTAAAGCGCCAAAGAGACTTTGCATTGTCCCAGCTCGAGTTAGAAAGATCACATAAGGAGTCAAAGGTGATAGTGAAAGGGTCTCATTTCCTTTATGTTTCAACTTTTTTCTTTCTTTCTTTTTGCTCTCATCCTCTCTCACACACATGATATCTGATTTGTTTGATTTTTTCCCCCCATAAGAATAAATATCCTGGCATTGACAATAAACCAGTTTGTGCTTCAGGGATCAGATCATCACGGCCCATCGCAGAGAATAGTTAAACGTCTTGATTATGCATCTGACACTGATCTAGATTCTAAAGGACCTTCACCAAATGTTGTTAAGCCAGGAATTCTTTTTGGACGAAAGTCGGTTTTTAGAAAGTCTGCTGCTTCCACGACCACATTGGTGCAGGAAATCCGAAAACTTGAAATGAGGCAGAGACAGCTTGGTGAGGAAGCAAACCGTGCACT
Organism: Gentiana macrophylla; assembly: GCA_026214975.1. NCBI lineage: Eukaryota > Viridiplantae > Streptophyta > Magnoliopsida > Gentianales > Gentianaceae > Gentiana > Gentiana macrophylla. Next base: position 40,102,403 of record CM047816.1, on the reverse strand, counting down.
CGAGTTGCTACATGATGAAGTTGCTTCTCACAGAATTGGCAGCAAAGACGCAGCTGATGCAATCGCAAAGCTATTATCAGAAATTAAGGAAATGCAGTCCTGCAACGCAATTCCAGAAAGATTGGAGATAACAGACAAAGGTAGCTTGAGAGAAGAGATGGAACGTTTGAACTCTCAAGAGAGTAATAATATTGCTTTATTAGAAGAGAAGCTAGAGAATGTGCAGAGATCCATAGACAACTTAGTAACGAGTTTACCAAGTGGCAAAGAATCTCAGGGTTTTGGGACTTGTGGCAGAAAGAAAAAATCCGTTCCTTTTAAACTGAGCAATACAGCAAACATGATCCGATCTCCATGCTCGCCAGTGTCTTCATCTCAGAATGTAGTAGAACCTGAAATTGAGAATATATCCCCAGAGAGCAATAATGCTTTATGTAGCAGTTCTGGGTTAAGCATGATGCAAAAGGGTACTCCAAATAATAATGGTGAAGATACCACTCCTTTATCTAAGCGATCAAACACTATCAGCGTCAAGAAGATGCAAAATATGTTCAAAAAAGCAGCCGAAGACAACATCCAGAGTATAAAAGCTTATGTGACAGAGTTAAAAGAACGGGTAGCCAAACTTCATTACCAGAAACAGCTTCTTCTGTCTCAGGTGAGATCAAATGTCTGTCAACTGGTTTCTTTTGCTATTTGAACTGTTTATTTTCTCGTTGAAATAAAGACTTGTGATTTTGGATAGTTTTTCTGTACCTTTGACTATATAGGAGTTGTTGTTTTTGTTCCATTGAAATAAAGGACTGGGGTTCTGATTCTTGATGAATATGCAAACTCTGTGTGTGTGTGTGTGTGTGATGCCAGGTATTGGAAATGGAAGGAAATCAGGCTGCTGCTGCTGCTGCTGATAGTGGTGATGAATCCGATACTGTTGAACAATCTCCCATGTCGTGGAAGATTGTGTTTGAGGATCAAAGAAAGCAAATCATCATGCTGTGGCATTTCTGCCATGTCTCACTCGTACGTCGTACCCGATTCTACCTTCTATTCAGAGGAGAGCCTTGTGACCAGATATATATGGAAGTTGAGCTTAGAAATCTGACATGGTTAGAGCAGCAATTATCTGATCTCGGTAATGCTAGTCCAGCACTACTAGGCGACGCCCCTGCAGGCCCGGTATCCTCAAGGTATGCATCGTTGTTCTTTAATCAATATTATTACAAAGAGTTAAACCTCGATAAATGAATGCCTCGACCATAAAAAAATATTCGTTTAGGAGGTTATTCATTTATCAAACATTATTTTAAGCCCTTTTGCCCAAGTCGGGACCGGTGAAAATTATTCATTTGTGTCGAGGTTATTCATAATCGAATATTCAATTATCGAGATTTAACTGTACTACTACTACTAATGGCCTTTTTCTGAATGCCTTTTGATTGTTCATCTGTGATTAAAATGCAGCATCAGGGCACTAAAACAAGAAAGGGAACACTTGGCGAAAAGGGTGAGTTCGAAATTGTCGGGTGAAGAGAGGGAGGAACTCTACCTGAAGTGGAACATTCCTCCAGCGGACGGAAAACAGAAGCGGCGGACACAACTTGTGAATAAGCTTTGGTCAGACCCATTGGACATGAGAAATGTAGAGGAAAGTGCACAAGTCGTTGCTAAGCTTGTAGGATTTTGTGAAACTGGTGAGCAGGCTTCAAAGGAGATGTTTCAGCTCAATTTCGCCTCACCTTTTGACAAGAAGAGTTCTTTGATAGGAGGTTGGAATGTCATATCTAATTTGTTACACTTGTAGTTTTAGTGCTTTTTAGTTCTTCTTCCACTGTATTGTAAGGAATAGTACTTTCTTCTATCTCACTCCTCACATAGGAAAAGAGGAGGGGATTTTTAGTTGATCCCTGTGGTTGGTGGTTGTGCAGCTCTTGAGAAATGTCAACCACTGTTCTAAATAAGACTCTGTATATTCATGAGACTGTTGCACTTTAATCTCGTTGCTGTAACTTGTGACGTCCCGTTCTCGAATACCGAGTCTTTATTCGGTATTGAATGTCCGGCATGCATATAACTTACGTTTAAGTAACTTATATATGTAAGCCATTTTAAATTAACATCAGAGTGTAATTGCGGATGATAAAACGACTCGAGATTTACATAGAATTTTCTGAGGGTAGAATAAGGAATCAAATGTTGAGTCCGTTATAACATTAAATCAAAAGAGTTCAACGACAATCCACCAATAGTCATTACAAAATTCCATGTTTCCCAAAACTTAACAAAGTCTAAATATTACAAAAGATAAATATTTAAACTCTTTTGATGATGCCACGAGGTCACTCCTCATAGTACTCGTACACATCATCATCTGCATCACCTTCTCGGGGGTGAGAAACAACATAATAAAGGGTAAGTACAAACGTAATTAGCAAATGGTGGAAACATTGAATCTACACATGGTTATAACACAAGGATTATCAACAATAATAGCACATATGTTCAAGTAGCTCACTCCCCTCTACGAGTCTCACATAGTAGACACAACCAACAAAGACATTAGTTACACATTGATCCAAAGGCACTTTGCATAGTGAGTATTTAACCATGTGGAATATTACACGAGTCCGTTTAGTATCTGACCATGTGGAGGTGTAATAGTTCCATGAAGCGATACAAAAACGTGCCTCACCGAAGACCAACGTGTTTTAGTTTTTAGACATATCAATATGTATTTATGTTGTTAACTAACTACTTATCGATTTCACATAAAAGGCTTCTTAAAGACTACTAGACCTTAAACCAACTCTACATTACATTACTTTGTGCATTGCACATAAATATTGGTATCTAAACCAATATCCACAAGGATAAGGATTAAGGTTTCCAATATCCCGAGTATCTCCCCATAGAGGGTCTCCACAAGGTGTTGAGCAGAATCCACCAAAAACCAGACCCTTAACTTTTTCCACATAACAGAGAAAACATTAACTTCCAAGTCTAGTATCATGTAAGGCCAAATGAAATGTGTTCTAATTCTCCCGTGAGTCATGGTGCAGAGCCAAAGCCACTTGAACACATACATTTCACTTTACAACACAAAATATGTAATGATTTACACAAAGGCATGCTTCGAAAGGGATAGAATACAAAAATCTACACAAACAGGCAAAGGGCACGCTGCACTTTTTCCTGTGCACGTATGCACTGACTGAATCCTGCCCTTCGAACTTTCTGGGACATGTGTGTGCCTGCTGTACCTCTGATGCTGTTATAGTATAAAGGCTGAAGGGAATGCTGAGTGCAGTGTCTCTGCTGAACTCAGCAACTACAACAGGCTGCTGAGTAGTTTAGTGTAGTGAGAAAACGGTTATTCAGTTATAGTTTGTTGTAACCGTTTGTAACTTACTTCCAACTGATTCATGAGGTGTATGAACATATAAATACCCCATGATTAGCTACATTGTAATCAACTTGTAACTTTCAGTTCATTAATATTAATTCTGCAATTTCTTTTCCTATTTGTAATTCTACAAACTTCATCACGGTATCACAGAAGAAATTTGAGAGTTCTTAAATGTCTCCAGCGTTTTTTTCTCTAGTTTTTTTTTGAAGAATCTTGAGAGTTTTTTTTCATCTTTTCTTTGTTTCCAGTTTCTTGAGAGAAATTACTGTGTTTATTGATCATTTCTTGATTGATTTTCTGATATATCATTGTTTTTGTTGAGAATCTGGAGTTCTTGATAGCCATGGCAGCGAAGAAACAAAAATTAAGCCCCTCTAGTCCATTCTATGTTCATTCCAATGAGAATCCATCTATGGTTCTTGTTCAGCCATTGATGAATGACAACAATTACAATCCATGGAAGATATCTATGAAGATGGTGTTGATCACCAAGAATAAAATTGGCTTCGTAGACGGCACAATCAAAAGGCCAGAAGCAGATTCAACAGACTTCCATGCATGGAGGCAATGTGATACAATGGTGAGATCATGGATCTTGATTAATGTAGAGAACACCATTGCTCAAAGTTTGATGTACTTCAAGGGTGCACATGCAGTTGGAAGAATCTTGTTGCTAGATTTTCCAATGTTGAAGCATTGAGGCTTTCTGATCTTCTTGAAGAGATGCATCTACTGAAGCAAGGTACTGATTTTGTCAATCAATATTTTACAAAATTAATGGTTCTGTGGGAAGAAATCAAGACCATCAGGCCTATGACAGTCTGTTCTTGTGATCCTCAATGTCACTGCAATGCAATTAGCACACTAATGGATCATATGGAGGCTGAACATGTTATGAAATTCCTTAAAGGTTTAAGGGATGAGTTTGAGCCAATGGTTTCACATGCAATGCTGATGGTGCCTTTTTCTAGAAATCCATGATGCCTTTGAAATGGCAATTAAATTCGAGAGACATAAATCATATGTGGCTAACAAGGCCAAGAATCAAGAGTCAATGGTTCTCTTGTCTCAGAAGAATGGACATGGGCAAAATCAATCAGTCAGTAGACCAAGTTCTGTACCTACTGCAAATGCCATACCTAAAAATCCCAAAAAATGCAATGTAGTTTCTTTGGATTTAATGGTCATACTGAAAGATATTTGTTACAAGAAACATGGCTATCCTCCTGGTTTTATGTCAAAAAGGGCTAATTTGGTAGAGGAAGAACAATCAGCAGAAGAAGATCAGTCCCAAAATAGGTCTACTGGGCTAGGGTTTCCAAATCTTACTGCACATCATCTTAATAAGTTGATGGCTCTGATGAATTCTGATCCTCCTAGACATGCAGGATTTGCTGTTGGCCAACCTGCTAAGATTGTTACACACTACTCACCTGCTATAAGGATATGTGATCTGAATTTAGTTAGATCTATACAATGGATCTTGGACTCTGGTGCCATAGATCACATTGTAGGATCATTAGATCTGTTAAGTAATCTCAAACCTTCATCTGGTATGAAAATGGGATTACCTAATGGAAATAATGTCTCTGTTACACATATAGGACAAGTAAGGGTCAACCCTCAATTGGTCCTACATGATGTATTTTGCATTCCGAGTTTTAAATATAATATTATCCTTACCTTCTTTTATTAACCATACAAAAGGTGCAGCTGTTTTTTCGGCTAACAAGTGTGTTTTGCAAGACAAGAACAAGAAAATGATTGGTCCATCTGAGTTACACAAAGGACTATATGTCATGGATCAACCAATCAGACTTTCAACTGTTAATGCTATAGAAAACCACACTTTATCTGATAGATTGTTGATGCTCTTTTGTGGCGTTACAGACTAGGAAACTTTCCAGATAAGAGACTGCAAGTTATTAGTTCACAGTCTGCTAGTGTCAAATTGTGTAATCATGATCTTTGTTATGTTTTCCTTAGGGCAAAGTTAAAGAAAAATCCCTTTCCAATAAGCACAACTACTGTAAATGCAGTTTTTGATCTTGTTTACGTAGACATTTCGGGTCCTTTGAAACAACACACTGTGAATGGACATCAAGATTTTCTTACTGTTGTAGATGATTTTTCTAGATTTACTTGGGTTTTTCTTAAGAGAAACAAAACTGAAGCTTCAGACCTTGTTAAATCTTTTGTTAAGTTTGTTTCTACTCAATTTCACAAAATTATTAAAGTTATTAGGTCTGACAATGGAGCTGAGTTCCAGCTTACTGAATTTTATACTCAGTAGAGCATCAGACATCAGACATTATGTGTCAGCACACCTGAACATAATGGTATTGTTGAAAGGAAACATCAGCATCTGCTGAATGTTGCCAGGGGACTGAGGTTCCAGAGTAATTTACCCAAATATTTGGGTTTTTATCTTTTACATGATCTGAAATTAATTAATGCTACACCTACACCATTGCTGAAACAGAGCACTCCAAATGAGATGCTTTATGGAACCAAACTAGATTATTCTGTGTTTAAAGTTTTTGGATGCCTGGTTTTTTCTTGCACACTTCAGCAGTACAGAACTAAGTTTGACTCAGATGTAGGACTAGTGTTTATCTTGGAAATTCAAACACCATCAAGGGTGCTATCCTTATGGATATCACTAACAAAGATATTTTTGTTGCTAGGAAATACTCAATTCCATGAGACTTATTTTCCTCTATTCCAATAGGTATTAGGCGGAGCTAGATATCTTGTTGATATGCCAGTACCATTACCAGCGATGGACAATTTTGATGATCTGCTGAATGAGTTGTTGGAAATAATATATATGTTTTGATGATGATTCATCAGTTATTTTATTTGTTATATTTAACCCCGTTGATGAAGTGTCATAACTAACTGTTATAGTGCAAAGCAAAAAGATGTCTAGAAATCAATATATAGGATTTAATAGAGTCTGATATTTGTATAAGTTAAATCAGACAAGAACTATAATAGATCTAGGATCAGAACTGAGAAAACGAGAAACTAACTTGTTGAGCTGAGTTCATAGCCGAAGTTTAACCAGCTTTGAGAACTGACTAAGAGCACACCCAGTAAAGAACTGAAGAAGGTAAGTTCTCTAAGGGACACAGACTCGGTTGACTTATCTAGAACTGAAGAACTGAGGGATCATACTCAGTTATTGAAGATTGAAGAACTAAGGGTTCAAACTCAGTTTTGAAGACTTAAGACGAGACTCTAAAGTTAGAATTCAGGAAAGTCTGTGATGACCTGAACTGACTTTATGGATCTTGCTGGGAGGACTAAGTATCATAAGGACAATGATATCTTAACTAAGTTATGAGCTATGGCGTACTCTGATTAAGTCAATAATAATCAGATGAGAAATAGAGTACTGAGTTTTTTTAAAGAAGAGTAAAAACTCAGTTAATGCTCTTGAGCTGAAAACTGACTAAGACAAGTTTTCATGCTGAGGTCAAGGAAAGCTGAAAGAAAATCTGACCGTTATAAAGATAGCAACTTTATTGAACGCACAGAAATGTCAGAAAGGACACTGACATATATCAGGATAAGCAGGACCACTAACGGATACAAGAATTCAAGTTATAACGTTCGATTTCATCTAACCATTGGAGAAACCCCTATAAATAGATCACTTTTACCTCAACAAGAAGTGTGGAGTTCTAAGATAAATTGTATTCAAGTAAAAGGGAAATTCGATAAAAAAGAACTCCTTTTGTGCACATTATTGCAAGATCAAGATCAAGATCAAGATTTCTTCAAGTGTTTATAAGCATTCAAGGAAAGATCAAGAACAACACTAGAAGAGAAACAACGAGCCTGAGCATATTTTATATCTAGAAGAAGAAGCTCGAAACACAATTTGAATCATAGTTATTAATTTAAGCCTAAACTTTGATTTTATCAAAGGTTTAGACTGTGAAACACCAAGAAGGTGTGAAAGACAGTTGAGTGCAGTCAGGAAGACTGTGTTTGTGTAGAGCTGGTGAAGAGGCAATCCTACCCTCTAAGGACCAGTGTAGCAAGCTTAGTTCAAACAACAATTCTACCTGTTGAAGACTGAAGCTGGGAGATTGTGAAGCTAGGGAATAGTGAAGGACAATCAAGCGTTTAGAATTTACTTTGTGTCTTGTAACTGTAAACCTCAAGAACATAGTGGATTTGGCCTCCTACATCATAGGAGAAGAGAGGACTGACATGATTACACCACCTGGAACCTCTATAATCTCTATCATATTTACTTACTTACTTTACACATTTATTTACTGCATCTAAGCTTATATTGCACCTGTTCACAGACTCAGCAAACATAAGAAACTGAGTCAGCACAACACTACATTTAATCTAGACAAACTGATAAAAAACTCTAGTTTCATATAAAGGCTTAATCTAATTTACTGCTGGTTAACTCAGTTCAACATAAGTCATCACTGAGTTATACTAAGCTAAGTTAACTTAACTCCACACAAGTTTAAAGGTGAACTCAATCTGCATAAGATTCGGTTTTCAGTTAGGTTTTGGGGACATGTTTATTCACCCCCTTTAAACTTGTGTTAGTCTTTCCTCTATTCTAACAGGTATTAGGCAGAGCTAGATATCTTGTTGATATGCCAATACCATCACCAGCGATGGACAATTTTGATGAACTGCTGAATGAGTCAACAGATCAGCCAGACATAGGGTCAGCTGAGGCATCTACTGCAGAGTATGCTCCTCGCCGATCAGCACCGAACCAAAGACAATTAAGAAGATCCACATGGATAAAGAAATCACCAACCTTTTATCAAGGTAGTGCTCATACAATTTAGCAGACTCCTGTTGAAATGGTGTCATAAACCCAATCGGGTTGGACCGGATCCGACCGGGTCGGTTCATTTACAGTCTATTTTGTTTATGTAATAACTTTATTATGATTAATAAAAGCACTTTTGTTATTATATATATATTTTTTATCTGTATGAACCAATTATGTTATTGAATATATAGTAGCATCCTTAGTGTTAAACTGTGATAGAGAAACAATGATAATGATTACGGTTGATAAGATTTCTAATCACTTTAATAAGTTTGATACTTAAATGTCTCTAGTCGTATGTACTTTCAAACTGGACATTGATAGTACGATTAGACTAGCACATATTGGATGTCTTCTATCTTATTGAAGATAGGGATAGATTTTGTTTATCGAAGTGTAGAGACACTTGGATTGTACGTTGACGTGTATTGGTGAATGCACACGTTAGCTGACCCATTTACATTAAGTGTCGTAGTATGCGGCAGTTGTGTAATTATCCTGAGACCGGAGTCTTCATGGCATCACGGTGTGGATTTTCATGATTTGACACTGTTGAGGTTTCCCCTAGCCATGGGGCGATCATACGGTAGTGCTTAGGTATGATACTGAAGCATGCGTAGGATACATGTTTGTTTGTCCGGAATCGCGTATCCTATTAGTAGGAGTAAATATCCGAAATGGCCTTCTTATAAGGAATATCTAGCTCTCGTGAATCTTAGCAATGTGGGATTAAATGAGTTATTCCGAGAGAGCATGATATCCAGATTATAATATACGATCGTTGATGTATCGTCACTCGAGATACGATCGTATGGATATTATTACTGCGATATGATTCTATTTACACGGTAACTGTTTCATATGAAAGGTAGTAGTTATTGCTTTTGGCTCTTCCGATGATTGGGGGTCACGATGTGTTGCTAGACGCTATTTCGTGATCGTTGGGTATGAAGGACATTTTTGTAATTGCACTTTATGTCTACGGCTAACATATTCGGAAGTTTATCGGGTCACACACATAAGAACATCTAGCCGGATTAAAATGCGGTTATAGTGATAACCAGATAAGGAAAGTTTATCTCGACTATAAAGTGTTATAGTGATTAAATTAATATGGTGGTATTTATTTATTATGAATAAATTAAATACAAGATATTAATTATGTTGATTAATTAAAGAATATTCCGGAAGCCATTTAATGGCTATATGGGGCGCCACTTTCTAGTGTATAAGATACACTTGGATTGTGCAATTTAATTAACAGTATTTTCATATATTAATATTAGATATTAATAGTTTTGTATAAATTGATTTATGGTAATATGATAAAGATAGTCAATATTAGATATTGAAAATATCTTGGATTTATTTAATATAAGATATTAAATTAAATGAGATAAATCTAGAATATCTATTTTCCTTATTTTACAAGTAAAAAGGTTTTCTTTCTCATTAATCTACACAGAAGTTTTTCCTATTGGGAATAGGACACAGGGGCGCAGGTCTCCCGTATATAAGCAAGGGGTTGGATAGCTCTTTTGTACATCACAATTCCAAGAGTTCATAATTCTTGTGAAAAATAGAGAGCTTATTCTCGAGAGTTTTGAGAGAGAGAAAATGCCAATCTAGCAATTGGACTTTTCTACTAGCTATCCAAGGAGGATTCCGGCGAGGTGCTCGTGTGGATATTGATAGAGGCCGGACACGTGGACGGCTTGCGCGCACTACTACTCTCCCTAGACGGTCAAAGCGTCGACCTTATAGATCAAGCGAAGTAATCACCGTCTACTAACTTAATGTGTTTATTGTATTATACGAAGTCGATCTTGGGATCGGAAATCAAATTCGGAATTCCGCTACGTAAAACTAGTTTATTTCCTAACAACTCCACACCCGCTGAGTGAGGTAATGAATCTGGAAACCTTTCAGTAGAGTATGCCAGATTCATTAATGCCATTGATGCTGTTAAAGAACCTAAGACTTATAATCAAACTATCAAGCATGATGAGTGGAAAGAGCAATTCATAATGAGATTGAAGCTCTAGACTCACACATGGGAGATAGTTTATCTGCTCCCAGGAAAGAAACCCATTGGGTGCAAGTGGATATACAGAATCAAGCACAATCCTGATGGTTCAGTAGATAGATACAAAGCTAGACTAGTAGCAAAAGGCTACACTCAAACATATGGCATTAATTATGAAGAAACCTTCTCTCCTGTTGTCACGATTACTACAGTAAGAACTTTACATGCAGCAGCATCAGCTAATAATTGGCATTTACATCATATGGATGTCATCACTGCCTTCTTACATGGATATTTGCACGAAGAAGTATACATGCAGTTACCTCCAGGTTGTACAACAAATTAACCAAACCAAGTTTGCAGACTCACCAAATCCTTGTATGGCCTCAAGCAAGCCAGCAGACAATGGAATTGCAAGTTAACTGAGTCTTTGGAAGCTCAAGGATTTATTCAATCTAAGAATGAACACATTTTATTCACAAAAGGGTGAGGACAATCTTTTATTGCTTTGTTGGTCTATTAAATGACATCATAGCAGCAAGCACCAGTGATCAGTTGATTCAGCAGGTCAATGATGCCCTACATCAGCAGTTCACTTATAAGGATCTTGGAAAATTGAGATATTTCCTATGTATTGAAGCTGCTAGGACTCCTGCAGGTATATTAATCTCTCAAAGAAAATACACTCTCAAACTCCTAGAAGAATATGAATTTTTTGGAGCAAAACCTGCTAAGACACCTATGGAGTCCAAGCAAACTTTACAGCATTGTGATTCAACACTTTTAGAAGATAATACTACATATTAGTGGGTAAACTAATCTATCTAACTTTTACAAGACCATATATTTCTTTTGAGTTCAGCAGCTGAGTCAATTTCTGGACACTCCTACTGAAAGCCACATAAAGGCAACACATAGACTGCTGGGATATTTGAAGGCTAATCCTGGTCAAGGAATCTAGTTTCCAGCAGAAAATAACCTATTCCTAAAAGGTTTTACAAAGAGTGATTGGGCTAGTTGTCCTGAAACAAGAAAATCAGTATCAGGATACATGATGTTTCTAGGAGATGCGCCCATTTTTTGGAAGGCAAAGAAGCAAACTACTATAGCAAGAAGTTTTTCAGAGGCTTAATACAGAGCTATGGCAAATGCAGTTTGTGAAATTCAATGGTTGATTTACATTCTACAAGACTTGAAGGTTGCAGTTCAGTTGCCTGCTGCATTATTTTGTGATAATGCCAGTACAATGCACACTAATCATAATCAAGTCTTTCATGAAAGAACAAAACATATAGAGATTGACTGTCATGTTGTGAGAGACAAAGTAAAATCTGGACTTGTCAAACTTCTCCCAGTCAACACAAAAGAACAAATATCTGACATTCTCACCAAAGCCTTGGATGCACCTATTTTCTCTTATCTGCTAGACAAATTAGGAATTTCAAAGATATTTCAGAGTTCTAGTAGCTGAAGGGAATGCTGAGTGCAAGCTATTCATGAACCACTTTCAGCTTGAGTGGGGTGTTACAGTATAAAGGCTGAAGGGAATGCTGAGTGCCGTGTCTCTGCTGAACTCAATAGACTACAACAGACTGCTGAGTAGTTTAGTGTATAGTAGAAATGGTAATTCAGTTATAGTTTGTTGTAGCTATTTGTAACTTATTTGCAACTGATTCATGAGGTGTATGAACCTATAAATACCCCATGATCAGCTTGTTAGACATATTTTGGTTTTAATGATGAGTGCCAGACTAGTTGTTATAGAGCAAAGGCAAAAAGATGTCTAGATTAAATGTGTAGGTTTACTCGAATTTGATCTTTGTATAGGTTTGATCAAACAAGCACTGTAAAGAGGTCAACTGACTTGATCAACAGACCTATCTAGGCCAGTAGAGTGTCTAAGACAATAGAGTGTCTAGGAACCTGCTAATGGTTGAAGGCTGAGGGTTCAAACTCAGTTATGAAGGCTAAGGGATCAAACTTAGTATTTAAAGTCAAGGATATGAGATCAGAATTTAGGGAAGTCTGTGATGACCTAAACTGATCACATATACCTTGTGTAGAAGGTCTAAGTTCCACAAAAGTTAAGTGGTGATTGGAACTTGGTTATGGTTAAAATGGTGTACTCTAACTTCATAATAAAAAGTTAGATGAGAAGCAGTCAGCTGAGGTGTTTATAAAACACAACAGACTAAAAGTCAGCTGACACATATGGACATCAGCAGACCTATGCAACAGGTGTCTGCTGAATGGAAAAGTATTATTAATCCAAGTTTTTTTGGAAGATTAAATGGATATGGATGAATTACAATCAGTGGTCAAGATGGAAAGAACGTTATAAAAATTCAGAGGTATATCCAATGAAATTAAGTCAATGGTAGACAGACTGGACTATCAAAAAGTAACACTGACAGTGTCAGTACGATGCAGCAGAGGAAAACTGCAGTCAAGACAAAGACAATTTTGAAACGGCTATATTTGAATTTCAAATTCAAGTCACAAGAGTCACACCTATAAATAGAGGACTCCTAATTCAGATTGCAACAACAACAAGAAAAACATCAAGCAAAAAACAATAACAAGAATACATACGAAGCAACCAAGTTTTGAGCAAGAAATTAATCAGAGTGCAATCTTACCCTGCTGAACATCACTGAGCTATCAATGAGCTGATCAAGTTTATCTTCAAGTGTTTTTCTTCAATCAAGTCACATCTAGTTCATACACTTGAAGATCTCAGGTTGCTGATCTTATCATCCTGATCATAAGCCTACTGAAAGCTGAATCAATTTCTTGATTCAACCCTTCTTTTTCAAGAAGTTTGTTGAAGACAGAGAAGCACTTTTGGAGTGTCAAGAACTGTTGTTTGTGGTGGAGCTGGTGAAGAGGCTGTTGGTCCCAAAGAAGGGTAAAACTATAGTCTGGGGGGGTGAATGACTATAGTGGAGTTTCAAAAACTTTTCTTGTATTTAAAAGCTTTTGGGCAGCGGATAAGTCCCTTCTTAATATGTTGTTTCAAAGTAGTTTATGCTATCACAGATATATGATGTAATTTAAGAAACTAAGTAAATGCAGTAAGACAAATGCAGAAAGTAAATTGACACAAGGTTTATAGTGGTTCAGGGTGGTGTAATCCCTTAATCCACTCTTCTCCTGTGATGATTGGAGGAATTTCACTATTGTTTTCACAGATACAATAGCCTGATTGTCCTTGACTACACAAGCTTCACAATCTTCAAGACTATCACTCCCTCGATCGCAATGACTTTTCATGACTCGATCTTTTTCACTCGCTCCTTGGGAACAAATCCTTCAAAGACTATCACAACACAACTTCTTCTCAGATGCCTCTGATTCAGTTGCTTGATTGAAGTGAATTGGATTCATAAAACACTTGTTGATCAGACTCAATGCTTGATGTTGAAATTGTAGTGATGAATTTTGAGTTGATCACTAGATATTCCTTTTTAAGCACAGATGAAGGCCTTTTTGATTTGCCAGAGTTTCTGCTTATTGATCGTTCTCTTTCTTCTTTTCTTTTTTTGTCAATGCCTTCTATTTATACCCTTGATAATCCTTGATTTGAATTTCCGTCCGTTGGCTATATTAATGAGGGGAATAATCCTTGATTTTATTCTTGATTCCCCCTTAATTATATTCTCCTTGATTTCAGTGATCGGATTTTTTCTTCAAACGTTTATCAGAAAATCCGTCCTTGATTGATCCTCAATTAATTGTGCATTTAATGCTTGATCCTCTGAGTCTCATTCATATTTAAAAATCCGATTAAGTAAAGTTTACTTGGCCGTTCCCTGAACGGTTCAGTGATCTCTCTGACTTTGCCGTATAGGTCTTCCTTCACTGCTTTGTCATTACTCAGCTGAAAGCCAGTTCACTTTGCCGATTCACTGTTTCCTTCATTCTTTACCAGTTTAGGAGAATCTCTGTACTTCACTGATCCTTGATTTATGTGAGATCAGTGTACACCATATTTAAAACTTTAAGTTTCATCACCTGGAATGTAACTTAGACTCTATCCAAGGTCATCACAGACTTCCTTGGTTATAAGTCAGACCATAATGTCTTCATGCTTCTCTGCTGGTACTTGGTTGGCTTTACTCTACCGGATTTCTGTTTCACTTTCCCGTCCTACCAACTAGTACAATACTTGTCTGACTTAACTTATACATCATGTCAGACTCTAAGTAAATATTTATACAGAGAATTCTAACTTATTTTCAGGCTTTCTATAACAGCTAGTATGGCCATCATCAAAACATAATAAAATGTTCCTAACAATTTCCCCCTTTTTGATGATGCCAAAACCCTGATAAGCCTGAACATAAGTGTGCCAAATTTTTCATAATAAGCAATGGAATAAAACTCAACAACTTTATTCATCCATTAAATGTCAATAAGATAAGTCAGTTCAAAGCATATTCAGATAGCTGTAATTACATTTTACTTAGTTCGCTTTGTACTGCTGAACTTTGTGGTCCGGACCTCTTCCATATCTTTCCAATCGATCTCTGAAACTTCCACTTCCAAGATGCCATAGCAAAGGTACTCGAGAGAATCCATGAAATACTCTCTTGGCAACAAGTCTGTTAAAATCAGGCATAGTCTCATTTGCCCTAGGTTCTTCAAAATACTTCTCAAGTCTATCCCTAGCTTCTGCAATGTGTGAGTCAGCAAACTAGAGATTCTTGTACAGACCCTATTGGTCTTGTCTGTTCATTCTCCCCATAGGATTGAAGTATTTTGCCATATAGTTGAAATCCTCTTGTTGCTCAGTTGGTAAATCTTCTGGTCCTTTTGCAGAAAGTGGTATGGTTGTACTTGGTCTTATGGTTCCAACACTTTGCTGGAGAGAAGCATGTTGTCTTTTAATGCCATTGTATATTTTGGCCATGTCAACTCTCTTCTGTTCATCCTGATAGCTTAGCCAGTTTGCCCAAGCTTCATCTTGTGTTTGATTTGGATACAACCCTTCTTGGACTCTAAAAAATTCTCTTACATGGTCCAGGATCTCAGCCTCATATTCTTGCCTGTTTCTGTGAGTTGGGAAACTTCTTTTCTCTCTGCTTGCACTTGTTCTGTGTTCTCTTGCTGATCTCTTTTGCTGATTTGATCCAGGTCTTTGCTGTCCACCCGATCTATCTCTATCATCGTCTCTTCTTTGGATAGGATGAGGAAATCCTATGCAGGGTTTATTTGAGGCCTTTTCTCTTTCTTCTCTGGCCTTCCTTTGCTGCTCTTCAGCCTCATTTCTGATTCTTATTTCTCTGTCCCTTGCTCTCAGCTGTTCCTCTGTAAAATTTGGGGGTCTGAGTGTTGATCCTTCAGGTTTATCACTTTCCCCCTTTTTGGCAGCATCAATGCCTTGTTGGAGCAAGATGTTGTTTGTAGCTTCAGCTGTACCAATTAGTGAGTCCATTTTGGACCCAATGGATGTGAACCTGGAGTCATGATCAGTCATCTTCAGGGTTACACTTCTAAATCTGGTGCCAAAAGCAAGTGCCATGGACTCATTTTCTTGAGAGATGTGTTGTCTGAGTCCTGCAAGATTATTGGTGAAATTGAGGTTTAACTGTTTCAGCAAGTCTCTTTGTCTTTGCACAACAATATTCTGTGCATCAATATACTCAACAACAGCCTTGAACATTCTTTCAATGGAATGACTTTCATCTTTAAATGCCGAAGCCATGGATCTGAGATACCTGGCTTGTTGATCCAATTCCTCAGTCAATAAATCTACTGCTTTTTCAAAGGCTTCTTGTGATACACCAGTATAGTGATCAGGTACCTGAACACGAATATGAGTGTGGTCAAGATCTGTCTGCTGTCCTCTGGATTGATGTTGAGTGACATCTACATCGGCTTCCAAATCTTCAAGTATTTGAGTGGATGTGTATGCTGGTGTAGCCTGGCTCGCTATTCCCCTGCTCAGGCTTGAGGATTTTCCGGACCGAGTGGCGAGCCGAGCCGTGTCTAACACTCATCGCTGGTCGAGCCGTAGTATCCACGTGTTTTGTGGAATCGGCTCAGGGTTGTTAGCTGGCATTGTTTGCTGTGCAGTTTGTAGGGTTGATGAGGTTGCCTCAACTGGGGTTGACTTGGCTGGACCTTGTGGTTGTTGAAACGAACTTAGGAGAATGTTATCATCAAATGCATCTGGTGTAGGATTATCCTCTTTTCCTTGTTTATCACCATCATCAGTATGAGGATCATCACCATCATTGTCATCATGATCATCACCATCATCCTGATCAGTATTATCATGATCATCTCCACCATCTTCCGAGTCATCACTGTTT
The DNA here is from genome assembly GCA_026214975.1 of Gentiana macrophylla. Classification (NCBI taxonomy): domain Eukaryota; kingdom Viridiplantae; phylum Streptophyta; class Magnoliopsida; order Gentianales; family Gentianaceae; genus Gentiana; species Gentiana macrophylla. The sequence continues at coordinate 40,085,835 of CM047816.1, read as the reverse complement.
CGGTCAGAGATCTATGGCAGTTTTTCCTTTGCTGCATCGACCATGTCTCAGAGTGGAGATTCATTAAGTACACCAACTAGGGTTGTGATCCCCAGAAAATTAAAGAGCCAGCCTCCTCAAAGAAACATGCGTTCGAGTCTCAGCTGTTTTCCTGAATCACCTTCCTTCCATTCAAGATATCTTTGCAATACGATCATCAACATCATTTGCGAGATAGTCAGGCCGGTTCTCACTGAGTTTCTTCATCATCTCCAGTGTCTGCCTCAACCTCCTCATTTTGAGGTTGTTCATCCTTAATTTCATTTTCCTCTACTGGTTGTTCTTCTTCTACTTCAGAATTCTCTTCTTCTTCTTCATCAATCAACTTTCTCTCAAATCTCAAACAATGTCTTCATCTTCTTCAAATACTCCAACTCCATAATTGAAATAATGATCTCCACATGTGTAATATAATCTTCCATAACTCCTTGATTTTTCCACGTGTATTGAGCTGATTTAGTTCACACTTTGGTTTGCTGGTGACTTTAATTCATATTTCGGTGGAGTGACTTGGCTGGTCACTTAGCCGGTGTAATGATTTCTTCACCGAGTGTCAGATATAATCGCTCACAATCACAAGTAAAGTCTTAACTTCACTTCAGTACCAAGGCCTTACTCTGCTACATCTTCTGTGAAGGCAAATGTTTAATCAGTTGGTGAAGTCACTTAGCTGATTACTCCAGTTAGTTGCTCTTAAGTACTTAGTCAATTTCAATCATTCCCAACTCAGTTCTCAACATGCTAGATCTTTCATGACTGAGTGGTTTTGTAAAGATGTCAGCCAATTGATCTTCAGTGGGTATGTATCTTAGAATAACACCCCCTTTTTTCAACATGATCTCTGATAAAATGATGTCTCACATCAATATTCTTTGTTCTTGAGTGCAACACTGGATTTTCAATAATATATATGGCACTTGTGTTGTCACACATGATTGGAATTGTCTTCTTCTACATTCCATAATCCCTTAGCTATTGTCTAATCTACAAGATTTTGTGCACAACAACCGCCGCACGCTATGTATTCTCGCTCCAAACCATGTTGATGTAGATATGGAGTTTTTCTTTTTGCTAAACCATGAAACTAGTCTGGTGCCTAGAATTTGGCATGTTCCAGAGGTGCTTTTGTTATCTATTTTGCATCCAGCATAGTCAGAGTCTGAATATGATATCAACTTGAATCCTCCATCTTTTGGATACCAAATTCCGACATTGATGGTGTTCTTCAAGTATTTGATTATTCTTTTGGCTGCTAGTAGGTCTGATTCTTTGGGTTGAGCTTGAAATCTTGCACACACTCCTACTGCAAAAGCTATATCAGGTCTACTTGCAGTTAAGTAAAGTATGGATCCAATGATTCCTCTATACATTTTCTGATCAACATCTTTTCTAGCTTCATCTTTTCCAAGAATAACTCTTGCACACATTGGTGTATCTGATGTGCCACTTGTATCCATACCATACTTGTGAAGCAAGTCTTTTGTGTACTTGGATTGGTTAATAAAAATGCCATCTTTCATTTGCTTCACTTGTAGACCAAGAAAGTAATTTAATTCTCCCATCATGCTCATCTGAAATTTGTTCTTCATTAGATTTGCAAATTTCTCACACAACTTTTCATCTTCTGATCCAAAGATGATGTCATCAACATAGATTTGTACTAGCAATATACTTGTTCCTTCCTCTAGCTTGAAAAGAGTCTTATCAATAGTTTCTTTGTTGAATCCATTATTGATTAAGAATTGTGATAAGGTTCTATACCAGGCTCTGGGTGCCTGTTTGAGTCCATAAAGAGCCTTCTTGAGCTTGTATACTTTATCTTCTTTTCTTTTGAGTTGAAAACCAGGAGGTTGTTCCACATATACTTCTTCTTCCAGAAGTCCATTTAGAAATGCACTCTTGACATCCATTTGGTAGACTTTGAAGTCTTTATGTGCTGAAAATGCTAGAAAGAGTCTGATTGCTTCCAATCTTGCTACTGGTGCAAATGTCTCATCATAATATATTCCTTCAGCTTGGGAGTAGCCTTTTGCAACTAGTCTTGCTTTATTTCTGACAACTGTTCCTTGTTCATCCATCTTATTTCTAAATACCCATTTTGTTCCAATGATGTTGGCCATGTCTGGTCTGTCAACAACTTCCCAGACTTTATTTCTTTCAAATTCATTTAGTTCTTCTTGCATGGCTGTAATCCAGTCAGCATCTTGGATTGCATCATCTATTGTTTTAGGCTCTACTTGAGATAGAAAACATGTTAGCATGTGCTCCAGTTGTCTTCTGGTTCTGACTCCTGTGTGAATGTCTCCAATGACTTGATCTTCAGGGTGATCTCTCAGCCAGTTGAGATCAGGATGAAGTTGTTCTTGACTTGGTGCTTCCACAACTTCAGCTTGTGTATCAGTTTCATGCTCTTGTACTGGTGCCTATTCTATTGTATTGACTGGAGGTTCATCTTGATTTCCAAAATTGTGATTTAGAATAGTAGTTGGTATTGTTGTATTCATATAGACTTGTCTTGATCCTGCTTCTTCAAGTTCTTGAAGGCTTTCACCATTTGTGTTTGGCTCATCAAAGACTATATGGATTGATTCTTCAATTACCAAGGTTCTTTTGTTGAGTACTCTGAATGCTTTGCTGGTGTCTGAGTATCCCATAAAGATAGCTTCATCAGCCTTTTCATCAAATGTATGCAATTGATTCCTGTTCAAAATAAAACATTTTGATCCAAACATATGCAAATATGAGATATTAGGTTTTCTTCCATTCCATATTTCATATGGAGTCTTTCCATGATATTTGTTGATGATTGATCTGTTTTGAGTATAGCATGTCAGATTTGTTGCTTGTCCAAAATCTTTTTGGTAAGAATGCTTCTGCAATCATTGTTCTAACTGCTTCTTTGAGTGTCATGTTTCTTCTTTCTGCTACACCATTCTGTTGTGGAGTCCCTATTGCTGATAGTTGATGCAATAATCCATTTTCTTCACAATAGGTTCTGATTATTTCATTTAGAAACTCTGTGCCTCTATCTGATCTAATTTTTATGATCTTCAGTTCCTTTTCATTTTGAAGTCTTCTTAGCAGATCTGGTAGCCTTTTGAGTGTCTCTCTTTTCTTATTCATGAATATGGTCTAGGTGAATTTGGAGAAGTCATCCACCACTACTAGAGTGTATTTCTTTCCACTTACACTGACTGGTGTGACTGGTCCAAACAGGTCCATATGTAGTAGATGTAAAATTCTTGTTGTTGATTGATAGGGCTTTGACTTGAAGGAGCTTTTGATTTGTTTCCCTTTTTGACATGCATCACAGAGACTTTCCTTCTTGAATGTGACCTCTGGTAAACCTTCAACTAACTTATTCTTTGATAATGTGTTGATGGTCTGGAAATTTAGGTGATTTAATCTTCTATGCTAAATCCAGCTGGTTGATTGTTTATTTTTAACAAGAAAACATGTTTCTGCTTTAGCTGTTCTCCAATCCACCATATACATGTTGTCTTCTCTTCTTCCTGCAAGAACTACTGTGTTGGTTTGACAGTGAATCACCTTGCATCCTTCCTTGTTGAAGTGCACATTATAGCCTTTGTCACAGAATTGACTGACAACAGATTGAAATTTAGTCCTTTAACATATGCCACATTTTGAATCTTCAGGCTGTTTTTGAATATTGTGCCTTCCCCCTTAATTTGGCCAGGGTTTTCTTTGCCTTCAAAGGTGACTTTGGGTCCTTCAAAAGCTTTAAAGTCAGTGAGCCATCCCTTGTTCCCTGTCATGTGTCTGGAACATCCACTGTCTATGTACCAGACATCCTACAAAACAAATCAATTGTGTTTAGGTACCCAACACTGTTTGGGTCCATACCTGTTAGCAGTCATGCCTCCTACTCCTAATGTGTATCCAAAGGATCTTCTTTTTGGATAATTGAAGTCACCATCTTTATATGTATAAGGCATGGCATAATACCTTCTAATGTTTCTACTAGAGGTATGCTGATACTTTTCTCTACTTTTTGGTGCATTTGTGTCCTTTTCAGTTTCCAATATGCAGTGGGAAACATGTGTTCATGTTGCTTCATATGTCTAGGAATATGCCTAGGTTGGATTTTCTTAAACATAAGTTGCATATTATGGAATGGTTTCTTTCTGTATTTTGGAGGTGCAACATTCCAATCATCTTCTGAAGGATAAAGTCTTCCTTTGCCTTTCAGAAGGCTTTTGCTTTTGATTGACTGGATTGATGGTTTGGTCTGCCGTTTCACTGCACTGGGTTTTGACTTCACCGGTGTAGGATGAGTAGATGAAACTATGGTCTGTCCTTTTTTGAACTTTGGTCCATTGTTGGTCCTAGATACAGAATTGGGTTGTCCATTTTTTCTATTCTCATCCTGACTGTTGTAGCCAAGACTGTATCTGGATCCAAACCTTTTTGAGGGTTTGTAAGCTAGTGCACTTAGTGGTGCAGTGGTTGTCTTAAGTGGTAGGGGGATTTTCTCAGCTGGTATGTCAACACCAGATGTATGATCATCTGCTGTTTGTTGATCATTTGAGTAAGTCTCCTTACTAGTTAGTTCAGCTTTTGCTTTATCCAGTTCTTTCTTTAATCTTTTATTTTCCTTTCTTAGATTCTCACAATCATGTTCCAGAATTTCATGATTCAACTCAATTTCATCTAATTTACTCAAGAGATTTTGGATTATGTTTGCAGAGTCTAGTGGGAGAATCGAAGATTGTGCAGTGTTAGAGGTGGATGCACTAGATGATGAGCATGAGCTAGAAGTTACCTCAGTTTCATTAGATTCTTTAGCCATAAGACATAGGTAAGCTTTTTCATTTTTTGAGCTGTCAGCTTCATCATCATCTGAATCATTGTCTAATGATTCTTCATTCTTTTCACTGCTGGTTTCAGCTTTGAGTGCCTTCATGCTTTTCTTCTCTTCAGCTGTTTTGTACTTCTTCTTCTCCTTATCTTTGTTATTTTCTTCAGGGCAGTCTACCTTGAAATGACCTTTCTTTTTGCAGTTGAAGCATATGTATTCGTCATCCTTCTTCTTTGTGTCTTTGTTTGAGCTTGACTTTTTGTATGATGATGATCCTCCTTTGAATTGCTTCTCCTTGGTAAACATGTCAAAACGTTTAACCAGTAAAGCTACCTGTTCCTTCAGCTCCTGTGTCTCTTTGCTGTTTGCATCAGCTATTTGACTTTGCTGGGGTGCAACAAGTGCACTGGCCTTATGTGCCTCTACTGGTGCACTCTCTTCGCCGTTCAACTCAAATTCATGAGCCTTTAGTTGAGACATCAAAGTCAAGGTGTCAGTGTTTGCAAGATTTGTTGTCCCTCTGATTACTGATGTAATGATCTTCCATCTTTCAGGTAAGCCTCTCAAGATCTTCAGGAACACTTCTTTCTGTGGATATGTGTGTCCAAGTTGTTGTAGTTCACTGATGATGCTTGAGAATCTATTGTCCATTTGATCAATTGTTTCTTCAGCCTTCATTTTGAAGTTCTCAAATTTCTGTTTTGCAACAGATAGTTTGTTTTCCTTGACTGCTTCTGATCCTTCATTGATCAGTGCCAATTTGTCCCACATTTCCTTTGCTATTTTAAAATCTTTGATTCTCATGAACATGTTACTGTCCAGAGTCTTCAAAATAATGTCTTTTGCAACAAAGTCAAGATTTGCTCTTCTCCTGTCATCCTTGGTCCAATCTTTATTGAGTTTGTCTATTACTTTTCCTTGATCTGCTCCGGTGGCTACCACAGTTGTAATCTCGATTGGGCCATCATTGATTACATCCAGCATCTCCTCATGAGTTTCTGCAAGATGAGACAACATTCTTATTTTGTATTCATCAAAATTGTTGACCTTGAAAACATGTACCTTTGACATAAAATTTGAGGAATCCATAAGTACAAATAAGATATATGCATATTTAGAAAGCACAAGTTTGAAAACTACTTTGATAATAAGTGATCTCCTTGTTACCAGAAATTAGATCTGAACAGGTTCTGATACTAGGAACACAGCTCCGATACCGATTGTTGGTCCCAGAGAAGGGTAAAACTATAGTCAGATTGGGGTGAATGACTATAGTGGGGTTTCAAAAACTTTTTTTGTATTTAAAAGCTTTTGGGCAGCGGATAAGTCCCTTCTTAATATGTTGTTTCAAAGTAGTTTATGATACCACAGATATATGATGTAATTTAAGCAACTAAATAAATGCAGTAAGACAAATTGCTGAAAGTAAATTGACACAAGGTTTATAGTGATTCAGGGTGGTGTAATCCCTTAATCCACTCTTCTCCTGTGATGATTGGAGGAATTTCACTATTGTTTTCACAGATACAATAGCCTGATTGTCCTTGACTACACAAGCTTCACAATCTTCAAGACTATCACTCCCTGACTTCAACACTTCAAAGACTCACTTTTTTCACTTTGCTCATTAGAACAAATCCTTCAAAGAAATTATCACAAACACAACTTTTCTCTCGATGCCTCGATTCAGCTTTCTTGATTGAAGTGAATTGGATTCACAAAACACTTGTTGATCAGACTCAATGCTTGATGTTGAAATTTTAGTTCTGAATTTTGAGTTGATCACTAGATATTCCTTTTTAAGCACAGATGAAGGCCATTTTGATTTGATAGAGTTTCTGCTTATTGATCATTCTCTTTCTTCTTTTCTTTTTTTGTCAATGCCTTCTATTTATAGCCTTGATAATCCTTGATTTGAATTTCCATCCGTTGGCTATATTAATGAGGGGAATAATCCTTGATTTTATTCTTGATTCCCCCTTAATTATATTCTCCTTGATTTCAGTGATCGGATTTTTTCTTCAAACGTTTATCAGAAAATCCGTCCTTGATTGATCCTCAATTAATTGTGCATTTAATGCTTGATCCTCTGAGTCTCATTCATATTTAAAAAACCGATTAAGTAAAGTTTACTTGGCCGTTCCCAGAACGGTTGAGTGATCTCTCCGACTTTTCCGCATAGGTCTTCCTTCACCGCTTTGTCATTACTCAAATTGAAAAGTCGATCACTTTGACGACGATTCAACGTTTCCTTCATTCTTTATCGCTTTAGAGAATCTCTGCATTTCACCGATCCTTGATTTATGTGAGATCAAGTGTACACCATATTTAAAACTTTAAGTTTCATCACCTGAATGTAACTTAGACTTATCCAAGGTCATCACAGACTTCCCTGGTTATAAGTCGACCATAATGTCTTCATGCTTCTCTGCTGGTACTTGGCTCGCTTTACTCGCGATTTCTGTTTCACTTTTCCGTCCTACCAACTAGTACAATACTTGTCTGACTCAACTTATACATCATGTCAGACTCTAAGTAAATATTTATACAGAGAATTCTAACTTATTTTCAGGCTTGCTATAACAGCTGGTATGGCCATCATCAAAACATAATAAAATGTTCCTAACAGAGGCAATCCTACCCTTCAAGGACCAGTGGAATACTTTGAAGCAACAATCCTACCTGTTTCTAGTGTTCAATTTGTGAAGCCATAGTCATTGGTCAAGGACAAATAGTTTAGGGATTTTTGTAACAGCTACCTCAAGAATCTCTAGTGAATTTCCTCCAACATCACATGAGAAGAGTGGACTGACAGGATTACACCACCTGAAACCACTATAAAACTTGCCTACTTTACTTTTGTCACGGATTTTATCAACACAAAATAAACAAGTAATAATCCGGTTAACCTCAAGTATAAGGATCGTAGTATGGAGGCTAATGCCGGGTCGATCTTACGGGGAACTAAACGATTGTGGTTTCTAGTTTTTATCTAACTAACCTATGTCACGATTACTAAGCCAAATAACGGATAAAAATAAACAAATACTGTAAATTAAACTTTAACTAAAACGTAAAACTGGACAGAAGAGATGATCTAAAGCCAGGGGAAGATACGGGTCATGCGAACCAATTTAAACTAACTAATCTAAGATGCGGATAAAAGTAAACTAACTAGACAAATTCAAGCTTTTAAGGATTTAAATCAAATTTATAACGAGCAAACGAGGATTGATCCACCTATCCAACAAGCATTGATTCCTATCTCGATTATAGTGCGCTTTTATTCAGATTGTGGTCTCACCTTACCTAGACATGAACCCTAATTCCTTAGAAAGTTCATCTATCAATCTATTATCTTCCGATATAAGATTAACGCGTTTAATAATCAAAGGAGCAAACTTTGTGTTTATAACCTAGTAATCGACTCTATTAACTTCCGTTATTATAGATTCAATTACTATTCTTATTCATGGTGATCTAGGGTTTATTAAGACTTCCATCAACAATAAACAATCAACACATGCATATCTTCCGATATAAAAGCAAATTAAACATGAGTAAACATGAATAAGAAACAACCTTTATTAAAAACTCACAAAGATAATCGAAGAAAACGAAATCAACAATTGTTGGACGGCTTCACAATACTCGCTTGATGAAGCTTTTAGCCTCTGAACATCCTCAAGAACTCAAATTTGCGAGAAAAAGTACATAGAAAGTAACTAGTGTTTAATCTAAATTAAGGGCATGAAAATAGGAATAAAAGATGAAAACGCAGCCTAAAGCCGCCCCTAGGTTTAGGGTTTTGAATGATGTGTGTATGATCCTCTTTTTGTGGAGAAAATAAATTTACTATATATAGATTTTAAAGTCGGTTCTGCTAAGTCGGCCACCGGACGCCCGTCTGAAACCTTGAACGCCCGTCCACTCTTCAACAATACTTCGAATCGGGCCGAGTCATGACCAGACGCTCGTCCATCCAGCGTCCACTCCAGCGTCCAAACTTCCTGAATCAAAGATGACACTGGGCGCCGTCCCAATCAGATCGACGCGCCCGCCCACTGGACGGAGATACTGGACGCCAGTTTGATATGATCGATTTTGATTTATTGATCTTTATCTCTTCTATCTCTATCCCACTTCTTCATTATCTCTTTTATCATCAATTAGCTCGAACTTAATCAACCTTTGATCATCTTTTGAGCCTCAAACATGTATCTATAACACATAAAAACATCGCAAAATGTAATAATGCTCAAATAATCATAAGATCACAATTAAAACACATAAATCAACCTATTTTGCGATTAACTCTTCTAAAATATCATTTACTCAATATATCCATTGAACCTCGCTTTCTTATGCAATTTAGTACAATTACGGGAAAAATATCATAGAATATAGCGCTTATAAATCGTATAAATTCACCCTTAACAACTCCCCACACTTAAGCTTTTGCTCGTCCCGAGCAAAACAAAACAAAAGTTAGGCCGAGAAAAGAACAGGCATCTAAACATGCATAACACATATCCAATAAATCGGTTCACCACCCTCTATGCGTGTGCATAACCATAATAAACTTCCACTATATCCAAACTCGAGAAACTCAAAGCAAAACTAGCTAATACCCCTTGTAGACTAGTAATAAAGGACACTCATAAGATGCACCCTACAAACGTGATATATCCGAAAAGAATGATCGAATATATCTAGGGCCTTTCTGAAATACTCGAGAGGATAATCCTACAACATATCTATCGCTTTATACTGGGGATAAGATGAGCGATAACTTAGTCTTATATACATTTCATAACACTTTATCGCTTGATTTAACTTTTCACTTAAAACACACATCAGAATGAGCTCTTGCCCTGATCATAGCAGAATAGGACATTTCGAGATAATACCCTACCTTACTCCAATCATAAAGCAGCTTCTTCTGACTGTCGTGAGCTTTTAGTCATCATAGTGGTATAGGACATACGTGGTATACCCTACCTCACTCAAATCATCGACTAGCTTTCGACACACACGAATAATTTCATATTAATTCAACTTTTCCACTTGACAATAGCTACGTGTTGCTTATCACATTCAAACTTCTAGATATTCACAGTACCTCATACTTCGGATCTAAATACAAACTATCATAAATCTCACAATATATACGTAGCACTAAGCACATGACTTACGAGAAAATCAAAAACCACTAATCCAAAAGGGGTATAACTTTATAAATTAGCTCATTATTTACTATGGCTCGTGAAAAATAGTGTCAGGTGAAACATCTAACTTACCAAATATATGATACATAGCATAGACGACTATCGAAAACAAAGAACATTAACATGTATTGCCTACTCGGGACAAAACAAAAACAACAGTGTCGGAAAATTCCAAAAATTTTAGCTCATTTGCATAGAAACATTACGAAATAAACAAATGTGTAGATACATATCGAAACATTCCCCTCCCCCACACTTAAAAATCAACATGTCCTCATGTTGTGCAAAACGAAAGAAAAAAGAAAAGACTTAGCTGATTTAAATCGAAACTCGAATCGTTGGTCAGGCCGGAGCCTTCATAATGATATCAAGAATGCGTAACTGCACAATGTAGATACACGCACGCCTTAGACAAACATGGAACCATCTCGGGAAAACGGGAGTCATACCAACATGAAAAGAGACATCAAAATGAAGATAAAGCAAAGTGAGCGCACGCAATACATCCAGAAAGTTGAAACACAGTTGAAATGAAAGTACGCTCGCCTTATGGCTTACAAGGTCCATCGAAAACAAATAGTAGCAATATCAAAATTACAACGAACCGTAAAAGTAAAAGTGTCAATACAAAACAACCAATGTAAAAATAGACAAAATAAAATCAAGGTTGACTCGGCGCCGCAGAATCATCAGCTGGAGGATCAGAAGGTGGTGACGTAGCTCCAGCTGCCGAATCAGGCTGCTCCTCGTCAGAAGACTCAGACTCGTGAAGGACATCGGCAATGGCCTGCTCAATCTCGTCAGAATAAAGATAATCAACGGTGCTCGGAGCGAAGATCCGGTCATCCCTTGGTTTCGGTTCTCATTGAAACACTTCGAATCGCCAAAATGTTGTTCTGCGTGATCCCGAATATCACCCATCCACTCCCGTGAACTGTTGGCCATGCTCAACCGCATCCTAATCGCGGGAGATAAGGTAGGAAGTGTAGACGCCGAGGCGGGACCGAAGATGAACCAGCTCCCGAGGTGCCTCCGCTCGTAATGTCCCGAGGGCTTACTCTTTTCCCTTTGTATAGGCCTGGGGTTCTTCGGTTTATGATCCGCCCCAACTCGTGCACACCGCATCGACACAAACGTGGATCAAATGAGGATGATCAAGCTCCGTGTATAAACCTTCTCGATTGATAGATATCTCGTCCGTACAATGCCTGGCCCCACATCCACATTCACCCAAACGCCAACGCATACAAAGATGCCTAGGTCACCAATATGAAAGTGTGTCAAGTTGTTCTTAGGCAACAACCGATTCTCGAATGAATCGACACCGACCTTCCAATCCTCCGCCCAGGCCGTGGTAACCAACTCCTTCCGGTCTCCTCCCGGTCTCAACGCCCGTGCCACATCCGGGCAAACTCGCAATCTCAACTCCTCCAAAGGATCCTCCGTCCCCAAACTCGCCTATGCACAATCTCCTCCTTATAGTCCCGACCTCGAAAGCCGCTAAGTTGTATTTCCGATTAATCACCTCCGTGTAAAGGAACTTCCACCCCTCGAACCACGACTACCTTTGTCCCCAAGTCTGCTTCCAACAGTTCGCATAAAATTCCCGAACTAGGGAGCTATTCACCGGGGTAGTCGGGATTTTCATCAAGGCTTCCCATTTCCTATCCTTAAGCAACTTAACGAACCCCGGATCGACCTTCGCCTCCAAAATAGCCCTCTCAACCAACATGTTTCTCGAAAAATAGTGTTTGGTATAAACTTCATGAGCTCTAGGGTTCACGAAACGATGAGGCAATGGCATCGGGGCAACGGTTTTAGACTTCTTTCTAGGAGGGGCTGCCCTAGGTACAACTGGCTCCTCTTCCCGGGTAGCCTCGACCGTTTCCTCAGCCCTAGACGAACCTCCACCTCTCTGAACTCTCGGCATCCGTACTAAAGGCACATCATCATCCGTCTCAGATTCCGAGGTTGGCTCATCTCGTAAGGTTGCCCTAGTTTGGGTGGCTCTAGGGGGTTGCTCACGAATACTCACACCCCGGTTAGGATCAACTAAGGTGGGGTCAATCTCTTTACGCTTCTTCCCCGCCTCCCGGGCCACTTCCTTACCATGCCTCTTCACAACTGCCTTCTTATGAACCATTTCCACGCCTAATCTAAACCAAACAATCCAAATGTGCACAAAGGATACCCGTTTATCATCCAAAGCGGGATTTCAAATCAACCAAACCACAAACCACATCCATAATCATCACCAAACAACCCATTCATCACCCATCACAACGCCACATCACCAAAACAGAGCGAAAGAAACACCAAAACCGTAAAAAAAACAATTTAAGGTGTCATTCAAGAAAACGAGCCGACTCAAAGATCGAACTCACAAAAACGTGAATGAAATCCGAAAAGTTGTTACTAACTTACCAAGTAGGGTGAGTAGATGCTTGATCGAGATGAAGATTAGTCCAAACAACACCAAATTGGCTCCCAAAATCGGATTTTTCGCTCAAAAAGTCGGATCAAGTGGGTCCCGATTCTCCAAAAATATCGTGTGTTGGAGGATTTGGTTATGAAAATCAAAGAGAGAGGTATCAAGGGCGGCCTATAGCACTTTGAATCGCTCGAAATGGTTTAGAATCGACGATTTTAGGGCAAAAGGAGGAGAGAAACCGCTTTTGCGTTTTGAAATTCAAAAAAGTGAGGGTTCACTCGATGATGGGGTATATATAGCGAGAGGTTTGGACGCTGTCGTCAACTCTCGGTGGACGGGCGCCCACTGAAATCGATGAACCGGACGGGCGCCCAGCTTTATTGTAAACGCCGTCCAAGATTTGAAATCACATACAGATTGGAGGAATAAAGCGACGGGCGTCCAGCTTTAGTGGGCGCCGTCTGAAATTGGTCAAGGCGGACGGGCGTCCAGGGTTCTGGACGGGCGTCCACACAGTTTAAGTGCAAAAATCATAAAATTCCCATACACATCAAATTCAAAATTGCCCTTTCTTATTAAACTTATATAAAACTTCAAAAATACAAATAAAAATCAAACGAAGTACATAAAATTACTAGAAAATAAATAAAAATGATGGAAAATGTTGGTTGCCTCCCTCTCGCGCTTTGTTTTACGTCGTTTGCTCGACGAAACATCCTAAGAACGCTAGTCATCATAAATGTCCGACCAATCGATCACTGAATGAGACGGCGGAGCATGTCAATCGCCGGAGGGAAGTCATACTCATCTTGTAAACCCCGGTCCTCACCAAATACATCAACACCTCGAAAATGCTCACTTTGCAAAGACTAGCGCTAAATCACAAAGATCGGATCATTGAGGATGGTGTAAGGACGCCCTAGAGCTGCCTCAGTAACTCCTCGCAGAGTAAAGTCTCCACCTCCCGAACAACGGGGAACAATGAGAACATAGGTGACCGCCTTGACGCGGGTACTAATGTCAAAATCTACGTGCAAAACGATGGTTCCTCCCGGTCCGTCATCTACAAGAATGAGTGGAATCCTCCTAAGGAAAGGTAACTCCTCCGGGCCGAACACCGAAATCCATATCTAGAAAGCACAACTAACTCGATGATAAAAACAAAAACTTAATAAGGCTAAAACTGAATAAACTAAACTTAAATACTAACACTATCAAAGCATAAAACAAAACAACTAAAAGAACGATATCTAGGTTGCCCCCTAGTGGCGCTTTTGGTTAATGTCGTTAGCTCGACACATTGTAAGCTCACTGGATCAAAGCCATTTAACCTTTCTCGCCACCACTACCTCGTAAGCTCCGATCAAGAGTGTGGTCAGTAAACAAAGATCTCACACATGGGGTGAAATCTTTGAAAGCCCTCCAAACCTTCTTAAGTCTCCCATGGTTGTGTTCTTTCTCCTCTCGACTCCTCGATGACGTTTAAGTTGTCGCTCCTCTCTAACTCTTCCATATCAAAGCACTACCGCCGTAACTTCTTCGACGGATCACTACCGTTAGCCTCGGAGAACAAGTCGGGTGATAACTCGCCAAATTCTTCGACCGAGTAACACCACATCCGAGAATATCGAGAAATTTAACAATCAAAGATGTCGCTTGGGTTCACCAATATAGTGTTTGCACCTTTGACCGTTGACTCAAACGGTTCACCACTATAACCACGAAGTTCTAGAACGCCTCCGGAATGATTTGGAGAATCTCGAAAGGGCCGGACCAACGTGTCCTTAACTTTCCAGGAAACAGATGTAACCTGGAATTATATAGAAGAACTTGTTCGCCGACATGAAATTCTCTCCTCTTAATCTTAGCATCGTGGAGTAGCTTCATCTTATCCTTACTAATCCTGGCACTTTCATAGGCCTGGAGTCCAGACTCGCCCACTCATATGTAATCACCGTAGTCGATGCTTCCCAAGATTGGGAATCAAAGTTCGTAAACTTTGTAGCCCAATAAGCTCTATGCTCTAACTCGACAGCAGATGACATGGTTTCCGTAGACCATTTGATATGGTGACGCACCCATAGGGTCTTATAGGCGATTCGATATGCCCACAAGAGACATCATCCAACTTTAGACTCCGGTCTTTCCTATGACTCATAATGCCTTCTCCAGGATTTTCTTAATGCTCACGGTTGCTCCTTTCAACCTGACCACTAGTCATCGGATGATACGGTGTGCCAATTTTATGACGAACACCATACTTCTCAAGTACTTTCTAGGTCGATTGCGTAAATCGTCCCTTCATCATCGATCAAGGCACGTGGACATCCAAACCTCACGAAAATATTCTTCTTTAGAAATTTCATTACCGCTTTATGATCATTGTGAGGAGTGGCTTGGGCCTCCACCCATTTAGACACGTAATCCACGCAGACTAAGATGTATTTATTACCATGAAGATGATGGGAATGGTCCCATAAAATCGATACCCCATACATCAAAGACTTCGCATTCGAGGATGGGTTTTAAAGGCATGTCAAAACGCCTTGTCGAGTACCGGTTCTTTGGCACCTATCACAAGCTTTTACTGAAAGCTTCCGTATCTTTAAAGATCGTAGGCCAATAGAAACCGGATTGAAAGATCTTAGCAACGGTTTTCCACGGACCAAAGTGTCCTCCCCGTGGGTCCACTGTGGCACTTTGCTCAATGATGTCACGTTGCTCGAGATTCGGAATACATCTCCTAAGCAAACCATCTTTACATCTTGAAAAGATAAGGTTCATCCTAAACGAAATATTTTAAATCCGAGAAGAACTTTTCTTCTCCGATAAGACATCTCTCGGATCGAGATAACGGCCATGAAGGTAGTTTACAATGGAAGAATACCATGGAACATCGTGGAGCGCCATCGATCAACATGATGTTTTCTAGAGGAAAGTAAAGATCTATATCATCCGGTTCATTCTTTTCCTCGCTTAACATCCTAGACACATGATCCGCTACTACATTCTCACCGCTTTTTGTCCTTAATTTGAACGTCAAACTCTTGTAGGGTCAATATCCAACGTAGTAAGCGCGGTTTGGCCTCTTTCTTAGTCATCGATAACGCAGCAAAGCGGCGTGATCACCCACACGATCACTTGAGCTCCTAACAAGTAACTACGAAACTTGTCCATAGCAAAGACTACGGCCGTAGTTCCTTTTCGATAGTAGTATAGTTAACTTGAGAGGGTTCAATGTGTGACTTGCGTAATAGATAGGTGGAACTTTCCTTGATCTTTTGCCCTAGAAACAAAGACCAACAAAGATAGTTTGATGCGTGCCGCATATAAGCTCAAATGGTAGGTTCCAAATCGAAGCGATATAAGAATCGGAGCGATATATTAAACGATCCTTAAGCTCCTCAAACGCTTGCTTGCGCCTCATCAAAATTAAACTCAACGCCTTCCTTTAGTAAAGTGGACAGGGGCTTGGCTATCTTGGAGAAATCTTGAATGAACCTCCTATAGAAGCCGACATGTCCGAGAAAACCTCGGACTTCCCGAACATTCTTAGGGTAGCTCATCTTCTCAATAGCTTCTACCTTGGCCCTATCTACTTATACCTTTGGCGGAGATCTTGTGGCCAAGAACTATTCCTTCATCTACCATGAAATGGCATTTTTCCCAATTAAGTACTAGGTTCTTTTCCACACATCTGGATAACACCTGATCAAGATTGTCAAGGCAATCATCAAAAGACTGACCAAAAACCGAAAAATCGTCCATAAAAATCTCCATACACTTTTCTACAAGCCCGTCAAAGATGGCCAGCATACATCGCTGAAATGTAGCTGGGGCATTGCAGAGACCGAACGGCATTCGTCTATATGCGAATGTACCATAAGGGCAGGTGAAGGTGGTCTTTTCTTGGTCAGCTGGATCAATGGGTATCTGGAAATATCCTGAATATCCATCTAGGAAACAGTAAAATGCGTGCCCCGCCAGACGCCGAGCATCCGGTCAATGAATGGAAGGGAAAGTGATCTTTCATGGTTACCTCATTGAGCTTTCGATAATCGATCTGATCTCAGAATCCGAAGAACAAGCCTCAATGCAATTTCCTCTCCTTCTCATTCTTTTCAATTGTAATTCCACCCTTTTGGGAACTACTTGAGTTGGGGAAACCCATTCACTATCAATCGATGGCATAAATGATTCCCATGTCCGTAAGTTTAATGATTTCCTTTTTAACGACTTCTTGCATATGAGGGTTTAGCCTTCACTGGGTCGCCTCGACACACTTGGCGCCTCATTCGTCTTGATCTTGTGCATGCGGATGTCGAGATATTCCCCGATATCTCCTACTTGCCAACCAAAAGCTTTTTCATTCTTCTTCAAGACGTTAATCGCCATTTCTTACAGACGGAAAAGCTTGGCGATATGATTAAAGGAAGCTTGTCGCCTCTCTCTAAGAACACATACTTAAGATGTTTAGTAACGGCTTCAACACCAAATCAGCAGGGGGCTTCTAAACTAGACTTGAGATCTCCACTTTTCAACTCAATATCATTGAGTTTACTCTGTGGTCCCACCGCCAAAGCTTCTCCTTCCAACGACTCTTCCTCAAAATCACCGCTAGTTGATCCAGATTCACCCTACCATGAGTATTCAAATTATCAACTAATCGCTCATATTCTCGCTTCTACAACCATGACTTGCTTGTCCATATAGTCGGTGAAATTATCCGTCATATAATCAATGGAAAAGCCGGTTGGAGGGCCGAGAGGGTACTTGAATGGACTTTAAGACATTGTAACTCACCTCTTGGTCACCAACTCGGATAGTCACTTGCCCACCATCGCAATCGATGAGAGCTCGAGTGTAGATAAGAAAGGTCTTCCTAGAATCAAGGGAACGTTTTATTTCTCTATATCTAAGACATACCAATCAACCGGAAAGGTAAATCGATCAATCAACCAAAACGCCTTTTAGATTCTGAAGCTTTCTTAGAGATCTATCCGCGAATTGTAAACTCATAGTAGTGGGTTCTAGAAGACTTTGTAAACCGAGCTGTTTGCATACAGACATTGGCATAAGGCTTATAGAGGCACCTAGATCACACAAAGAATTTGGGAAGACTAGACCTCCCATCAAAACTGTAAGTACAAATTTGCCAGGGTCACCTCTTTTAATTGGTAAGTTTTCATAATTAATCATGGAACAATCCTCACCAATCTGCCTTTCCATGCCTGCTAATTTCTTCTTCGAAGACACAACATCCTTGATAAATTTTGTATACTTAGGCATCTCGACTAAGACATCCGACAATGGAAGATTCACCTGAGTATTTTTCAAAAGGTTTAGCACCTTTTCGTACTTCTTATCCTCAATCAAAGGAATGTTGCTCTTTCTCGTGGAAATGGAAGTTTCTTAAGGTCATCCTCGGAGAAAACCTTTTCGAGGATGCACTGACTCTATCTTCCATCCTTCCAACGAACAGCTTTTTTCGATTTCTCAAGAGTCGGGATCACCTCGACTTTCGCTGCTTTTTCGGTCCTCAAAGGATCAGCCACTTGAGGATCACCAAATTCTTCACCTCTCGGGGATCACCACCTGAGTTTTCTCTTGCTGATTGAGGAGTGTAGGTGCTCACTTTCCCTCCCGCCTTATCAATGGCGGGGAGGGGCTGGTGGTTTCCCGGATGGGAAGGACCACTAACTTGAGTACCGCTCCGAAGATTCATTGCACTGGCCTCCTCCTTACCGTATTGAATTGACGGCACGAGGTCAGTACATTGGCCTTTATTCAAATCAGCCTGAGCAACTTGACCACCCTTCGGATTCTTCTCAGTGAAACTGGGCAGCTGCCCTGGGGGTCTAGAAGCTAACTGCTCAGCCAGTTGCCCAATTTGTCTCTCAAGATTCTTCATCGATCTACTTTGCTCTTCCAACTTAGCCTCAAGATTTGTAGGTTGGGAGGGGCCTTGAGAGTTTTGGAGATTTGGAGCATAGGGTCAGGTGGGGCGACTTTGAAATTGAGAATTTGAATTGGAGGCCAATTTCGATTGAATTTTTATGTAGGATTGGAAAAATTCGAGTTTTGATCTCGATTAAACCTGGGTTTCTATTGAAATTCTGATTCAATTAAAATTTGAGTTGGGATTGAAATTTGAAGATGGATTAAACCCTTGGTTTTGAAAATTGCCCGACTGAAACCGATTGAACCTTTGATTGTTCTCGCCATAGAATGCATTCACTTCCGCGTTCATCCGTTCATAGGGCGCAATTTAGAAGTGTGCCCCAACTCGTCACAATTTTGACATGTGACTTGATTGTACCGTCCCATAGTCATGAACAAAGATTAACTTGATAAGGTGCGGGGGGTTAATTGACATTGGCCATTCATATGGCGGTCGACAACAATTTTTCGCAATACGTAACTCGAGGGTTCTCGCGGAAAAGAGGAAGTTTGATTTATAGGATTGGAAACTTGAGGAGGCCATCTGGCTTTGCGAAAGATGGCAATCAAACTTTGTAAATTGACTTCTCAACCTTGGGAGGAGGAGGAGGTGCTTGAATTGCTTGATAAGAGGGGCATAGTTATATTTGGCAATGTCCTCAAACAATGCCCATCCTCATCAGCGTTTTCTTGAAAAAGCCCCGCCAGAAGAACTATTGACCATGCCTTTTGTAAGCTCACCAATCCATCGAAGAATGTATTGACTTGCCTTTCCAAAGGCAAGCCATGGTGGGGCATTTTCTAAGAAGGGACTTGAATCTCTTCCAACACTCGAAGAAAGATTCATTCTCTTTCCGATAGAATGTGAAAATGTCATTTAAGCACTTTGGTCATGTCTTTGAAGGTGGAAAATATTGACTCAAGAACTCCTTTTTCGAGTTCGCCTGTGTGGTGATAGATTCGAAGGGAGAGAGGTGTACCACTCTTTAGCCTCTCCTTTCGTGAGAAAAAAGGAAAAAGTTTAAGTTTAATGGCATCCTCACTTACTCCTTGGATGCGTGTAGTACCGCATATCTCTAAGAATGTGTGTAAGTGGGTATCATGGATTCTCCGATTGGTAGCCGTGAAAAATTGATGCGTCTTTGCATCATCCGGATAAGTCCTGGCTTCACTCAAAAGTTTGTGCGATGAATGGTTTGGAATAACAATAGCCGGGTTGACCTTGACTTCGCCTGGCATGGCGTGAGTCCGCCAATGTACGTCTATTATCGGCGCCATTATCACAAAATCGGTGATTTCTCTTGCTAGTTGTTCTTCAAGATCTCGCTCGGCTTTGTCAGCCAGAACCGCAGAACGGAAATTCCGCCTGTTTGGCCGGACTATGGTTCGCTCGGGGTCAGGGGTGTATACTAACAAACCCTTTTGACTCCGAGTTTGCATAAACCGGACCAAAAACAAGTGGAACAAAACCTAAAAACTACGAAGAGATCAAAGCCTAAACTAAAAATTAAAAGCCTAAGGAGAGGAAAGGAAAAGAATAAAGGGAAACAAAAGTGTTAAAGAAAACAATACCGGACGGACGTCCAAAAGATTGGACGGGCGTCCAGATGAAATTGAGGTCGGACGGGCGTTTAGTAATGTAAACGCCGTCTGCGATGCATTGCAATACTGAACAGGCGTCCAAAAGTGATGGGCGCTCGTCTAAGAATAATAAAATGCGAATGTAATGATAATTTCCCGCGGACGGGGCGTCCAATATCCAGGCACGCCCGTTTGCTCACGGGAAAACTTAGAACAGAACAGGAATTTGCAGATAAAGGAAGGAAGATAAAGGAAGGAAGAACGTCAGGAAAAACAGAAAAACAGAAGATCTAACTTCAAGAAAAAAAACTAAGGGAAAGTTTTAAACCCTAATTATCTACTTAACAACTACCTAAAACAATTATCAACTAAAAACAGGAATTTAAAACGGATTAAAAACAGGAAAACGAAACAAAAAACAAACAGAAAACAAAAAAGGAAAACGAAAATAAAAACTAGACAACCGTCCGGCTCCCCGGCAACGGCGCCAAAAACTTGTCACGGATTTTATCAACACAAAATAAACAAGTAATAATCCGGTTAACCTCAAGTATAAGGATCGTAGTATGGAGGCTAATGCCGGGTCGATCTTACGGGGAACTAAACGATTGTGGTTTCTAGTTTTTATCTAACTAACCTATGTCACGATTACTAAGCCAAATAACGGATAAAAATAAACAAATACTGTAAATTAAACTTTAACTAAAACGTAAAACTGGACAGAAGAGATGATCTAAAGCCAGGGAAGATACGGGCTGCGAACCAATTTAAACTAACTAATCTAAGATGCGGATAAAAGTAAACTAACTAGACAAATTCAAGCTTTTAAGGATTTAAATCAAATTTATAACGAGCAAACGAGGATTGATCCACCTATCCAACAAGCATTGATTCCCTATCTCGATTATAGTGCGCTTTTATTCGATTGTGGTCTCACCTTACCTAGACATGAACCCTAATTCCTTAGAAAGTTCATCTATCAATCTATTATCTTCCGATATAAGATTAACGCGTTTAATAATCAAAGGAGCAAACTTTGTGTTTATAACCTAGTAATCAGACCTATTAACTTCCGTTATTATAGATTCGAATTACTATTCTTATTCATGGTGATCTAGGGTTTATTAAGACTTCCATCAACAATAAACAATCAACACATGCATATCTTCCGATATAAAAGCAAATTAAACATGAGTAAACATGAATAAGAAACAACCTTTATTAAAAACTCACAGTATAATCGAAGAAAACGAAATCAACAATTGTTGGACGGCTTCACAATACTCGTTTGATGAAGCTTTTAGCCTCTGAACATCCTCAGCAACTCAAATTTGCAGAAAAAGTACATAGAAAGTAACTAGTGTTTAATCTAAATTAAGGGCATGAAAATAGGAATAAAAAGATGAAAAACGCAGCCTAAAGCCGCCCCTAGGTTTAGGGTTTTGAATGATGTGTGTATGATCCTCTTTTGTGGAGAAAACAGCCGACTATATATAGATTTTAAAGTCGGTTCTGCTAAGTCGGCCACCGGACGCCCGTCTGAAACCTTGAACGCCCGTCCCACTCTTCAACAATACTTGAATCGGGCGAGTCATGACCAGGCGCTCGTCCATCCAGCGTCCCACTCCAAATGGCCAAACTTCGAATCAAAGATGACACCACGGGCGCTCGTCCAATCAAGATCGACGCCCGTCCACTGGGCGGAGATCTGACGCCGATTTGATATGATCGATTTTGATTTATTGATCTTTATCTCTTCTATCTCTATCCCACTTCTTCATTATCTCTTTTATCATCAATTAGCTCGAACTTAATCAACCTTTGATCATCTTTTGAGCCTCAAACATGTATCTATAACACATAAAAACATCGCAAAATGTAATAATGCTCAAATAATCATAAGATCACAATTAAAACACATAAATCAACCTATTTTGCGATTAACTCTTCTAAAATATCATTTACTCAATATATCCATTGA
Organism: Gentiana macrophylla; assembly: GCA_026214975.1. Classification (NCBI taxonomy): domain Eukaryota; kingdom Viridiplantae; phylum Streptophyta; class Magnoliopsida; order Gentianales; family Gentianaceae; genus Gentiana; species Gentiana macrophylla. The sequence goes on along the minus strand of CM047816.1, from coordinate 40,063,816 downwards.
ACCCTCGTTTCTTATGCAATTTAGTACAATTACGGGGAAAAATATCATAGAATATAGCGTTATAAATCGTATAAATTCACCCTTAACAACTTTACTGCATTTAATTTATGCAATTTATTTTATATGCATGCTTATCACGTCAACCTGCTGAAACTAGCTGCTGAATCACACTACTTGCACTACTGAGTATCCAATACTTAGTATCATATTTAAAAAAACAAGTAACAAGGCTTAATTTAATATATTCAGCTGCAACAAATTCAATAGCTTCAATAGTCAGCAGACTGCTGAAGGTCAGCAGACTATTGACCCTACTGAGTTTGTAAAACTCCAAAAAGTTTTTAAGTGTTAAGTTTATTCATCCCCCCTTCTAAACTTAACCAAATCCTTTTCAAGGGACCAACAGTTGGTATCGGAGCAGAGATTCTGTTCTAATGTAATCCTACTTGTTGTGCTTGTGAAAAATCTTTGAAATTTTTTTCAAGTTTCTGTTTTCAAGTTTTTGCATCATGGATAACAACCAGTATGCTAGCTAGGACAATGTTGATGTGCTCTCTAGATCGTTTTGATGATTATAAGCGTCGTATGCAGGCTTATCTAGCTGCAACTCATGATCAAATAATGGATGTGCTGACTGATGGAGCACTGGAGATCACTAAAGTCATAACTGTGGATGGTCAGAATCAGACAATCCTAAAGACAAAACGTGAATGGTGTGCTGAAGATATAAAAAGAGAAAACCTGAACAATATTGCTATTGATATCATCTACAGAACTTTCGATAGCAATATGTACATGAAGGTGAAAGATTGCAAAACTGCCAAAGAATTATGGGAAAGATTGCAACTCATTTGTGAAGGCACTGATGCTATCAAGAAAAACAAGATCAGTGTGGCCAAGCAAAAGTTTCAAGAGTTCAAAATGAAATCAAATGAAACCATTGAACAGATGGAGTCAAGGTTCAATGCAATTCTGGATGAACTCACCCTGCTGAATGTGTTACTCAACAGAAGTGATCAACACCAGGATTCTCAAAGCATTACCTGCAAAAGAAGTTTGGGAAATGAAGGTTACTACAATGGAGGAGTCCAGGAGACTACATGATGAAGATACCTTCAAACTATTTTATGATCTCAAAGCTTATGAATTCAACAAGGATCTTATTGCACATGCTGAGAAGGAAGTAACCAAGAAAACAGCACTGGCTGCTGCACACAATGAAGAATCTTCAAGTGTATATGATGCTGTTTTAGCTGAAATGCAAGAGCAGATTGCCCTACTGACGAAGAGGATCAAAATGATGAAATCTGGAAGGGGGTCTCCAAGAAAGTTCAACAAAAAGACAAGTGGGAAAAAGGAAGAGTCCAAAAAGGATCATGACTTTTTGTGCTTTCATTGTAAGAAACCAGGACATTTCAAACATGATTGTCCTGAGTTAAAACAAAAGAAGGATCTTGACTACTTGTGCTTTTACTATAAGAAGTCTGGACATTTTAGACTGATCGTCCGACACTGGCCAAGAACAAGAATGGTCGAGAGGAGATCTCAGTAAGAAAGCATTGGTTGCTGATAATGAATCTGGCTATGAGGTGGAATCAGGAAAATGAAATGAATCAGATGACACTCATAGCACATATGGATGATTATTCTTTCATGGCTAATATGGGTGAAACTGAGGAGGTATACAATTTTGTATCTATAAACACTCCTACTGAAAGTGATTGTGAGTCTACTTGTGTTTTCAATCCAAATTTTTTTAACAATGAAGAGCCTCTAGATGCCCTCCTTAATCAACTGAGGATAATACAATTTGGCTACGAGATTGTGAAGGCTGAAAGAGAAGCACTTCAAGCAGAAATTCAAAGATTGAATGCTGAATTAAGAATTCTCAAGGGTAAGGAAAAAGATTATGAACAGAATCAGTGTAAATTTGTTCCACCAGCTGTGGCAACTGAATCTGCTGCACAATCCAGTTCCACAACTATATTTAAATCTAGAAAGCCTTATGGTGATAGAACATGCCTTGGATTTGAAACTCAACAATCTTCTAAGGGTGGATCTAGTAAGGCTACTGAACCTAGTACCATAATTGGTCGTAAGTTTGTACCTGCACAAGACCCAACTCCTCAAAAGGTTGATGAGGTAGTAAAACCTGCTGAGAATGCTTCAGAGTAGCAAAATCAGAAGTCCAATGGGACAGCAGTACCTAACAAAAAGGGTACATCCAAAGGTAGGACTGCTGGACCTTCTAGACCTGCTGATAGCAGACCTGCTGCAAAGTCTGCTGGACCACAAAAGGGTAAAAACAAGAATATTCCAAGGAAAAGAATGTTAAACCTAAGAATGTTAATCATTCGAGGGATACTTATCTCACAAGGAAAGGCAGATTGTTCCCTACCGGTGAAGATTGGAATATTCCCGCCCCTGCTGCTAGAAACAATAGATTTAACCATAATGCTAAGACTAGACCTCAGAAGAGGAATCAACAGAGGACTCAATAGAGACCTCACTAGAGACCTCAGCAGAGACCACAATACAGGGTTGTTCCTAACAGACAGTAGCCTTATGGTTATACTAATGATTCTAACAATAGAAATCACTTCAAACAGCATTTTGTACCAAAATGCCAGAAACCATATGTGAATGCTACACAACCAAATAATAGATTCTATGGAAATGTAGCATACATATATGAACAAAAGTGCAACACTTTCCAAAGAAGACCTTATGCCATGGGTTGTGCTTACCACTGACCACTATGGACCCAAACATGTTTGGGAACCTAAAACACATTAAATTTGTTTTGTAGGGTGTCTGGTACTTTGACAGTGGATGTTCCAGGCATATGACAAGAAGTAAGCACTGTTTGACAAATTATGTGGCAAAGGATGGTCTAAAAGTCAATTTTGGAAACAAAAACACACCAGGATATACAAGAGGGTATGGAACACTGGTGAGGAATGGATTGACAATCAGGAATGTTGCATATGTTGAAGGCTTGGATTACAAACCTGCTGAGCACTGGACAATTCTTTGACATAGGTTACAAAGTCACTGTTGACAAAGGCTACTGCATTTTCATGAGTGGAATGGGAGAACAAGTTGTGTTGGTTGGAAGAAGACAACAAAGCATGTGTGTAGTAGATTGGACTACTGCTGTTCTAGAAACATGTCTTATTGTGCATACAAAGTCAAAACTCAACTGGTTATGGCACAAGAAGTTGAATCATCTAAACTTTGAATATATCAACCAGTTGGTCAAGAAGAAGTTGGTGATTGGTTTACCTAAAATCACATACAAGAAAGATGGAATATGTGATGCCTGTCAGCAATGTAAACAAACAAAGTCAAGTTTCAAGTCAAAGACTAAACAATCAACCAAGAGAGTGTTGGATCTGATGCATATGGATCTGTTTGGACCAGTAATACCAACAAGTATAACAGGAACGAAGTACACTCTGGCTGTTGTGGATGATTATTCAAGATATACTTGGGTGATTTTCATGAACAAGAAAAGTGAAACACTTCAAAAGATGCCTGAAATTTTGAAGAGACTACAAAATGAGAAAAGTGTGATAGTAGTGAAGATCATATCAGACAAGGGTACTGAGTGCCTAAACAAAGTCATAAGAGGTGAACAAAATGGGGTGCTGCATCAATTAGCATCTGCTGGAACACCTCAGCAAAATGGGGTTGCTGAGAGAAGAATCATGACTTTGAAGGAAGTCGGGAGGACTATGATCTGTGAAGCATTGTTACCTGAAAGATATTGGGCTGAAGCAATCAATACAACATGCTACACACAGAATAGAACCTCAGTGAACAAAAAGATTATGAAGACACCTTATGAAATATGGAATGGAAGAATCCCAAATATTTCATATTTCCATCCATTTGGGAGTAAATGTTTTATCTTAAATCATAAGGAGCAACTGAAGTTTTTCCAACTAAAATCAGATGAGGGAATCTTTTTGGAATACTCTTCAGTCAGCAAGGCTTTTAGATTGTTGAACAATGGGACATTAAAACACGAAGAATCAATACATGTTTTTGATGAACCTAAGTTCACTGGAATGGAAGATGGAGAAGTTTCAGAACCTGCTGTGAATCTAGAAGTCACTGATCCAGAATATGTTGATGTTCTAAAGAAGATAAGTGATTTAAAAGTCTCTGATTCTGGAATTGAAGAAGTCCCCGCTGAAGGACCTGCTGGAAACACTACTGATACAACAACATATACAGTTCAAGGATCTGCTAATCCCGCTACTGAATCAACAGCAGACCCTACTGAAGATGAGGTTCCTGTAAATCAAGAAAATCAAGATTTACAATGGTTGAAGGACCACCCTGCTGAACAAGTAATTGATAATGTATAGCAAGGTGTAAGGACAAGAAGACAACTAGAAGCAATGTTTACTTGTTTTCTGTCTCAAATGGAACCTAAAGTTGTTGAAGAAGCAATTTCTGATCCTGATTGGATAATTTCTATGCAAGAAGAATTGAATGAGTTTGAAAGAAACCAAGTTTGGACACTAGTGGAGAGGCCTGATCATGCAAATGTAATTGGTACTAAATAGGTATACAGAAATAAACTGGATGAATCTGGTACCATTGATATAAACAAGGCCACACTAGTGGCAAAAGGCTATTCTCAAGCTGAAGGAATAGATTTTGATGAAACATATGCCCCAGTTGCAAGATTGGAAGCTATAAGACTATTTTTGGCATATGTTGCATATAAAAACTTCAAGGTTTACCAGATGGATGTCAAGAGTGCATTTTTGAATGGCATTCTGGAAGAAGTGGTTTATGTTCAGCAACCTCTTGGTTTTGAAGTTAAAGATCAAGAAGATAAAGTGTATAGACTCAACAAAGCACTTTATGGTTTAAAACAAGCACTAAGAGCATGGTATGAGACTTTATCTCAAGTCTTGGTGAACAATGGTTTTACCAAATGAACCATTGACAAGACTCTTTTCAGAATCCATGAAGGAGACAGTACCCTGCTGGTGCAGATCTATGTGGATGACATAATTTTTTGTTCTGAAAATGAAGTACTATGTGAAAAGTTTGCAAGTCTCATGAAAATCAAGTTCCAGATGAGTATGATGGGAGAAATGAACTATTTCTTAGGATTACAAGTCAAGAAAATGCAAGATGGATTCTTCATTCATCAAACAAAATACACCAAAGAGCAGCTGAAGAAATTTGGCATGGAAAATAGCACCAAAGTATCAACTCCTATGGGTACAAGCATTAGATTGGATGAAGACAAAGATGGTAAAGATGTTGATCAGACTCTATATAGAAGGATGATAGGAAGTCTGTTGTACCTCACAACCAGCAGACCTGATATATCCTTTGCAGTAGGTGTTTGGGCAAGATTTCAATCAAACCTAAGGAAAGTCACTTAGCTACAATAAAAAGGATTCTCAAGTATCTAAAAAAGACTTTGGAGTAGGGATTTGGTATTCAAAAGATTGAAGTTTCAAAGTTATATCCTACTCAGATTCTGATTATGCTGGGTGCAAGATTGATAGAAAAAGCACCACAGGAACTTGTCAGTTGATGTGAAATAGACTTGTTTCCTGGTTTAGCAAGAAACATAATTCTATATCAACTTCCACTGCTGAAGCTGAATACATTGCTGCTGGAAGCTGCTATGCACAAGTACTATGGTTATGACATCAACTAAGAGATTATGGGATTGAAGAAAGAGAAATTCCTATAATGTGTGATAACACAAGTGCAATTGCAATCTCAGAAAATCCTGTTTTGCACTCAAGGACCAAACACATTGATGTAAGACATCAATTTATAATAGACCATGTTGAAAAGAAAGATGTGGTGGTTCTCTATATTCCTACTGAAGATCAACTTGCTGACATCTTTACAAAACCTTTGGCTAAGGAAATATTTGCTACGTTAAGAACTGAACTTGGCATCATCAAGGTTAACTGAATTTCTAATGGTCAGCTGAGTACTGGAATTCACCAAGAGGACTAGTCTTTGCTCTGCTGGGTGCGCTCACTTGGCAGATTAGTCATTGGTATCAACAATTCCTAAGTGCTCCTATAGTTTGGACAATTGAGCAAATGAAGTTGCCAAGGGGATTGGCCTTTGCCCTGTTGGGTGAGCTCACTTGGCAGATCGGTCATGGGTATTAAACTTCATATTGTATTATCAGTTGGACAAAACTATGTTGTATAAAGATTAGCTTGTTTTTGTATCAGCAGGCTGCTGAACCAACAGAACAATATCAGCAGAGTATTTTCAAAGAGACCCTGCTGAAGATCAAGCCTACTGATGACACAGTCTGCTGAATATTTCATTGCTGATAAAGTCAGACTTTAATGAAAGTCAACAGTGGAGTAAATGGATAATAATCTTATCCTCTATTACAGCTATTACAATATGTAACGGTAATTACACTAAGTGGGATCAGTTAGTAGGACACGTGGCAGCATCACATTTATTCCAAATTATATCGTGTGTTTATGGGACATTACGTTCACTGTACATCCCCACCCACTACGTCTGCATATATATACAGAATATACACATAATGTATATGCAAACATTCAGATCAATTTCTCTGCAAAATATAGATGTGTGAACACAGATTTTCAGAGTTTTCATCTTCATCTTTCTCAAATCTTACACTTAACAATGGCGGATAAGGATGTTCATCTTAGAACCAGTCAAAGTGTTATAGGATATGTCACTGACACTGATGCAACTGATTTGGCAATCAATCTAAGTCATCTTGTTAAGACTTTTGGAAGTCAACAAGTTGAGCAATCTGCTCCAAGGAAACCATCCATGCCTTATGAAAGGAAAGAAAAGAAGTCTAAGAAGCCAAAAGAGGATCCTAATCTTAGGAGATCTCAAAGTACTTGGCATGGAAGTTTGGTTTTTACAAGAGGCAAAAGCTGGCAAGAGAACCAATGAGTGGTTTTAAAGAATGGGCTTTTGAAAGTCTTAGAGTGGAAAGTTTGCTAGGACTGATTGATACATCACTCCTAGAGATGAGGCTGCTGGAGATCATAGAAAATGAAAAACAGAAGGGAAATATCATGTTTAAGGATCCCAAGTTTACACCAGATTGTGATGATCCATGATCATCAGATTCAGATGATGATCATCCTATGCATCCTGGAGAGTCTAGTGGTATTGCAAAAGAAACATCTACCGAGGCTACTGGACAGGGATCTACTGAGAAGACAGCAGAGCAACCTGCTAAGGATGGCAAGTCTGTTGAGGGTCAGCAGACTGACAATTTAGATCAAGAACTGTTTGCTGCATTTACTGAAGATATGGAAGAACAAATTGCAGCAGCAACACTTCTTGAAGAAGCTATGTTAAAAGCTACTGCTGATGCTATGATGATTGAACTGACTGAAGTAATTTTTGAGGAATCAGTTTAATATCAAGATAGCATTGACACTGAGGAAACCCTGGCTCAAGCTGCTGAAGTATTGAAAGAGATTGCTGAGGTACATGGGGTTTTGGAGGAAAACATGGCTGTTTTTCCTAATATTAGAGAAGATATGGAGGTTCAGTCTGCTGAGGTTCAGATAGCAACTGAACACAGGTCATAGCTGAAAGTCCAAAGTACTAGGGATCAAACAGTATTAGGACAAAGATTGGGTATGTTGTTGTGATTAGAGGAATCCCCTGTGTCTAGTTTGGAGGCTACTGAGGAAAGGGCTACTGATGGTAAAATTAGACAAGAAGCTGTTGATGAACAATCTAAGGAGCAACTTCTTGACTATAATTTTAGTGATGAAGAGTTTCAATTTCCTGAAGAAGAAGAAGAAGAGCCTCAACAAGAACAAGCACCTATCATTGTGAAGGTACCCAATTTGGTTGTGGAAGGTCCAGAACCCCATGTATGGGACAGGACAAGGGCAATTGTGGTAATTGTACCTAGGGCAGATGAAAATGCTGAAGGATCTGCTGAAAATTTTGCTAGAGGTATGACTGGTATGGCTGCTGCAATACGAGTATACATTTTGGAAGAGTTAAGAGCTGTAAGAGATGACTTTACACAGCTAATAACTCAGTTGACAAGAAGTGAGCACATGTTTGAGGACTTGGTAAATTTAGTGGAGAATAGAGGAATGACAACATAGACTGTTGCATCTAATATCACCTCTGCACAATTTTCCATAAATGACATGAAAAAGGAAGTTTCTTATGTCAAGAAGGATGCTACAAAAAGAGAAAAATACATGGTTGAGCAGTTCACATCTTTGCACAACAAAGTTGATAAGTTAGCTGAGACATCTCACACTACTGAGACACCTAACCCTGCTGCACTTGATCCTAAACTTACTGAAAGTATCAACCTGCTAGAGCGAACAATGGATGGCCGGATTACTTCAGTTGACACTAGAACTAAAATAATGGAGGGGCAACTGAATAATTTGGTTAACACACAGGAGAGTGTTTTGGTCCTGCTGAACCGTTTTATTGATGATGTCAATAAGGGGGAAGAAGGTCAGACAACAGAAGCAAAAGAGGCAGCAAGGATCTATAAAAAGAAGAGATTTGAAATTGAAATCAATGAATTTAGAGCACTTGCACTGAGTAATCTGATTGACTGATGACCTATCAAGGAGTTCAAGAAGCTTTACTATGGAAGAAAGAGACCTTATCATGATATGACTTTTTAGGAGGGCCTAAACTCCTTCCTTGGACTCAAATTCTGGGAAGTAAGGATTAAATCCTTGAGATCTACAAAAAGAGAAGGTCACAGTGGAAGAGGAGGAACAAGACAAACTGCTGAGCAAAGATTGGGAAATTGGACAGCAAGGGACTTTCTAAATGAATTCAAGCATTTCTATTTAGACAAGGATTCAATGTTCATAGCCTAAGGTTGGCTCTAGAAGCTTGGAATTGGTGGAAATTGGTACGCACCTGGATTGATTTCACCACATTGGAAAATCAATGGATGCTAGACTTGATGAAGGAGATCAGGGAGTATCAAGAAAAGAAAGAACAAGATAGAGACTAGATCAGCAGACTTACTCTCATTATCTATCTTTATGCTGATCCAAGTTGTAATAATTTTGAACAAATTTGAACACCAATGATATATGAATGAAGTTTGTTCTGTTTTAGTTTTTATCCTTTTGCTTTGCTGTAAGGAGGGTATTGGCATTATCACTATAAAGGGGGAAATTGTTAGACATATTTTGGTTTTATTGATGAGTGCCAGACAAGCTGTTATAGAGCAAAGGCAAAAAGATGTCTAGATTAAATGTATAGGTTTACTAGAGTTTGATCTTTGTATAGGTTTGATCAAACAAGCAATCAGAAAGAGGTCACCGACTTGATGAGCGGCACCTATATCTAGGTCGATGAGAGTGTCTAGGACATTAGAGTGTCTAGGAACCTGCTGATGGTTGAAGGCTGAGGGTTCAAGCTCAGTTATGAAGGCTAAGGGATCAAACTTAGTATTTAAAGTCAAGGATATGGGATCAGAATTTAGGGAAGTCTATGATGACCTAAACTGATCACATATACCTTGTGTAGAAGGTCTAAGTTCTATAAAAGTTAAGTGGTGATTGGAAATTGGTTATGGTTAAAATGGTGTACTTTAACTTTATAATAAAAAGTTAGATGAGAAGCAGTCAGCTGAGGTGTTTATAAAACACAGCAAACTAAAATTCAGCTGACACACATGGACATCATCAGACCTATGCAACAGGTGTCTCCTGAATGGAAAATTCGAATTAATCCAAGTTTTTCTGGAAGAATAAATGGAAGGATGAATTACAAGCCTTGGATTAATCAGTGAATCAATGGTCAAGATGGAAAGAATGTTATAAAAATTCAGAGGTATATCCAATGAAATTAAGTCAATGGTAGACAGATCGATCACAAAAAGTAACATCGATGTTGTCGATGACGATGCAACAGAGGAAAATTGCAGTCAAGACAAAGGCAATTCTGAAACGGCTATATTTGAATTTCAAGTTCAAGTCACAGGAATCACACCTATAAATAGAGGACTCCTGATTCAGATTGCAACAACAACAAGAAAAACATCAAGCAAAAAATAATAACAAGAATACATACGAAGCAACCAAGTTTTGAGCAAGAAATTAATCAGAGTGCAATCTTACCCTGCTGAACATCAGTGAGCTATCAATTTGCTGATCAAGTTTATCTTCAAATGTTTTCTTCAATCAAGTCACATCTAGTTCATACACTTGAAGATCTTAGGCTGCTGATCTTATCATCTTGATCAGAAGCCTGCTAAAAGCTGAATCACTTTCTTGATTCAACCCTTCTTTTTCAAGAAGTTTGCTGAAGACAGAGAAGCACTTTTGGAGTGTCAAGAACTGTTGTTTGTGGTGGAGCTGGTGAAGAGGCAATCCTACCCTTCACGGACCAGTGGAATACTTTGAAGCAGCAATCCTACCTGTTTCTATTGTTCAGTTTGTGAAGCCATAATCATTGGTAAAGGACAAACAATTTAGGGATTTTTTAACAGCTACCTCAAGAATCTCTAGTGAATTTCCTCCAACATCACATGAGAAGAGTGGACTAACAGGATTACATCACCTGGAACCACTATAAAACTTGCCTACTTTACTTTACTACATTTAATTTCTGCAATTTATTTTATCTGCATGCTTATCACATCAACCTGCAAAAACTAGCTACTGGATCACACTACTTGCACTACTGAGTATCCAATACTTAGTATCATATTTAAAAAAACAAGTAACAAGGATTAATTTAATATATTCCACTGCAACAAATTCAATAGCTTTAATAGTCAGTAGACTGCTGAAGGTCAGCATACTATTGACCCTGTTGAGTTTGTAAAACTCCAAAAAGTTTTTAAGTGCTAAGTTTATTCAACTCCCCCCCTTCTAAACTTAACCAAAGCCTTTTCAAGGGACCAACACAACTACATTTTAATCAACTTGCAACTTTCAGTTCATTAATGATAATTCTACAATTTCTTTTCCGTTTGTAATTCTACAAACTTCATTAGGTGCACACTTGCACTGGCTGAATTTAGAAAAAATCTGCAACTTTCTACTCGATTTCTGTGGTGATTCTTCACTATTTTCAACATCAAACAACACGAAATCATACCAATATTATATGAAATCACGACCAGTCATGCTTATAACATAAATCTATATCTAAACACCAAAACAAACATTTAGATTTGGTTGAACACCCTTTTACCTTTGTTTGTTAAAGAAAAGTTGAATCCAAAGCAAATCTCCAAGATCTAAGCAATGTGCTTCGAATCTAACGAAAAAATGAAGGTCTAGTGTTACTACCATCTTCTAATCAACTCAAATCTAAGAAAGAATCCAAGAAAGGTTCTAGAACTAGAAAATGGGTTTAGATCCAAAAACGGGTTTTGAAACCCATACTTGAACAAAGTAGTCTTTATACCAAAACTTTTCTCTTTTATGGTTAAACCCTAACCATGAGGGTCCCCACTTCCCCTGTCCCACGGGATGAGTGGAGAATGTAAATCAGGATCCCCTAGTAGCTCAGAATCGTTGGGCTTGCCTTTATTACGCAAGAGGGAATAATTCACCCTTTGTGGGAATCGAACCTCTAACCTCCCGGTGGCTGCACCACACACCCAAGCCCCTTGCCAACTGGGTTATGTCCTGGTGACCCAAAACGTGTCTCTCTTCGTTGTGATCCTCGTGGTGCGATTGTTCTGAAAATCCAAGAACTAGATTGAGCACGTAGGTGAAATCTTTCTTCCTTTTCTCTCTTTTCCTCTTTCTCATACTCTCTCTAATCTATATTCAAAAGGATGGAAAATGAGTTGAGGGTTCGGGAAAATGGGTGTGTTAAGGAATTCTCAATTTCCCAAAAACACCCTTACACAAATCCTACTCATTAAACCCTTAATTAAAGTGGGAAAGACATTAATATTCCTTAATAATCCCAAAATGACATATTTCTCTTTCGTGAGTATACGGGGTATCACACTTGTAAAGCAAGACGTTCAGGGAACTACAAGAGTCCACGTTACTTGTCATGTATGTCTTACACTGAGACTATAGCACGCCGATACCAGTAGACGTGTGAAATAGAACCGTTAACCACACAGATTCAGTTGAAGCACTTCACCTACGAAGCCAACTGAATTTCTTATGGTTCATGTTGAACTGATAGACGATTAAGAAAAAGGATACTTTTGGAAAGATTTCTAAGTAAAATTAATGACACCCAAGTTTGATAGGGAGAAGAACAAGTTCTCAATGATTTATAGGTTAAAGTGCAAAAAAATACACGCTTGTTGCAAAAAAAAAAAGTGTCTCAATTCTTTAACATTTTCTCTTTCTTCCTTTCTTCTTAACTTCATATATTTTGATCTAGACTTCCAAACGTGATAAAAATGTCACCAATTTTTTTTTTTAATTTTTCGTGCTTTTCGTTGATTTGGTTTGATATCATTACATCATTTTTCATGAGATTTACTGTTGAAATTCACTCATTGAATCTCACCAAAGAATCCCAAAATACAGTGATTTTTCAGCAATTATGAAATATGATCGATGTAGTCTCGAAATAATGGGATTGATCTTGATGATCTTGGGAAAGGAGAGACCATGTTGGGGATAATTGCAAATAAATCATCTCAGGTTCTACATCATTTCCAACTTTACAAACAAGTGATATCATGATGATTTGTCCTATGTATTTTACTTTCAGTCATGGATGATATTCTGAGTCTGTTTTGAGTATCTTGTTGAGCCTTGTAAGTCCCTAACCTAGTTTCATTTGGTTCTCATCTTGTACAAGTGTCATTCAACTTGTTTGTTAAGTCGTGGGTTGATGTTGGTTCTGTTTCGGCTTGTTGCCTGCTGGTTTATGTTTATAAGTTAAAGATGCATGCATATTTAAGTCTCAAAATCTATGTTTTAGTATATGTCAAGTTGTTCATATGTGTGGCTATGTTTTTGGTCTGTTAAGGTTCCCTTTGTCAGCCTTTAATTTTGGGGCGAGTTCAAGATTCCGTCTTTTGGGACATTGTTATAATTGCAATCAAGTATGGGCATGTTTAATTTCTGTTAAAATAATGGATCTGGTTAGTACTGAGGGTTAATATGTTTTGTATCTGGCTTGATTCATATCTATTCTGTATGCTTTGGTAAGTTTAAATGATTCCTTCTTACAATCTGATCAAAAGATTTGTTTTGTGGTCTATTCAAATTGTTCAAGTCTATCTGCTACTTGATATTTTAGTAACCTGTTTTGTTTTGTGTTGAATCATTAGTTGGCATCAGGTCCTATTCTCTGTGTGACTGGTCTTGTATCATTCCAGGCCATTGCTTTAATCTGTATGCTTGGAACATGATCTGTTTTGTAAGAGTCTAAGTTTTCTGATTGCATCAGATATGTGCGTCAGTTTTAGACTTGTTATGTACTTACATATGTTTGCTTCATCATGATGCATTCCTTATCCTTATAGTTAAACTAAAGAAGTTAAAAATGGATTTTAATTTGGTTGTTGTTGGTTTTATGTGACATGTAAATATATGGAGTCTAAGCGAGGGAGGCAGGGGATGGGCTGACAAGAAAGGTGCCGCCTTTAGTCATGTTTGTCTTTGTCTGAACCTCGTCATGGTGAGTGCAGCTTTTTGTAGTTAGTGCAATGCCTTGTTCTGTATCTCTAAGTTTCAGTTTTACTCAACATTCTGAAATTTTAAACACATTTGTAGACATACTAGTAGAATTGTCACACAGAGAGAAGGAAGAAAATATTATGCCAGATCCTGACCTTCACGTAATAATGAAGGTGAACTCCTATTGATGGTTATTAGTTTTTTTATATATTTTTTTTAACTCAGAAACGTGGCACGCTAATGCACTCTCGATCCAATCTACAGGTGCTGCACTTGAAGGCTAGGAGACAAATGTTGTGACAGACTTCATCATAAAGGTAAGCATTTTATATTAAGAAAGGTGTTAAACATATTTCTTGATTTACATAAGAAATAACAGAGTAATTCTTACAGATTTTAGGACTTGAAGTATGTGCCGATACGCTTGTTGGTAACGAAATGATAAGAGGTATTTCAGGAGGACAAATGAAGAGAGTGACAACAGGTAAAAACTTGCTTCTTTGTACGACTAGATTGAGTAGACTGGGTGGCTGCATTATACGCTGAAAGATGGTCCGATTTGCTACTATGTCGTGGACTTACGGTTTTGCTCTAACTGCTCCTCGATTGATTGATGGCGGCGGGTATATATGGCTGGATTGAATATGTGTTTAATCCTCTGGATTTTTCTTCCAATTCCTGATTCAAAATCAGAAACTAAGAGTTAATAGCAGGGGTAATTTTCTTATCCAGCATGTATATTGGTTCTTCTCTCTGTCTTATTTTTAGTTTAATAATACACATCTGATCCTAACGACTTTCATGCTTTCAAAAAACCACATTTTCCTTCCCCTGTTGGAGAGCATCAGGTTCATACATACTCATTAATTGCAGCTGTAAGAATTAACTGAGTCTGCAGAGAGCAAGTTTCCAGTCATATGAACTGTTTGTGAATACTCCTCAATCCTCATCATTAAATGTTTAAGCTATTCTCTGCATGTGTTGCACCCCTCATATAAATTGGCTGCTCTTGTGTCTTGCTTGTGCATTATTTACCAGCATCTATAAGTCTCACATATACAGCCGGTTCTCCTTCCTCATCATATGGATAATTAGTCAATTGATGAGGGTGTGGTTCTGAATCTCGGCCTGATCTTGTCTGCTGTAGTAATGTTTGGCAATTTGTCTTGACTCTGTTTTGGTCTTGTCTGTAATGTTATGAGTCTTCGTTATGTCTTGTATCAGGTTTTGGTTGAGTCTAAGCTCAGAACATGCATGTCTTGCACACTATAACCCAGCCTAGATTGATTCTGTTTTGATGCTGAACCTGAGCCTATCCAGCCTGCTCTGCAAATTGTTTTTGCTCAATTTTTCTATGCATAAATGTTTGGTTCAGTCTCAGCTTCTGGTTTGTGATCCGTTTTAGAGACTGTTTGTTATACCATGATATATGTGTGTTACAGAAATTATAAAGTGTATGGTTTAACTAAGAGATTTCTAGAAATTATAAAGAATCTGATATATTGTTTTACTAATCATATCTAAGTTAACTTTAATTATGTTTCCTTTCTGTTATCATGTATTTGTGTGTAGGATTTTGAAAGGATTTGATGCTTTTTGACGAAATGTGTAGAAGGATTCCTATGTATCATATCCCAAGATGATTTAATTTTGCTGTCAAGTAGCTTGTTGCCCATAAACCACGAATGATTGAAGGTGCATAGTGTATTGATATTAGGAGATCCTACCATTTTGCATTTCATGTAATTTACTTATCTTTTTGAATATTTTGAAGCAGCTATACCTTAACGTATATATAGGATAGCTCACAGTATATTTTTTGATAATGATGTTGTTGCAACTTTTTGTAGTGGTGTATTTAATGGTTTTGATATAGTAATATTTCTTCGTAATGGCTTATTCTTGCATGGTAATTAATAAGTTGGTTTTCACTTATTAATGATGGTAATCTCCGTCATTAACAGGTAGAAACTAATATTCAACTTTAGTTCTAATGAGAGGCAAATAGTATAATAATGAGGAAATTACTAGTCACCAGAAATATTTTAATGATAGTCTAATCTCATCATTAAATCCTTGATATCATTAATGACGAGGCGGGTTCTTGTCATTGAATGTTTTAACTAGAAGGGCAACTATGAGGGGGGCATGAGGGGGATTTCCCGTCATTAAAAGTCTTTAATGACGAGAAAATGACATATAATGACGGGAATTCCCATCATTAAAACCCGTTTTTCTTGTAGTGTTATAAAGAGCACGAAAAAAATAAAACGAATTGGTGAAAAAATTATCAATTTTAGAGTTGTAAATTGTGAGATATAAGTGTTTGAAAAATGATGGATAAGAGAAAAAAAAATGTTTTTTATTATAATTTAGACCTGTTCTTTGTCCATCTCCATAATTCCTCTATACGCTACGCAGATCACAGTGAAACAATGACATATACACTAAAGGTTTGCCACATTGAGAGGATACTCTGACACAAGCCTTAGCACAAGCGGGTTCCACTGAAACACACACATGCACACTACTGGATCATACTTGATCCTTAAAGATTCAACTTTCTGCATTCTCACAAAATTACAATCACTATCCCAACTTACAAATCACGCTCTCAAAAGATAAAGAATTGAGTACAATACCTCATACCATAATTTATCTCGAAAATATTTACGTTGAGGCTCATTTTCACTCACACTGCTTTCACTTGGCTAACTTCATTTTGATTGTCTAGGCATTCTTAAATAGACTTCAGAAAACCAGTCAAAATGCTCGGAAGGCTCTTGACTTGGAATTTTGAATTTTTTTTACTTCAGAGCTTTCACAAGCACCACGTATCCTTTGAATGATAGGAACGAGTCAAAACTTTTTTAAAAAAATACTCACACACATGTTCAAGGGATTTTGAATAAATAAAATTAAATAGAAAAGAGAACTCTCAGATATAAATGAAAGCACACGGTCCAGGTCCACATCATATATAACATATCACAAAGATAGAGACTCTGTCAAAGAATATACTCCTTCCGTTTCTATTTATATGTCGTAAAGAGAATAATCATACAGATTGAGAAATCAATTAATATGTCTAAAATATAGTATTGGAAATGTATTTTTTTATTGGAAATGTAAATACTTTGTTGGTAAAGAGGTTTTTAGCATTGGAAATGTATTTTTTTTAATTGAGATATAAATACTTTATTGGTAAAGGAGGGAAAAAATAATAAATGATGGATTGGAAATGTAAAATGACAGATAAATTAAAACAGAGCAAATTCCGAAATGTGATAGATAAAAAATCGGAGGAAGTATATTATAGAGATACGAAAAGTCACATAATGACAACCTCAAATAATACACGATCTTCAATAATAAAAAGATTTAACTCTAGGACCGTTGATGAGAGACAAATTGTCTGCAATTATCATTACATTTTATCCTCATTCTGATGCAATTATGAGCACTATCGTATCACTTTGAACCGTTTTTGCGTAGTTTTATCCAATACAATATAATTGTTAATATAAGTAATTATTAGATGTTTTGTGCTCCTTTGGCTAGATTTACCGATTTTCTCTAACCGGTGTTTTTCTATCGAGTTTATGTATGGTTTGTGCTTTTTTGTTCTTGTAGTGCACATATATCTCTACCCGAAGTCTTAGTGGAGTTTGCCCGAAAACAGAAGAATTAATTTGCATTGATATACAAGATGGAGGTTAGAATATCTGCATCTCTGCATGATGGAGCCCGCTTGATGTCTTGACGCCCGCAGCCTTTTTAGCTCAATTTACATTATAAAAAGGGCGGGAAATTTGAACTGCACAACATGGCGCAAGCCACCTATGGCTAGCGGCCGCCCACTGCCACCACCAGCTCAACATTTAATGGACATGCAAGAGCCAACTACCAAGTCAGAGATGGCGCCAGCCAAGACCAGTATCCGGGCGTCCGACCTCTGTTATCTATTGCAGAGTACGTGGGGCATTTATTGCATTGTCATCCTACCTTGGCATGAGAGCTGGCAGACTCTTGGAGCTTGTGTCATCAAACAAGATGCTTATTACACTTATCAGCTCATTTCTATGAAGATAACTTGGAGAATACACAATAGAGAACTAAATACACTTCATTCACTCATTCATCTTCCACAACTATATCTTGCAGGAAACATTACCTTACGGCTCATCTAGCCCTAGGAGAGCACTAGTTTAACCAATCAATGTTTGTAAGAGAAAGCAACATTGAAAGAAGGAGAGAGTTAGCTAAGGTAAGTCAATTTTATAATGCATTTCATTATGTTTTCCCATTTCCCATGATTTTCATAGTAATTTTGCATCTTTCGGGCATCGATTTGCATATTTTTCATAATGATACAATAAGTAGTAAGTAGTAATAAATAAAGTAGTTTTTATAGTATTTTTGGGTCATTAGGACCAATCTTTTGTAGGCGGGTTTACGCTTGGTATTTTTGGCGAGTCATTGCAGGATCTTTGGTTGACCAAGCCTCGGGAGAGATGATTTTGATGTTGACAAGATGCGTTTGTACGGTGTGAAGCGTGTACCCGAAGCCTTGGAGTTCTTATGGATCAATTGTCTCGAGCACATTTACTCACAGCTGACTTAAATCAACTTTTGACCCAGCTTAGAGACAGAATTCGGTTTTGACATCTTCACAAGAGTTATAGATTTTAGAACAACTTTCCAACGCATCTTGAATCACTCAAAATCGGAGGTTCGCACCAATAATTTATCACAAAGTCACAAATGGATGGATATTAGGTCGAATCATTTTCCAAACGAATCATAAGTGCTACTTTATCACTTTAACCATTATCTTGGCTAACCTTAGATTTTATTTCTTTTCTTTTCTCTTTTTGTGGCATTTAGGTGGTGAGTTGTGGAGTGACACCACGGCTCACCTTAGTTTTAAAACTCATCTTTTATGTTTTGCCCAAACCAAACGTGCTAGTGATTTTGGTACGTAACCGGAATCCTCGTGGGAAACTGTTGGATCGAGAACGCGCAATAAATACTATAGAGGGGGGTGAGTAGAGTATTATGGTCTTTTAAAAATTCTTTAGCCACTTTTAAAAACACTTATGCAGATTGAAAACAAAACAGTGGTTAACAGTCAAAATCGGAGTATACACTTAACTTAGTTCAGATAACGAACCTAGGCGGAAGATCTAGTTTCGATTAACTATATAAAACTAAGTTAACTTCAGTTGATAGGTTTCTAAAACAAGTTCAGTTAGTGAAGGTAGGAACAGGATGTACAGAACTGAAACTTAACCAAAAATGAACCGGGCTGAAACACTACTGCAGGTTTCAACTAGACAGATTACAAGTTCAGTTTTATGTTGTTAACCTATAACATACACCTTCTAAGTGTTCAACACATAACACAGAATTGCAGATATATCACAGAATTGCAGATTCAGTTTTTAGTCTTGTTTAAGCCTAAGCATGCAATTCTAAGGTGTGTCAAAGATATAAACTACCTAAAGCACATATGTGTGATCTTCTAGAGATCACACCTAAACACAAAGGTTTTCACTAGATGTAGCTTGAGTTTAATTACAAAACAAAACCAAAAAAATTAAATAAAATTACAACACTTTCACTGTTAAAGTGTTACTAGCGGATAACCAAATTAGTGTTAGTCTTAACACTAAGATGTCTTAAATCCTTAGTAACAACACTTAACAGATTTGTACAAAACACACTCACCAAAGGAGTAATACTCACCAAAGGAGTACTTAGCAAGAATCACTGCCGGGATTCTTGAACACGAATTCACTTTGAATTCAGAATCTCAGATGAGACCGAACCCGAATCACGAACCACGGCTTTTGACTAAATTGGTGTGCTTTGTTATTGCTCCTCAATAACAAGTGGAGAACACTCCCAACACTACAACACAACTCACTAATGGGTTTCTTTAGAGCTACACTCTAACACACTCACACCTCACTTTTCTAACACTCAAGAAATAAAACAATGATTTGAAATACAAGTGTAAGAAAATAGAGAAGAGACTTAGTGAAATAAATGTTGTCTTTTGAGAGGCTGTTCTGCTGATTTTGACGAGGCTAGAGTAGTATTTATAGTGCTGGACAAGCTGTCTAAAGTGTTTGGCTTTTTTTTGCAATGCAGACCCAATGGATATAATGCTGATGAAGCTGACAGCTTTGGCTATTTAGTGCAGTCCGGCCTGGTACACCTTTCAGTCCAACTTTATTGTTCCAAATAACTACAGCTGTGTCCAAACGGTTAAAAATGAGAATCTGCACACTTAACGAACACATCAATTCTGTGGATAAAAATAAAATAGGGTAGAGTAAAAGTAGGTGCAGCTTTGGTTAAAACAAAAGAAGTCACATAGGAGTGGACACATTTACCAACACAGCACATTATTCAAGACACACATATCAATACAAGAAATATAATAGATCTGAATCTGTATCACTTGAAAAATATAAATATAGATATGACTATCGATCAAGCAAAAACATAAGGGGTCAGAGTCCAGAAGGACAGGTTTTAAACTTAAATGGTTGAGAAGGACAGTCACTACATGTGTTACTACATTTTTGTACATGTATTACTACACGTGTTACTACATGTTTGTCTTTCTCAACCATTTTAGATTAAAATATGTCCTTTACAACCTTTAACCTAAAACATTAAAATATAATATTCAAGTTGATCACTGATTACTATTTGAGCACAAGAAAATATATCACATGAGAGAGATAAAATGATATACATTAACCGAAACTCTCAGAAATTAATTTGGTTAAATATTTCCAAATAAAATGACCTGTATCATTAAAACACACACACACACACACACACACACACACATATATATATATATATATATATATATATATATATATATACAAGTGATATATATCACTGATATATGCACATACATTAATTCTGAAGACACGAAATATACAGAAAGCATATTGTTTAGTCAAGTATATACATAAGCATTTCAAATGTCACATTGACTAAAAAGGATCTAAAAGATATATATATTATACATATCTATATATAATATATACATGAAGGGATTTAACCCAATTACCCGCAATTATGACCCAAATCCGCACTTTGACCCGCCTCAGACCCGCTACAAAAACAACTATACAATAAAAAAAAACAGCTTTAAATACATTCGCAATAAATACGGAATCAACTTTAAATGCGGAATTTTTTTTCAATAAATACGAAAATTTTCTATTGCCTCAACTTTAAATACAATTTTTTTTGGCAATAAATACTTTAATCACTTTTAAATCTAAATTATTTGCAATAAATATGAATTTTTTTTAATGGCAAATCACTACGAAATTTTTCTATTGCCTCAGCTTTAAATACTATTTTTTTTGAAATAAATACGAAATCATTTTTAAATGTGATTTTTTTTGTAATAAGTACAAAATTATTTTTAACGCCAAATGACTTTTAAAATACAGAATATTATATTGTTTTGAAACTACTCAACCCACTACATATACAGCTATATATACACATTCACATTATATCACTTATTTGCACAGTTCCAATCTGTCATTTTTTAGTCCGAATTCTTCTTCCCTTTGTGATTTATTCCCTGATTATTTTTTGCGATTAGTTCACATGATTGTTATTGACGTTTTTATCTGTTTTGAATGCAGAATTTTTTTTCAATAAATACGATATTGCCTCAACTTTAAATACAATTTTTTTGGCAATAAATACGGAATCAGCTTTAAATGCAAAATTATTTGCCATAGATACGAATTTTTTTAATGCCAAATCACGATGAAAATTTTCTATTGCCTCAACTTTAAATACGAAATTTTTTTGCAATAAATACTAAATCAGCTTTAAATGTGATTTTTTTTTTTGCAATAAGTACGAAATTTTTTTTAACGCCAAATCACTTTTAAAATATAGAATATTATATTGTTTTGAAACTACTCAACCCACTACTTATACAGCTATATATAAACATTCACATTATATCATTCATTTGCACAATTCCAATACTATCATTTTTTAGTCCGAATTCTTCTTCCCTTTGTGATTTATTCCCCGATTATTTTCTGCCATGAGTTCACATGATTGTTATTGACGTTTTATCTGTTTTGAATTATTTTCACTAGGCTTCATGAGACGAATGGTAGCATAGCTATAATTTTTCATTCATCATCAGATTAAGGATGGTGAGAAGAAGGTGTTGATTTTTTTTAATTAATTATATATTTTTTATGATTACAAATTTTTTTCTTTATTGAAATGATTACGAATTTAATAGTGGCATTATTTTGATGTCTTTGCTACAGGCACGCTACTTACGAACAAGAATTGTTATTAAGTGCAACACACTACACGAAAAGGTAAATAATATACTATTTGACACTAAAATTTGTTGTCTAGATTATACTCCATATATGGTTTGTGTTGAATAATAAAAAAGATTTGAAAGAATAAAAAAATAGAAAAACGGAATAAGTGTAACACACTAATTTTTTTTTAAAATTAGCACAATAAAATATGTTTTTTAATGCGGAATTTTTCCCCACGAAATATGGATTTTTTTTTGACAAAAAAGGAAAACAAATTAATATTTCAAAAATATGGAATCAATGGAATCTATATTATATTGATTTGAAACTACTCAATCCACTACTTATACGGCTATATATTAGATTCACATTATATCATTCATTTGCATAATTACAATACAATCTACATATACTGTGATTTTTTTAGTCCGACTAATGTATTGAATTTTTTTAATTAATTATATATTTTTTATGATTACCAATTTAATAGTGGTACTATTTTAATGTCTTTGCTGCAGACACGCTACTTACGAACGAAAATTGTTATTAAACGCAACACGCTACACGAAAAGGTAAATAATATATTATTAGACACTAGAAAATTGTTGCCTAGATTATACTCCATATATGGTTTCTGTTGAATAAAATAAACATGTGATGTATCTTATCAAGAAAATAAGATTTATTTTACTTTATTTAATTCTAATATTATTTTTCTTTATTTTCTTTAAAAAAAGTTCTAATATTATTGTTTTATAGAGGAAGAGTTCATGAGACGACAAGAAATTAATAAATGGAGTGCTGGAAGACAAAAGAACATTTTCACGATTATAAAGGACAAAAATCACAATTGTTACTTTAAAATTGTTACATCACGTGTTAATGTTCCTTTGTGTTTTCACAATTGTTATTTCATATTTACTCTATTCCAAATTTGTTACTTTTGTCTTTATTAAATTACAGTTTCCTTCTATGCCGATTTTTAGATAATTTTGTCCTTCTGAACAAAAATCTATGTTTTATATTGTCAAAACCAAACAACTTTTCAGTTTTTTTTTTTTTTTTTTTTTTTTCTACTATCAAAATGTTCAACAACTATTCATGCATTGGATTTCATGTACGATTGGAAAAGATGAAGTTTTTTTTTTTTTTTTTTTTTTTTTTTTGGTTGTTGTCAAAGACAATGTGAAGTTAACTGTGAAAAGAGAAATCATATGCTTTGACAAAAACATATTATTCACGGAACTATTATATTATTGTTAATTTGAAGGTTTTTTTTTTGGGATCAGGTTTTAGATCATTACATCTCAATATCTTCATAGGGACTATAGTTTATAAGCTTGACTTCTCTTGATGCAATTTTGTTATTAGGTTTGAGATTTAGATTCGTGTCACGATGAACGTAGATTTTTTTATTGTTCTGATGAAAGTAAGGTGAAATAGAGAGTTATCCGGACATAATGAGGAAGAAAATTTGCATGGACAAAACAGATGTTGAGCCCGAACAGGTCAACCATTTTCAGGTTTGATAAAGAAATCATATGAGTTCTTTTTCTTCATCAACGGTTTTTCCCATTTTGAGGATTAATTTTTTTATAGGTTGGTTGCCGTCAATCATGATTGAGGAATATCGAATTGCAGGTTTGATAAACAAATCATGTCAGTTCTTTTTCTCATCTAATTTTCTTTGTTGTTTCATTTTGCAGTTGAAAGTTAATATTTCAATAGTGTACGGCGGACACAAGATTTTTGTTCAAGAGGGTCCATAATTTTTAATAGTATTTTTTCAGCGTTGTCCATAAATGTTATTAACAGGTAAAAACTTAAGTAATATATCATTTTAGCGGTGTCCACACACCCCGTAATATACAATGTGTGTCCGCCCGGCTCTTTCGGGTAATGAATTGCCTTCCCTTCCTTTGGAAATGCAATCATGTTGGTATATTCAGGGGATATTTGTAATTGTCAAAATAACTATAGTTTACTATTTGACGTGTTCATTTCTTATTCATCAAAACGAGTTTATTATTTTTGCTTTCATCAAATCGGACAATGTATGTGTAGGTGTGGCTTTATAGAGCGGGTATTGAAATCTTAATTTATCCAACTGAGCATGTCTGTGATGAGACTGGTGAGGACCCGAAATGTAGCAGGTGATTTCCTCTTCGTTTTTTAGTTTTCAATAAATGATACTGACACAACATGGTGTCACAACACATTTGTAGACCATTAATCAATAGGCAAAACACATACAAAACAATGAGTCCCACAGTGATCTATGTAGTCACACAATATAATAGATGTATCATTTCCACTCTCGAATTTAAGTTGTCGATTTTGGTTTCTACCGCTACTTTTGTAAGAATTTCATGTAATATTTACATCAGAGTCAAACCCCTTAAATACTTGAAGTGGTAATTTCACAGGTGAGTGTTAAGGAACAACATTGTGGAACATTTGGAGTACTTCGATTCGGTGTTCAAATGTGTTGCGATGAAATATCGAAAATGCAGAAAATTTATGGATTCTTGCGTCATACGGACAACGGGACTACGCCATTCGCGATGAAATAAGGAACTTGGTTCGGTCTAATGACCCATCATCTTTTGTTTTAAGACCAATTCTAAAAAAAGTAAACCATCCAATTTACATTACATTTTTATGGCACAAAATTTATTGAGTTATGGGTTGTTGTTGTTGTTTTTTTTTTTTGCACTATTAGTTATGTTCAACTTTTGATGTGGTGTTTATTAATTTACAGGTATAAACATTTTTTTATGCGAGACAAGTTATAGTTTGGGGATTTTTCTTATGCAGGTATGTGAGGCATGGATTGGGGTGTCAAGATTTAAGATGTGCAATTGTACGTAAGACAAAGTTTAGCGACTTAATGTAAAACTTCAAAATGGTTGAACATACTATATATGGAAAATTCCATGGAGACAACCAAATTGACAGAACTATTATATGATTGATTATGATGAATAACAATCTACTAATTGGTCGTACATCATAATCAATGATGTAAAATATATTGTGTCTTTTTTAAGACATGTGGTAATCATTGCATGCGTTAATCATCATGCGTTAATCATTTGGTTTTTTCCGTGCATAGCTCGGGGTTTTGTAGTTATGTCAAATTGTCATACTATTTATCTTTATATGAGACATGTTTATTTTTTCAAATACTAATAGCATCATACCACTTCATGCCTGGAGGAGAAATGATTACATGTTCATTACGGGATGTTGGTCTTTGCGAAATTTTGCAACTAAGAAATTGATATTTTGAATTGGTTATAGTATCGTTTGGTTGCATTATTTTTCAATTATGTATTATGTTTAAAAGTTGTCTCTCTTCCTTCAAAAAAAAGGTTGTCTCTTAATTTTATATCACCCGTGCATTATGCACGAGTTAATGGCTAGTATGAAATATATATATATATGAATGGGAGCAAAGAGTATGACAATTTCGGCTAACCTGAGAGACCAAAGAACTTGACTTAATTGACTAAGCATATACAGATGGAAAAAAAAACTTTATTTTAGTTATCAGCACATTAAGTCATATAAGTCAAAGTGTAACACAGGTATGCCTAAGGACAGATCAACTCATTTAACACATAAGATATTTAGATTAAAGCAGTTAATCAGATTTTTAATAGACTTAGACATGAAGTAACGGATTAAGTACTGATAGATTACAGAGACGATCAGATCTACGACAAAAACAAATTGAGACTAAAAATGACGCATCTTTTCACAGATCGAGATAGAATCGAGATTTTAATAGGCATGTAGACAATGACAGAAAAGTAAAGAAGAAGAAAAACTTTCCTGAAGGGGCCGGAGCATCACGGGTTGAAAATTAATTGATGTTGAGACATCACCGGCCAAAGATTCTTCCATCACCGGCCTCATAGATTCTTTCATCACCGGCCTCAGCAAAATATCCTTTTTCAGCAACAAAGCTAACGCCTTTTCTCAATCCTTGTGCCATCACAGCACCAGAACAGCCTTTTTCAGAGCAGCAGCATCTCGAGTAGCATTCCGGTGCCAGGTGTTGCAGAGAACAGAAGCAAACAACTCAGCTTTATCAGCAACATAAGTTATTTCGGGTAGAAAGAATGGACGAGAAATCAAATCGATTTCTTCAAGAGATGGAAGAGGAAACAGAGAGATGTTAGAAAGACACCTCAGCAGAAGCGCTATATATGGTGCATTACTATCCCTAAAATGAAGATAAAAAATAGAGTTTACTGCTAAAATAAACCTTCCATTAAAGAGAGGCCCTCTATCCCAATTTATTTTTAGGATATATGAGCAGATCCCCTCTCTTGTGACGATCTATTCACGCCTTACTAAACATATTTAATTATTAAAAATTATAGGGATATGGATATTGATGTTGCTGGAGTGAAATAATAAATATTTAATGTGTATAAATAGGGTTGTGAGGTAGAATATGTATTATTTAATATTATTTGAAATGTTATAGGGATAATGATAGGAATGCTGTTGTGAAGGTTTTTGAATTGAAATGTTGTAAAATAGGGATATGTATTATTTTATATTATTTTAGGGATAAAATTTGAGGTCTCTGCTGGAAGTGCCGAGCACTATGAAAGAGAGAGGCTTTTCAGAAGAAAAATAAAGCTGATGAAGACTTTCCAGATTTGATAATGGGAATAAATGGACGGCAGAATTTGTTATTTGTGTAAAAGGGGTTTTGATTTTATGGAATAAAAGGGTTAGGATAAAAAAATAAAAGGCCTAGGAGAGGATATGGCTGAAGATCAAATAAATTGGGCCAGCAAAGGAAATAGCCCAAACACGACAATCTTTAGGAGCATGCCGACAAGAACATACATAAGATACTAGTATCATGTCACAAACATAAGAGTTGATAAAGATAAACTAATGCGACACAAGTAAGATTACAATAATGTCATATGTCACATTATAAGATAAAATAATATACTTTCATATGTCACATAATAATATTAATAAAGTGATGTCATGATCAAAATCATTTGATACACTTAATAAGATTAATCTCTTAATGTGAAACACATATTATTAGATAAAATACTTGTAATAAAAAATATAGAGAGTATTACCTATGTCACATGTAGAAAATATTAGAAAGATTAAGTGTGACAAACACAAGTAATTTATCAACTAAGCACAATATCATAAGATATTGTAGTCACATATAAAATAGAGAAATTAGGCATGATGTGACTAAGATAATTTTCAAACATAGTGTCACTTAAGATATAAAACATTTAATGACAAGGTTAATTGTAGAGTAATTATAAGATATATCCCAAAATAAATATATTTTGAAATACATCAACACAAAATACTCAACAAAAACAACTTTGCTCACCTCTCTAAACAACAATTGACCCGGTGCACTGCCGGTAAGATTGGACACTTAGAAAAGGTCGATCAAGTTGGAGAAGTCCAGATTCAAGAGTGTAGAAATATTACATTACTTGTAACAAATATTACATTACTTGTAACACGTTACTTATTTAAATAACATGACATATTAATTGTAGTGTATAAACAATTAATATGTCATAAAAATAATTTCTATTTTGTCTTATTATGCTCTAGCCGACTCTAGCACTTTATACTAGCCGACTCTGGCATTTAATAGCATTCATTACTCTACTCATGCTTGTATCTATTTATACTCATACGCTTATCATGAATAAAATAAGTTGAGTTTACTCAAGAGTATTATTCTTTCAAACTCTCTTCATGGTATCGTGAGCCATAATCTTTCTAATCCATTGCAAAATCTCCTGCTTTCTTCAAGAATGTCTTCATTATCCGACGCCTCTTCATCTTGATTGAGTCCCAAAGCAGCCCTCAAAGGTTCAGGGTATTTCAAAACTATTCTTTACAAATCACGAGACTTGATGGCAACAACTACTGCTTGTGGTCAAGATTTATGAAAATGTATATCTCGTGCCGAGCAAGATGGGATACTTGTCGGCTCCAAACACTGCCCTCGCCAAACCGAGCCCAAGTTTGAAGCATGGGATACAAAAATAACCAAGTCATGACCATCCTTACGAGGTCAATGACAAAAGAGATCGATGAGAATTTCATGATGTATGACATCGCGCTAAGGATATCCGGGATAATGCCGAGACCTTTACTCAAAAAAAGACAATACATCCGAGGATCTATGAACTTGAAGCCCAAATCAAATTGCGACATAAGGAGACATGCTCAGTAACTCAAGATTACAACCAACTATCTAAGGCATGGCAACACCTAGATATGTTGGAAACTCACCCATGGAAGGATGTAGAGGATGCTACCTTATACAAGGATAGCATTGAGAAGAAGAGGGTATTCAAGTTCCTTACAGATCGAACTCATCCCTTGATGATGTTAGAGGTAGAGTTCTTGCTACTAAACCTCTCCCCAACCTCAAATCTGTGTTTGCTGAAGTCAAACATGAGGAGAGCAGGAGAAAAGTAATGCTGCAAAGCAACCCTGCTGATAACTCTACTGATAGCTCAGCAATGTTGGTGGTCAGGAAGCCTACTGAGGTTACTGAGACTTACAGGAAACCTACTGAGAAGACAGGAAAGTTGTTCTGTGACCACTGAAAACGCACATATCACACCAAGGACACTTACTGGAAACTACATGGTAAGCCTAACTCTTTTAAACCCTTCAAACCAACCAGGAAGAGTCAGGGCAAGCATGCCAGTGAAGAAGGGAACAAAGATACCACATTAGATGCTCAGTTTGCTGCCTTCAAAGCCTTCATTGCTCAACAAAAGGAAGTTAGTTCTATCACTGACATAGCTACTCATGCTAGAACATGTATATTCCACTCACCTCTCAGTAATGATACTTGGATTGTTGATTCTGGGGCTTCATCCCATATGACTGGTAACAAAAGTCTCATATCTCATTTTAAGCCTTGTTATCAGACCCACAATATTAGGATTGCTGATGGATCTATTTCATGTGCACAAGGTTTTGGAAATGTTGAACTTACTGATAAGATCTACCTTCAGGATGTCTTATTTGTTCCAAAATTAGACTGTAACCTTATATCTCACAAGAGACTCACTAAAGACCTAAATTGGACAGTCTTGTTTAATAACAATCAGTGTATATTCCAGGATCTTTCTTCGCAGGAATTGATTGAGAGAGCTAAAGCGTGCTCAGGACTATTTATGGTCAACCCTGCTGAAGACAGAAGATTGAAGACTGAAACTGCCTCAGCAGCCTGCAACCAAACCTTAGACAATATCATGTTATGGCATTATAGACTAGGTCATCCAAGTTTTGGTTATTTAAAATCTTTATTTCCTGAATTGTTTAAAGGATGTAACCTCAGTGACCTTCAATGTGATATTTGTCAGTTTGCTAAACTTACTAAGTCTGTGTATACTAAAATATCTTACTTACCCTCCACACCTTTCACTCTAATACATAGTGATGTATGGGGACCTTCGAGAGTTAAAAGTATAACAGGAAAGAGGTGGTTTGTCACCTTCATAGATGACCACACCAGGATCACATGGCTGTTTTTTATGAAAGATAAATCTGAAGTTGGAACCATCTTCCAAGAGTTCTATAACATGGTATCCACTCAATTTGACATTAAGATTAAAATCATAAAAACAGATAATTCCCTGGAATATACTATGAGTCCAACCTCAGCACCTTCCTGAATGATAAGGGAATTGTTCACACCAGTAGCTGTGTAGAGACACCTCAGCAAAATGGGGTTGCTGAGAGGAAGAACAGGCACTTACTGGAGATGGCTAGATCAGTCATGTTTACCACACATATGCCTAAATATATGTGCGGTGAAGCTATATTAACTGCCACATACCTAATCAACAGGTTACCCAGCAGAGTGTTAGGATTCAAGACTCCCATTAAAACCCTGCTGACAACTCATCTCTGTCCTCATCTCATTGCTGACTTGCCTCCAAAAATCTTTGGATGTACTGTGTTTGTCTATATCCATGCCCAACATAGAAGCAAACTTGACCCCAAAGCTCATAAGTGCATTTTCCTTGGATATGCCAAAGACAGGAAGGGCTACAAATGTTATTCTCCCACTGACAAAAGATTCTACAACTCTATGGATGTGAAATTCTTTGAAAAAACTCCTTACTACAGCAACCCTACTGAGGATCATCACACAGATGGAAACCTATCTGAAACAATAACTCTTCCTCCTCTCATAGTCCTCTAACTCCAAATGCACCTCACCGAGAATCTTGAGGCCGTGCCAATCCCTAATATTTGAAGGATGCAGGTTCTTAGATCTAAACGAGTTAGATCTATGCAAATGGATGGATCACGATTTATATGACACAATTCATAATTAAAGGACTTAAGTACTACAAGGGGGTTTAAGATTATGTTACCAATAACGGGAAGAGTCGCCTTGATCTTCCGATGTGTTCTCTAAACGGCGGTTGGTGGACACCCTTCTTGATACACGAGCCTCCTTGATATGCAACACCAAGAAAACTCAAAGTTTTTCTTCTACTAAAACCCTAGGCAGAAAAAAACTAATTTTCTCTCCCATTTTGCATAGTGGTCAAATTTTTGCCATTGAAATAAGGCTTGGGAGAACTCTCTTTATATAGGAGAGTAATCCTTGTCCTCCAAGGATTTAATAATTTAAGAGATAATTCTCAAATTAATCCTTAATTCAAATAAAAAGATAAATAATATAATTATCCCAAACAAATTAGGATAAATCATATTATTATCCAATATTCCATGAATTATCTTTTAACAAATAAAAGATAAATCATATGTCAAATAATTATCCAAGAAAACTAATTTCTCTCTAATTATTTTCATCA
Organism: Gentiana macrophylla; assembly: GCA_026214975.1. Taxonomy (NCBI): domain Eukaryota; kingdom Viridiplantae; phylum Streptophyta; class Magnoliopsida; order Gentianales; family Gentianaceae; genus Gentiana; species Gentiana macrophylla. The sequence goes on along the minus strand of CM047816.1, from coordinate 40,032,979 downwards.
CATAATGACGCCACTTTTAGGTCAATTTAGCCCACATAAAATGTCTTTTATGTGTATAATATTATTTAGCCCAACTAAATAATATCCATGCATATCAATTAATTAGCACAGCCAATTAATTATCACTGAGGCCCAAATAACAAGATTACTAGTCCGAATTACAGAAGCCACATCGGGGACCATGGACCTATAACCGTGAGCTCCAATAATTAATTATTCGCCGAACGTAATAAGTACATTAATTATTAATTCCGGGATTACGCCACCATAAACCCGAAATCAAACTCTACCGATTATAGATGTATACTTATACTCAACCCATAGAGTGAATAAGCGTCCATTGATATAATCACTACATACGGATTAACCCTCCATAGATCGTCCCATTCTCGAGTGGGAAGTCTCCGTGAACCCGACTCGAATATCTTATCCTTATTTACCATTAACCCCTCGATGATCAATTAGCACACATATCCGACTAGTAGCTAATTAGTCAAATGTGAACTCCCGGATCGATCACTTTCTTAGGGCTAACAAATAAGGGGATCGTCTCTCTACTTCCCGCAGAAGGAATGGATTCCATGTCTGTGAAAATCGTAACTACTCACTCATCGTGAGATAGTGCCAATGAGAAGTGGCTTGGAACACATATATAAGTGAACCGTAATTAACACATCAAACACTACCCCGAGACAAGCGGCACCACTCGTGATCACCTCAGATTAAGGTTGATCCATATATGATCATCTAATGATTTAATAAGATTCCTCGATTACGGAATTATATCGAGAAATTCAGATTAAATCGGTCCATCTATATGAATGCCATCATATATAAATGCCCCACGTGGTAAAATCTCTACCGACAAATCCGGATAAGACTATCACACCCTAAGGTGTTCTCGGGCGCATTATTGGTGTTTTAATCAAGAGACCTTAAACTCGATTAAGTTCACCACGGACTAACAGCTTTAAGTATATCACCACTAACTCAATCCTCACGTGCATGCCATACACCGAGTTAAGCGGTTACATACCGATATACTTAGGGTTTGCAATGTAGTATTATTTACAAGCACAAAGCAAGTAATAAGGTGAGATAAAATCATGTCATCCATTGTTAAAAACAATTACACAAATTGTCTTTCGGCACTACACCTAACAATATTCAGCAACCTCATGAGACTCATCAGCCTGCTGACTCTGAGCTCCCTATATCTACTGAACCTCAGCAACCTGTTGATACTCCACAACCTCCTAAACTCGCTTTGATATACCTCAAAGAACTCCGGCCGATCCCCCGAACTCATCGATATGGATGATGACCCATTGTTTGTCCGAAAGGAAAAAGATCATGTATCGACCACTCTATTCATAATTATGTGTCATATGATCACTTGTCACCTGGTTTTTCTATGTTTACACAGGATTTGGATATTCATTCCATTCCTAAGAATATACAGGAAGCTCTCCAACATGACAGGTGGAAGGCTGCTGTCAAAACTGAAATGAATGCACTCATTGACAACCAGACTTGGGATCTCAACACTCTCCCACAAGGAAAGAAGACAGTCAGCTGTAAATGGCTATTCACCATCAAGTACAATGCTGATGGTACTATTGACAAGTACAAAGCTAGACTGGTTGCAAGTGGCTTCACTCAAACATATGGACTTGACTACAAGGAGACATTTGCACCTGTGGCAAAGCTCAACACAGTCAGGGTACTGATCTCCCTTGCTGTCCAACTTGAATGGCCACTCCACCAATTGGACATCAAGAATGCCTTCCTAAATGGTGACCTCACTGAGGAAGTATATATGACTGTACCTCCTGGTTTTACCAACACTCACACTAAAGGGAAGTTTTGTAAACTGAGAAAATCTCTGTATGGCCTCGGCAAATCCCAAGAGCATGGTTTGGCAAACTTACTACTGTGGGTTAAAGTCTGGCTTGGGTATCATCGATGCAACTCGAGATCACACAATGTTTATTAAAAAACCAATAAGAGAAGGTCCATCCTTATTGTCTATGTGGATGATATCATCCTTACTGGTGATGACCCTGCTGAGATCCAACACTTGAAGACCCTACTGGCAAAGGTATTTCAAGTTAAAGATTTGGGCTACCTCAAGTACTTCCTTGGCATGGAAATAGCAAGAAACAAACCTGTGGTATCTCGGTCTCACAGAGGAAGTATGTCTTTGGACTCTTTGAAGGAAACTGGCATGCTAGGGTGCAAACCGGGCTATCTCTCCAAAGACCCTAGTCATCCACTAGTACATGGTAGTATTGTCTTTGTAAGAAAGGAACAATATCGAGACTTGTAGGAAACTCATTTATCTCTCTCATACAAGACCCGATATTGCATATGGAGTTAGTCTTGTCAGTCAGTTCATGCATTGCCCTATTGAGCACCATTGGGATGCTGTCTACAGAATCCTACAATACTTGAAGTCCACTCTTGGCCAAGGCTTGTACTTCACTAAGTCTACTAACAGATCAGTAAAAGTCTATACCGATCTTGTCGATCGGTTTGATTGCCACATAGATAGAAGATCTGCCACAGGCTATTGCTTATATGTGTGGGGTAACCTTGTCACTTGGAGAAGCAAGAAACAACCTACTGTCTCTAGAAGCAGTGCTGAAGTTGAACTCAGGGCACTTGTTTTGGGCATTTGTGAAGCACTGTGGCTGAAAAGAGTCCTTCTCGACCTTCAAAGGACCTTCTTCAAAGAACCTATCATACTCTGCCGTGACAATAATTCAGCATTATGCATGGTAGAGGATCCAGTTCATCATGATAAGACAAAACATGTGGACATTGACAGACATTTCCTTAAAGAGAAGATTGATGCCAAGATCATTCAACTTCAATATGTTCCATCAGCAGACCAGAATGCTGATATTCTCACCAAGGCCATTCCACCACTTATGTTCAGCAGGCTAAGTAGCAAACTTGGTTGTATTGACATATACACCCCAGTTTGAGGGGGGGTGTTGAAATATTACATTACTTGTAACAAATATTACATTACTTGTAACACGTTACTTATTTGTAACATGACATATTAATTGTAGTGTATAAATAATTAATATGTCATAAAGTAACTCTATTTTGTCTTATTATGCTCTAGCCGACTCTAGCACTTTATACTAGACGACTCTAGCATTTAATAGCATTCATTACTCTACACATGCTTGTATCTATTTATACTCATACTTTTATCATGAATAAAATAAGTTGAGTTTACTCAAGTATTATTGCTTTCTCAAACTCTCTTCAAAGAGAAATTTCAACATAATGTGCAACAATGGATCGAGAAGAAGTAGTTGAAGGAGCAAATACTCAAGGCCATGAATTTCATGATTCTAGTGAATTCTATCCTAACCAACCAAATACTCCACCAAACCAAAATCTTCAACCACCACATAACCCAAGAAGGAAACCCCCCCCCCACCCAACCAACCAAACATTCAACATCCACCCAACCAAGAAAGACCATTATATGAAAAAGCAGTGAGACATTGAGAACATGCTCAAAACCTATCATCTTACCATGAATCAATGCCAATAATTTTGAAGTGAAGTCCTATCTATTTGGAATTTTGGACAATCGAGCACAATTTCAAGGGAAGCCCAGTGATGACCCGAACTACATCTCTAGAACTTTAAGGAAACTTGCAATACCGCCAAGCACAATGGAGTAACATCGGATATGACATGGTTAACACTTTCCCCATTCTCCTTGATTAGGGAAGCTCAATAATTGTTCAAATCATTGCCCCATCACTACTTGCAAACTTGGGAAGATGTCCATAGAGAGTTCCTAACAAAATGTAGTTTTGAATTATCAGTATAGTAGATGAAGTAGTGTATGGATAGGATGGGTGGTGTGTAAATAAAGGTCCTGCTCTTTTACTATTTAATTATACAACTGAGGCGGAAATTATATAATTGACGAGTGTTAATGCTTGATTTACGTTTACCCTCATTGGATTTCTTACGAAAAAAAATGATTGTTTGAAAAGTTAATTGTTGTTTCTTACTCTAACTCTACAATACTTGTGAAATGGTTGTAACCAGCTCTTATTACACACAGGGGCGGAGCCAGAAAAAATTTCACCGGGTCCAAAAATACATAATATTTCATTAGAAAACATCGTTCATAAATTACAACCGATAGATCCAAAAACACAAAATATTTCATACATTACATGGATCACAACTACAGCAATATTCTACGCTTTTTGATTTTTTGAAATCGTTCAATTATAACATCATTTTAAATAACATTAAACACCCATTTTTCAACAAAACAAACAAGACAGACATTTAGAAAATCATCATGAATCCGGTTCCGCAAATCCGTCTTGATAATAGTCATTGCTGAGAAGCATCTTTCCATAGTTGTTGTTGTAACCGGAAAAACCAATGTTAACTTCAAAATTCGATACACAAGTGGATAAACCAAGTGTTTTCTGTTTACAAACAAAAATTGTAGAAAGATTGCCAAGCCCATTCAATTGACTAAACCGGTCATCTTATCGTACATCCAAAATATATGTCAGTAATTGATTTTCAAGTGTCAAGAGTTCAGCATGAGAGAACTCATCTGGATAAAATTGAGCTAGCCTTACCAACTTTTTTGCGTTAAACACACAAAAGTTATTAATTGGACTCAAATAAGCAATACAAAGAGGCATCTCGGAATTAATCTCATTGAATCGCTCATTAAGCTCCAAAAGTTGCAATCTGTAATTGCATAGAAGGTTTCCACACGGTAGTGAAAACCATTTGTAGTGTTGCTTTTATGCAGAGACTTTTTAGAAGCAACATATTCGCCATCCATATCCAAGCAATAAATTCCATATTTATTGCAAAATGTGGTTATCTTTTCTAAGAGATTGTTCCAACCATCATCCCTTGCCTTTTGTATTCGTTCCTTAACAGCTCTAACAAGTGAATAGTGTTCACAATGTCTTTATCTTTCCATTGCAAAGCTATTGTCAATTCGAAATCTATAATATAAGAAACATCATTTGCAAATATAAAATACATTTAAATGAAAAATATTTCAACAAACCACGAGCTTCAGATCTTTTATGTGCCTTATTACCTTCAGTTGAAACATAATCAAGAACTTCAATAACAGTAGAGTACAACTCAACCAATTTCATCAATGATTTATAATGAGACCCCCAACATGTATCACCTGCTCTTATAAGACTCAACTCTTGATTTAGTCCCTTTCATGTCTTAATCAAACCACTAGCAATTTTTTCATCTTCTAATTTTTTTGCTTGACTTTCTCGAATCATGTCTTTACGTTTACAAGAAGCTCCAACAACATTCAACAATTTGGATACCATACAAAAAATTTGCAATTCTATCATGATTTATAGCCACAACAACAAGAGCCAATTGAAGTTGATGTGAAAAACAATGAACATAATATGCACACTCGTTTTATTCATAGTTGAAGCTTTCAACCCATGGAATTCACCAAACATATTAGTTGCCCCATCATAGCCTTGACCCCGGATTGTTATCAAACTCAAACCCAATTTAGCAAACAATTCATCAATAGTAGATTTTAAACAGAAAGCAGAAGTCTCTTGCACATGGATAACACAAATAAACCTCTCTTTCGAATTCCCGTTAGAGTCCACAAACCTAAAAACCACAGCCATTTGTTCTTTGGCAGATACATCACTAGACTCATCCACCATAAACGAAAAACAATCACCATTAATCTCTTCAAGTATATTTTGCAAAATCTCTTGTGCAAAACAATGAATAATATCCTTTTGAATGACATGAGAGACCATTTGATTATTTTTTAAAGCAATTACCTTAATCAATTCAAAGAAATTCCTTTATTTAAAGGTTTTTCCGACTCATCATGAACAAGAAAAGGAAACCTTGGTTAAAAAGATATTTACAACCATGAATAGAATCATTTAGTCAAATCCTATATTCATGTGTGGAAAGATCTGTTTGTTTATGAAAGGAAACATCAATGGCTTTTTTGGTCTTATTTGATCCTCACACTTACTTACCGCCAAATTATGGACCAACATGGTGATCCAACCTAGATTTCTTATTCCACCCACTAAAACCTTCACTTATAAATGTCCCCATACCTTCTTAATTGTTACTTTGATCTCTAAAAAAATAACAACACAAACAATATACTTTATCTTCTTTCAAGCTATACTCTAACCAAGGTGAGAATTCATCAAACCACTCCAGATTAAATCGACGTTTCTATTTCGAACGTTTCTCCAAGGGAAATTATGCGAACAAGGTTGACAATTTCTTTTTAACAAATAAGCCCTCCTTATCTCATCAGTTTGAGTTTGGTGATATTCAGATATTTGTTTTCTTTCTACAGGATCTGCTGGGATACTACACACATCAACATATTCTTTACTAGCTGATTTCGTGGCAACATACTCTTTGGTAATGACAAATGCACTACCAATATCAGAAGAAGCACCCCACCGTAAACCAGTATCAATTTCCTCCGACACTTTTCGAGGTTTAATCATATACTTTCTGATATCCATAGCCATCACAAATTTGAAATCCTGGAAATCATTCAAAATAAAACTGTTTATTAACACTAAATTTTGGAAAACACTAGTTACACTACCCACATCGACAAACTAAACTCAAAGTTGTGGAAACATACTCTTTCGCAATGACGGATACATTAATACACAAAAATTCAGCAAAATCAACAAATAGAATAGACCGCTTATAACTAATTTATGATATATATCTCTTACTAGTAAGTTCAAGTAGTCAGTGACAATTACTCTCTTAGCATTTGATTTAGCAGAGCAGTCATTGATGACGCTTAAAATGATACATCCTATAGCATCAACATTTCACCCATTCTAAGCTAAATTAGTTGTTTTCAGCCATTTATATGAACCATTTGTGTTGAAATATGAATGTTGGGTTCATGAGTCAAGTATTTGGTATTTTGCATTGTTATCCCCTGAATTGGTATTATTTCGTGTGTTATTGGACTATTTTCAGTTAATGAGATTTGGGCCAAGTGATACGAGTGGATTCTGGAGCAGACTGGATGAAGAATTGGGCATAGAGTATTTCAAAAACTTGCGAGCTAAGTCGGCAAAGAAAAAGTACGAAATTACCCTCACAATTACGAGACCGCCGCTGCAAAATCAAGCATCCTAGAATCTTTGGAAAACACATTTTCTTGGATGAGCGGTAGTTTTAGGATCTAGATAAGTCGGTTTCGACACTATAAATAAGAGGCATCAGGCCATAGTTTCAATGTACAGTACAATTTTCACAAACCAAATACATTATGCAATAAAAGTCTTTCTTTTCTTTTATTAATTTATATGAGTTCTAGTCACGGATCCGACCGATTCGCTTCTAGGGAGAGATCTGCAGAGGATCTGCGCTCGGCATCGAGTGTATGATTTTCTGGCTTTCTAGATGTATATCAGTCGTTCTTTCCTTCTAATTAGTATGGTTTGATTGTTTATATTAGTTATTCTATGTAGTAGTTAGTTTATTTAGCCCTTTTTATGAGTAGATCTGAATCGTTGCTGAAGAAATCATGAAATAGTGGTTGCTTTCTTCATATCTGCGACGGTCTTAATCGTTAGATCTGGATACCTAGTAAATCCTCATTCTTGATAATTAGCACCAATTGCGTTTGATTGACAGATTTAATTTACATGTTAGTAGCATGATCAACTATTCGCATGTCATCATAAATTAGCATGAAGGACTTGCAAGGTGAATTGTTAATTAGGACATAGTCTAGATCGATCCCTAGGAACATGCCAGTCAGTGTCGATAGCTGCTTAGGGAGGTTGTCGGTCTTGAGCCGGCTAGCCCTATATCTTATTGCGTGGGGATTAATACAACCAACGAAGGAGGTTAACTACACATAGGCACCTACTGTCTGTCTTATGGAAGTAGCGTAATATTAGGGGATAGCACCCGTAGCTGTTAAAAAAATTAAAATTCACCATGGGGAAGATTGATGCATAAATTGGGGGAAAAAACGAATAACTCATAGTTAGAACTAATCTTTAGAAACACAAAGCATTGCACTTGTATGTTCTTGCGTATCATTGTCACCATTTCCACTGTTTATTTTCCACCATCGTTTGTTGTAGACCGTTTTTGTTATTCTAAATCTTGATTAATTCGTGTCTTATGATTCTTTGTGGATTTGACACCATTGCTTTGCCATTCACTATACTGCGATAGACCAAGTACTATTGCTGGAAGTTCATGATTGCACCACCACGAAATCAAGGTTTTCTGGCACCGTAGCCGGGGATTCATGTTAAGAATACTTTTTAATTTGAGATTCAGAATTTGTATATATTAGTTTTTTGTGAATTATTTCATTTTCTGTTTATTGAGTCTGTTTTATAGTCTGTGAATATTTGAGTCGTAACAGTTCATTTATTACCTATTTTGGAAAAATCCTCTCAAAATTATGAGCAGCCGCCCGCAATTTGCGAGCATTCTGGAATCGACCGAATCGTTTATGTTCGGTCAGTGTTTAGTCAGTAGTCAGAGTCTGTATTTTTTAGTCTGCCAAGCGAGTGTAACAGCCGCCGAGGCAAGTAACTAATTGTTTCTTTTTGTTGTGTCTTATAGTACGGTACACGGAGTTCAGCAGCCAAACTCGAGAAGTGATGACCAAAATAGTAACGACCAACCTTAACCGGCTAAGAACCGGGTCGGAAGTACTATAGAGGTGAGTAAGGTCGTATCCCTCAAGGAATCAATCGAGTACCAAAGTCGTTTTCATACCTAGTTTAGATTAATCAAGTGTGTTCAAGTTTTGATTATGCTAAAATGATGTTTAAATTAGAGATAAAGACAGAAAGAGACATAGCCAAATCATGATCCAATTGAATACTTTCGCCCCTCTAATCGACTATTTGGGATTGGAAACTACCAACCAACCATCCTAATGCATATATCGACTCGTTCATGGGTGCAAACTCCTAAGATAGTACTAGACGCCATGCAACAACCTAGTACCCTTTGCCCGGTTCAATAGGCCGTCTTTAAGGATTTAACTGACCGAAACAAGATTAAGAACTAGAGCCACTCGATTTACACCGACAAACCTCGTTACCCAATCGATCTAAACAACTCAGTCAATTGTAAATAACAATCTTAAAACCCCTTTTCCCACACCCCTTCGCAACATACATTTATAAAAGTGGTGTGTGTATTCATGAACTAAGTATACAGTCTAATTCAAGCATTAAGAACAAGTTTAAGACATGAATTCATCGATATAACAACAATTAAACACTACCCATTCCCAATTAATTAACTAGAGGGTGATTTCTTCAACCTTCACATGGTTTGGCTATGATATAGTTTAGCTACACATTTGTTGGTCCCTTGAAAAGGCTTTGGTTAAGTTTAAGGGGGGGGGGGGGGGGTGAATAAACTTAACACTTAAAACTTTTGGAGTTAACAAACTCAAGAACTTCAAGAAATTCTTTGATATCTCAATGAGTCTGTGACACCTCATAGCCTTTGATACGTGAGTCTCACCGACAGTTAAGTTTACTGAATTTGTGCAGCGGAATTCTATCAAAAATTAAGCCTTATTACTTGTTGTTAAAGATGATACTAAGTATTAGATACTCATTAGTGTATGTGTGTGATTTGATTTGCTAGATTCAATGAGGTTGATGTGTATAGTAAACTAAATGCGAATGTAAGTGCAGAAAAGTAAGTAGGCAGATTTTATAGTGGTTCCAGGTGGTGTAATCCTATAAGTCCACTCTTCTCCTGTGATGTTGGAGGTAATTCACTAGAGATCTTTGATGTATCTATTACAAAGATTCTTAAGGTTGCTTGTCCTTCACCAATGACTATGGCTTCACAAACTGAACACTTGAAACAGGTGGATTGTTTGCTCAAAGTCTTCCACTGGTCCTTGAAGGGGTAGGATTGCCTCTTCACCACTCCACCACAAACAACAGTCTTTCACACCCAACAGATGCTTCACTTGTCTTGGCGGAGTTCTTTGTAAAATAAAGATTGAATCAAGTAAATGATTCGATTCACGGCGACTTGATTAGGATGATATAATCAGCAGCTTGCAGTCTTCAAGTGTGTATACTTGATGTAGCTTGAATACAGAATACACTTGAAGATTTTCTCTGGATCAGTAGCCTTAAGCTCAGTAAGTTCAGCAGGGTGCTTTTTCAGCTCAGAATTATCACTTATATTTTTCTCTCTTAAAATTCATCATCTTTTTCTGAGTTGGAAGTCCTCTATTTATAGGTAGGAGTCCATGTGACTTGTATTTGAAATTCAAATATGACCGTTCCTGGTTTTGTCCCATTTGACTTGCTTTCTGTCACTATTCATAGGATCGACATCGTCGAAATCCTTTTGACAGAGTGCGATCATCCCCACCCTTTGACTTAAAACCATTGGATAAAGTCCTGAATCATCCCAACGTCTTTTTAATCTCACCATTGATTTGTTTGATGAATCGAGAGGTAGTTGGTCGTCCTTATCCATGTAATCTTCCAATGTAATCTTGAATTAATCGAGTATGTATATCAATGAGCTTCATTAGTTTGTTTGAAATACCTATCGATCTCTTTGAATCGAAATTTCTTGTGTTTAAAACACAATGCAGCAGACTTCTTTTATCTAACTTTTATTTGTGAAGTTAGATTACACCTTTTTGCAAATAACTAAGTTCCAATCACCATCCAACTTAAAGAACTTAGACCTTCTACACAAGGTATATGTAATCAGTTTAGGTCATCACAGACTTGCCTAAATTTTGATTCCATATCCTTGACTTTAATTACTAAGTTTGATCCCTTAGCCTTCATTAACTGAGTTTGAGCCCTCACTTTCGATCTTCGGCGAGGTTCCTGACAAGTCTACTGAACTATCTACCCTACTGATATAGACCAGTCTGCTGATATAAATCAGCTGACCATTACAGTGCTTGTTTGATCAAACCTATTTAAAAATCAAACTCTAATAAACCTATACATTTGATCTAGACATCTTTTTGCCTTTGCACTATAACAGTTAGTCTGACACTCATCACTAAAACTTAGAAATAAGTCCAACAACATTATTAAACAAGAAATAGCAATCAAGGAAAGGATTAAAGCCATAAAACAAGAAGAGAAATGCTTAATTACCAAAATCGCAGAGAAGTTGTGGTTTACATCAAGTTTCTTCAACACTCATGTCCAAAGATGAAGAAGATGATAGAAAATGCAAAATTAAGGGAGGAGAAGCTAAAATATAAGCTAGATTGATCTTAATCTAAGAGAAATTAAAGTAAAAGAGAGTTTTAAGGAGCTAAATTGGAAGGGGTCGACCTAATCTAATAGTTAGGGTTCTTAGGAGGGGAAGAAAATTGCTAAAAATCTGTGTAAAAATGTATTTATAGGTGCAGAAAATCGACCCAGTGCGCACACACTACATCTGGTGCGCTTTCACAGGATGCTATGTATCAAAATTAGACTTTTTGTCCGTCCAGTGCGTGCACACTGGATCTGGTGCGCTTGCACTGGATCCTGCAACTTTCAGCACCGACGGTCTTCAGTAATTTTCCAATATCTTCGCGTGTAGAGCTCCGATTTGAGTGATTCAAAGTGCGTTGGAAAGATCATTCAATTATCTACAACTTTAATGCAGATGAAAAATCCAGAAAATGGATCCAATATAGCTCAAAGCGCAGATAAAGTGAATGTAAGGCGTAAACATCAACTATATTTGATCCGTTTCCATCCCCGGGCTTCGGTTATGCCACTCTAAGTCTCATGTCTTGTCTTCCGGGCTCATAAATCACCTATATCCTGCATCACAACATTCAAACACATACCGAGCATAACTCCACAAGATAACTAGGGCTCAAAAAGGGCCAAAATTCCGTAAAATTGTTAGGTTTTCCATCAATTTGACGGTTTGCCTCAAAGTGAGTGTGCAATGCATTTCTTCCTATAAGTGGTCTAAAACTACCCAATATGCCAAAAGTGTCGTAAACGGGGGGCTAGAACATGCACCAAAGCATAGTGAAGTTGCTTCTCATCGAGAAGTTCATACCTGAGATTGAAAAGTTTTCCAACAAGAAGATAAAGGAAACTCGAAGAATGATTGAGAGGCTGGAGGACGATGTGAGTTCGCACGAAAGAGGTCAAAGTGAGAAGGACAGGGATGAGGAGATTCCAGATTTAGAAGATCCTAATGAGATGATGGTAGCACAAAACGGAGTCAATGGAAGAGATGGAGAAAATGGTGCCAATAGAGTTAGGAATGGAGCAGTTATACCTGTAGAGAGAATAACTCTATAGAGCTATGCCCTGCCAACGATCGAGAAATTTTTGCCAGCAATTGTTCAACCGAAGAATTCGGCTAAGGTTTTTCACCCGAAGCCAAATGTTATTCAGACGGTGACCAACTACACTACCTTTCACGGAGTACCGAATGATGATCCTAGTGTACACGTTGATCGTCGGCCAAATGGACTTCTACTAGCAATAGGACTAGGTATATCGTAGTAGAGTATTGGTGAGTCAAGGTCAAATCCCATAGAGACTCATTAAAACACAAGTTAACCTTGATTGAACTGTCACGATTACGGTCTACGACCAACTATAGAACATAGAAGTAAAAATGGTGACAATAACGCGTAAGATCAAACACAAGAATATCCTTATGAGTTTTATAAGAATTAGTTCTAACTATGAGTGATTAGTTATTACCCCCCACATTATGCATCAATCATCCTCGTTGGTAAATTTTAGATCTTTAACAGCTACGGGTGCTAATCCCTACTGTTACGCTACTTCAATTGAAAGGACAGTAGGTGCCTATATGCAATTAACCTCCTTCGTTGGTTGTATTAATTCACAAGAAATAAGAACTAGGACTAGCAGGTTCAAGACCCGAGGACCTCCCTAAGCAGCTATCGTGGATTGACTAGAACATTCCTAAGGGTCGATCAAGACATCGTTCGAACTAACACTTCACCTTGCAAGTCCTTCACGTTAATTGACGAAGATATGCATATAGTTGATCAGCCTAACAACATGTAAATTAAATCTGCCGATCAGACGTAGCTGGCGCCAATTATCATGAATTAGGGTTTACTAGGTATTCACAGCCACGATAAAGACCGTCGTGGGCTCCGAAGAACACAACCTTTCATTCATGATTTCTTCACCAACGATTCATATCTAAACATTCATGGGTAAAATAAACTAACTACTACATAGCAGAACTAATAGAAACAATCAAATCATACTAATCACAAGGAAAATAACGACATATCTACATCTAGAAAGCCGGAAAATCATACCCTCGAAGACGAGTGCAGATCCTCCTCAAATCGCTCCCTAGGTGGCAAATCCATCGGCTCCATGACTAGAACTCATAGAGAAAAAAGAACAAAGAAAACTTTTATTGAATATAATGTATTTGTCTTGTGGAAAATTGTACATTGAAATTCGTGGCTGGTGCCAATTATTTATAGTGCTATCAACCGACTTAGTAACACCTAGATCTACCCCTCGTCCAAGAAAACACGGTTTTCAAAGGTTCTGGATCCCACGGCTGCGGCGGTGCTTCACGTGGCATCCGGGGCATTTTTGTCTTTTTCCGCTCTGCCGAATTAACTGAAGGTTCTGGAACACCCTAGGTGTTGGAAGTAGCGCCCGAAAGACAATTTATGTAATTGTTTTTATAATTAATAAATGACTGATTTATTCTTATCTTATTATTTGATTCGTGCTTATAAGTAATACACTGCTGAAAACCCAGAGTCGTATCATATGTAGCCATGTAACTTAGTGTGTGTCACACATAAGGATTAATTATATGGTGATACACTTGAACTATTATCCATGGTGAACTTAATCAAAGTATGGGGTCTATTGATTAAACCACCATTAATGCACACAGAACACTTTATGGTGTGGCCGTCTTATCCAGACCGTCGACATTGGTTGTCTAAGTGGGGCATTTATATATGATGAGAGTCATATAGAACTGGACCGATTTAGTCTGCATTTCACATATAATTTTGTGATTGTGAAATCTCATTCAATCACAAAATGATCATATATGGATTAACCTTAATCCTGAAGTGATAGCATACTCCTACTGGTTTCAAGATAGGGTTTGATGTGTTCGTTAAGGATCGCTAAGAGGCGCGGTCTGAATTACTTTCACGTTGGCACTATTCTGGAATGAGTGAGTAGTATGTGTCTCACAGATATGGAATCCATTCCTTTCTGCGGGAAGAAGAAACACAATCCCCTTATTTGTTAATCCTAGAAACTGATCGATCCGGGAGTTCGTATTGGTTATAAACTAATTGATCACTAGTGGATTAATGGTAAATAAAGATAAGATGTATTGAAGAAGGTTTACGAAAATATTCCCGCTTCATTGCGGATAGTCTATGGAGGGTTAGTATGTATGTAATGATTATATCAATGGACACTTAATCGACTCGACATTTTGAGAATAAGTTATATCTATAATCGATAGAGTTCAGTTTCGGATTTATGGTGGCGTAATTCCGGAATTAATGAATTAAGTAGAAATATTCTGCTCAATGAATATTTTATTTAATTTATTGTTGCTACTGGTTATAGGTCCATGGTCCCCGGGTTGGCTCCTAACACGTGAGTGTTTTCTCGTTTTTTGTGGAACCTCGAGAATAAATTAAATAGTTGGTCTATTTAATGAATATGCAATATTATTTATTTGGTAAATAATATGTAAAATAGAAAATACATTTTCTATTAAAATGATGTTGAAAGTGGCGCCCCATGTGATAAAATTAGGAAAAGAAATTTTTCTAGATTATGTCACATGTGTAATTAATTAATTATCTATTTGTTGGATAATTAATGGAAAAGAGATAAAGATATTGATTTTTTGGGAATTATCTCTTATCTTTTAGCAAATATATTTTCCTTGTGGGAATAGGTAATTGTGGTGTGAAAAAGATAACTCTCTTGACTAATTATTTTCCTATATAAAGAGAGTTCCTCCTAGCACAATAAATTACACAATTTGCGCCACATTACAATAAAAAGAAGAGAAAAATTAGTTTCTTGTTATAGTCATTAAGAGGAAAAAAAACTACGGTTTTTCTTGTGCATATTCGAGGAGGTTCTACGGCGAGGATCGGCGTCCACTGACTAAATCGCTTGGAGATACAATCCGAGAAGATCACGGCTTCTCCATTTGGTCGATTGCCTATTTCTCTCCGGTTAGAGTAAATCTACTAACCTTCTTGTAGATTAATTTATTATGCGAATCATATCGTGGTAAAATCTTAAACAAATCTAATTCATAGCTTCCGCTGTGCATGATCGAGCGTCTCGATCGGTGCTGAGAATCAGATCTGACGATCCAATTATGGATCGGATCCGGATTCGGGTTTCTGTTTATCCAGCATGTGGTATCAGAGACAGGTTAAAGCGATTTTGCGATTTTGATTGCATAATTAATTAATAAGAAGTGGAATAGAATAAAATTGCATCTTTTAATTTAATTTTTTTATGCGATTGAATGTTTTGGTTGACAAGATGGATTGGAGTTGGTACTTGTTTTCCGTTAGATCTATTGTAAACCCGTTTTTCGGGTATAGAACTTCATGTAATTTAATTTTCTGCAATTTAGAATTATTTTATTTATTTCTTTTCGGCCGGCATCCCTTTAATTAAATCGGATCAAGATTGTGAAGAAGAAGAGTCGTGGCACAGTGGTCAAGGCATTGATCAATCACCAAACTGTAGACCTGAGTTTGAATCCCCTTGGCCGTATTAAATTTTGGAAATTTTTTTTTGTATTTTTTCTGTTCGTATTTTTCTTCTTTTACTGTTCGAAAAAGAAAAAGAAAATTTAATAAAACGATTTAAAAAAAATGAATCAAAAAAAGGGGAAGGGAATCGAACTCGGGTAATGAAGATGAAGGAAAAAGACTCTTACCAACTCAGCTGGAGTAATTTTTGATAAAGGAACATGAGCAGAAAAGTAAATACCTGAAGCGGCTGAAGAATATAGTAGATTAATTTTTATTCTATGCTTAGGGTTTATTTATTTATAGATTAGATACGGGGGTACCAACGGTCCATCTCAGTGGTTTATTTTTCGCATTTATTTTCTTGTATGGTTATTTATGTGATATTTCATGAATTCCACTCCTAGCATATGAATACATGTAGAAAATTAATATTCAAAATTAATTAGACATGTATCAACACGATAATTAATTTAGATTAAAAATAAATTAAATTAATTAAAGGAAACAGAATTTTATCGGGATATAAAATTCACATGATAAACTTAATTTTTGGATCTAAAATTCTTTGAGGATTTAATTATGTAGTGTCTACATAAATAGAATTTTAATAATCAAAATTTGGAAAATCATGAAAAGATTGGACACTAACTAGACGGTATGTGGAACCGATAAGTTGGTGATTGCTTTTCATGATTTATTGCTTTCGATTATTGGAAAATTCTAAGATCCTAAATTTTTATCATGATAAAGTTAGGACTTTAAAATTACAAGAGATTTCTAAATAATCGACAAATTGGAAAATCATGAATATAGTGTCACTAGTTAGACGTATTTGGAACCGATAAACTAGTGGGAGCTTTAAATTTGAGATTTATTGTTTTTCGATTTGGTGGGAAATTCATAAGTCCTAATATATTAGGATTACGAAATTCTTGGTGAATTTTATTTGTGTAGTGTCTACACAAAGGAATTTTAATCCATTAAAAAAAATTGGAGGATCGTGGATAAAGTGACACTAGTTAGACGGTATTTAGAACCGATGAACTAGTGGGAGGATTATATTAAATATTCATGATCTATTGTTTTTGGATTATTATAAAATTCTAAAATCCTAAAAAGTACCAAAATTTCAAAATAATGAGTGAGAGCGGGGAAGGTGACAACCGACTCCTCGGCCTCTACTGTTGACACAAGCACGTGAGAGAAGGGTGACGCCTCGAGCCGCTTTGATTACGGCCCCCTGCGGATGGCCTTCACCCCTATCAAAATTCAAGGCTTGGTCTCCGAAGGATAGGATTTTGGGTACTCGTCGAGTCACTGACCGACCCTGCGGCGGCATACTCGTGGCGTACTTTGAGATCTGAAATAGTAGGTCACACTCAAAAGGATATTTTTGGAAATATCTTGGCTGAAAAAGGAAGGTAATCAACAATTGAATGAAGATGTTTGATTCTTAATGGTTTGATTGTTGAGAGAGATTGTCTTAATTTAATTGTCATTGTGCTGATACCGACCATGTGGCGGCAGTATGATGTGAGGTTAATTCCTTGGAATGGTAGGATAAACTGCATGCATGACATCACGTTTATAATTCCTAAAGTTATTATATGTTGTGGTGTATGATTTGATTTACATTTCTGTCATAATTTATTTTTGCAACTACATATCATCTCAAGGTATCTAAACTGCTAAACATATTATATTGACTAATAATGACTTCGTAAAAGTGGAAAAGTAACAAGAATGTTGAACTCATAAATCGAGAATGAAAATTAATTTTTCGGAAGAGGATGTTCCTCTTGAGTCTACAAACTTAAGTGACATTGATAAGTATGTCACTGCTGTCACTCGTGATAAGCAAGAGACAAAACAAAATTAGTTCAAAGATGACGAGAATGATTTGGTATCAATCTCACTAGGCATCCTACAGTTCACGAGTAGTGCTTACTCAAATGAACTGCTAAGTTCACGGTCATTTCCCTTAAAGAAAGCCAAGGATGGGAAGGTAAATGTCTCCAAGTGTAAGTCATCTAAACTAAATAAGTTAAAGGCTAAACCGGATTATTAATCGAAAAAAATATAGGATAAGGAAAGTGATTTCGGATCACTAACCTATGAATCCTTAGAGACTTTCTAAACCGAGTAATTTGACTCAAAAGTTCTTTTGTAAGAACAAGGTAGCTGGGTATTCATCATGAAGAGTAGACAATGGCCAGTTATTTCAACTAAGATAGTGGGAATGATATTAGGAAACAAAATTTTGGATTTTAATCCTTGAATATCGCAGAAATTTAATTTCTGTTTTCATATTCGTTGGAACAAATGGATTCACTTTCAAACTGATAATATAGTTTCCTTAAAGAAAGTGAATATGACATTTGTATACGAAACTATTGACTCGGACTTTTGTTTGATAGAGTCAGAACCACTAAGTAATGCTGAAAAGGTATACGTAACACATCATAAACTATTAAGACAAATGGTTTCCGTATTTAGATAAACGATTCTTCAGCATCTATTAATTAGTGCATATATCCTAAAGATAAGATCTGAAGACTGGCTAAGGGTGATTCCTATCTCCCACTCTAAGAACACTATCTCTTAGGAAAAATGACTAAGTAACCTTTCTATTTGGAAAGGGAATAGAGCTGAAAAAGCATCACAGCTTGTTCATATTGACCTTCGGGGTCTTATGAAGGATACAAGCTGGTGGGAGCTTTTGAGTCGTAGACATTCTGTCTGACGACTACTCGAAACGCCGAATATTTTATCTAAATGATTGGAGGAATCTCTGATATTACCAGAGAAAAGAGTATTCCATGCTCAGATATAGGACATAGCATAGTATTTGGAACTGATGATCGGCCTACCTCCGAGTGAAACGATTTCACTGAAAGGATAAACCATGTATTGTCTTATATAGTTATTGATATGCTACATTACACTGCTTAACTCAATTAAGACATTGATTGCAAAATAACGATTTACATTGTTATGTAATACCGAGAAGTATACCTAGAAGATGCTTCTGAATTGTGGATAAGGAGTGAAGTAAATTTACTCCACTTCCGCAAATAGAGGCATTTAGCATTTATGCTTGAAGGTAGGACTGGAGATTTTGCATACACGTTCAGATGGTGACTGATCATGAAATATCTTATAACAATGAGTGTAGGTTGGTTATTAGATTCTGAAGATCGGATAATGACGGTTGTACTGTCGCACCCTTTCTGAAAGAATGTTTAAATAACAACCTTGGACCTTGAAGTAAAGATACTCAAGGAGTTACTATCTGATTTAATCAGACCACATCCAACAATGGTTGTTGGGGATTATGCTGATTAATACTACTGAACTAGATCAGAATATCAATCCACCTAAATGCAATGGGAGTATGGTCTAACCATTGACCCGCTGTGCTTATGCAGTCTTTACAGACTGCTTGGGGTGATCGATCACCGATGGTCCTTCTGGAAGGACTGTATAGGATTCTGACAATAGGAGGTTGGTTTAAAACAATAAACTTGTAAATGGGGTTTTGGTACTCTAGTTCTGTTAACAATCTTGTAAAACCACCAGAGTGGCTCAAGCCCAGTGGGAGTAAATGGATCTACATGGAAAAGAGTCAAATGAATGAGAAATTTTAACTTTCAAGGCAAAGCCAAATGGTCTAGGGGTAATTCCCTGAGAAGTAGATTGTTCAATTGGAAAAATGCCCTGAACTCTCTCACTATTCAGCCTTGCTTGACTCCATGGAAAGCAGAAAGATTACCAGGGGTGATGCCCTGAAACTTTCTTGCCATACAACAGAGCTTGAATTCATTCGGAAAAGAAGGGTTTTAGCTTAAATCCAATAGCAGATTGATTGCTAATGCTTACATCCATTCGAGGATTAAAGCAAACCTATAGGTCATTAAAAGTCACATGTTTTGAAATGTGTGGGCTTGATTGATAAGTCTTTTGAAGACCAGAGAATCAATATTGGTAAAGTAGTGAATGTTAGTGTTGATAAAAGTAACACTGTAACAGTTGTGAACAACATAGGTGTGTTATCTGAAGTCAAAAACTGACGAGCCAAAGATTCTCTGAATCAGAGAAGTGGACTATATTCTTAGAATTTGATTCGGTCGAATTCATGAGAACAAGTTGTGGCAGTTTCCCATCCATCTTATTGTTTAAGATGATAATGCATTTTCGTATGCAATATTCAACGAGAGGTTTCCTACCCAACCCCTCACGGAATAATTCTCTCAATCTTCGGATATAGAGAAAATGAGATAGATTCTCTTTTGGATAGAGAAAGTCAGATTATTGAAGTCAATTAAAGTCGAATCTTGGATTCGGACGTTGAGTTGCAGTATAATGCATCCTCAAGTATCATCGGAGAACGAGGAGTAATATGTGTCAATATTCAGGTGCATACCTGAGTATTGTTGACTACACTAATTCTGACTTACAGTCAGATTAAGGATGATCATTAATTGATTCGGGCTCCGTGTTGTCTCATAGTGATGGAGCTATATTCCGGAGCAATCCAGCACTGCCAATTTGACTCTGTTAGTCGAATACATAGCAGCTTTCAGAGCAGCTAAAGAGGACGTATGGCTTGAGAAGTTCTTTGTTGGACCAGGAAGTGATTCTAGGTCTCGATGAGCCGATACCATTTTTTCAATGAAAACATTTGAGAGGTAGCTCATGCAAATGTTCTTCGCAGTCACAAGAGGTCAAAAGCATATTGAGAGAAAGTACCAGCTGCTCAGACAGACCGTACGGAGAGGCGACGTTTTTGGTCCTAAAGATCGCATCGAGCCGACAACCTAGCTGATCAGTTTACTAAGTCGCAAGGCATCAAATGTCACTGATAAGCGCTTGGCGGGTATGAAATTGGGATATATGTCTCATCTGCTTTAGAGCAAGTGGGAGAATGTTGTGGATAGATAGATTGGTGAGGTGCTCTAAAAACAATTGTTGCTTGTCTTTACGGGCAAGTGGGAGATTGTTAGATGTAGAGTGCCCGAAAGGTAATTGTTGCTTGTCTATACGGGCAAGTGGAAGATTGTTGGAAGAAGCGCCCGAAAGACAATTTCTGTAATTGTTTTTATAATTAATAAATGATAGATTTATTCTCATCTTATTATTTTCTTCGTGCTTATAAGTAATACACTGCTGAAAACCCCAAGTCGTATCATATGTAGCCATGTAACTTAGTGTGTGTCACACATAAGGATTAAGTTTATGGTGATACACTTGAACTATTATCCATGGTGAACTTAATCAAAGTATGGGGTCTATTGATTAAACCACCATTAATGCACCCAGAACACTTTATAGTGTGGCCGTCTTATCCGGACCGTCGACATTGGTTGTCTAAGTGCGACATTTATATATGATGAGAGTCATATAGGACTGGACCGATTTAATCTACGTTTCTCATATAATTCCGTGATTGAGAAATCTCATTAAATCACAAGATGATCATATATGGATTAACCTTAATCCTGAAGTGATTGCATACTCCTATTGGTTTCAATATAGGGTTTGATGTGTTCGTTAAGGATAGCTAAGAGGCGCGGTCTGAATTACTTTCACGTTGGCACTATTCTAGAATGAGTGAGTAGTGTGTGTCTCACAGATATGGAATCCATTCCTTTCCGCGGGAAGTAGAAAGACAATCCCCTTATTTGTTAATCCTAGAAACTGATCGATCCGGAGTTCGTATTGGTTATGAACTAATTGATCACTAGTGTGTTAATGGTAAATAAGGATAAGATGTACTGAAGAAGGTTTACATAAATATTCCCGCTTCATTACGGATAGTCTATGGAGGGTTAGTCTGTATGTAATGATTATATCAATGGACACTTATCGACTCGACGTTTTGAGAATAAGTTATATCTATAATCGATAGAGTTCAGTTTCGGATTTATGGTGGTGTAATTCCGGAATTAATGAATTAAGTAGAAATATTATGTTCGATGAATATTTTATTTAATTTATTGTAGCTACTGGTTATAGGTCCATGGTCCCCGGGTTGGCTCCTAACATGCGAGTGTTTTCTCGTTTTTTGTGGAACCTCAAGAATAAATTAAATAGTTGGTCTATTTAATGAATATGTAATATTATTTATTTAGTAAATAATATGTAAAATATAAAAGACATATTCTATTAAATTGATGTTGAAAGTGGCGCCCCATGTGATAAAATTAGGAAAATTTTTTTTTCTAGATTATGTCACATGTGTAATTAATTAATTATCTATTTGTTGGATGAAAATAGATAAAGAGATTGATTTTTTGGAAATTATCTCTTATCTTTTAGCAAATATATTTTCCTTGTGGGAATAGGTAATTGTGGTGTGTAAATGATAACTCTCTTGACTAATTATTTTTCTATATAAAGAGAGCTCCTCCTAACACAATAAATTACATAATTTGCGCCACGATACAATAAAAAGAAGAGAAAAATTAGTTTCTTGTTCTAGTCATTAAAAGGAGAAAAACTAGGGTTTTTCTAGTGCATATTCGAGGAGGTTCTACGGCGAGGATCGACGTCCACCAGTCGTCTCTTGGAGATACAATCCAGAAGATCACGGCTTCTCCCTTTGGTCGATTGCCTATTTCTCTCCGGTTGGGGTAAATCGACTAACCTTCTTGTAGATTAATTTATTATGCGAATCATATCATGGTAAAATCATAAACGAGTCTAATTCATAGCTTTATTGTGCATGATCGGCGCTTTGATCGATCTTGAGAATCAGATCTGACGATCCAACTGTGGATCGGATCCGGATTCGGGTTTCTGTATATCCAGCACTAGGTCCGTAATCGATCTCTAACACTTGGCCCAATCTTTGTAACCAGAAAATAGTCCAATAATTCAAGAAATAATATCAAATTGGGGAAAATAAACGTTAAATGCAAATTACTCGACTCATGAACCCGACTTATGACATTCAACTCAAATGGCTCATTATATGGTCGAAAACTACTATTTTTAGCCTAGAATGGGTGAAATGTTGATGCCGTAAGGTGTATCATTTTGAGTGTCATCAACTACCCCCACTAGCCTTATGCTCATCCTTGAGCAGAGTATCTAGGCGGAATGTACCTCCAAGAGAAATCCCCATCAATTACCACACATTCAGTCAAGATTTAGGCAGAACATGCAACATGCAGCAATCCATAAGCTTCCCATTAATCAATACTCACCAATGCATCTATGTGTCATGTGATGAATCTTTTGTGATAGTGTATTTGTGAAAAGAATCAAGTTATAGCGACCCCACAACCTCAACTTTCTAGTGTGCACACTCACTCCTCTTGCTTTCAGACTCAGGCAAACAACATGAAACCTTACTTTGGCCGGGCGGACTTGGGGACCGAGTTATACTCGTTATCCTCGTTCGTTTTTTTATGCGAGGGTCGTGCCCTTTTTGCTACGAGTTCGCTTCCCTCACTGCCTTTATTATTTTTATTTTTTCTTTACTTTTTCTTTTCTTTTTGGCAGATTTCTCACTTTTTTTTCTTTTCTCTCTCACTCGCAAGCCCGTTTTGTCCCGTTTTACCTTTTGTGGCATCATGATTGCAACCACCATCCTACAACAATTAGTTAAAGTATATCCACCGACAGGTATCGATTCCCGGTCTAAGATAACTCTTCATCTTATCCAATTACCTCTCACTCAGATTATGTGCTCAAAAATTTTGAATACAAATGGAAAAATATCAATTAATAAGTCACTACTTCATGCAATATAGCACATGCTCATTCGTCCATACTAAACTGAATATGCTATAATTAACTTCAAATCATTCTTGGGCTCCTTTTCTACTGATTCCTTACTCAAGAAATGCAATAGACAAACTAAAAATAGTGTTTTTAAATTTCAAAATTATTCCCGTTTTCGATTAAATAAGCTAAGACCGCCCTTACCCCTCCCCCCTAATTATTAAAGGGAGTGTCTGCATTGACTAATAATAAATATAGCTCTGGAATTGTATGTCCAAGTGTCTCAATCACTTATGGAACCGGACTGATGTCAATTCGTTCCTAGTTGCTCCATCCTCCTATATCGCAAAACACTCCAAAAACTTTCAGTAACATGCGCCGGGCAATAAGGAAATAAGGTGGCGGTAATTGTGCATACATGATGAATGCACAAAAACAGTTTAAACCACTTTATTCTTTATTGACCATTGCAAAACGCAAAAACTTTTACGAGGGTATCACATGAGAATCATGAAGGAAAAAACCACATATATCTCGAGTCAAAGGACCAAAAATATATGTCATGAAAAAAACCTTTCGATTGTCATTCTACTTTATTGACTCAAACAAACTTAAACAAACAAAAGCAATAAATAAGGGTTTAGAAATAGTTTTGAATTTATAATCGTCAGCTCGACTGTACTAATAGGGCACCTTTCACTCGTATTTTGGGTCGTCCAACATAAAGACTTCCAACTCAGCGTCATAATTGCGCTCTAGGTAATGCTTCAGCCTATGGCCGTTCACTGTGTAACTTCTCCCAGAGTGTTCATCCTTAACTTCACACGCACCTGAATTGAAGAATTTTATGACGACATATGGTCCAAACCATCTGGATTTTAATTTCCCAGGAAATAGACGAAGACGTGTATTGTATACTAGCACCTTGTCTCCAATAGTGAAGGTGCAGTTCAGAATTCTTTTGTTGTGTTGTCGCTTCATTCTTTACTTATAAATCTTGGAATTCTCATATGTCTGCAATCTGAACTCCTCCAGTTTATTCAACTCTAATAATCTCTTTTCTCCGGCTAATCCTTCGTCATGTTTAAGAACCGAGTAGCCCACATGGCACGATGCTCTAGCTCAACCGGTAAATGGCACGACTTTCTAAAAACTATCATATATGGTGACATTCCCAATTGTGGTCCTAAAAGCAGATCTGTATGCCCATAGAGCATCGTCTAATTTCAAAGACCACTCCTTCCTCGTGGGATTCACAGTTTTATCTAAAACCCTCTTTATCTCTCTATTCGTCACTTCCACTTGTCCACTTGTCTGGGGGTGGTATGCTGTTGCAATCTTATGCCGCACCCCATACCTTATCATCAACTTTTCAAACAACCTATTACAAAAATGGCTCCCTTCATCACAAATTATGGCTCTTAGTACCCAAAACCTCAACAAAATGTTTTTCTTAAGAAATCTCAGGACAACCCTGGCATCGTTTGTAGGTGAGGCCACCGTCTCCACCCATTTGGAAACATAGTTGACTACTACCAGGATGTAACGATTTGATTTTGACGATGTAAAAAGCCCAACAAAATCAATTCCCTAAAAATCGAACAATTCGACGTCAAGGATGCTGTGCAGTGGCATCTCGTTCCTCTTAGAAATGTTTCCAGTCATTTGACAGGAATGATAGGCTCTAGTAAACTTGTAATCAGATTTAAATATCGTCGGCCGATAAAAACCACACTACAGTACCTTGGTTGTTTTCTTGTCTGGCCCATAATGGCCTCCCACTTCTCTTGAATGGCATTGGCTCAGAATACTTGGAATCTCATCATCATCGACTCATCACCTAAGAATGTTATCAGGGCACATATTAACAGGTAGGGATCGTCCTAATAATAATTCTTAAGTCCGTAAAGAACTTTATATTTACCATACTCGTGAATTATGGTGGTAGGTAGCTTCTGCAAGATAATTCACTAGGTTTGCATACCATGCGTATACCTTTCCCACTCTTGATGTATTGTGTCTAGGTTGATATTTGACTGGAGATACTACTGAGACGGCAAAAAGTTGTTCATCTGGAAAATACTCCCCGATCCCAGTGGCCTCTCCTCTTCTGTCAGTGTTAGCCTCGACAGGTGGTCAGCCACCTGATTCTCAGACCCTTTCTTATCTTTAACCTCCACATCAAAATCCTATAGGATTAGAATCCATCTTAATAACCTCGGCTTGGAGTCTTTCTTGGTCAGAAGGTACTTCAAGGCTGCTTGGTCGGTGAAAACCGTGACTTTAGATCCTACCAGGTAAGATCTAAATTTGTCAAATGCAAAGATAATGGCCAAGAGTTCTTTCTCTGTGGTCATATATAATTCCTCTGGGCACTATTGAGGGTACGACTGGCATAGTAGATTGGTTTAAAAATTTTGTCCTCCCTCTGGCCCAGTGCTGCTCCAACCGCTGTATTGCTAGCATCACACATTAGCTCGAAAGGTTTATTCCAATTTGGTGCTACCAAAATTGGGGCAGTTATCAACATTTTCTTAAATGTGTTTAATGCCTCATTGAATTATTCTCCAAAGACGAAAGTTACGTCTTTTGCAAGAAATCGATCAAGGATCTAGAAATCTTAGAGAAATCCTTTATGAACCTCTATAAAATCTGCCGGCCAAGAAAGGCTCACACAAATCTTTAAGTTCGTTGGAGGTGGTAACTTCTCTATCACTTCAATCTTGGCTTTGTCCACTTCCATTCCTTTCTTGGAAATCTTATGACCTAACACAATTCCTTTAGTGACCTTGAAATGGCATTTCTCCCAATTAAGCACTAGGTTGGTCTCTTCACATCTTCTCAGCACTTTACTCAAATTATCCAAGCATCCATCATAGCTATCTTTAAAGACAGAAAAATCATCCATAATATTTCTAGAAAATCCTCCACCATGTCCGCAAATAAAGACATCATGCACCTCTGGAATGTAGCTAGCGCATTACAAAGTCCGAAGGGCATGCGGTTATAGGCAAATGTTCCATAGGGACAGGTGAAGATTGTTTTCTCACGGTCTTCTGGAGCAATATGGATCTGGTAGTAGCCAGTATATCCATCTAAGAAACAATAAAAAGTATGACCGCTCAATCTCTCTAACATTTGGTGGATAAATGGTAGGAAAATTGTCTATTCGAGTTTGCGACGTTCGGTTTCTGCGATCGATCTGCACTCGATGTCCGATGAATTAGTCTCACATGGATCAACTCGTCAAACTCATTTGGTTGGACAATGAATCCTCCTTTCTTGGGCACCACATGTATTGGGCTTACCAACTCACTGTCAACAATTGGGAATATGATTCCCATTTCCAATATCTTTAATATCTCTTCCTTAAAAACATCTTTCAATTGCGGTGTCAACCTTCTCTGAGGTTGAGTCACTGCTTTCTTCTTGTTAGGAACTTTTTATGTTTTGCTGATGGCCATACTAGCTATTATAGCAAGCCTGAAATAAGTTAGAATTCTTTGTATAAGTCTTTACTTAGAGTCTGACATATTG
This sequence comes from Gentiana macrophylla, assembly GCA_026214975.1. Lineage (NCBI taxonomy): Eukaryota > Viridiplantae > Streptophyta > Magnoliopsida > Gentianales > Gentianaceae > Gentiana > Gentiana macrophylla. The sequence continues at coordinate 40,005,882 of CM047816.1, read as the reverse complement.
TATAAGTTAAGTCAGACAAGTATTGTACTAGTTGGTAGGACGGCAAAGTAAAACAGACATTCGGCAGAGTGAACCCAGCCAAGCACCAGCAGAAAAGCAGTGAAGACTTAATGGTATGACTTATAACCAAGGAAGTCTGTGATGACCTTGGATAAGTCTAAGTATGTTTCAAGTGATAAAATTCAGTGTTCTAATATGGTGTACACTGATCTCACCCAAATCAATGATGAGTGAAGTACAAAGATTCTCCTTAAACTGAAGTAATGAGGGAAACAGTGAATCGGCAGAGTAAACTGACTTTCGGCAAAATGAAGACAAAAACAGTGAAGGAAGATCTAAACGACAAAGTCAGATGGATCACTTGACCATTCAAAGAACGGCGAAGTAATCCTTATCAGAACAGAATTGAAATATGATGAAGATTTAGAGGATCATGCATTTAATGCACAATCAATAGAGGATCAATCAAGGATGGATTTTCTGCTATACATGTATAGGAAAAATCCGATCACTGAAATCAAGGAGAATATAATTAAGGGGGAATCAAGAATAAAATCAAGGATTATTCCCCTCATAAATATAGCCAACGGACGGAATTTCAAATCAAGGATACTCAAGGCTATAAATAGAAGGCATTGACAGACAGATAAAATAACAATAAGAAAAGGAAAATCAAGAAGATACTCTGTCAATTTGAAAGACTTCTCTCTAACTTATAAAGATTTATCTAGAGATCAACTCAGACATCAGAACTACAATTTCATATCCAGCACTGAGATTGATCAATCAAGTTTGTGAATCTCATTCACAATCAATCAAGCAAATCAATCGAAGTCATCCGAGAAGGAGTTGTGCGTGTGATAGGCTGGAAGGATTTAATCTCAAGAGCGAAAGTGAAAGAGACCGAATCATCAAGCATTTGCTTGCGATCAAGGAGTGATAGTCTTGTAGATTGTGAAGCTTGGGAAGTCAAGGACAATCATACTATTGTATCTGTAAAAACAATAGTGAATTCCTCCAATCATCACAGGAGAAGAATGGATTAAGGGATTACACCACCCTGAACCACTATAAGCCTTGTGTCAATTTACTTTCTGCAATTTACTTTACTGCATTCATTTAAATTTCTTAGATTATAATCTATATCTGTGATTGTCCAATCTGCTTTGAAACAACATAGTAAGAAGGGATTTATCCGCTGCCCAAAAGCTTTTAAATACAAGAAAAGTTTTTGAAACTCCACTATAGTCATTCACCCCCCTGACTATAGTTTTACCTTTCTCTGGGACCAACAATTGGTAGGAGAGCAGTGTTCCTAGTATCAGAACCTGTTTAGATCTAATTTCTGGTAACAAGGAGATCACATATTTTCAAAGTAGTTTTCAAATCTGAGTTTTCCATTCATTCACATATAAATCTATTATTTGTACTTATGGATTCCTCAAACTTTATGTCAAAAGTACCTGTTTTCAATGTTAATAATTTTGATGAATATAAAATAAGAATGCTATCTCATCTTGCAGCAACTCATGAGGAGATGCTGGACGTAATTAATGATGGACCAATCATGATCATGACTGTGGTATCCACAGGAGCAGATCAAGGGAAGGAAATATACAAACCCAAGAAAGATTGGACTAAGGATGACAGAAGAAGAGCAAATCTAGACTTTGTTTCAAAAGATATGATTTTAAAGACCCTAGATAGCAACATGTTCATGAGAATCAAAGATTGCAAAACATCAAAGGAGATGTGGGACAAGCTAGCATTGATAAATGAAGGATCTGAAGCAGTTAAAGAAAATAAATTATCTGTTGCAAAACAGAAATTTGAAATTTTCAAAATGAAGACTGGTGAATCCATTGATCAAATGGACAACAGATTCTCTAGCACCATCAGTGAACTGCAATAGCTTGGACACACATATCCCCAGAAAGAAGTATGCTTAAAGATCTTGAGAGGCTTACCTGAAAGATGGAAGATCATAACATCAGTAATCAGAGAAACCACAAACCTTGCAAGCACTGACACTCTGACACTGATGTCCCAACATAAAGCTCATGAATTCAAACTGAACGGTGAAGATGGTGCTCCGGCAGAGACACAAAAAGCCACTGCACTGATTGCACCCCAGCAAAGTAACTTTGCCGATTGTATCAGCAAAGAGACGCATGAACTTAAAGAACAGGTAGCTTTATTAATTAAACATTTTGACAGGTTTAGCAAAAAGAAGCCATTCAAAGGAAACTCATCATCAAACAAGAGGTCAAGCTCAAACAAAGACATAAAGAAGAAAGATGATGAATACAGATGCTTCAACTGCAACAAGAAAGGTCACTTCAAGGCTGATTGTCCTAAAGAAAATGTAAAGATGATGAAAAGAAGAAATACAAAGCATCTGAAAAGAGGAAATGCAAGAAAGCACTCAAGGCTGAATCTAGCAGTGAAAAGAATGAAGAATCATCTAATAATAACTCAGATAACAGTGATGAAGAAGACAACTCAGTCAATGAAAAAGTATGTCTATGCCTCATGACCAAAGAATTAAATGAAGATGAAGGTGATAGCTCAGACATTGAGAAAACAAGCCTATGTCTAATGGCCAAAGAATTAGATGAAACTGAGGTAACATCTAGCTCTTACTCTTCATCAAATGCATCCACATCTAACACTGCACAATCTTCTATTCTCCCTTTAGATCCAGTAGACCTAGTCCAAAATCTCATGACTAAATTTGAATAAATTGAAATGAATCATGAAATTCTGGAAAAGGAATGCAAGGATCTAAGAAAGGAAAATAAAAGATTAAAGAAAGAACTGGATAAAGCAAAAGCTGAACTAACTAGTAAGGAGATCTACTCAAATGATCAACAAACAAAGAGAGGTTCATACATCCGTTGTTGACAGATCGATTGAGAAAATACCCCTACCAGTTAAGATAACAAATGAACCAGTTTACAAACCCTCAAAAAGGTTTGGATCCAGATCTGGTCTTGGCTACAACAGTCAGGATGAGAGTAGAAACAATGGTCAACACAATTCTGAATCCAGGATCAACATTGAACCAAAATTTAGAAAGGGACAGACCATGGTCTCAACCACTCATCATGTACCGGTGAAGTCAAAACCCAGTGCAGTAAAATAGCAGACTAAATCATCAATCAAGTCAATCAAAAGCAACGACTTTCTGAAAGGTAAAGGAAGACTTTATCCTTCAGAAGATGATTGGAATGTTGCACCTCCAAAATACAAGAAGAAACCATTCCACAATATGCATCATGTGCTTAAGAAAAATCAAACTAGGTATACTCCTAGATACATGAAGCAAGTCAGGTTTCCCACTGCATATTGAAGAGTGAAGAAGGATGCAAATGCACCAAAAAGTAGAGAAAAGTATCAGAATAACTTCAGTAGAAATACTAGAAGCTATTCTGCCATACCTTATATATATAAAGTTGATGACTTTAACCATCCAAAAAGAAGATCATTTGGATATACACTTGGATTAAGAGGCATGACTGCTAATAGGTATGGACCCAAACAGTGTTTGGGTACCTAAACTTAATTAAATTGTTTTGTAGGATGTCCGTACATAGACAAGGTGGATGTTCCGGACACATGACAGAAACAAGAGATGGCTCATCGACTTCAAGGGTTTTGATGGACCCAAAGTCGATTTGGAGGCAAAGAAAACCCTGGCAAGATTAAGGGGGAAGGCACAATGCTCAAGAACAATCTAAAAATTCAAAATGCGGCATATGTCAAGGGACTTAATTTCAATCTGATGAGCATCAGTCAATTTTGTGACAAAGGCTACAATGTGCACTTCAACAAGGAAGGATGCAAAGTCATTCACAAACCAAACCAACACAGTAGTACTTGCGAGAAAGAAGAAAAGATAACATGTATGTGGTGGATTGGAAAACATCCAAAGCGAAACATGTTTGTTTGTCAAAAACAAACAATCAACTAAATTGGATATGGCATAGAAGACTAAATCACCTAAATTTCAAGACCATCAACAAATTATCAAAGAACAAGTTAGTTGAAGGATCGCCAGAGATCACATTCAAGAAAGAAAGTCTATGTGATGCATGTCGAAAGGGGAAACAAATCAAAAGTTCATTCAAGTCAAAACCCTATCAATCAACAACAAGAATTCTACATCACATTGCATATGGACTGTTTGGACCAGTCCACACCAATAAGTGTAAGTGGTAAGAAATACACTCGGTAGTGGTGGATGACTACTCAAAATACACTGGACCATCTTTATGAACAAGAAGAAAGAGACACTCAAAAAGTCGCGATTTGTTAAGAAGACTCCAAAATGAGAAAGAATGAAAATCATCAAGTTCAGATCGATAGAGGCAATTGAATTTCTTAATGAAATTATCGAACCTATTATGAAGAAAATTGAGTATCTTGCATCAATTATCTGCAGGCGGGAACCCCACAACAAAATGGTGTAGCGAGAAAGAAGAAACAGAACTCTCAAAAGCGGTCGAATGTAATAATGATTGCGAAGCATGCTTGCTAAAGAGATTTTAAATTTGAAGTCGCAAAACACAACATGCCATACACAAAAGCAGATCAATTATCAAAGAACATCATGGAAAGACTCCATATGAAATATGGAATGGTAGAAAACCTAATATCTCATATTTACATTTGTTTGGATCAAAATGTTTTGTTTTGAAACAGAATTAGCTGCATGCCTTTGATGAAAAGGTGGTGATGAAGCAATCTTTATGGGATACTCGGACCCAAAGAAAGCATTGAGTACTCAACAAAAGAACATTGGTGATTGAAGAATCAATACATGTAGTCTTTGATGAACCAAATACAAATGGTGAAAGTCTTCAAGAACAAGAAGAAGAAGCGACACAAAGACAAGTGTATATGAATACAACAATGACAAAGAACTATTCTCGCATCACAACTTTGGAAATCAAGATGAGCCACAAGTCAATACAACGTAAGAAGCACGAACTTGAAGTTCATGCACAACATGAAATTACTGAAGCACCAAGTGAAGAACAACTTCAACCGCACTCCTAAATTGGCTAAGAGATCATCCTGAAGAACAAGTTATTGGAGATATTCACACAGAGTAAGAACCGTAAGACAAGCTGGAGCATATGTTAACATGTTTTCTATCACAAGTGGAACCCAAGACAAAAGATGATGCAATTCAAGATGCAGATTGGATCACAGCCATGCAAGAAGAACTAAATGAATTTGAAAGAAATGAAGTATGGGAACTTGTGGACAGACCAGAAATGGCCAACATCATTGGAACAAAATGGGTATTTAGAAACAAGATGGATGAGCAAGGAATTGTTGTCAGAAACAAGGCAAGGCTAGTTGCAAAAGGCTATTCTCAAGCAGAAGGAATAGATTATGATGAAACATTTGCACTAGTAGCAAGACTAGAGGCAATCAGACTTTTTCTAGCTTTTGCTGCACACAAAGATTTCAAAGTCTATCAAATGGATGTCAAGAGTGCATTTCTGAATGGACTTTTGGAAGAAGAAGTGTATGTGGAACAACCCCCTGGTTTCCAACTCAAAGGAAAGGAAGACAAAGTATACAAACTAAAGAAAGCTCTTTATGGACTCAAACAGGCACCCAGAGCCTGGTATGAAACACTATCACAATTTCTGATCAAGAATGGATTCAACAAGGGAACTATAGATAAGACTCTATTCATACTAGAGGAAGGTACAAGCACATTGCTAGTACAAATCTATGTTGATGACATCATCTTTGGATCAGAGGATGAAAAGTTATGTGAGAAATTTGCAAATCTAATGAAGAGCAAATTTCAGATGAGAATGATAGGAGAATTCAACTATTTCCTTGGTCTTCAAGTAAAGCAAATGAAGGATAGCATTTTCATTACTCAAGCCAAGTACACAAAAGACCTTATACACAAGTATGGTATGGACACAAGTGGCACATCAGATACACCAATGTGTGCAAGAGTCATTCTGGAAAAGATGAGACTGGAAAGGATGTTGATCAGAAAATGTATAGAGGAATCATTGGATCCCTACTATACTTAACTGCAAGCAGACTGATATAGCATTTGCAGGTAGGAGTGTGTGCAAGATTTCAAGCCCAACCAAAAGAATCACATCTTCTAGCAGCCAAAAGAATAATCAAATACTTGAAAAACACTATCAATGTAGGAATTTGGTATCCAAACGATGGAGGACTCAAGTTGATATCATATTCAGACTCTGACTATGCTGGATGCAAAATAGATAGAAAAAGCACATCTGGAACTTGTCAAATTCTAGGCAGCAGACTAGTTTCATGGTTTAGCAAAAAGCAAAACTCCATATCTATATCAACAGCAGAAGCATAATATATAGCAACAGGCAGTTGTTGTGCACAAGTACTTTGGATTAGACAACAGCTACGGGACTATGGAGTGGAGGAGAAAACAACTTTATCCATTGAAGATAACACAAGTGCAATATCTATTACTGAAAATCCAGCACTGCATTCAAGAACAAAGCACATTGATGTGAGACATCACTTTATCAGTAATCATGTTGAAAAATGAGATGTCATTCTAAAATACATACCCACTGAAGATCAATTGGCTGATATCTTCACTAAACCACTCAATCATGAAAGATTTAGCATGTCGAGAACTGAGTTAGGAATGATTGAAATCGACTAAAACCCAAAGAGCGGCTAACTGGAGTAATCGGCTAAGTGACTTCATCTGCTGATCAAACCTTTGCCATTACAGGAGATGTAGCAGGTAAGGCACTGGTACTCGGCGAAGTTAACTTTACTGATTGTTAGGAACAGTCAAATAAAGCGACTTCGATGAAAAAAGTCACTACACTGGCTAAGTGACCAGCAAAGGCACTTCACCGAAGTAAAGATTGGTAAATTAAAGTGTGAACATAATCAACTTTTATACACGTGGGGAATAAGGGAGTTATGGAAGATTATCCTGAAGATGATTACACACGTGGAGATCAATTTATAATTATGGAGGTAATTATATTATTCTTTTCGAATTACAAACGCCTCGATTCCCGGGCTCTAATCATTACTTACCACAATCCACTCCCCCACTTCACTCGAATATCGCGATTTACATACACAAAATCACGCCTTTATGTCACAAAATCCTTCCATATTCAAACCACGTTCACACTACCCAAATCATCCTATATAAACTACACTTAGAAATTTTCAGAAATCTTTACACTCTTTTGAAAAATTACAAGCCATACTTTTGATTCTCTCTAAAAACTCAAAGTATTCTTCTCTAAACATCGATCAATTATCAATGGCTTCATCTTCCACAATCTCTCCCACTGAAAAATTCTATGAGAAATCCATCATCACTGGCTTGTTTTTCAAACCTGAACACTATCTCTCTTACTGTGACAATGATGAAAAAGCTCAACGCTTGGTTGATTGCTGTTCAAATCTGGGGTTAATGACCTTCCTAAACCCCACCACCGGAATCGCTATGAAAATCGATCGCATTTTGGAAAAATGCCAAGTTTGTGCCCAAAGACAAAGAAAACTCGAGATCGATTGCATAAAAAATTCAATATTTGGGAAAGAGGTAGTCATAACGCTGGACTTCTCAATAGGTTCCTTCAACTACCAATGATAGGTCCAGTTAATGTAAAGTTTGTGACGATTGACATCACGAAATTCAATGAGATAGCTAAAAACCCCAAGAAAAACAAAGAAACATACAATCTCCTAGATCAACGCTAAAAGCTTCCGCTTGCTTTGAATTTGCACCGGTCATCATCAAGAATATCGAGGCGAAAAGGGTCAATGGAAAACTTAACCGAGTTGCGGATCAAATTGATGGCTATTATCTACGAAGGTACCAAATTCGACTGGGCAACATTTGTATTCAATAGATTGAAGGATCGATTCAAAAGGAAATTGACCTATCAATTACAAAGACTCAAGCAAGGGTTTCGGAAGAAAGGTGATTTCGGGAGAGGAAATCATATGGGTTCCTCTTCAACACCTGTTTGATGCATTGAAAGTGAAACCCAGAAATCTGAAGGTTCCACACAAGTCTAAAGCAATGTTTACCTACATCAAGGCATCCATGAAACCCAAACCCATTGGTTTGGGAGCAAAGAAAACAACTCAAGCAAGCAGCAGATCGGTGTGGGACGAAGAACCAGATCCCGAATGGCACAAGAGAACACCACTATGACCGCACCAAAGAACTTGGATGAACTCAGAATAACAATCGGTGATGACACAAAGAATGAAGAAGAAAAGCGAAGAGAGGAAATCACCTACCTTGAGGAAGGTGAGGAAGGATACTGAAATCACCTCATCCGAATAAGAAGAGATAGTTGAGGAAGAAGCTAAGTCAGAGGATGAACACTCAGAAAGTAGTCATCTTGAAGCAAACATGTAGATTTCTGATGATGAACTGACACTTCAAGAAGTGCTTTTCAAAAGCATTGGCAAAGTTGACGAACAGCTAAGTGAGCCAGCTGATAAAGCTCACTCAGCCGAACTTGTCAACTCCCCCACTATTGTACAATGGGAAATAGTAGTAGAGGAAGCAGCTAACACTCAACAGCAATCTCTAAATGACCCTGAAGAAGAACAAGAAAAAGTGGAAGAAAGAGGAGAAGAGGCAAAAGATGAAAATGGAGAAGAGAAAGAGGAAGAAGTTGAAATGGAAAGTGAGAAAGAAGAAGATGGAGATGGGGAGGATGTCAATGTGGCACCTAAAGAAATTGATCCAGAAAGACTCTTCAATCTGGACATTCAACCCCTCATTGTGGACATGGAAAGGCAGTATCACAGCAGGCAAAACCTGAAGTATTCCTTAAGGAGTGAAGCAACCTCCTTCAACCACAAGATTGAGGCCCTCATCAACCATATCAGGATCCAAGATGAGGTCATGGAAAGACAAGGAAACCTGCTGTGCAACTTATAGAAACTCATTCCTCACCATGTCCAAACCAATCTTGAGTTTCATGCTGAAACGATTGACAACAATCTTAAGCCCTTGGTGGACACTCTCAATGCTCACACTCATCAAATTCAGCATCTGGATGAGATAATGGAGCATTCTGGGAAACAACTCGACCTTCTAATCAAAGTCGGTGAGACAAACAACAAGATACTGGAAAGAAGGTATGGTCCTCACCCTGAGTCTGACGCAGCAACGGCAAATCTTGAAGCACTCTTTGGTGCTGCCAAAAAGGGGGAAGGAAGCTCAAAGCCTGAAAGCTCCAGTGAAAAGAAGGCAAGCCCAACAGAAAAGGGCAAGGGCAGCAAAGGCAAAGGCATCAGGTTTGAAGATGTGAAGAAGTAGACCTTACACTCAATTTGAATTATTTCTATTTGCTTTTGTCTTGAAATAAAAGATGCAATATCTTATTGCCCTTGAATGGATGAATAAAATTGTTGAGTTTTGTTCTGTTGATTATTATGAAAAATTGGCTTACTTATGTTCATACTTATGAGGGTTTTGGCATCATCAAAAAGGGGGAAATTGTTAGGAACTTTTTAGGTTTTGATGATGGCCATACTAGCTGTTATAGCAAGCCTGAAATAAGTTAGAATTCTCTGTATAAGTCTTTACTTAGAGTCTGACATATTGTATAAGTTAAGTCAGACAAGTATTGTACTAGTTGGTAGGACAAACAAAGTAAAATGAGACATTCGGCAGAGTGAAGCCAGCCAAGCACCAGCAGAAAAGCAGTGAAGACTTAATGGTATGACTTATAACCAAGGAAGTCTGTGATGACCTTGGATAAGTCTAAGTATGTTTCAAGTGATAAAATTCAATGTTCTAATATGGTGTACACTGATCTCACCCAAATCAATGATCAGTGAAGTACAAAGATTCTCCTTAAACTGAAGTAATGAAGGAAACAGTGAATCGGCAGAGTAAACTGACTTTCGGCAAAGTGAAGACAAAAACAGTGAAGGAAGATCTAAACGGCAAAGTCAGATGGATCACTCGACCATTCAAAGAACGGAGAAGTAATCCTTATCAGAACAGAATTGAAATATGATGAAGATTCAGAGGATCATGCATTTAATGCACAATCAATAGAGGATCAATCAAGGACGGATTTTCTGCTATACATGTGAAGAAAAAATCCGATCACTGAAATCAAGGAGAATATAATTAAGGGGGAATCAAGAATAAAATCAAGGATTATTCCCCTCATAAATATAGCCAACGGACAAAATTTCAAATCAATGATACTCAAGGCTATAAATAGAAGGCATTGACAGACAGATAAAATAACAATAAGAAAAGGAAAATCAAGCAGATACTCTGTCAATTTGAAAAGCCTTCTCTTTGAACTTATAAAGATTTATCTAGAGATCAACTCAGACATCAGAACTACAATTTCATATCCAGCACTGAGATTGATCAATCAAATTTGTGAATCTCATTCACAATCAACTGAAGCAACTGAATCAGAAGTCATCTGAGAAGGAGTTGTGCGTGTGATAGCTGTTGAAGGATTTAATCTCAAGGAGCAGTGAAAGAGACCAATCATCAAGTCATTGCGATCAAGGAGTGATAGTCTTGTAGATTGTGAAGCTTGGGAAGTCAAGGACAATCATACTATTGTATCTGTAAAAACAATAGTGAATTCCTCCAATCATCACAGGAGAAGAGTGGATTAAGGGATTACACCACCCTGAACCACTATAAGCCTTGTGTCAATTTACTTTCACATTTTACTTTCTGCATTCATTTAAATTGCTTAGATTATAATCTATATCTGTGATTGTCCAAACTACTTTGAAACAACATAGTAAGAAGGGATTTATCCATTGCACAAAAGCTTTTAAATACAAGAAAAGTTTTTGAAACTCCACTATAGTCATTCACCCCCCCTCTTACTATAGTTTTACCCTTCTCTGGGACCAACACTTCTCAGGATCAACAGAGATTTTATGCATGTACACCGAGGGGCTTATTCCTTGAATGTCTACAATAGTCCACCCAAATGCTCCTTTATGCTCCCTCAGTACTCTTAAAAGTTTCTCCTCCTCTAACGGTGATAAGGCTGCTGAAATAATCAGGGGGAGAGTATCATCTTGTAAGTATATGCACTACAGATGAGAGGACAAAGGTTTAAGCGTTAAATTTCTTGGTGGATCTTCCAACGATGATTTCAGTATTTTACTTGTTAATTGTAAATCAATGAATTTGTACCATGAAGGTTTATGAATGGGTACTCCTACATCCACAGAAGATATAGGTTCTATTTCTTGCACAAGACCTTCGCTGCACCTAGGCCAGACTTTTTCTTCTTCCTCCTTCAACAGCAAAGTTTCTGGAACTTCAGGATCTACTGCAAATTGCTGTTGCAATTTCAAAACTAGCTCCTCAATGTCATCCAGCATATAGCATGCTTCTCCTTCATCTCGCGTATAACCCATCATCTTCATCACATTAAAGACCACACTGTCCTCGTTCACTCTTAATATTAGCTCTCCTTTATGAACATCTATTAAAGTCTTACTAAGCGCTAGGAAAGGTCTTCCTAATATTAGTGGAACATCGATGTTTACTTCCATGTCTAGCACCACAAAAATCCATTGGGTACACAAACTTATCAACTTTTACCAGAACATCCTCAACAATCCCATATGGTTGTTTCATAGACCTATCTGCCAATTGAAGGGTTATTGATGTCTCATTTAATTCCTTCATGCCTAACTTATGAAAAATAGAGAGCGGCATCAAGTTGACACTTGCCCCTAGATCACATAGTGCTTTATCGAGGCATACTCCTCCAATTGTACATGGTATCAGGAAGCTTCCAGGATCTTTACACTTAGAAAGCAGTTTGCATTGCAAGACTGGCGACCATTCCTCTTTCAAGAAAATAGTCTAAAGGTCAAACAATTTTCTTTTAGTAGAGACTGCTTCCTTAAGAAACTTAGCATACTCTGGCATTCCTGCCAGAGCCTCTACCAAGGGAATTTTGACTTGTATCTTTTTAAACATTTCGATAAACTTTTTATATCTAGCATCAACATGATTAGGCTTTGATTTCCTAAGGGGATAGGGTAGAGTAGCAGGATTAATAGTTATAGTTCATTTAGACTTACATGCTGCCTGCTGCTGTGCTCCCTACTCGTCTATTGTTTCTGCAGATTGTCGCGACTACGGATCGACGCCATCGCGGCTTGGCATCCCCGATGCTTCTGATTCTACTACTTGCTGCTCATCACCGGGTCTCTGGTTCTTCTCTCGATTCATCGGTCCGTAATTCCTTTCCACTCTTTGTCATGATAGCATTCACGTCCTTCTGGTTCTTTTCAGTGTGGCTTGGCAAACCTCCTAGAGGACGGACTGACACTTGTTCGGCAATCTTCCCCACTTGGTGTGACAGATAATGTACTAAGGCTTCTTGATTGGCCAGTCTTGTGTCGTTCTTTTGACAATAAGTTGTGAAACTTGCATTGAGCTCACTCATGGACTTGGTTAATTGATTGACCGTGTCGGTCATAGTTGAGCTCATTTTATCCATGGCTGCTTCCCAACCACCGGACTTATTGAATTGAGGCATTAATCCACCGGTTTGCTTTGGTCTCTATCCATCAGTAGGATCACTTAGTCAAAAACCAAGGTGGTCATGAGAACCTGGGCGATATCCACCCCTATAAGGATTTTCGTGCCTTCCTAAATGGTTCACGTCCTTAGTGTTGGTTGCTTCTACTCCTTGGACCTTCTCTACTTAGGAAATTCGATCTTGCATGCCATCCATCTTCTCATTCATTACCATCAGTTGGTATAGGATATTTTGAGAAGTGTCTTCTCCAAATACCCTTTCAGCTACTTTCACATTCTCAGTCTGGTGTGTTCCCTATTGGCTAGTAAGTGCGATTTGTTCCGGTTTCTCCTCAGCTTCTTCTGGTGATAACAGTGCAAAACATCCATTGCTTGACGTATCAACTCTTATTTGTTCGCTTGGCCTCAGTCCATGATAGAAACTATGCATACGGTTTGGTAGAGTAATATTATGGTGATGGCATTTCCGTTGTGCTTCTTTAAATCATTCCCAAGCTTCTTCAAATGTTTCGGAAGGTTTTTGTTTGAAATTCATAATGTCTTGTCTCATTTGCAAGGACTTCCCAGGTGGGCAGTTGATACGGAATACCTAAATATCACGTACACGTTGGAACGATCAAGAATTATCACTATTTTATGGCTCCTCAACCTTCAAGAAACATGTTCTTGAAAACCTTGGAATGATCAAAACCCCTTGGAGATCTGCCCAAGAAACCCTGATTTGTGAACGTTCAAGAATTGCCAAATTCTTGAATTTGATGTTCAATGATTAAGTTTATTCGTAAACTTAAAAAAAACGCAATTGTTCTTGCCAATGCAAAGAAGAAATTTTATAATGATTCTGAATAATGTGTAATTGAAAAGAGACCCCTAAGCCCTATTTATAGGCTTACAACTAAAGAAAATAAAAACCAAAATCCGGTGTGGGACAAATAACTTTAAAAAAAAACCTAAGCTTCTACTTGGCCTATGGGCGGCTTTTATTATTAAAAATAAACTCAATCATCGAATCGTCTCTAACCACATCCATCAAAGAACAATGAGCAATATCGACTTCTCACATTCAACCTTTCCTTCGTGAACATCATCGAATGCCTGCATAACCAATGTAGATAAAGCTTCATCTCTCTTCTTGCGTTGCAATCTGGGCAGCGGTCCATCTCTAGTTACCAACGGATCCTTGGCCTGAATTGGTGACATAAGATCATGATGTGTGACTGGTGGTAATGGATCTGAACTCACATCATTCCCTCCCAGTTGAGAAGGATATGTCCTCAGATCACAAGGATTATCAAACAAAGTCAACTCGTCGGCTGGAAAAGGAGATAGATCAGCAACATTCACTGTAGTAGACACGCCCCAATCGGGTGGTAGATCAATCACGTAAGCGTTGGGGTTGATTCGTTTCAGTACTTTGAACGGTCCATCACCTCTAGGATGCAGCTTGGTCTTCCTCCTGTGCGGGAAACGCTCTTTCCATATGTAGCCACACGTAATCTCCTGGCTCGAAAATCACGGGCTTTCGGCCTCGATTAGCTTGCTTTACATATCTAGCAGTCTGCTCTTCGACATGTTTCCTGGCTTTCGCATGCATATCCTTGACCATAGCAGCAGTACTTATTCATAAACTTCTGCAGTAAATCTGTCCAAGATTGGATATATCCTGTTGCTAGAGACAATAACCATATCTTTGCCTTATCTTTCAGCGTGAATGGAAACAATTTAAGCTTGATGTTATCTTCGGGCATGTCTGATGGTTTGATTGTGTTGACAATTTCCAAGAAGTTGGTGACATGTACACTTGGGTCTTCGTTTGGTACTCCATAGAATGTAGTGTAGTTTGTCACCATTTGTATGACATTGGGCTTCGGATGTAAAACTTCGGCGGCATTCTCCTGTTGAACAATTGCGGGAACAAACTACTCAATCGTTGGCATCTCATAACTCTGTAGAGTCCTTCTGTCTGCTTGCACTACTACTCTTGTTTCGTTCCATCTTCCATCAACCCCGTTCTGTGCCATTGTCTCTTCTGGTTCCTCTAGATGTGGAATCTCCTTATCTCAATCTTTCTCACTTCCTTCGTGCAATCTCACCTCATCAACCAGCCACTTTCTTTCTCGAGGTTCTTTTCATTTCTTCTTTGTGAACTTTTTGATTTTAGCAATAAACTCGAGCTTGGCTGCTGAACTTCGTGTACCATACTACAAGATGCAAAAAAAGGATAGTTACTTGCCTTGGCGGCTATTACACACGCCCTGGCAGACTTGAAAATAATAATACATACTCTGATGGAACAGAAACGATTTCTGTTAATTTCCAGTCGGCCCGGCTGTGGGAGTAATTGTCATGGCTTCCTGACCGAAAATTTCCAGAATCCGATCTGAACAGATACTATACAGCTCAGATAATTAACAGACTCTAAAACAGACTTGAAAACAAAATATATACAGACTTTAAATCTAAATTAACAAGTATTTTTTACACGAGTCCCCGAAAACGGCACCAAAAAATCTTGATCGTCAGCCAAACGGACTGCTACTAGCAATAGGACTAGGTCTATCATAGAAAAGTATTGGCGAGTCAAGGTCGAATCCCATAGAGACTCGTAAAAACACAATTTAACCTTGATTGAACTGTTACGATTACGGTCTACGACCAACTATAGAACAGAGAAGTAAAAGTGGTGACAATAACGCGCAAGATCAAACACAAGTATATCCTTATGAGTTTTATAAGAATTAGTTCTAACTATGTGTGTCCTCGTTGGTAAATTTTAGATCTTTAATAGCTACAGGCGCTAATCCCTAATGTCACACTACTTCCGTTGAAAGGACAATATGTGCCTATGTGCAATTAACCTCCTTCGTTGGTTGTATTAATTCACAAGCAATAAGAACTAGGACTAGCGGGTTCAAGACTGAGGACATCCCTAAGTAGCTATCGTGGATTGACTAGCACGTTCCTAAGGATCGATAAAGACATCGTCCAGACTAACACTTCACCTTGGTAGTCCTTCATGTTAATTTATGAATACATGCATATAGTTGATCAGGCTAACAACATGTAAATTAAATCTGCCGATCAGACGTAGCTGGCGCCGATTATCATGAATTAGGGTTTACTAGGTATCGCAGCCACAATAAAGACCGTCGCGGGCTCCGAAGAATGCAACCTTTCATTCATGATTTCTTCACCAGCGATTCAGATCTAAAAATTCATGGGCTTAAATAAACTAACTACTACATAGAGGAACTAATATAAACAATCAAATCATACTAATCACAAGGAAAATAACGACAGATCTACATTTAGAAAGCCAGAAAATCATACCCTCGAAGACAAGTATAGATCCTCCTCAGATCGCTCCTTAGGTGGCGAATCCGTCAGATCCGTGACTTAAACTCATACAGAAAAAACGAACAAAGAGAACTTTTATTGAATATAATGTATTTGTCTTGTGGAAAATTGTACATTGAAATTCGTGGCTGGTGCCACTTATTTATAGTGCTATAAACCGACTTAGTAACACCTAGATCTACCTCTCATCCAAGAAAACACGGTTTTCGAAGGTTCTGGATCCCACAGCTGCCGCGGTGCTTCACGTGGCATCCAGGGCATTTTTGTCTTTTTCCGCTCTACCAACTTAACTGAAGGTTTTGGAACACCCTAAGTCTGTTTCTTCATCCAGCTCAGCCTATAATCGATCTCTAACACTTGGCCCAATCTTTGTAACCTGAAAATAGTCCAATAATGCACGAAATAATATCGAATTGGGGAAAATAAACGTTAAATGCAAATTACTCGACTCATGACCCGACTTATGACATTCAACTCAAATGGCTCATATAAATGGTCGAAAACTACTACTTTTAGCTTAGAATGGGGAAATGTTGATGCCGTAAGGTGTATCATTTTGAGTGTCATCACACGTCACCAACTTTTTGGAGATAAACAGCACAGTAAAACCAGCAGGAGTTCCCGAGGACAACATCAAGCTGAAGTTACAGAAAGATAAAGCAAAGCAATGGATTTTGTCTCTAGTCACAGGTTCTATCCAATCTTGGACCGACCTACTGCAGAAATTCAAGAACAAGTACTATCCGCCTGGGAAGTCTGTTCGGAGGATTTTGCATCATTAAACAAAAACAATTTATAAACCCTAACCTATATGCAAAACTAACTCCTAACCGGCCGAATACCGGGTAATTTCTAGTAAAGCGGGATAAGTAAGGGGTCGATCCACAGGGAATTGGGATGTTGAATCTAATCTTATTAATTCCTTAAATTGTTACTTACGAAAACAAATAAACGAAAGAACAACCATAAAAACACATAGAAAAATAAACATAAGCTAAGAATAATAAAAACGACCTAAACTAAAGATACATGGGATTAAACATTACACAAACCAAGTGATTTCAATCCAAGTTCATCTCACGATTCTAATTCGATATTGTGGTTTCACCTTTACACGAGATACAAACTCCTAATCTCTTAGTGAATCCGTTTCTCAAGCTATGAAATCCTAATCTCTTAGTGAATTCAATTATCGATCTCTCCTCTCTCGAATGTTGAGACCAATTTCCATACAAAACGAAGGTGTAGATTCAAGTTAACTCTCGTATTTTAGAATCTAGCAACCTAGATAATTAACCAATTAATTTGTCACGAATTAACGATTAAAGATCCTATCTTTCTATGGTGATCTAGCCTAACAACGATTCTCATCTACGTTAGACAACAATTACAACCAATCTCTCGATTTAGTCACACAATAGCATCATAAATCATAGAAAGATACAAAACGAATCAAGGATCATAAAAATAAACAAAGGATTGAATAAATTAAAAAGATAAACTCACATAGTTTGGTACAATGGATGATCTCCATGAATCAACAACGAAAATAAAAGCATCCTAATCTAACCCGGATCACCCGAGCACAAGGCTCGGGTGACCGGCCTTGAGACCCTCAGAAAGTGCGGCTGCTGAGTGTATTTTGTGTATGAAAAATCTGATGTAATTAGGGTTGGGGCGATGCAGCTATATATAGAATACTAAGTCGGCTGTGGTTAAGTCGGCCGTGGATGCCCGTCCAAGGTACCGGGCGCCCGCCCGATGCGTTGAAATTTAGTCGGGCCGAGTCTTCGTCAGACGCCCGTCCTGTGCAATTTTGGACGCCAGTCCACTGAAAATCTGAACATCCTGAATGTAAAAGCTCCTCCTGGACGCTCGTCCAGCATGTCAAATGCCCGTCCTACTGGACGCCAGTTTGATGAATCTGGACGCCAGTCCAGCTGGTTCAACACTTGATTTCTTTCCTTATATCCTCTATTCTTCCATAAATCTGATTGATTCCTTTCCACTCGAATTTATCTCTTTAAAAATCATCTTTTCCATCACCAATGTGTATCTACAATGTAGGAAAAACATACCAAAGCGTAACGATATTCCAAAATAATATAAAATCACAATTTAAGCACATAATTCATTACGTTTTGCAATATAACTATTGAAAACACCACTTGCTCAATATTTCAATTATAAAGCTCGATTTCTATGAAAACATCCAGATATGGGGGAAATTGACATAAAATATATCCTTATAAAACGTATAAATCACCCTTAACAAAGTCACTTCAAATGAAACAAGAGATCAGGAACTTTAGACAAAAAGCTGGGGAAACTTTTGAAGAAGCATAAGAAATATTCAAGGAAGCACAGCGGAGATGCCCACTCCATGATATCACTTTGCCAGTGAGGATCCACCGTTTCTACTATGGATTGAGGCCAAGCGAAAAGATGAGAGTAGATGCGTCAAGCAATGGGTGTTTGCGTTGCTCTCACCTGAGGAAGCGGAGGAGAAGTTGGAACAGATAGCACTTACAAGTCAATAGGGAACACATGAAATCGAGACTTTACAATCAGCTGAAGGCATATTCGGAGAGGATGCCTCTCAACAACTTATACCAGCTGTTATTAATCAATGAGAAGGTAGATGTCATGCAAGACCGCATTGCCAAAGTGGAGAAAGTTCAAGGAATAGAGACAACCAACACTGTGGACATGAGCTATATGGGAAGGCAAGGAAATCTTTATAGGGGCGGATATCGCCCAAGTTCTCATGATCACCCTAGTTTCAGATATAGTGATCTCAATGGTGGCGAGAGAGTGAAGAAATCTGGTGGTTTCACGCCTCAATCAAACAAGTCCAGTGGTTGGGAAGAAACTATGGACAAGATGAGCAAAACTATGACCGATAGTGTCAACCAACTAACGAAGTCCATGAGCGAGCTAAGTGCAAACTTCATGCAATATTTCCAGAAAAATGATGCACGACTGACAAACCAAGAATCTTTAGTTCAAAATTTGTCCCAAAAAGTGGGACAAATTGCAGAACAGGTGTCAGCACGTCCCCCGGGAGGATTGCCAAGCAATACGAAGAAGAACCAGAAGGATGTGAATGCGATCATCACAAGAAGTGGAAATGAATTACCTGGACCAATCAACAGAGAAGAAGTAGAAAGTGAGAACCAGAACACAACAAAATTAGGAGAAACAGGGGACCCGCAATTGCGAGATACCAGCCCGTAATTGCAAGTGTCGTAGATTCAGCAGACGAGCAGGAAAAGCAGCAGCATGCAACAGGTAACTCTTCTAGAACCGTAACTATTAATCCTGGATCTTTACTTTATCCCCCTCGTAAATCTAAACCAAATCATGATGATGCTCGTTATAAGAAGTTTATAAAGATGTTTATGAAGTTGCAAGTTAACATCCCTTTAGTAGAAGCTCAGGCCGGAATGCCAGAGTACGCTACATTTCTAAAAGAAGCATTTTCTACTAAGAGGAAGTTGCTGGATCTTGAGACTATTTGTTTAAATGAGGAATACTCGGCAGTTTTGCAACGCAAACTGCCACCCAAATGCAAGGATCCTAGGAGCTTCCTCATACCTTGTACCATTAGAGAAGTATGCCTGAACAAAGCGTTATGTGATCTTTGGCAAGCGTCAATTTGATGCCGCTGCCTATTTTTCATTAGTTAGGCATGAAATAGCTTAATGAGACCTCGATAACCCTTCAGTTGGCAGATAGATCCATGAAGCAACCTTGTGGAGTTGTGGTGGACGTTCTAGTGAAAGTCGATAAGTTTGTGTTTCATGTAGACTTTGTTGTGTTGAGCATGGTAGCTAATAGTGACGTACCCATAATCCTAGGAAAACTGTTCCTAGCGACTAGTAGGATAGCTGATTCTGAGAGTTAATAAAGACAGTGTGGTCATCAATGTGTTGAAGACGATGCCCTATGCAAATGATGAAGAAGAAGCATGCTACATGCTAGATGCCATAGATGAACTTGTTCTTAAACATCAACAACAAGTGGCACTGGACCTTGAAGTAGCAGAGACTTTGCTCTTGAAAGAAGAAGAAGTGGATGATGAGGAAACCTGGCTTGGATGCAGCGAATGACGTTTGCAAGAAGTAGATCTTGTATCTTTTGTGGATAAGAAAAGGCCAAATCATAGACCTTCGTGGCATAAGTTCTTTGATTTACAATTGACTGGCAAGTTACTAAAATCATCATTAGAGGAGCCTCCTAGGAACTTAACATTGAAACCTTTGTCCACTTACCTGAAGTACGTGTTTTTAAAAGATGATACTCTCCGTCTTATAATTTCATCATGATTGTCATCTTCAGAGGAGGAGAAACTATTAAGAGTACTAAGGGAGCATAAGGGAGCCTTTGGGTGGAGCATAGAAGATATCCAAGGAATAATCCCCTATGTCTGCATGCACAAGATCTCTGTAGATCCAGAAAAGAAAGCAATGGCTCAACCTCAGAGAAGGTTGATGCCTCAATTGAAAGATGTAGTGAATGAAGAGATAATTAAGATGTTGGAAATGGGAATCATATTCCCGATTGCTGATAGTGAGTGGGTAAGCCCAATTCACGTAGTACCAAAGAAAGGATGATTTAATGTTCAACCTAATGAATTCGATGAGGTGATCCCTGTGAGGTTGATTACTGGACATCGAATTTGCATTAACTTCAGGAAACTGAATGATGCAACTCGAAAAGATCATTTTCCCCTACCATTTATCGATCAAATGTTGGAAAGATTGAGGGGTCATGCATTCTACAGTTTTCTAGATGGGTATTCCGGCTATTACCATATACAAATTGGACCTGAGGACCGCGAGAAGACTATTTCTGCATGTCCCAATGGAACATTCGTGTAAAACTGCATGCCTTTTGGACTACGTAATGCGCCAGCAACATTCCAAAGGTGCATGATGTCACTTTTTGCGGACATGGTGGAAGATTTTCTAGAAATTTTAATGGATGATTTTTCGGTGTTTTGAGATAGCTATGATGAGTGCTTGGATAATTTGAGTAAGGTGCTCAAACGTTGTGAAGAGACCAACTTTGTGCTAAACTGGGAAAAGTTCCATTTCATGGTAACTGGAGGAATTTTTTTAGGTCATAATATATCAAAGAAAGGAATGAAAGTGGATAAAGCAAAAATTGAGGTTATAAATAAGTTGCCACCTCCCACGAACTTAAAGACATTGCGAGATTTTCTTGGCCACGCATGATTTTAAAGGAGGTTTCTTAAGGATTTCTTTAAGATTTCTAGTCCTTTGACCAAATTACTTGTAAATGACATACATTTTGTGTTTGCAAACATTATGAATTATCTAGTAGGAAGATACCTACCACCATAATTCACAGTTAATGATAGGAATAAATTCTTTGCTGAGCTGAAGCCTTATTGTTGGGACGATCCCTACCTATACAATATATGTCCTGATAACATTCTAAGAAGATGCGTCCATGATGATGAGATACCGAGTATTTTTGAATATTGCCATTCGAAGGAAGTTGGAGGCCACTATGGGCCAGACAAGACAACAACAAAGGTGCTGCAATGTAGATATTATTGGCCGACATTTTTTAAATTTGCTTACGAGTTTACAAGAGCTTGTCATTCCTGCCAAATGACTAGGAATATTTCTAAGCGGAACGAAATGCCATTGCATAGTATCTTAGAGGTGGAATTATTCGATGTATGAGGAATTGATTTTGTTGGGTCTTTCGCGTCATCAAAATCTAATTGTTACATCCTGGTAACAGTCGACTATGATTCTAAATGGGTAGAGGCGGTGGCCTTACCTACAAATGATGCTAGGGTTGTCCTGAGATTTCTTAAGAAGAACATTTTGACGAGGTTTAGGGTACCGAGAGCCATAATCAGCGACGGAGAGAGTCACTTTTGCAATAGGTTGTTTGAGAAGTTGATGTTGAGATATGAATTGAGACACAAGATAGAGGCATATTATCACCCTCAAACAAGTGGACAAGTCGAGGTGACAAACAGGGAGATTAAGAGGATATTACAAGAAGGTCAATCCATGAGGAAAGACTAGTCCTTGAAATTAGATGATGCGCTCTGGGCATATATAACTTCCTACAGGACCATGATTGGGATGTCTCTTTACATGATAATCTTTGGGAAAGCTTGCCATATACCGGTTGAGTTATAACCGAGCCTTGTGGGCTATGAGGTTTTTAAACTTTGATGAAATTTTAGCTGGTGAGAAAAGATTGTTAGAATTGAACAGACTGGAAGAGTTCAGATTGCAGGAATATGAAAATGCCAAGATTTATAAGGAAAGAATGAAGCGCCATCTTGATAAGAGGATTCTGAACCGCACCTTCAAGGTTGGAGATAAGATGCTGGTGTACAATTCACGTCTTCGCCTCTTTCTTGGGAAGTTGAAGTCAAGATGGTTTGGACCATACGTCATCGTAAAGCTATTTAATTCCGGTGCATGTGAAGTACATGATGAACGCTCTGGACATGTAATCACGGTTAACGGCTATAGGCTGAAGCATTACGTTGAGCGGAGGTATAACCCAGAAGTGGAAGTCTTTATGTTGGACGACCCGCATTACGAATGAAAGAGCCTTATGAGTACGGTCGAGCTGGCAAATATAAACTCAGAACTATTTCTAATAAACCCTTATCTATTTTTTTAATTATTTGTAGTTATTTGAGTCAATAAAGTAGCATGATAATCTAGAAGCTTTTTTTTCATCATATATATCTTCTGACTTCCAACTATGGATGTATGTGGTTTCTTCCTTAGCGATTCTCATGTGATACATGTGTTAAAGTTTTCGAGTCTTGCTCAAATCAATAAAGAATAAAGTGGCTTAAATTGTTTTTTTGCACATTCATTTGGTATGCTCAATTACCACCACCTTAATTTCTTATTGCCCTTTGCATAACTCAAAGCTTTTGGAAGTGTTTGAAACGCAGGTTGATACTTGGATGATGGATAGCCTGGGAACTGATTCATGACAGTTATGTTCCATGATTTATCGCTATGCTTGGACGACCAATTCCAGAGCTAAGTACATTTTTTATTTTCTCTTTTATTCATAGTCACCGGGGACAACGTTGTTCGGTAAAAACTAGTTTTAAATTTATAATTACCGGAACACCCCAAGTATAAGGCTTGTAGTAAAGGTGTTACCGGGTCGTCCAAAGGGAATCGAAAGTTTATCGGATTAAGGGCAGTTAATCTATCAAATATGTCACTAATTATTACCTAAAACTAAGGCTGACGTTAATTATAAAATATGTCACTATGACATTGCTCCAAGATATCCAATTGTTCATGCTCCGGAACGCACCTTCTAAGCAACCCGTCCTTGCAGACTTTAAAACAGATATGGATCCTCCCATCGAGATACTTTAAGTCGCTGAAAAATTTCTTCTTTTCCTGATACGTCATCTCTTCTAAATGCCCACCTGCTAAGTAGTTAACGTAATCAGCGTACCATGGCCTAACTGTATCAAGCTTCATCAATTGCTCAGTCGGAAAGTCAATGCCTATCTCCTTAGGGACTTCGCCACCCTCATTCACTAGGCGAGATAAGTGGTCAGCTACAACATTATCACTACCCTTCTTGTCCTTAATTTCAAGGTCAAATTCCTGTAGTATCAAAATCCATCTGAGTAACCTTGGTTTAGCGTCTGCTTTTCCCATAAGGTAGCGTAGTGCTGCGTGATCTGTCCACACCACCACTTTGGACCCTAAAAGATAACTTCTGAATTTGTCAATAGCAAAAACGACTGCCAAGAATTCCTTCTCGGTAGTGGCGTAATTGCATTGAGCCGGGTTCAAAGTGCGGCTAGCATAGTAAATCGGCCTGAACTTTTTATCAATTCTCTGCCCTAGAACTGCGCCCACTGCGTAGTTAGAGGCATCGCACATTAATGCAAAAGGCTTAGTCCAGTCAGGTGCGATTAAGATAGGGGCACTTATGACCTTATACTTTAGGCAATTGAAAGCTCTCTTACACCCATCATCAAACAAGAACTCCACTTCCTCTTTCAGCAGGTTGGATAACGGCTTCGCTATCGTCAAAAGTCTTTAATGAAACGCCGATAGAAGCCCACATGTCCCAAAAATCCTCGTACCTCCTTCACTGTCTTCGGGTACGACATTTTCTCAATGGCTTCTACTTTAGCCTTATCCACCTGAATACCATCACTGGACACCTTGTGTCCCAAAATAATCCCTTCTTCGACTAGGAAATGGCATTTCTCCCAGTTAAGCACCAGATTTTTCTCAACACAACGTTGGAGTACCATATCTAGATTCTTTAAAATTTCATCAAAACTGTCGCCATAGACTGAGAAATCATCCATGAAGACCTCCATGCACTGCTCCACAAGTCCATCAAAAATGGCCAACATGCATCGTTGAAACGTAGCCGGTGCATTACACAAACCGAAAGGCATTCTCATGGAACGCAAAAGTGCCCGATGGACGAGGTAAAAGTTGTCTTCTCTTGGTCATTAGGGTCGATGGCTATCTGGAAATAACCAGAATATCCATCGAGGAAACAATAATACTTATGACCACTCAGTCTTTCTAGAAGTTGGTCAATGAAGGGCAGGGGGAAATGATCCTTAGCAGTGACTTCATTTAACCTGCGATAATCATGCAAACTCTATAGCCAGTCACAAGGCGTAAGGCAACTTCTTCCCATTTTTCGTTCTTTTCCACTGTAATTCCCCCCTTCTTTGGCACAACTTGAGTGGGGCTGACCCACTCACTATCAGCTATGGCATAGATAATACCCATATCGAGCCACTTGATTATCTCCTTTTTGACAACCTCCTGCATGTGCGGATTTAACCTCCTTTGAGGTTGTCTGACCTTTTTCGCTCCTTCCTCCGTTCGAATCTTATGCATGCAAACGTCTGGGCTGATTCCTCTGATATCGCCCACCTGCCATCCGAACGCGAGGATGTGTTTCTCAAGCACTTTGATTAATTCTGCTTCTTGCTCCGGCTCGAGTTTAGATGAGATGATCAAGGGCAACTTATCACCGTCTTTAAGGAAGATGTATTTTAGATGCTGCGGAAGTGGTTTCAACTCTAAGTCAACAGGTGGTTGCTCGATACTAGATTTTAAGGGACCACCTTTCTCCTTGTGAGCTTGGACCGGTTGACTGAAAAACACCTCATCTTCCCGAGGTGTAACCCCGAAAGGTATTGAATGACATCATCTGTGAGGAATCCTCCCGCCGCCTTCCGCTTGTTCTTTCTTATGCTTAACCATCTTCTTAAGTTCTTCTTCTTCAAGCTCTTCTGCAAGCTGCTCCCAATCATCCAACTCCCAATGAGTAGTTTCTTTCCAGAAATCTATTTCGTCCCAACTACCCATTAAAACTTCCTCCTCTGCGAGGTTAAAGTCTGGCTGGTTGAGCTCTTTCAAATCATCACTGCTCATCCCTGGAATGTCCCAGATTTTCTGTTCACTCATAGGCTCAGTGTGCGCAGGTTGTTGAGACAACTCAACATTGATTACGGCCCGTGGACAGTTATTTCCTTCTTCGTGAATTATAACATCCAGGGCTCCTATCTCCGTGAGCTCTTCATTAGGGTCGGATTCACCTCCATAAATTGCTTCAATGAATGAAATCTCCTGGCTCGAGGCTTCCGCAGAATTTTTGACTTTTAATGGCTTTTAATGGCTTCGTCCTCCTTGTCCTTCCACCTGACAAACTTCTCAGTTTTCTTTTTAGTCAAGTGTTCAGCTACCTGACTTCTCTTCTCAGCATCCTCATCACTATCCCCCGAAGAATCATCATCATTCAGCTCTTCCTCACTGTTGCTTACTTTGGCATTTAACTTCTGATTGCCCCCTCCTGAACTTATGGCGTCAGGAGGGGCTACTCGTTTCCCGACATCTTTTCGGGTCCAGCTGTCTTACCGCTTCTGAGGGTGACTGCATTCAACTCCTCCTCTCCATACTCCCACTGAGGTGTGATGGCAGTGCAAGCATTGATATCTGCCTTAGGGTTTTTATCTGTATAACTAGGCAGTCTTCCTTGAGGTCTGCTTGCTTGTTGATCAGCCATCTGACCAATCTGTCATCTTGTCAGAACTTTGAAATAATCTTCTTCTGACAATGTCTCGCTCAGGTTCGGAGTTAAAGATAAGATTTCCCTTCTTACTCCTGGTTTGCATAAACCATAGAAGCAAAACAGGAAGAAATCAACCTTAGGGTTGATGAGAGGGGAATGTAGAGATGAGTAGAGGCTTAGAGGTTTAGAAAGAGAGAAGAGACTGAAAAGTGAAATTTTAGAGTCTGAACTAGCGTTCACAGGTAAGTGGACGCTAGTTCGAGAGAGGATTCGTGAAGTGAACGCTGTTTTGCAGCAATCGAATCAAGCGCTCGTAAGACAGATGGGGGGTAGACGGGCGTTTAGGGTCTGGACGCCCGTTCAGAAAAGCTCTTTTTTTTCTTTTTTTTTATATTATTTTTTTTCTTTTCGAATTTAGAAAAAGATCTAGAAACAGAAACAAGAAAAGAAACCTACCTACGAAAAATTTAAAACAGAAAAGGCACTAAGACGGTAAAAAAAACGTGTTGAAATCTTCTAGGGCCAAAATGGAGGGGAAAACAGCAGATTTTGACCTCGAAAACGGTGTCGAACTGCCTACGGCGTTCGCCACGTCGTCGGCGTCGGAACGAGCTTTCCGAATTGGGGTCTTGCGCGCCAAACGGACACTCGAGCCGAAAGTTATGGTCAAAATACTACCGCGTGCTAAAGCGATCCCTTTTGACACAGAAAACTGCACTACGAAGAATCCGACAACCGTTACCGATTCCCCGGCAACGGCGCCAAAAACTTGTTCGGTAAAAACTAGTTTTAAATTTATAATTACCGGAACACCCCAAGTATAAGGCTTGTAGTAAAGGTGTTACCGGGTCGTCCTAAGGGAATCGAAAGTTTATCGGATTAAGGGCAGTTAATCTATCAAATATGTCACTAATTATTACCTAAAACTAAGGCTGACGTTAATTATAAAACAGAAACTAAGAACAATGGCTAAAATAGCAGAAAACAGAAAAAACGCAATACTGGACGGGCGTTCACTATGGGTGGACGCGCGATCCTCGATTATCGTCTTTGGGAACGGAAATATACAGAAAAATAACAGGTAAAAACTAGAATCTTTTGAATAACTAAACGTAGCAAATAATGATCAAATTGATTTATCAAATAATTAAAAGAACAGTAAAACAACCGAATCAACCACACAACAATCACACAACCATTTTATGATCCGAAACGACTTTATTGGTTTGATCAATCTCAAATCGATTAAATTCCTTTAACTCAATTCTAGGGTTTTCTTTTCTTTCCAAGCAAAACAATTAAACATACAAAGACAAGATCATTAATTTGTTCCCAAATCATATAACCCAATTAACAATAAATGATTCCTCGATTACTATTAATTGTATCGATTGAAACGGCTCTATTGATGAATTATATTTCCATACAAATTCAAATTAACATATGGTTTCATTGATATTCCTATCTAACAAAACACTCAACAAACAATCCAAATATCAACCGATAAATAAAACAATATTCGAATCATAAATAAAAATAACCTAACAATCCATGGTTGTGGTGATGTTGATGTGGTATCCTCCCGTTGTTCTACTGCGAATTGCTTAGCCTTGCATCCTCATCCGACTCCAAAATCGGATGGAAAGGAAGGAACTCATTGTGCAGCGGCCGCTTCTCTGTATTAGGTCTCACCCCATTGTGTTTTTTTTTTCTCGATGATGTGATCCCTCCTGGGTTTAGAATAAGCGCCAGTATTTATAGGATTTTGAGGCGGCTAGGGTTAAAATCGGTGGTGGACGCCCGTCCAAAACACCTGGACGCCCGTCCAGTGTGCAAAACTTGTTTGAGTCGGACCGAGCTGGGCCTGGACGCACGTCCTTCTTTAGTTTGGACAAAATCAGACGCCAGTTCAGCAAAATTCTCAGCATCCTGAATCAAAATTCTTCCAGTGGACGCCAGTCCACTATTCCGGACGCCCGTCCAGGGGACGGGACATCAAACGCTGCGTTCAACTTTCGACGCGCCCGCTTCAATACTTCACGACGTTAAATCCAAAGATGCCTTCAAATTCGACCTTTCATCTTTATATCTTTATTCTTCAGCTCCCACTCTTCAGAGCACAATTACACTTTAAATCATCTTTTTCCAGCCGCATTCAACACCTGCAAGTCATTGAAAGCATACCAAAGTGTAACACGACTCAAACCAACATAAAATCATCATTTTAAGCACGTAATTGGCACGTTTTACACTTTTTATAACTCTACAACCATTTCTTCAATTTATTCATTTAATACGTAATTTCCTATAAAAATTACTAAAACACGGGGATTATTGCTATGAAATATTGCGATATAAATCATAAAATTCACCGAGAACAAACGTCTATAATAAGCGGGGGGTAAGGCGGTCTTAGCTTGTTGAACTTAAAGGGGAGTAATTTTGTAAAAAATTATAACTATTTTTAGCTTGTCTATTGAACATCGTGAGTAAGGAATCGGTAGAAAAAAGGAGCCCAAGAATGATGTGAAGTTAGCTATAGCATATTCAATTTAGTATGAAAGAATAAGCATGTGTTATATGACATGAACTAGTGCCTTGTTAATTGTTATTTTACCATTGCATTCAATTTTTGAGAATGTTATCTGAGTGAGAAGTATTTGAGATGATATAAAGAGTTATCTTAGATCGGGAAACGAAACTTATCAGTGGATATAATTTAAATGATTGTTGTAGGCTGATAGTAGCAATCATGAATGCCACAAAGGGTAAAACGGGACAAAATCGGGCTTATGAGAGAGTCAGGTTAAAAAGAAAGATCAGAGAAAAAAACTGCCAAGAAAATAATAAGAAAATAAATGTGACAAGCATAAGGCAGGAGGGAAGAAAATTTGGAACGTAAGCCGTACGACTCTCGCATAAAAATTTAAAAAAAACAAGGACCTTTGAGTAGTAATCGGTCCCTGAGTCCGCCCGGCCCGATTAAGGTTTCATGTTGATTTCTGAGTCTGGAGGCAAGAAGAGCGAGTATGCACACTGATAAGTTAAGGTTGTGAGGTTGGTATAACTTGATTCTTTTCACGAATGCACTACCACGAAAGATATATCCCACGACACATTGATGCATTGGTAGGTATTGGTTAATGGGGACCTTATGAATTGTTGCTTGACGTATGTTTTGCCTAAAATCTTTATTGAACATATGGTAGTTAATAGGGATTGCTCTTGAAGGTAAATTTTGCCTTGATACTCTGCTCGAGGACGAGCAAAATGCTAGTTTGGGGTAGTTGATGACGATTAAAATGATACATCCTATGGAATCAACATTTCACCCATTCTAAGCTAAAATTAGTTGTTTTCGGCATGCCGAGTTCATGAGTCGAGTATTTGGTATTTCACATTATTATCCCCCGAATTGGTATTATTTCGTTTGTTATTGGACTATTTTCATGTAACGAGATTCGGGCCAAATGATACGAGAGGTTTTTGGAGCGGATTGGATAGAGAATCGGGCCTAGGGTATTCCAGAACCTTCAGAGTTAAGTCGGCAGAGAAAAAGTATGAAATTGCCCTCGCAATTGCGAGACTGCCGCTGCAAAATCGTGCATCCTAGAAACATCGGGAAACGTATTTTCTTGGACGAGGGGTTGTTTTAGGATCTAACTAAGTCGGTTTCGACGCTATAAATAAGAGGCACCAAGCCTCAGCTTCAATGTACAGTACAATTTCACAAGACAAATATATTATGCAATAAAAGCCTTTCTTTTATTTTATTTATTTACTATGAATTCTAGTCACGGGTCGGACGGATTCGCCTTCTAGGGAGAGATCTGTGGATGATCTGCGCTCAGCATCGAGGGTATGATTTTCCGGCTTTTTAGATGTAGATCTGTCGTTCTCTCCTTATGATTAGTATGGTTTGATTGTTTATATTAGTTCTGCTATGTAGTAGTTAGTTTAATTACCCTTTTTATTAGTATATCTGAATCGTTGGTGAAGAAATCATGAAATAGCGCTTGCGTTCTTCAGATCTGTGATGGTCTTTATCGCTACATTTGGATACCTAGTAAATCCTAGTTCATGATAATCGGCGCCAGCTACGTCTGATCGACAGATTTAATTTACGTTAGTGGCATGATCAACTATTTGCATGTCATCGTAAAATAGCATGAAGGACTTGCAAGGTGAAGTGTTAGTTAGGACATAGTCTAGATTGATCCTTTGGAACATGCTAGTCAGTGTCGATAGCTTCCTAGGGAGGTTCTCGGTCTTGAGCCGGATAGCCGTAGATCTTATTGCATAACGATTAATACAACCAACAAAGGAGGTTAATTCCGAATAGGCACATACTGCCTGTCCCATGGAAGTAGCGTAATATTAGGGGATAGCACCTGTAGCTGTTAAAGAATTAAAATTCACCATGGGGAAGATTGATGCATACATTGGGCAAATAACTAATAACTCATAGTTAGAACTAATCTTTAGAAACTCATAGTATTGCACTTGTATGTTCTTGCGTATCATTGTCACCATTGCCATTGTTTATTCTACACCGTTGTTGGTCGTAGACCGTTTTTGTTATTCTCAATTTTGATTAATTCATGTCTTACGAGTCTTTGTGGATTCGACACCCTTGCTATGCCATTCACTATACTGCGATTCACCTAGTCTTATTTCTAGTAGTTCGTGATTGCACCACTGCGACATCAATCAGCAGAAATTAACACAAACAAAAATCATGGAAATTTGAAAATACATTACTTATAGTCTTAAAAAAAAAGGAACACTTTACTTGAATTGAAGCCTCCGGAGTCCGGAGGTGGCCGGCGTCGTCATGCGTTGGAGCAGTGGTGTGGTAGATTGGTGGTCCACTAGTCGTTCCTGACTTGCTGCTAGTCTGCTACCCTACCGCCTACCTGCTCTGCTCTAGGAGAGAGGACGGCGGACGGTGGGCGAACTGGTGTTTGGTGACGGCATCACAGGAGAGGGGTACTTGAATTAAGTCGTGAATGTTGAGGGAGGCAAATTTTAGGGATTGGGGAAAAGCTGAAAAAGAAACGAAAGTATTGTGTATTTTTGGTAGGAACGGTAGGATAACGGACATGATATAGTAATAAAAATAAAAATATTAAAAATAAAAAATCCCAAACGCAACCCATTTAGATGAGAGTGGGTCTGACCTCGATTACACATTATCTTGATAATAATAAAATTCACCATTGGGAATATATTTGTCGGAATATAGACCTTAATGATATTATCTTATTAAATTTAACAAATAAATATTAAAAAATATAAAAATCAAGTATTAATTGACATTTAGTTCGGTGGATTAAATATAATGATAAAAAGATAGATTTTCATTATACTGGACGACTATGCCCTTTTCCCTTTTTGTTTTTGTTTTTGTTTTTGTTTTTGGTTTTGGTTTAGCGGATTGGTTTGGTATTGGATTTATTTAATATTAGAAAGTTTTAGTGCATTTATTTTAGTGGATTTGTTTGCTAGTGAAATTGACGTCGTTAAATGTGTCAAGGGTAATTTTATCCTTTCAGATGACTTTTGTCATTTTTCACCATTTTACATTACCTATGTCTTTTTGACATTTTCTCCTCCACTATTGATTTTTATAACCATTACGCCTAAATTTAAATAATGAAGTTCACAAAATTTGAAAAATTAAAAATTAAGAAACTAAATTGCTAATGTTACATAGATTATAATGGAGATTTGAACTTGACATAGATATAGATTTCCTATATAAAAAAAATTGAAAAACGGAAAATCTATCAATCTGATACAATCAAGTGTGCAACGTTTGTTCATCTTTAATTTATGTATAATGTAGCAGTGTTACTTAGCCATAATTAAAAGTAACCGATTAGACCTAGGTTCTAGGCTTGCAGCGCAATTTGAATTAGAATGAATCCAGTAACTACTTAAACATTTCGTCCACGTTGGGCCTAAAGTGGTTCATGGCATGACACTTCCGTTTTCTGAAATTGACGCCTTCGCTAATAGCCTACCGAGTTATTCTAAAACTGGGCCTTGCCAATTTCTCATGGCGTAAATCTTAGTTTAATATGATAATGACTCTCATCTTCAAGATCGCCGCAACATCTCTCACGATATTTATTACTTATTTTAATCTGGTAGTTGGTTTTTATACCACCAATAACGTACATAACTCAAGTTTAGTGGCGCACATTTCCCAATGATAGATTTATGAAATCCAACTTTGACATCATCTTAGACTAATTTATGTGCCAGGTATGATAGAGACCTCAACCAAACATTAAAAATAGCAATCTAAGCAAATTCAGGTGTGTGTGTATATATATATATTTATATGCATGATAATGACTATCCATATAAGATTCTCCCGATTCTCCCAATTCTGCATCCAACATTATCATAATCATGGAAAGTTATTGTATGGTGAGGAATTTTAAGGTGAAGTGATGGGTGAAACGATCGAAACTACATGCACAATTTAAATACAAAATAAAATCATGTGGTGCGAGTCACACATGGCTGTGTCTCACCGCGTGTGAGACACCACACAATAACTTCCCCATAATCATACATACAAATTCAATATAATAATCAAACACGATCTAATGATTTCGGAGACAAAAATCAGACACACAACCATAAAAGATAAGAACGACAGGAATTCAACAGGTCGCGGGTTGTAAAAGGACAAATAATTAAAACACAGTAGTACGTACGTCTTAATTAATACAACAGATAACATTAGTTCCTGATCTCCGGCGTAGTGTTACCGGATTAATTACCTTAATCACCTGATCAAGACTCATTATTATTCTTGATAAAGACAGTGGATTAGGTAAAGAGCATTACTAGTAACTTTAGCAACATTAATGATCTTCTCCTTCACATCATCCCTCACTTTTCCATCAACCTCTTTGAATCCATCGAGACAAGTATACTCATTAGTCAATGCCGCACTGACCCATGTCTCCGCATTACTCATCTGCCACTTGAACCCAGTACTCCCCCGGCGAAGATTCTGAAGCTCTGACAGCGTCATCCTCAGCTCGTCCACCGAGTCCCCTATCTGTTCGACGCAATCACTCAAAGGGCCTTTGTCTCTCTTGCTTTTTTGGGTTTTCAGCTGGACAATGAATTGGGATGTTTTAGTGGCTCTTGAGAGGCTGACTCTTACGGATGCTTTGGCTAGGTCGCCGGGTGTCTTGGCTGTGCCGGAGTAGGAGGAGAGAGTTCTCAGGCAGATGTTGGGGTAGCTAGCATGGGCGCACGCTGTCTGGACGAGGTCTTTTGAGCTTCCGGCGTGAGATAAGAACGCAAGGACGAGGAGGAAGAGGAGGACGGGAAGAAACAAATGCGCCATACCAATAATTGGGGTGCTTCTTGTCGGGAGGGTGATAGGGTGATATATGTACCGGTACAATTTTAATAAGCTCATTAAATTTCAGGACAACGACACATAAATTATCGAACATTCTAGCATCAAATTTTTGGGGTCGGATAGAATATGTAAATGATAGTAAATTTGTATTTTACAGATTCTAACTTTTCGGATCTTTTCTAAAAAAAAAAGCTCTTCAGATCCAGATAAAATACAACTATACCAGAATCTGTTAACAGGATCTGTATTCAACATATTCTGGACATCATACTCTATATCTACCATGACGATGCCCAAAATTGACATTATTCACGTGTCGCCACCACATCAGCACAATAATAAATAAAGATAGAGAAAACCTTTATCAAGGGCCAGAACCCCCAGTACCCGAGCTGCATGAGCTCAGTCACCATCCTTCGACCCCTCCAGGTCGGCCTGTACTCGTGATCAAATATGCCTCTGCCCGACCCTATAGGTCGGCTCAAGTCCCTCTCGGACCAAACCGCTTATGCACGCAAGAATCCGAGCTGATCCCAGCTTGGCTATCTTCCCCGACCTCCGTAGGTCGGCCCAAACACAGAAGGGTTCAGCCAATTCAGCTCGGGCATCTAAGTCGGCCACAATCCATCCTCAATCGTATTTCCCACATATGTGATAATCAGATAAATATGGGAAGAATCCCTCATATTTAATACTCTGATTCTGACAGTCATATATGTCCATAATTATCTCCTAAAATTAAGGCGATTAAATCGTAATTATCTTTTCCTTAGGAAACACGAAATCCAAGCCCAACAAGGACAAGACCCATGGCGCCTTAGGGAATAATTCTCATCTATATAAATATCCCTAAGGAACTACGAAGACTTGATTCCAATTCACGCATTGGATACGTAGGCAGCTTGAAATACAATTTCTCAAGTACAGTCTAAACCACCACCAAAACTCCCCCCTCTTTTTATCGTGTTCTTAAGGCTTTTGCAGGTTGTCTTTAGGAGAACAGCTCTGGATTTATCATGGACGATTTTTGGAATCGTCAAATGACGCTAGAATGAGGGTCTCTTACTGACAACTTCGTTCAAAATCGAATAGAAAAAATGCAGTCAGATCTACGGCCAATTTCCGGAGATTGAGCCGTCAAAACCATAATTCCACTGTTCAGATTGAAGTAGAAGGTGGCAGGAACAAGCCCTCCAAATTTCGTGCCGATCGGAGTCCTTTTCGATACCCGATCGTCACCCGAGAGTTGCTGTTGTATCACCAAAACGCAGCAGTCAGATCGGCGGCAAATTTCCAAAGATTGAGCCGTTGAAACAAAATTTCCACCGTTCAGATTGAAGAAGATGGTGTGAGGAACGAGCCCTCCAAATTTCGTACCGATCGGAATCCGTTTCGATACCTGATCGTCGCCGCAAAGTTGCTGCAATAACACCAAAATAAGCTTTGAGTTTTCTTCCTTATTTTCCAAGATCCGGACCGAGCTCTCCATGATCCGAGCCGAGCTCCCCAACTCTCCATGATCCGTGCCGAGATCCCCAGCTCTCCATATCCGAGCTCTCAAGATACAACCTCTCATCCGGTTTTATCTCTACAACTTTATTATGATCACACTTATTCGTTTTTGGAACTCTCCCGACCTAAAGAGTCGGGAGGAGCTTTCTTATATTTTGGAACTCGCCTTCGGGCGAGCCTTCTATAAGTCCGACCCCAGTTCGGCATCATATTTGGAACTAGCCTTCGGGCGAGCCTTCTGTAAGTCCAACTTCAGGTCGGCATCATATTTGGAACTCGCCTTTGGGTGAGCCTTCTGTAAGTCCGACTTCAGGTCGGCATCATATTTGGAACTCGCCTTCGGGCGAGCCTTCTATAAGTCCGAATTTAATTCGGCATCATATTTGGAACTCGCCTTCGGGTGAGCCTTCTGTAAGTCCGACTTTAGGTCGGCATCATATTTGGAACTCGCCTTCGAGCGAGCCTTCTGTAAGACCGACTTCAGTTCGGCACCAACAGATTACACCACTAAGCATACGGTACGTTGATTTACTATTATCTTATTTTATATTACGCATGGTTTTTATTGATTTTACAGGTTAAACACATGTGCAACACATTCACGCGAGAAGTCAGTCCAACCTGGCCCTGCTCGTCGTGCTTTTAAATGAGAAGTCAGCACTAGCCTGGCCCTGCTCGTCCTAAACTTTTCACGCAAGAAGTCAGTCCAACATGGCCCTGCTCGCCGTGCTTTTAAACGAGAAGTCAGCACTAGCATGGTCCTGCTCGTCCTAAAATTTCACGCGAGAAGTCAGCACTAGCCTGGCCCCTGCTCACCGTGCTTTTAAAACGAGAAGTCAGCACTAGCATGACCCTGCTCGTCCAATACTTTCACGTGAAAAGTCGCCTTTAGTCCGCCCTGTTCGCGTGCTTTAAAATGAGAAGTCGAGACACCGCCCCTGCTCGTCAATACTTTCACGCGAGAAGTCGCACTAGCCTGGCCTGCGCTCGCCGTGCTTTAAAACGAAGTCGCCATACCGCCCTCGCACGTCCAATACTTTCACGCGAGAAGTCAGCCCGAACTGGCCCAGGTTGCCCAACAATATGCGGAGCAGCCGGTCGCTCTGAATGCCACAACTCAAAGTGCCATCATCATATCAGTACGATCAACAACACCTCTGATGCACCAAGCGGTCAAGCCCGCGATAAGGACATCATCCCATCAGGTTCTCCTTAATGCTATTGACTCGTTCTATTGTGTATTTTATCAAAAGCATAAACTCACTGAAATAGTTAGAAATACTTCTGACTCTATTAAAATATGATACCTGAGCCCCACCCAGTCTGGCTCAGTAAAGCACACACGAGGTCTGACAAATCCGACCCAGCTCGCAGAAATTTAATATGCGAGGTCAGCAAAAACTTCGACTCGGGTTAAGCCAAAAATGGCATCCACGCCTCCGCGGCCGGATGAAACAAACATGCCCATTAAACTGTCTGCAGGCCAGACAAGCCAAGCTCCGTAGGGCGGACTCCACTCCAAGCGTTATGGTTGACACTTGAGCTCCGCAGGTCGGACTCAACATGATCAGCCGCGACCAAGATAATAAAGTCTGTGCGACAGACTCAAATAATTAAGTCTACAAGGCAGACTCGGGATTCGACAAACAAACAACCAAGTATGCTATCCAAAAACTATAAGTTAATGCATGGCATACTGAGGGGAAAGACGACCCAGTTGTAAAGCACTCAGACTGAAAATTTAGATTAAGAAAACTCATCAAGAGTACATCCGAGCTCCGTAGTACGGAACCAGCTTAAAATCAAATCTGCAAGACAGATTCGACCTAAGCCTCGCTCGCCGTAGGCTAACAATAAAAAATCAGCCTATATAAATTAAGTTCTTAAGTATATCTCCAAAAACAAAATCCAGAAATTCTCATTGCTAAAATATTACAACGATTTCGCATAAAAACAAAAAAAGCCCGTAAGCTAAGCCGTGGTGGTCGGATTCTACGGCTCTGAAGAAGGAGCCAAGGAAGCACCAAAAGACACAATGTCCACTCTAACCTTATTCTTTCACGCGCACATCATAGACCCGGCTCGTCGGGATAAAGAACACACCTTCAGCTCAGACAACTTTGTATGGAGCTCGGCCACGGCCTGCTCCTTACCCCTTGTCTCCGCATCCAGCTGGCCCGACACGGACTTCAGCTCCGCCTCTTTGACCAAAAGCCAATCCCGGAAAGCCTTTATCTTCTTGTTTTCGAGCTCGGCGGTGCCCCCGACCTCCCCTCGGGTTGCCTCAACTCGGCAATCTTCTCCTTATTGACATTAGACTCCTTGGAGGCTTCCTCCAACCTCTGGAAAACCTCCTGACCAACTAAGGTCCCCTACATAAGCAAAATTAAAAAGGTCAGTGAGGCTACCAAAAGCATAGCATCAAAATAAGAAGGATAAATTATATGTCTCCAGGACAGACTCGAACTGAGCTTCGTAGGGCAAACTCAGCAAAGTTTGTCGGACAAGCTCATTAGGTCCCTAAGTCGGACTCGAACCAAATTCCACGGGTCGGACTCAATTGAGCTCCATGGGTCGGACTCAAGAAGTTTGTAAGCCATTGTCTTTAAGTCTGCAAGTCGGACTTAGCTGCATTCGTTGTCTATAGGACAAACCCGAACAAAAACACGACAAAACCTTTAGTATGCCATCCAAAACTACAAGTTAATGCATGGCATACTGGGGTGCAAGATACCTCACAATTAACAAATCACTTAAAGAAAATGCGGGTTAAATCAAGTACTTAAAAAAGTGCTCGGAACAAAGTTAAGGCTGAGAACTTAACAAAATACTCATTATGTTATCAAATTGAACGGATTACAATTTCATTTGAAATAACGAAGCACTTAAAGAAAGTGCGGGTTAAATCAAGTACTTAAAAAAGTGCTCAGAACAAAGTTAAGGCTGAGAACTTAACAAAATACTCATTCTGTTATCAAATTGTACGGATTACAATTTCATTTGAAATAAAATTTCAAAGCAAAAAACTACAAGTCCACAAGCCTTCTGACCTAAGAACCGGGGCCTAGACTCTACGGTGTCTCGAAAGAAGCAAGAGCCGAGGTAAGAGCAGCCGCAACATGGCGAGAGTACTAGGACACAATGTCCACTCCCTACGGGAAATCCTTCAGATTGTTGTCATAAACCGCACCCATGCCCAACTTATAAAAAGCCGTGCGGGGGAGATTGTCCCTGACAAAGTCAGCAATCCGACCGTCTGCCTTATCCACCCCCAAAGTGTAGACATGGTTAGGCCGACGTTGCCTCAGGTCGGCAATCTTCTTCAAATCTCTAGTAAACTTTGCCAGCATGGGGAAAACGTCCTGGCGAATCCAGGTTCCCTGCAAGTAAGAAACACTATCAAAGTACAACACTCGAGTAAAAAAAAGCAAGCTTTCTTATCCCATGGCCTTGAAGCCAGCGTCAGCTAGCTCCACGTCAGTCATCCAAAAGATTGGCTCCTGTTCCACCGGCCGGGCTCAATAAAGTCTGCAGGACACCCAATCTGAGCTTTGCATGTCCGGCTCAGCAAGCCTATGTCAACTAAAAAGCACATTGAGTACGCTTAATAGTGTGACATCGTAAGCCCGTCCGCTTGACAAACACAAGAGGTCATTCTAATATGGCCCTGCTCACCGAGAAGCTTAACTCTAGAAGTCTGTCTGATAAGCCCTTGAGCGAATCTTTTATATGACCGACTCTGGATAGGCATCATATTTAAAGCACTCCCCGAGCGAATCTTCTCAAAATTGTGGCCTTACACTCTCAAGCCAGACGCGCTTAAAATCGGTCTCTACCTAAGTACAACACCGGTGCACTACGCTATATGAGCCTTACGTTATCTCAGTAGATCGCTCTAGAACAAGTCACCTCAACAAACGGTGTATCAAGTCATTACAAATTTACACCATGACTCTTGTTTACACACCTGAAAGCTTAAAGAGTACAGGGGCATTGATGTGTTGAATCAGTCCAAGTCCTCTAGTTTCGGAAAGAGCCCATGGATCCGAACCTGGCCCATACGTAAGTCCAGAAACGGATAGGCCCCTCGGCCCAGACAGTCTGCCCCTTAATAAGTCGGACCAAGACAACCACGATCAAGCTCACCTCGCACCATCACGATTCCTATCGTGATCCAAGGCAACGGAAATGAAGTAACAAGCAGCTAGCTTGATACAAAGCACTGGGGCTTGACCCGCTCACCCCTCCAGTCCTCCATCCTTCAGCGCGAACAAAGCCAACACAATTAGGCAAAAAAGTTCATAAACAACGCTCTCATGCCTCAAAGCTCTCGGCTCGCCAAAGGCTCCCGTTTCGCTAGCTCTTCAACTCGACACTCTAAGACCGATCTCAGTTTGGCAGCGTCCCAATTTGCCAGCTCATCCAACAGCCTGGTGCCAGCCAACTCATGGCCCTATAAATAGCAGCATCGCACACTTGACAAAAAGGGGCTCTCATTTTCGAAGAACTACGAAAATTGGGCTTGATCCCTTACAAGTTAAGGGCACGTAGGCAGCCTTCTATGGCTCAACTCATAATCATAAACACGATGTTTTCTTCATCCTTTTTCTCAAGCGCCATCGCGCAACCACCATCATGGGCTAAAATGCCTCGAATTCTGCAAAGTCATAGCAGTGTTCCAACTGAACTCTGCCAGATTGGCAGAATAGACTGCGTATCAACTCTGCAAGTCTAGAGGACCGTAGCCGAGCTACAAATTTAAGTAGATCTGAGCTGACAAGGGCTCAGTTGGATCTGGGGCGCTTATGACGATGCCCAAAATTGACCTTACCCACGTGTCGCAACCACATCAGCACAATAATAAATAAAGATAGAGAAAAGCCTTCATCAAGGGCCAGAATCCCTAAGACCCGAGCTACATGAGCTCGGTCACTATCCTCCGACCCCTCCAGGTCGGCCTGTACTCGTGATCAAACCTGCCCCTACCCGATCCTATAGGTCGGCTCAAGTACCTCTCGGACCAAACCGCTTATGCACGCAAGAATCCAAGCTGATCCTAGCATGGCTATCTTCCTAGACCTCCGTAGGTCGGCCCAAACATAGAAGGGTTCAGCTAGTTCAGCTCGGGCCATCTAAGTCGGCCACAGTCCATCCTCAATCGTATTTCCCACATGTGTGATAATCAGATAAATATGGGAGGTGTTGGTCCCTTAGAAAGGCTAACACAAGTTTAGAGGGGGGGGTGATTTAACTTGTCACCAAAAACCTAACTGAGAACTTAGTCTAGTGCAGATTGATTAATAATTAAGGTTCAGTTTTATATTGTGTGGAGTTGAGCCGACAAAGCTAAGTTTAACTCAAACTGACTTATACAAAACTAAGTCAACCGGAAGCGGATATAGATTTTAGCCTTTATCTGGATCTTTTTATTCTATAAGAAAAAGCTGTATGCAAAACTGAATTCTGGTGAATGTCAGTTTGTGAGCTGTGTGTGCTTATAACAATCAAATTCAGTTTCAGTATGATGTATAACAAATATAAATGCTGTAAAAATAAATAATAGAATGTAAATGCGTAAAGTAAGTAGAGAAAGAATTATAGTGGTTCCAGGTGGTGTAATCCTATAAGTCCACTCTTCCCTTGTGATGTAGGAGGAAATTCCATTAGAACTTCTTGAGATACGCTGTTACAAAAAGTCCTAATTGATAGTCCTTGACTAATCCCTAGTGTCACAATCTAAACAACTAAAGAACAGGTTGTATGGCTGCTCTTCAACTGCTTGAACCACTAGTCCTTAGAGGGTTGTATTGCCTCTTCACCAACTACCACCACAAACACAGTCTACCCTACTGCAAATGTCACAACTGTCATTGGCAACTCCTTGACTGGATTTCTTCACAGTCTAAGCCTTTGATTAAGATCAAAGTTGGGCTGAGAATCAATAAATTGATTCTTGCTTGTGGTTCTTCAAAGTGTAGAGATCTGGATAATATCGTTGTAGCTTGAACACTTGAAGAATACTAGATAAGATCTTGTTGAGCGCAAATAATAATTCGATTCAACGAGACTTGTGCACAAAATTGCTTGTAATCTTGTTAATTCTTGGTGTTTTATCCTTGGTGCAAAGTCATCTATTTATAGTGTGAGGTCCAACGTTCATTTCGTTTGAATTTGAATTGTATCAACGTCTATCTTGTAACGGCTATATTTAGTGACCATTCTGACTTGTCAATATTTCATTCAATAGGGTTGCTTCATTTTCAACGTTCGAATGTACTTTCAGTTTGTTGGATGACTGACTATAAAACTGAGTTTCTGATCGCTTTATATCGAGTATGTCGATTTTGCTTTACTAAGCGACTTAGAGCATTAATCGAGTTTTACTCTTTTCAAAACTTCATGATTTCTATTTATCTGATTATATGTGATTGAATCAGATTACACCATTCCTTATAAAGATCTTCTAAGATATCATTGTCCTTATAATACTTAGGTCTTCTACAAGATCCATAAAGTAAGTTCATGCCATCACAGACTTACCTGAATTCTAACTTTACAGTCTCGGTTTAAAATCTTCATAAACTGAGTTTGAACCCTCCGTTCTTCAATCTTCCTTAACTGAGTCTGTGTCCCTCAGTTCTTCAAATACTGAGTTTGTTCCCTCAGCCTTCAGTTCTAGATAAGACAACTGAGTCTCATGTCCTCAAAGAAACTTACCTTCTTTAGTTTCTCGAGTGAACTTGATTCTTGGGTGTACATCTTCACCACATGTTCAGCCAGATTGTCTAAGTGTTTCTGATTTCTTAAATGATTTCCGATTTCATTCTACTTACACTTCTATCTATTACGTTGCTTATCCGCTATAACCTATACAATTATCGGACTCAGTAAAACCTATACATTCAGTTCTAAACATCTTTCAGCTTTCCACTATAAAAGTTAGTTTCCGCACTTCATCAATGGGGCGTTAACAAACATGTTCTTGAATAAGATGAATCATCATCAAAACTCAATTTTATTCCCAACAGGAGGAATCCCTCATATTTAATACTCTGATTCTGACAGTCAAATATGTCCATAATTATCTCCTAAAATTAAGGAGATTAAATCGTAATTATCTTTTCCTTAGGGAACACAAAATCCAAGCCCAACATGGACAAGGCCCATGGGGCATTAGTGCATAATTATCCTCTATATAAACCATCCTTAAGAAACTACGAAGACTTGATTCCAATTCACGCATTGGATACATAGGCAGCTTGAGATACAGTTTCTCAAGTGCAGTCTAAACCACCACCAAAACACCCCCCTCTTTTTATCGTGTTCTTAAGGCTTTTGCAGGTTGTCTTTAGGAGAACAGCCCTGGATTTATCATAGACGGTTTTTGGAATCGTCATACCACAATATGAAAGAATTTATAGGTTCAAGTTTTTACAATTTTCAAATATTTTTGAAATATATATATATATATGTATGTATATTTTTTTTAGAGTGGCAAAAAATTGTTTTTGACAAATATTTTGAAGATCCATACAAAGTAATATTTGTCTAATACAAATATTTATCACTGTAAGAATAGTGAGTAAATTATATATATATATATATATATATATATATATATGTGTGTGTGTGTGTGTGTGTGTGTGTGTGTGTGTGTGTTTTTTTTTCAAAATATGTCTTTTTTTACGGTTTGTATTGTAGTTATTTCAATGTTCTAATGCAGTTGATCATGTGTAGAGATTCTTTAAGCAGAAAAAAATGGTATTGTAGTCTGTAAAGTGGAGAATCTGTTAAGAGACACTGATGCGAGTGCTCTAATAATGGCAAATTTAATGGTTGTCAATACCAATCAAACCCAATAGACACATATTATCACATGGGTGATTGTGATAGCATTGACTTTGGTTTGACCACCATAATGGCAAATTTTGTTAATTTTCAATCATTGAATTCAACATTGAGTTTGGTTTGACCACCATAAAATTTCACATTAATAATGTGGTTTCACCTTATAAATATGTGTTTTCTTATCATAAATCATATTTTGTCTCAGAATAGAAATTTTTTTCCCACCGAAACGATATTAACGTATAAAGTAGACATTTAAAACTCACACCGCACTTGGTGTTACTACATAGTATGGACATTTATAACCCACGGAGTATTTGGTGGGACCAGTTTAACCACTTGAGTTAAGTCAATTGGCAGTCCTGGGATATAATTAACTTATGAGTTTTTTAGAGTTGTTTTTTTCTTCAAAGAAACCAATTCCAACGAGGCATTACATGGTGGTAAAAGCTAAGGACCACGAGGTCCCGGTTTCAAGCTAGCCTCCGTTGGAGCAAAAAAAATAGAGTGTGTGTGTGTGTGTGTGTGTGTGTTTATAATTATGTTTTTGTATCTGTTGAAGTTTGTAAAGAACAAATGAAAACGAAGAAAATGCGGAAGTTTATTATTCAAAGAATAATCAACAAATTAAGTTACAATGAT
The DNA here is from genome assembly GCA_026214975.1 of Gentiana macrophylla. Taxonomy (NCBI): domain Eukaryota; kingdom Viridiplantae; phylum Streptophyta; class Magnoliopsida; order Gentianales; family Gentianaceae; genus Gentiana; species Gentiana macrophylla. Next base: position 39,962,461 of record CM047816.1, on the reverse strand, counting down.
ACTGATAATGGGGTATTTTATAGCTTCATACACCTCATTAATCAGATATAAGAAATTTACAAACGGTTATAACAAACTCTAACTAAATAACCGTTTTCTGCCTTCAATTGATATGCTGACTAACAAAGTAGACTGCCGAGTCTCATATGATCAGCTGAGTTTTCAGAGTTCAGCTGAATTGCACTCAACACTTCCTTCAGCACATATAATGTAACACTCCCTCAAGCTGAGAATGGTACATGAACAGTACATGAACAACTTGCACTTAGCACTTCCTTCAGCTGTTGGACCTTTGAAATGCCCAACTTGTCCAGTAAATATGAGAAAATGGGTGCATCGAGAGCCTTGGTGAGGATGTTGTTTAGGGCCAAATTATAGTGATTTTTATATATATTTTATGAATCAATTTCCCCCATATATGGATTATTTTCATAGATATCGGGCCTTATAGTCAAATATTGAGTAAATAAGGTTTTTAATGATTAAATATGAAAACGTATCGATTTTTATGTTTATTTGATGTTTTTATATTATTTTGGAAATTATTACGTTTTGGTATGTTTTTGATATTTGTAGATACCCAATTAATGATGGAAAAGATGATCCTAAAAGGCTAAATTCGAGATGGAAGAGGATCAATTAAAGATATGGAAGAATAAAAGAGATAAGGAAAGAAATAAATCAAGATAAAGATGGAAAAATCAAGAAATTCGATTTCAAGTCAATATGGATGAGCGTCCATCCAAAGCGACAGCGCTCAATAGTGGACGGGCGTTTGGTGAAGTGGACGAGCGTCCTGAAGAGATTTTACATTCGAGTCTCCAGACGCAAGTCGAACGAGCGTTGACTCTCCGTCCAAGGCAAATGGACGGGCGTCCCATGTATTCAAACGAGCGTCCGCCGCCGCTTTGCCTAAACCGACTTAATCTTCTATTTAAACAGCCGTCGCCCCAACCCTAATTCATCAATATTTTTCTTCACATCAAAAAGAGAGCACAGCCGCGTCTTGGAGAGTTGAAGGTCGGTCACCCGAGCCTTGTGCTCGGGTGAACCGAGGTTAGATTAGGAGTAGATTATGTAGCTTTTCTTTTCGTTTCCATGGAGTTCAACCATTGTATCAAGACTATGTGAGTTTGATTTCTTTCAATTAATTTAATTCCGGTTATATCTTCATGAGCTTTAAGTCGTTTGTATTTTTCTATGCGATTTGTATGCCATGTGAATTAGAATCGAAAGATTAGTTCACGATTGATGTTTATAATACGGAAGTTGCATAAACGCTAGATCACCATAGAAAGATAGGGTTTTTAGCCATTAATGATGACAAGTTAATGAGTTAGATTCCTAGGTTGTTAGGTTCTTTAAAAACGAGAGTTAATTGAATCTACACCCGAGTTTTGTTTGGTAAATCAGTCTCAACATTAGAGATAGATAATTGAATTCGCTATGAAAGTGGGGTTTCATAGCTTGAGAGATAAGTTCACTAAGAGATTAGGGATTTGTGTCTCGTGAAAGGGTGAAACCACAAACTGAATTAGAATCATGAGATTAACTAGAATTGAAATCACTTAGGTTTGTACTTTGGTTGTTCCCATGTTTCTTAGGTTAGATTTATTTTGATTGTTCTTTTATGTTTTTCTGTTTTTATGCTTTTGCTTTTCGTTTATTTGTTTTTGTTGAGTAGCAATTGGGAGGATTACTAGGATTAGATTCTACATACATTTTCCCTGAGGATCGACCCCTTATTCATTACGCTTTACTAGCAACAACCCGGTATTCGGCCGGTTAGGAGTTAGTTTTGCAATTAGGTTAGGGTTATAAATTTTCTTTTGTTATTGATGCAAAATCTCCCCAACAAAAGTGGCGCCGTTGCCGGGGAATAGGTGTCATGTTGAATCTAGTTTTGTTAGTTCTCGATTTTGTTACGTTTTATTTTTGTTTTTAATAAAAGTAGCGTATACCAAGTTGAGAGTTTTTATTTTGCCGTGTTTCGATGACCGTTAGGTTAAGAATGTGCAAAAGTTTTTTACTCAACTTGTTTTACGTGAAGTTTATATGTTTATGTGTTACCTAGTCTAACCCCTGTGCTTAATTTGATAAGGTGATGAAATGTGATCTGTATGTTCTTTGTGTTGTGTTCATAAGTATTTAGGGTTTTGCTGTGTTTTTCCTGCTGCCTCATGCATTCTTGTTGTATGGACGAAGTGCTGCGTACATTGGCCGCCCGTCGAGCTTCTTCATCTGCGCAGTGAACGAGCGTTGGAAGTATTGGGCCTTCGTCCGCTCAAATATTTTCAATCTGCTTTACGATTTAGAGGACCAGACGGCGTCTATACTTTACGAACGCCCGTCCGTCGGGTTTTCAAAGCGCATTTGCGTCGCAGGTGGAACGCCCGCCCGTCGATTCGAACGCTAAGTGAACGTTCGTCCGGGGTTCAGTCCAGGTTCTAAATTTCTTGATTTTATTTTCAATGCTTTTATTTGATGTGGATGTTTTCATATGAGCTTCTGTGGCTAATTGATGTTTACCTAGATGTCCTGAACTTATATGTTTTTACCTTTCCATCTATGAATCCATGTTAGATAATTGATCAATTCCTTATTTATGATTCATCTAGGCATGTTATAGTGACTGTCGGTTCTCGTAAGCTATAACTGTTCTTATGGTTAATTAGTAGCTAATGTCGGTTCCCGTATGCTACATACCGCTCCGATGAATCTTTTAAGCTTTTAAGACTTACGTGCTTCCTTTGTTTTTATAGTTCATATGGGTAGCTACTGTCGGTTTTCCGTATGCTACGTCCTTTCTCCATATGAGTTATACCTGTTTAGATAGATGACTGTTGGTTTCCATAAGTCTATCACTTTCGATAAGTCTTAAGCGCGTCGGCACTAGTGATGCGACAACTGCCGTTTATCGTAACTTTTTGTCATTATGTGGTGACGCGTTTATATATATGTCGTGTTGCATATAGTGGGCTAGTTTTCTTTCTTTTATTTTATTTTCTTTTGCATGTCATATAAATGCATTTCATTTAGTTGCATTTCATATAGTTGCATTGTTTTTCTATTTTTTCTTTTATTTTTCTTGAGAGTAGTTAACTGTCGGTTTCCGTAATACTACCTCGTTTTTTTAGGATTTTTCATGTAGTTTGCATTGTATTGCATTTTCATGTAATTGCACCTAGCCTACTATTTTGTAATATTTCATGTATATGTTTTCCATCTTTAAATGAGCCTAAGTTGAAAAATCTCTTCGACCTTTCTTTTCCTGTGCTTTATATGTTTTACTCCCCTAGCCCCGAGGTATTTCATGTTTGTCAAGTGTGCAGGATGTTTTCGTTAGCAATTGTGCGTTTCAGACGATATCAGTTTTCCGGTGGATGGTCCACGATCTCTGGATTCGCAAGCATTTCAAAGTGAGGTGCACCCATTCCAGGCTTGCTTTTGAACTACAATCACTAAGTTCTCTTTTCTTTTATTTCTGTACAACTTGAGGACATGTTGTAATCTAAGTGTGGGGGAGGGTTTATGTATTTATACATTTGCTTAATCTATAGTATTTCTATGAAAAGTGCTTAATTTTAAAAATTTTGTTTTATCCCGAGTAGACAAAGGCATATCTTTGCTTGAGTTTATATCATTTTTGCTATATTCTGTATATTTAGTAATTTTAGTTGTTTCACCCGACACTCTTTTTCACATGCCATAGTAAATGATGAGCTAAATGTTGAAAGCCTACCCCATTTTAGTTGGAGATTTTTGATGATTATAGCATGTTTCTTTGCTTATGTACAATTCTTGAAAAGTTTAGTAGTTTGTATTCTAGGATTAAAGTATGACATACTGTGAATATCTATAAGTTTGAATGTGATAAGTGAAACGTGATTAAGTCTTTGCAATAGTAATAAATTGTTTACTTGAGGTGTTATGCTCAGTGGTCTGTGCTACTAGAAAATAATCTTTTCCACTGCCAGCCAGAAATCTCTAAGTAAACATAATTGTAATTGTGTGTGTCGGAAGCTGGTTTATGATTTGGGTGAGGTAGGGTGTACCACGTATGTCCTATTCCACTATGATGACCAAAAGCTCACGACAGTCAGTTTATAGCTGCCTTATGATTGGAGTAAGGTAGGGGATTATCTTGAAATGTCCTATTCTGCTATGAGGGCAAAAGCTTATTCTGATGTGTGTTAGAAAAGTGTGAAAAAAGTGAAAATATTGGAATATATTATTATGAATAAGTAAGGACTTAGTTATCGTCGACCTTATCCCCATGATAAATCAAGGATATGTTGTAGGGATTATCCTCTGAGTCACATCGTAAATGTTTTAGATATTCTCTACTATTTCTTTTTGGGATATGTATGTCTTGTAAAGTGCCTCAAGTATAGTTTTTTGAATATTTCTAACTTAGATGGGAAACCGGGCTAGTTTTGGTTTGAATAACTTTCAAATTGTGGAACTTAGTGGAAGTTTATTATGGCTATGCACACACTCACTTGGGTGAACTTCTAAGTTAATAAATATGCTTCATATTTGCATAGATGTTTATTTATCTCGAGTTGGATTTTGTTTTGTTTTGCTCGGGACGAGCAAAAAGATAAGTGTGGGGTGTTGTTTAGGGCCAAATTATAGTGATTTTTATATATATTTTATGAATCAATTTCCCCATATATGGATTATTTTCATATAGATATCGGGCCTTATAGTCAAATATTGAGTAAATAAGGTTTTTAATGATTAAATATGAAAACGTATCGATTTTTATGTTTATTTGATGTTTTTATATTATTTTGGAAATTATTACGTTTTGGTATGTTTTTGATATTTGTAGATACCCAATTAATGATGGAAAAGATGATCCTAAAAGGCTAAATTCGAGATGGAAGAGGATCAATTAAAGATATGGAAGAATAAAAGAGATAAGGAAAGAAATAAATCAAGATAAAGATGGAAAAATCAAGAAATTCGATTTCAAGTCAATATGGACGAGCGTCCATCTGAAGCGCATTTGTGCCGCTCAATAGTGGACGGGCGTTTGGTGAAGTGGACGAAAGTCCCTAGAAGAGATTTTACATTCGAGTCTCCAGACGCAAGTGAACGAAGCGTTGACTCTCCGTCCAAGGCAAATGGACGGGCGTCCATGTATTCAAACGAGCGTCCGCCGCCGCCTTTGCCTAAACCGACTTAATCTTCTATTTAAACAACCGTCGCCCCAACCCTAATTCATCAATATTTTTCTTCACATCAAAAAGAGAGCACAGCCGCATCTTGGAGAGTTGAAGGCCGGTCACCCGAGCCTTGTGCTCGGGTGAACCGAGGTTAGATTAGGAGTAGATTATGTAGCTTTTCTTTTCGTTTCCATGGAGTTCAACCATTGTATCAAGACTATGTGAGTTTGATTTCTTTCAATTAATTTAATTCCGGTTATATCTTCATGAGCTTTAAGTCGTTTGTATTTTTCTATGCGATTTGTATGCCATGTGAATTAGAATCGAAAGATTAGTTCACGATTGATGTTTATAATACGGAAGTTGCATAAACGCTAGATCACCATAGAAAGATAGGGTTTTTAGCCATTAATGATGACAAGTTAATGAGTTAGATTCCTAGGTTGTTAGGTTCTTTAAAAACGAGAGTTAATTGAATCTACACCCGAGTTTTGTTTGATAAATCAGTCTCAACATTCGAAAGATGAGAGATAGATAATTGAATTCGCTATGAAAGTGGGGTTTCATAGCTTGAGAGATAAGTTCACTAAGAGATTAGGGATTTGTGTCTCGTGAAAGGGTGAAACCACAAACTGAATTAGAATCATGAGATTAACTAGAATTGAAATCACTTAGGTTTGTACTTTGGTTGTTCCCATGTTTCTTAGGTTAGATTTATTTTGATTGTTCTTTTATGTTTTTCTGTTTTTATGCTTTTGCTTTTCGTTTATTTGTTTTTGTTGAGTAGCAATTGGGAGGATTACTAGGATTAGATTCTACATACCTTTTCCCTGAGGATCGACCCCTTACTCATTACGCTTTACTAGCAACAACCCGGTATTCGGCCGGTTAGGAGTTAGTTTTGCAATTAGGTTAGGGTTATAAATTTTCTTCTGTTATTGATGCAAAATCTCCCCAACAGATGTCAGCAACATGTTCTTTGGTGGTGACTGGAAGTAATTTGACAAGGCCAGTCCTGACTTTGTCTCTTACTACATGACAATCAATCTCAATGTGCTTTATTCTTTAATGAAACATTGTATTATGAGCAATGTGCCTAGAACTCGCATTATCACAGAAAAGTAAGGCAGGCAACTGAATAGGGATCTTCAAATCCTGCAAAATATAAACTGGCCACTGAAATTCACAGACTGCATTGTCCATAGCTCTTTATTCAACTTCTGAAGAGCTCCTTGCTATAGTTTTCTATTTCTTAGATTTCCAAGAAATGGGAGCTTTCCAAGAAATGGGAGCATCTCCTAGGAACATCATGTAGCCTGACACTGATTTTCTTGATTCTAGACATCCAGCCCAATCACTCTTTGTAAAACCCTTCAAAACAAAGTTATTCTAGGCTGGAAAAAATATACCATGCCCTTGGCCTTCAAATATCTCAACAATCTGCGTGCAGTTTTCATGTGATTTTCAGTATGAGTGTCTAAGAATTGGATCAGCTGCAGAACTGCAAAAGCAATATATGATCTAGTAAAAGTGAGGTAAATCAACTTACCCACCAAAGATCTGTATGCAGTGTTATCATCCAGCTGTGGTGAATCTCTATGTTGTAAAGTCTGTTTAGACTCCATAGGTGTCTTGGCAGGTTTAGCTCCTAGAAACTCATATTCTTCTAGGAGGGTAAGTGTGTATTTCCTTTGAGAAATGGAAATACATGTAGGAGTTCGGGCAGTCTCAAAGCCCAAGAAATATCTCAATTTTCCGAAGTCCTTAACGGTGAACTACGGATGCAAAGCATCTTTCACTTGCTGAATCAACTGATCATCAGGACTGGGTGTTATTATATCATCTACATATACTAGCAAGGCAATAAAAGACTGTCCTGATCCTTTGGTGAACAAACTATGATCATTCTTTGACTGAATAAATCCTTGTGTTTCTAAGGACTCGGTCAACTTACAATTCCATTGTCTACGGGCTTGCTTCAAATCATATAAGGATTTTGTTAATCTACAAACTTGATTTGGTTCTTTTGTTGCAAAACCTGTGGGCAGTTGCATGTACACTTCTTCATGAAGATCACCATGCAAAAAATGATGTGTTGACATCCATTTGATGGAGATGCCAATTATTAGTTGTTGCTGCTGCAAGTAAAGCCCTAACAGTTGTAATTTTGACAATAGAGGAAAATATCTCTTGATAATCAATGTCATATGTCTGAGTATATCCTTTTGCTACCAATCTAGCTTCGTATTTATCTACTGAACCATTAGGGTTGTACTTGATTTTATACACCCATTTGCATCCAATGGGCTTCTTTTCTGGAGGTAAATCAACTATTTCCTATGTATGAGTGGTCTGTAAGGCTTCAATCTCTTTTTTCATGGCTTCTTTCCATCCATCATGCTTGATGTCTTGATTGTAAGTGTTAGGTTCTTTAATAGAATCAATAGAATTAATAAATCTGGAATACTCTGCTAAAAGTTTCTCCATATTCATCACCTCGGTCAGCAGATGTGGTGTCTGCTGAACTGCATGAGCCCTGTCTTGGTAAAAGGTTGGTGTTTTCCTTGTCCGTGTGGATCTTCTCAATTGAACAAGAGCAGGTGCCTGGCGGACAAGAGCATGTCCTTCACTAGAAACCCTAGTTGTGGCTGATCATGTGTCTGGTTGATCTGCTGTCTCATTTAGCAGATCATCAAAACTGTCCATAACTGTGGTACTAGCATATCAGAGAGATATATGGCCTAACCAAGAACCGATTGAAATCAAGGAAAATAAGTCTCATAGAATTGAGTATTTCTGGCAACAAAGATATCCTTGTTAGTGTTATCCAATAGAATAGCACCCTTGGAAGTGTTTGAGTTTCCAAGGTAGACACAAGTCGTACATCTGGAATCAAATTTGGCCTTGTACTGCTGAAGTGTACAAGAAAAAACTAAGCAACCAAAAACTTTGAACACGGAATAATTTGGTTTTGTGTCATAATGAGGAGTGATTTCCTTCAGCAGTGGTGTAGGTGTTGCATCAATCAATTTTACTGCATGTAAAATACAGAATCCTCAATACTCAATGGGTAGGTTACTCTAAAATCTTAGGCTCCTGGCAACATTCAGCAAATGCTGATGTATCCTCTCAACAATACCATTACGCTCAGGTGTACTGACACAAGATGTTTGATGTAGGATGCCTTATTGAGCATAGAAATCCGTGAGCTGAAACTCAGATCAATTGTCAGATCTAATCACTTTAATGATTTTATTAAGTTGAGTGGAAACAAATTTAACAAAAGATTTAACAAATTCAGAGGCTTCATTTTTGTGCCTCATGAGAAAAACCCAAGTAAACCTAGAAAAATCATCCACAATGGTTAGAAAATATTGCTGTCCATTCACAATGCGGTGCTTCAAAGGACCCCAAATATCCATATGAACAAGATCAAAAACAGCATTCACATAAGTGATTAAAGAAAAGGGATTTTCTTTAACTTTGCCATAGGGAAGACATAACAGAGATCATATGCACAAAATTTAACATCACCACACTGAGAGCGGATAACTTGCAATCTATTATCTGGTAGATGTCTACCATAAATGGCATCATCTAGTGTAACAGACAAAGTATTATTTTCTACATCAATAATAACATAAATCTTGACTGGTTGATCCATAACATAGAGTCCTTTTGTAACTAAGCTGAACCAATCACTTTCTTGTTCTTGTCCTGCAAAACACACTTGTTAGCAAAAACAATAGCTGCACCTTTGGAATGATTAATCAAAGAGGGTAAAGAGAAAAGATTATACTTAAAATCAGGAATACAAAACACATAATGTAAGACTAGCTGAGAGTTCACCCTCACTTGTCCTATATGTGTGACAGAAATATTATTCCATTTGGTAATCCCATTTTATGCCAGATGAAGGTTTGTGATTACTTAACAGGTCTAATGATCCTACAATGTGACCTGTGGCACCAGGGTCCAAGATCCATTGTATAGATCTTACTAAATTTTGATCACCTGTCTCTGTAGCAGGTGAGAAATGAGTAGTAATTCCAGCAGGCTGCCCAACAGCAAACCCTGCATGCCTAGAAGGATCAGAACTCAGTGAAGCCATCAAATTGTCAAGTTGTTGTGTAGTAATATTAGGAAACCCTGGTCCAGCAGACCTATTTTGGGGCTGATCTTCTTCTGCTGACTGTTCCTCTTCCACCAAGTTAGACTTTTTTTACATGAAACCAGGAGGATAGCCATGTTTCTTGTAGAAAGTTTCTTCAGTATGACCATTGAATCCATAAATACTGCATTGTACTTTCTTAGGATTCTTGGGTCTAGTATTTGCAGCAGGTACAGATCCTGGTATACCGACTGCTTGGTGTTTCCTCTGTCCATTCTTCTGGGACAAGAAAACCATAGAATCTTGATCCTTGGCTTTATTTGCCACTTATGACTTCTTTCTTTCAAATTTAATGGCCATTGCAAAAGCATCATGGATCTTTGGGAATATCACCATCAACATTGCCTGGGAAACCATAGGTTCAAACTCATCTCTTAAACCTTTAAGAAACTTCATGACATGCTCAGTTTCCATATGATCCACCAAAGAATTGATGGCACTGCTGTGACATTAAGGATCAGACGAACACACAGGCATGGACCTAATAGTCTTGATTTCTTCCAAAGAACCATCAATCTTGTAAAATATGATTGACAAAATCTATGCCTTGCTTCAGTAGATGCATTTCTTCAAAAAGATCTGAGAGTCTCAATGCATCTATATTAGAAAATCTAGTAGCAAGATTTTTCCAGATTGCATGTGCACTCTTGAAGTACATCAAACTTTGTGCTATGGTGTTCTCAACAGAATTCAAAATCCATGACCTCACCACTATATCACACTGCCTTCATGCATGAAAATCTGTTGAATTTGCTTCTGGCCTCTAGATTGTGCCGTCTACGAACCTAATTTTATTTTTGGTGATAAACACCATCTCCAGGGACATTTTCCATTGATTACAATTGTTGTCATTCATCAATGACTGAAAAAGTACCAAAGACGGATTCTCATTAGGATGAAAATAAAATGGACTAAAGGGGCTTAATTCTTGCTTTTTAGCTGCCATGTCTATCAAGAACTCCAGAAATAAACCAGTTTATAGTAACAGAAATGAAAAATGATCACGAAACGATCAAAACACAAAGAGTAACTTCAATTCGCTCTCAAGAAACTATGGAAAAACTCAGCAAAAATGAAGAATTCTCTCAAGATTCTCTCAAAAAATCACAAATAAACGCATAAAAGCATAAGAAGCTCTCAAGTTTCTGCTCTGATACCATGTTAAAGTTTGTAAAGAACAAACGAAAATGAAAGAAAATGCAGAAGTTTATTATTCAAAGAATAATCAACAAATTAAATTACAATGCTACTGATCATGGGGTATTTATTGCTTCATACACCTCATGAATCAGTTATAAATGAGTTACAAATGGTTATAACAAACTCTTACTAAATAACCGTTTTCTGCCTTCAGTTGATCTGCTGGCTAACTCAGTAGACTGCTGTGTCTACATATGATCAGCTAAGTCTTCAGAGTTCATATGACTTGCACTCAGCACATATGCTATAGCAGTATCCGTACAAGCATCTAAGACAAATTAGGAGTTAAATTCCCCAATCATGAACACCTAAAGCAGATAGTCCTGTTTTAGCTAACAAATAAGTTGAAACGTTATCACTTTTCTTAATAATAAATAAATAAACAAGTTTGAAATAACTCCCCCAATCACGAACACCTAAAACAGACAGTCCGGTTTGACCTAGCAAATAGGTTTAAGCATTATCACTTCTCTTAATAAATAAATGAACATGATTGAAAAAGATTCAACACTTCTCTAAAAAATGATACAATGCCATCTCCTTACAATCACGACTCATGCAACCCAAAAATGACAAATCCTTACATGCATTACGTATACGTTGCACACACAAAAGTGCAACACTCTCTGAAATGACAAATCGAAACCCCAACCATTGCACACATTGCAGTTTCGAACGAAGGCTAACATATTCGACGCTGCCACCCCATACGAGACATCAGTGGATTTCGAGACAACAGAACTCGACCATCATAATCCCGAAAGATCAAACCAATTGTTCGGTGATTACTAAGGATTGAAACATCAAGTTTACATTTAACCAAACCCTGCACCCATATTAGTCCTTGAATGACGACTAACATCTCCAACACCTGTTAGGTGTAGTGCCCGAAAGACAATTATATAATTGTTTTAGGACAGAATTAATAATTCATCTTATTATATGCATGTATGCTTATAATTAAGACACTATTGAAAACCCTAAGTACCTCGTTTATGTAATCACATAACTTTGTATGGCTATACACAAGAGGATTGAGTTAGTGAGATGTACTTAAAATTAAATTAGTCCGTAGCGTTTATTAATCTGAGTACGGGTCTCAAGATTAATTTGCTAATAATGCGCCCAGAACACTTTAGGTGTAACAGTCTTATCCGGACTGTCGGACGGCTGGTAAATAATCCCGGTTTCCCGACCCGACCCGATATCCGTCCCGTCCCTAACCCGAATTTATTCCGACCCGATTTCTTCCCGGCCCGAATATGTCGGGTATATCCCGACCCGACAAAAATCGGGTATTCATTCGGTATAGAACTTCTTTCCCGACGGGATCCCGACCCGTCCCGACAAATATATATATATATATATATATATATATATATATATATATATATATATATATATATATATATATATATATATATATATATATATATATATAATATTTTTTTATATTGTATATACTCATTTTTGGAATATACGTTTATAATTTCAAACTTACGGAAAAATCATTTATTTACTTTTAGTTACTACATCAGTAAAAAAGTGAAAATGAAAACCTAAATCTTGTTCGACCTGTTCTCCACCTGCGCCGCCACTTGCGCCGCTGTTTCTCCACTGTGCCACTGTTAGAGATTGTAGATCACTACTGATCAGGTTTGTCTTTGCCTCTTTTTTGCTTCTTCGTTTAGAAAAGTATGTGATTTTTTTTGTTTAGAATATCCATCTCTATTCTTGTTTGTGCAGCATATATATGGGGTAGTATGGTCGGGTCGGGCAATTCATTCTTGGCTTTGTTACTTTTTAAGAAAGATGTTCAAAAGAGGAAAAACGGAACAGAGATAGTGAAGTGGATGATCGATCTTTCTTTCTTCCAGTTTGCTATTTAGCTCTGTTTTTCCTTTTGTCCAATCTGTCTTGTCCTGTACATAATTAAGATGATTATGGTTTGCATTTTGGGTTAATCTTGGGATTAGTCATGGTAAGTTGGTAACCGATTGAGGATGATCTCTCAGTTGTGTGATTTTGAAATTCTTGTACCTTGTTGGAGATTATACAGTTACATTGAAAGTCTTTTTTCCTTTTCTTTGTGTGTGTACTCTGTACTGTAGTATAATTAGTAGAAATTTTTAATACACAATAACATTGATTATCTTGGTTCATCAACATTATAGTTGATGTAAACATAACATATCTGATATATATATATATATATATATATATATATATATATATATATATATATATATATATATATATATATATATATCATATAGTTAGTATACTATTAAATTTGCATGTTTGGTCGCCCGGCTTTTTGCGACGCTTTGGTCGTCCGGCTTTAGCGACGTTTTGGTCGTCGCTATACCAAAATTTTTGTCTTTTCCCCCCTTTTTTTTGTTAGGTAAAACGAAGTCGTATGATTTGGTACGGTGTTATCACATCAACGTGTTTATCACTAGGGTTTTTATTTGAAGCATTCAATTCTCTGATTTGAGTTTCAGAAATTTTAATTGTGTTATTATGTAGTTTCTATTGGTACACTCAAAACTCCTGGTTTGACTTTCACGCACGAAGGTGCATTTCGATCTTCGAATTTTTTGGTTAAGTAAAACAAAGTCGTATGATTTGGTACGGTGCCACAAAAACTACTAGAAAATAAAATATTGTAAAAATTAGATAAGGAATGAGAATGTTCATTCGATCTATGATACATAAAAGATACATAAAAATAAAAATCGAGATCCAACTCCCATTTATCTTACTTATCCTTCGGTTAATTTACTTCGATAAAAGATAAGAAAATGAAAATCTACCGAACCTTTTCTTTCTAATTTTTTTTTATTAGTATTAGTTAGGGTTAAGTCTGACATGAATAATATTCTACGACTAACAATTCATTTATTCGAGTTTGGGAAATTTTAATTTTGTTATTATGTAGTTTTTATTGGTTCACAGAAACTCTGGTTTGACTTTTTTTGCACGAATGTGCATTTTGATCTTCAGGATTTTTTCCCCACATGTAACCTTTCTTGCTGCAACACGCAGGCATATTGTCACCTCTAGAGGATGGTTTAAATGTTTTTCTAAGCATTGAAGTAGGTTGATATCTTCTTTATTTTTGCTAAAGTAAATTTATTGCAGACATAAAAACTATAATCGGTGCATAAAAAAAGTGAGGGCACACCGTGCATCGCACGGTGGCCCTCACTAGTATATATATATATAAGTTCATGAACTCTATCCTGAAGCTCTTGGATTGTTCATGTCTCCAATGGCTATATCATGTATCCATTTGTGAAGCTTTAGTTTTCTACTGGAGGTGAACATGAATAATTCTGAAGCTTTATTTGTTGTTTGTTGTTAATTAGGTGAACATGAATAATTCTACTGGAGGTGATAATATTGACATCCTTTTTCCAACTCAACCTCAGTCCAAAGCTCCAGTCATTCATGAGCAAGTAGTTGAAGTGGGAGCCAAAAGAAAAAGTAGCAGATGTGTGGTCACATGCTAAGAAAGTTATCAAAAGAAATGATAAGAATGAGGTCATTGCCCATCGTTGATGTTTGCAATTATTGCAAACAAGAAGTTCTGCACATGCCAAAGTACATGGGAATAATGGCATTGATCAAAGATGTGAAGAAATGCAAATTAAATCCTCATAATGTGGTGAATATTCATGCTTCTCGATCTACCATAGCACAAATGTGCGAATAATCCTTCCGGATATCACTCATTCAACCAAAAAGGCTTGAACAAAAGGTTTTATCATTTGTTATTAAAGATGAGATGCCGTTTAGGGTTGTGGAAGGAAGGGTACATAGAGATGATGAATGAGGCTCAACCAAGATTCAAGATTCCTAACCGGAAGAAAATTGCATCACTTGTGTGGGATTTATATGCAATGGAGGTGACTAAGATCAAGAGTGTCATTGGTGATCAAAGGGTAAGTATCACTACCGATACTTGGACATCAATACAAAATATTAATTATATGGTGGTCACTGCCCATTTCTTGGACAATGATTGGAAATTGCACAAGAGGATCATAAATTTCACTAAGATCACCTCTCATAAAGGAGATGACATTGGTAAAGTTTTGGAAACATGTTTGAGCAATTGGGGCATATATAAAGTTTTCACCATTACGGTAGATAATGCGAGCACAAATGATAAAGCATTGGTGTATATGCAAAAGAGACTAAAGGAGATGGGCACTCTATTATTTGATGGTAAGTACTTGCATTTAAGATGTTGTTGTCATATTATTAATTTAATTGTGAAAAGTGGCTTGAAGTTTCTTAATCAATCGGTTGAGTCTATTAGAAATAGTGTGAAGTATATTCACTCTTCTGCGCTAGGTTGGACCAATTTAGGAGTGTGCAATTAGACTAAAAATGGATAAAATGTCAATCTGTTCTTATGGACGTGCTCTACGAGGTGGAATTCCACCTATACAATGCTTTCTTTTGCATTTAAGTTTAAGAGAGTATTTGATAGGATGACCGAAAATGTACAATATGTTGAATACTTTGAAGAGTTTGAGGGTCCACAGAGAGGAAAAAGGTTGGGGCCTCCTTATGAAAAAGATTGGGAGATGGCACAAGTATTTGTGAAATTCCTCAAGAGATTTTATGATACAACATTGAAACTTAGTGCAAGCAAACGAACTACAGCAAACTTGATTTGGGAGGAAATAGTTTCAATAGGGATGGCCATTGACAAAACAAAGGATGATATTACCGAGGCAACATTGCAAGAAGTTGCTATGAAAATGGAGGGTAAGTTCAAGAAGTATTGGGGTGACCTTGAGAAAGTGAACAAGCTTGTTTTCATTTGTAGCTTCTAGATCCTTGTTATAAGCTTCAAATGATTGAGATCCATTTGGGGGATTTGAATTATGATGGTGCTAGAATACATTCATTTCTTGATGGTCTAAAACTTTGTCTCTTGGAGTTGTATCATGCATATAAAGGGAGTTCTTCTCTGGAGCCTTTAAACGAGTTTAATGACGGTGATGTAGACAAAGAGTTGATGGAAATGTATAAGGACGATCATGTTAAACTGAAGGACCATTTAAGAATGTCTCAATTAAGGAAAACTGAAAATCAAGCGGAATTGACCAATGAAGTGGACAAATACTTGTCTGATCCTTATGTGAAATGGAGCCCAAACTTTGATATCTTAGAGTGGTGGAAAGGGAATACAACGGCATTTCCGGTTCTTTCAAAGGTTGCAAAGGATATTCTTGCAATCCCTTCATCAACAGTTGCTAGCGAGAATGCTTTTAGCCTTGGGAGGAGGATTGTGGATCCATTTCGGGCATCATTGCATCCCAAAATGGTTGAGGCACTTGTGTGTACTGAGGATTGGCTTAAAGCGGAAGAATTTAACTTATACAAGGAACCGACGGAAGATGAACTCAACTTTTATAAGGAATGTGAAGAAATGGTCACAAGTAAGCCTCTACATAGCTTGCTTTAGTTTTTTATTTAGTGTTTGAACCTTTTTGTCTATCATTTTCATAGGTAAAAGTTGTATGTCTTTGTTGTTATTGATGTAAATTCTGCTTCAACTCATTTTTCATTTATATTCTTATTATATATTATGTGTATCTGAATTTTTTATTGTTTGCAGGTATCAATATGGATGGAAGATGAAGTGTTTGTATTGTTGAGCTGCCGTAAATATGTACAAAGGTAAAAAAAATAACACACATGGCTTAAAACACTCATTTTTCATCTATTCTTATGCTGCTTTAAAATGCTTCTAAATTGACATGGTTTGATAGTTTCGTGTTGAACTTTTAATTTTTATCTTCTGTTTACATAAGAACATGTATGAAAAGGTGAGCTTCCTTTACTAATCTTGGATGCTCCTTTTCTTAGAAATGTAAAAATGATGTTCCTTTTCGAATTATAATGACATGTTTAAGCAAATAATTTTTTCAATTTCTGGCAGGGGTTTGTTTTTCAATTGATTTCTAAGCTTTACTGCAATTTTACTTTCATTTTTAGAAAGTTTTACCCCTTCATCTATTAGACCACTTGTGATAGATTAAGTTATTATTACTAGTCGTTCTATAGTTTTAGTTTTTCCAATCCTTCTAGTTACTGATTTTTGTGTGGTTAGTTTTCTGTAGCAGTTATTTGATGCCAGTTTTTAGGAAGTTATCAATTATATATGAAGAATGTGATGTCTTCTGCTGATAAAGATAAAATTCCTGATGTAGCTTAAACGCAAACGTGTGAGTAAACTAGGGATCTTGTTTTTGAAGCAGGACCCTATCATGTCTCATTCAGCCTTAAGAAGATATATAGGATGATTGATGTCTCTTCTTTATTTGAAGTTTACAGTCGTTTTGTAGCAAAAACTCATCCACTTTTGATATTAAGGAGGAATCCCATTGATGAGTCTTTAGTGGTGCCTGGAATGAAATAGATAAGAGCACAATTTTTCTTCAGGGACATGAAAATTAATATGATGAGAAAGGAAACTAAAAATGAAGATAAAAATAGAAGAACATCTATTGATGGGAAAATGTACTTATGGTATTGTTATTGTCGTTATGGACATCCTCACCTATTGAATGAAGTTACCATGAAGTTGCACATTCTCCTTGATTTCCCAAAATGTGTGTTATTGTTGTTTTAAGGATGTGTGTTATTGTTGTTTTAAGGATGTGTGTTATTGTTGTTTTAATCTATTAATCAATTTTTTGTGTCAAAATGACATCCTGCAGGAGTGGCTAGGAAGATTTCAGTTGATGATGCCATGATGGTGTTTGGAAATATAGTGTTCTCTTTTGATGATGGTTTGGAAATTTTTTGTGCTGCTGTTGAAATGCATTGTCATGTCCATATGTTGGTGTTTGGCAAATGTAAAACTCGTTGGATATAGCTTGTAACGTATAATGCAAAATGCTCTTGTTTTGGCTTCTTTGGCTGTGCTACATCTGATTTACTTCTCTTTTGGACCTGTATCAGATTTGGTAATGCTATGTGCTAATTTGGTTTTTTTTTTCTTTATTTAAAGTTGGGCCAAAGCATCAAGTTTAGCATTTTATCATTTAAAATTATACTTTGCACGTGTGCTTTTAACTTTTTTATTATGGTTATGTACGTTTTTGCTGACTGAAGGTGATGAAAAAACTAAGATGGTATTTTTCGGGATGTGTCCTCCCGAACGTGTTGGGATTCCAAACATTCGGGACCCGAATGTTCGGGATCCCGACACGTTCGGGTACGGGTTCGGGGGGGATAATAGATTCCCAAATCTTATCGGGTCGGGGATTGGGTAGGAGGGTTACGGGACGGGTCCCGACCCGATACCAGCCCTACTATCGGTAATAGGGTACCTAGTGGGGCATTTATATATGATGATAATCATATAAGGCTGGACCGATTTGATTTGAGTTCTCGATATAATTCCGTGATCGAGAAGTCTTATCGAATCACAAGATGATCATATATGGATTAATCTCAATCCTGAGGTGATCGCAGACGACTGCTTAGACTAGGGTAGAGTTTGATGTGTTCATAAGGATCACTTCGTAGTATGTGGTCCAACATTTCTCATTGGCTCTATTTTAGGATGAGTGAGTAGTCTGTGCTATCACAGATATGGAGTCCATTCCTTCCCTCGGGATGTAGATAGACAGTTCCCTTATTTGTTAATCCTAGAAACTGATCGATGGCGCAAGTTCATATTATATTAGTTATGAACTAATTGATCACTAGGGGTTGATGATAAATAAGGATAAGATGTTTCGAGAAGGGTCTACGGAGATATCCCGAATCGAAGTGAACAGTCTATGGAGGATTTATCCGTATGTAATGATTATATCAGTGGACACTTTCGACTCATAGTTGAGTGTAAGTTATCTATACTCGGTAGAGTTCAGTTTCGGGTTTATGATGGTGTAATCCCGGAATTAATAGATTGAATATTATTGTTCGGTCTGACGGATAATATTATTTAATTTATTGTTGCTACTGAATATGGGTCCATGGTCCCCGACGTGGCTCCTAATATAGCATATACGCTTTCTCGTCGTTTCACCTCAATTATAATTAAATAGTTCGATTGGACTATTTAATTGATATGTGGATTAATTGTTTAGTTGGACTAGATAATTAAATACATGGAAAAGACTTTTTTCATGGACTCGGCCGAATATTGTGTGAGGCGTGGACACCCTATTTGTTGGGGTGTTGGCCGAAATTTTCCTTATTATTATTATTGGGAAATTTGGTTTCTTGATAATTATAATGTGTGAATAATTATTTATTTGTTGGATAATTATTTAAGAAAAAGAATATTATATAGTATCTTTTATATATCCTAATTTATTAGGAAAATATTAGATTTATTCATTTATTGGAATAAGGATTATTATAATTGATTATCGTTAATTAATTAAATCCTTGGAGGACAAGGATTACTCTCCTATATAAAGAGAGTTCTCACAAGCCTTAAAACATGACATATAATGCGACATACATGAGTGTTTGAAGCTTAGAATTTTCGGCTTCAACACTAGGGTTTCGAGTTGGGATAATCCTCGGGATTATTCCGGTAGCATATCGAGGAGGTCAGGAGGCTTGAAACACCATCCACCTAGTGGTGCTTAGAGACACACATTGGAAGACTTTGGCTTCTCAACTAGCTTGGATTGAAGAATGTTCTTGACGTTTATTCACAATAAACTGGTAAGCAATCTAACCCCTCGTAGGTTAGATCTATTATTTTATGTATTTTGATTGTTTAGATCTAGATCTTGATATCTTCCGCTGCGTAATCGGATGGATCTTGATCCATCCGGTGATATTACATCCTACAAGTGGTATCAGAGCCTTTGATCTATCAATCAAAGTATGTGAATTTTAGATCTAGGAGTGGAAATAGCATGTGTAGATTGCTTGTTTTCATTTTTTTTTTATTGATTCGAAAAATTTGATGATGATGCTTTATGATTGTCATGGTTGAAGAGATGGATTGGGGTTGGTATTGTTTACCCGTAGATCTATTTTGTAGCTCTCTTGTTTAGTAACAATTGAGCATATGATTTGTATTTTAATTTAATGTCAATCGAATTTTATGTAAAAAAAATAGCATCTTTGTCGTTTTTTTTATATTCCGGGCTCGAAATATGAAGATCTTGAAGAAAAGATTCAAGGCGAAACCCAATGTATGAATGAGAAGAAACGGTTAAAAACCTGTTTTTTAAATTAAAATCTGCTATAGGACTTTCTGCGACGCTGAAAAGCGTCGCTATAAGTCTGTTTTTTTTTATAACCCACGGCTAGGGTTTAATTTTTTTCGGCGGCTGTAGGTTTTTTTTAACCTGTTTTTTTTATAAAAATCTGCCGTATTGGCAGAAAATGAACCCAAAAAAAAAATTCTGGAAAATTTTTGACACAGCCGCATATAAAAATAAAAAAAATTTAATTAAAAAGGTTTTAATTGAAATAAATTGGATTTATTTAATTTAAAAACCTTTCTCCTCTCGGGTGTTCGTGGTTCGTGATTCGGCGGTTCGAGCTCAAGATTCGAAGTTCAAGACTCGAAGATTAGATTAAGTTTTTACTTTTCCTTAGAAAATAGGTTAGTCAGGGGTACCAACGGTCCATCTCGGTGTTTATTTTTTCCGTTATTTTCTTTTCGTGTATGATCGAAAATTGTATGATAAAAACCGGAAAATTGCCATGACATGCATCATATCATGATTCCACTCCAATGCATACATGTAGCTAGTTTATTCGAATAAATTAGGCATGTATAACTCGTATAATTAGTTAATAAAGCTTTTTTAATTAATATGTGGTAGTTAATTAAAATAAGTAACTAAATATAAAAACCGAGGAACCGGGTTTTGTCAATCGTTACGATTTTAGTGATGGATTCTCGGTGAATCCCACTTAGATAAATCGTTGAGTTTTCGGTGATGGCTTCTCGGTGAACCCACCTTAAACAGAAACAAGATTACGCTTTGGTTGACAATTTAGAAATCGGAAAATCTTAGTACATGGGTTCAGAGAAGGTCTAACCATGGTTGGGCGAGTTCAACTGAACTACGGCTCGATTGACTCCCCTCCACGTGTGACGTTTGCACGGGGGTTCGACAAGACTTAGCATATTTGATAAGCCTTCGGTCTAAACGGGGCTTATCTTGCCGGATCCGACCGACAGTCACATATGTTCCAACGGATAAGACGGCGTAGACTTGCCTACTTAACCGACCCTGTTCGGAGTACATGATTTATTGTTTCTTATTGTCAAGACCGAAACCGTAATTAGTGAACCCACCACTTTTTTAAATTATTGAGTGGGAGCGGGGAAGGCGACAGCCAACCCCACGGCCTCTACTATAGATGCAAGCATGTGAGAGAAGGGTGACGCCTCGAGCCACTTTGATTTCGGCCCCCTACGGATGGTGTTCCACCCTATCAAAATTCAAGGCTTGGTCTCCGAAAGGATAGGATTTTGGGTACTCGTTGAGTCACTGACCGACCCTACGGCAGCATACTCGGGGCGTACTTTGAGATCTGATATAGTAGGTCACACTCTTTATGGATATTTTTGAAATATCTAGGCTAGAAAAAGGAAGGTAATCAATGATTAAGGCCCGGAAGTCGATTCCGTGAGATGTTCGATTCTCGAAGCTTAATCATTGAGAGAGAGATTGCCTAAGTTTAACCGTCATCGTCTTTGATACCGACCACTAAAGCGGGCGATGCGATCTTGAGTTAAATCCTTGGAATGGTAGGATAGATTTAACAAGTTTATTATTCCTAAAATAAAAATCTAGTAGTGAAATTTTAATTTTGAATTTAACCTTCTGTCATGTTTATTTACAACTTTAATCTCTAGGCTACTAAACTGTTAGTAATAGGACTTCATTGAAAATGTGGAAAGTAACAAGTACGTTGTAATTATCAATAAATGCAGTTAATTTTCGGAAAAGATTTTCTCTTGAACCTTCAAAAACTTAATGACATAGTATAGGTATGTCACGGATGTCGCTCATGTAAAACGAGAAACGACCGTACTTAGTTTACAAAAGATGATTTAGGACTATATATATAATTCATTTAGTGAATTTTAAAAGTGTAATTACACATCAAATTTCTAATTGAAATATCGGAAAATCATACATAAGGCGTTGCTGGTTAGACGGTATTTGGAACCGATAAACTAGTGGAATCCTTAGTCTTATGATTTGTTGTTTTTTTTGAATCATTGGAAATGTGTAATAGACTGCACAGGAGTTTCTCCATTTATCGGGAAAAAAAGAATAAAGCGTTGCTAGTTAGACAGTATTTGGAACTGATAAACTAGTGGGAGCTTAGTTCTGAGTGATTTTCTAATCTTTGAAAAATCATAAATACAAAGTGTTGCTAGTTAGACGGTATTTGGAACCGATAAACTAGTGGGAGCTTTATTATGATCCCTCAAACCATAAATACAAAGTGTTGCTAGTTAGACGGTATTTGGAACCAATAAACTAGTGAGAGCTTTGGTCTTATGATTTGACGATTAGAAAAATCGAATAGTCCAAGCTAGTAACACTATCATTAGACATCCCACAGTTCTAGAGTGTGTCTACTCAAACGATCTGCTGGTTCAAGATTGTTTCCATTTAAGGAAAGTCGAGAATGGGAAAGAATGTTTATACGTGTTAGTCATCTAAACTAAGTAGTTTTAAGGCTAAACCGAAATATTAATGAATTGGAAATTAGAGGATAAGAAAAGTGATTTCGGATCACTGACCAATGCATCCTTAGCAATTTTCTCAAAAGCTAAGTTCTTTGGAAGAACTAGGTAGCTTTGCATTAAACGATAAATGAAATAGACAACGGGCAAATATTTCAGATAGACTAGTGGGAGTGACATAAGGAAATGAATCTCGGATTCAATTCTTGAGTATCACAGAAAATTCATTTTCTGTTTTCGGATTCGTTGGAACGAACGTATTCATTTTCAATAGGATAATTTGTTTGTCTTATTGACGATAAATATAACATTCGTAGCACGAACCCAAGACTCGTACTTTTGTTTGATAAAGTCAGAACCACTAAGAAATGCTGAATAGGTATATGTAACACATCTTAAACAATATAAACGCAAATGGTTTCCGTATTTCGATAAACGCTTCTTTCTATTCTATTAATTAGTGCATATTCCCAGAACCAGTACTAAGTAAGATCCTATCCTTGATTTTGAATAAAGCCTTGATCAGAGCAGAATCCCCAGGCTTGAATCTATAATCCCATAAGTCTACATCATGCAAATACGCTTCACTGATCCATTTCACCCAAAGACAGTCTTTCTAGCATTGAAATTTCCAAAGAATTCTATAAAGAAGGGCTAGATTCCAAGCATTCAACTGAAAAACCCGAAGGCCACCCTCGGTCTTAGGCAAGAAAACCTCCTCCCAACCCACCAAAGATTTTCTGTTAGAGTCACAAGAACCCCCCCACAGAAATCTCCTTAGAGTGCATGGTCCTACTGTTTGGTGGTGCAGGGCTGTTTGAAATCCTAGAGCCACCCCAAAACATTGTTTTTTGCTCTGGTTGTCAATGAAGAACTGTCTTCTTACCTCTGACAGGCTTCATTTTGATGATAAAACATGTGCTTTGTGTGGTTTGGTTAATGAATCTGCTTCACATCTGTTTTTCCAGTGTCCTATTTCTTATATGGTTTGGGGAAAGATCAGTGTGTGGTTAGGAGTAAGGAGGAGGTTGGAGACTGTGCTTGGGGTTGTTAGATGGATCCAGAGAAAGTTTAGGGGGACTTCCCATAGGAATGTTGCCAGAGCTGCTTCTGTTTCTGTGGTGGTGTACTGGATTTGGCACATGAGGAACAAGAAAAGGTTTGAGGGTATTCTCATGAAGACTTCTGAAGTCCTGCATTGTATTAAAACACATCTTTTCTATATAATGCAGTCTGCCTTCCCTATGTACACATTTACCCCATGATGTTAGGGTTTTGTACATTTGTAGGTTTTGGTACTTCTTTTGTGCTTTCTTTTGGTGCTTGTTGGTGGTTGTATGAGGTTATTTTGTTTCTCTACACACCTTGGGATAGGCTCTATGAGTTGTGCTCTCACATGACCCCTTTTTGCAGTTTTTGTGTGTTGTTATGTGTTTAGTGGCTGTTGTTTCTTGATGCATATAACCTCAGGGGTCTTATGCACCTTGGAATCAACAAATCTAACCTCATTTCAACACTTTGTAGGTTTTAGACTAGCTCTCTCCTTTGTTTAGGATGTAATTTCCTGTATTTTGCATACCTTGGTTTAATATATTTACATTTAACCAAAAAAAAATAGTGCATATTCCCTAAAGACAATATCTGAAGACTGGCTTAGGGTGATTCCTATCTCCCAGTCAAAGGAACACTGTCTCAAAGGAACAATGACTAAGTATCCTTTCAATCAGGAAAGGGTTATAGATTTAAAGAAGTAACATAGCTTGGTCATAACGACCTTCGGGGTCATATGAAATATACAAGCTAGTGGGAGCTTCTGAGTGGTGACATATTGTCTGATAACTACTCGAAACTCCGGTAAGTTTATCCAAAATATTTGGAGGAATCTCTGATTTCACCAGAGATAGAGTATTCCATACTCAGAAATAGGTTATTGCGTAGTCTTCGGGACTGATGCTCGGCCTGGCTCCCAGTGGAATGTTTTCACTAAGGGATACACCACAAATTTGCCTTATATAGTTATTGATGTGCTACGATACACTGCTTAACTCATTTAAGATATTAGTTGCAATAATAACGGCTTACATTAACGGTCTGATAGAGTCTATAAATAACAACCTTAGATCTTGAAGTATTTGTACTCAAGATGTTACTAACTAATTTGTTCAGTCCACATCCAACACCGGCAGTTGGTGATAACACTAATAAAAACTACTAAACTAGATCAGTATATCAATCCACCCCGAACGCAGTGGGAGTATGGTTTGTCCATTACCCATTGCAGGACCTCTATAGGGTAGATTGATGACCTATAGTCCTTCGTGGGTTGTATAGGATCCTGGTCATAGAGGTTGGTTTAAAAGCCATAACCCTGTGAATGGAGTTTGATACTCCAGTTCTGTTGAAACTCTTGTAGAACCACCTGAGTATCTCAGGCCCAGTGGGAGTAATTGGAACTATACGGAGAAGAGTCGAATGAATAGGAAAGTTTAACTTTCAACGCAAAGCTGAGTAATTTAGGGGTGATTCCCTAAAAGGTAGAGACTTAACCGGACCGTGATCTCTCTTACCACTCGGTCTTGCTTTGGATTTCACGTCGAGCGGGAAATAGTGGTGATTCTCTAAGACTTCCTTGCGAACAACGGAATCTGAATTCATTCGAAACGAAGGGTTTTAGCTAAGAACAAATAACGGATTCGTTACAAAGCGAGAAAATAGGGGTGATTCCTAAGACCTTTTGCGAGACTAACGGTATCTTAATTTATTCAGAAGAACCTTTGGCAGGATGCCTGCCATAGCTTATATCCTTTGGGGATTAAAGAAAACCTCTAGGTCATTTCAAAGTCATATATTTTAATATGTGGACTTGACCAGAATATTGATAAGTCTTTCGTAGACTGGGCATCAATATTAGTAAAGTAGCATGTAGATTAGTGTTTTTGAATGGTAACACTGAAACAGTTGGAAACAACATGGGTGTGTTATCTGAAGTCAGAGTCTGGCATGCCATCGGGATTCATTCTAAAGTATTTGATTCGCTCAAATTCTCGAGAATCGATCATTGGCAATCCCATCCATACACCTGGTTAAGATATTCTTGCATTTATGCAACATTCAACGATGTAGTCTACCCTACCTCTCAGGAATGATTATCTAAACCTGCGGATGAATACTAAATGGGATGTTTAGTGAATCCACAACTCTCTTCGGGAGAATGAGGAATAATATGCTAGTATATTCAGGTGCAAACTAGAATATAAGTGATAACGCTAATTCTGGATTTAGGTTAGATTAAGGATGATCGTTAAATCGATCTCGGTCTCAGTGTTTACTCATGTGATGAAGTATTATCCAGTAAGCCGATACCACTTCATTGTGAAAACATTGGAGAGGTAGCTCATAAGGATTTTGCAATCACTAGAGGTCATAAGCATATTGAAATTGTACCACAGGATTAGATGGAGGGCAACGTTTTGATCCCAAAGATTGACTCAAGCCGCCAACCTACCTGATTAGTGTACCAAGTCACATGGTATTCGGATTCTATGTACGCATCGGGTCACTGACCTACCTCGCGGCGCACACTCCGGTCGTGCTTGGAAGGATGAATTACTAAGATGCGCTTGGAGGGTATGAATCTTGGGGATATGTCTCACTTGTTTTGAGCATGTGGGAGAATGTTATATATATATATATATATATATATATATATATATATATATATATATATATATATAAAAGAGTGTGCTCTAAAACAATTAATCCACTTGCCTTTCGTGCAAGTGGGAGATTGTTAGTGTGGTAGTGCCCGAAAGACAATTATATAATTGTTTTAAGACAGAAATTAATAATTCATCTAATTATATGCATGTATGCTTATAATTAAGACACTAATAAAAAACCTAAGTACCTCGTTTATGTAATCACATAACTCAGTGTATGGCTATACACAAGAGGATTGAGTTAGTGAGATGTACTTAAAATTAACTTAGTCCGTAGCTGATAAGCGGATTTTCTACGGTCCGGTTAAACAAGTAAAAACTCGAAACCTTAGCAAAATCTACTTTCTAACCGGCAGTGGACCGGGTCGATTGTAGGATAGTGCTTTAGGAGTCCGAGGTCGAACCCACAGAGATTGGTTTTTGAGTACCACAGTTGACTTAGCACTCGCTTCGAGTCAAACAGATAGATATGAAGTTATACTCTTTGCATAAAAGAAAGATTACACTACTCGAAATTCTAAACAATTAAAAGAGGTATGGCGAACTACGATCCAACGGATTACTTTACCCTCGTAAAGATTACCCCGGAGTGTGCCTTACTCTACCATGCCGTCTAACGAAAACTCATAGGTCAAACCCGTGATTGAATCGGACTTGATGACTAGGGCGTCAACCTAGTACACGGGTAGGTGTCGACTACCTTTCAAACCCAAAACTTCTACGGTCCCGAAACCCCGTTCCCACACGTCACCGCAACATACATTTATAAGCTAACGTGTGTGCAACAATGAACAATGTTGTCAATATCATTCAAAGCTATTAAAACAATCAAAACAAGTTTCGTGATATGGATTATCGATTAAAACGTTAAATTACGCGCTCCACTACCTCCCGGTTCATCTCTCCAATGGTGTTTCACCCGCATTCACGTGGTTCGACCATACGACAAATCTAGCTACTCATAATCAAATCTAAACAATACAAACAAGAGAAAAACATCACAACAACAATAAAATAACAAGAAAACATACTTACTTGATTACTATGAAGATCACCAAATTCGAGCTCCAAAAAGACCCAATTTTGACAATCGAAAAGTTACAGATCGAAGATAAAAGTTATATAATCTAAGAGAGGATCGAAAGAGGATTCTAATGATATATAACACTAAATCTAACTCTAAAAGATGAAGAAAATCGCCCCAAATCGCCCTAAACTATCTACCTCCTTCAAAACTTGCGGCTAGGCTGTTCTGATGCAGCTTTATATAGCAGGGGTCTCTGTCCGGACGGATAGGAAGGTTGTCCGTACGGACAGTTCTTCATTTTTTGAGTTTTTTCGCAACCAGAGAGTTGTCCGTACGGACAGAAACTCTTGTCCGTACGGACATATGCTCTGTTTTTCTGGGCTGCAGTAAATCCTTCATAACTTCTTCATCCGAGCTCTGATTGGAGTGATTCAAGATGCTTTGGAAAGATCTTTGAATTGTCTACAACTTTCATGAAGAAACCATGACCATAAAATGCCTCCATAATGGGTAAAAATTCTGCTGAACCGAACACACCACAAGGGTACCAACCATTCATCTCCCTTTTCTTCCTCTTTCTCCTTCCTTGGCTCATTGTTGCACCTTGACCATGCTTCTCATCATAAATCTTTGCCTTCCGGGTTCTCGAGACACCAATACCCTACAACCTCATGAACAAACAAGACACACAAACGATTCCGGAGGGTAAAAGTGCTCGGAATGAGGTTAATATCAATAAAAAGAGGTAGTAAACCATCAAAGTGACGGAATTACTCCTCGTGCTATAAACTCAAGATATTACCCCAAAATGGTCTAGAAACAACAAGAAACATGCTAAAAA
This sequence comes from Gentiana macrophylla, assembly GCA_026214975.1. Lineage (NCBI taxonomy): Eukaryota > Viridiplantae > Streptophyta > Magnoliopsida > Gentianales > Gentianaceae > Gentiana > Gentiana macrophylla. The sequence goes on along the minus strand of CM047816.1, from coordinate 39,934,613 downwards.
TATGGTAAACGGGGGTAGAAAATGCACCGGAATCACGTAAAGTTGACTCCCATCAGTAGCGTTTATTAATCTGAGTACGGGTCTTAAGATTAATTTGCTAATAATGCACCCAGAACACTTTAGGTGTGACAGTCTTATCCGGACTGTCGGTAATAGGGTACCTAGTGGGGCATTTATATATGATGATAATCATATAGGGCTGGACCAATTTGATTTGAGTTCTCGATATAATTCCGTGATCGAGAAGTCTTATCGAATCACAAGATGATCATATATGGATTAATCTCAATCCTGAGGTGATCGCAGACGACAGCTTAGACTAGGGTAGAGTTTGATGTGTTAGTAAGGATCACTTCATAGTATGTGGTCCAACACTTCTCGTTGGCTCTATTTTAGGATGAGTTAGTAGTCTGTGCTATCACAGATATGGAATCCATTCCTTCCCTCGGGAAGTAGACAGACAGTTCCCTTATTTGTTAATCCTAGAAACTGATCGATGGCGCCAGTTCATATTATATTAGTTATGAACTAATTGATCACTAGGGGGTTGATGGTAATTAATGATAAGATGTTTCGAGAAGGGTCTACGGAGATATCCCGAATCGAAGTGAACAGTCTATGGATGATTTATCAGTATGTAATGATTATATCAGTGGACACTTTCGACTCATAGTTGAGTGTAAGTTATCTATATTCGGCAGAGTTCAGTTTCGGGTTTATGGTGGTGTAATCCCGTAATTAATAGATTGAATATTATTATTCGGTCTGACGGATAATATTATTTAATTTATTGTAGCTACTGAATATGGGTCCATGGTCCCCGACGTGGCTCCTAATATAGCATATACGCTTTCTCGTCGTTTCACCTCAATTATAATTAAATAGTTCGATTGGACTATTTAATTGATATGTGGATTAATTGTTTAGTTGGACTAGATAATACATGGAAAAGACTTTTTTCGTGGACTCAGTCCAATATTGTGTGAGGCGTGGACACCCTATTTGTTGGGGTGTTGGCCGAAATTTTCCTTATTATTATTATTGGGAAATTTGGTTTCTTGATAATTATAATGTGTGAATAATTATTTATTTGTTGGATAGTTATATAAGGAAAAGAATATTAGATAGTATCTTTTATATATCCTAATTTATTAGGAAAATATTAGATTTATCTTTTATTGGAATAAGGATTATTATAATTGATTATCCGTTAATTAATTAAATCCTTGGAGGACAAGGATTACTCTCCTATATAAAGAGAGTTCTCCCAAGCCTTAAAACATGACATATAATGCGACATACATGAGCGTTTGAAGCTTAGAATTTTAGGCTTCAACACTAGGGTTTTGAGTTGGGATAATCCTCGGGATTATTCCGGTAGCATATCGAGGAGGTCAGACGGCTTGAAACACCATCCACCTGGTGGTGCTTAGAGACACACGTTGGAAGACTTTGGCTTCTCAACTAGCTTGGATTGAAGATTGTTCTTGACGTTTATTCACAATAAACTGGTAAGCAATCTAACCCCCTCGTAGGTTAGATCTATTATTTTATGTATTTTGATTGTTTAGATCTAGATCTTATACTTTCCACTGTGTAATCGGGTGGATCTTTGATCCATCCGACAATATTACATGATACAACACCTACACCCCATACGAGACATCATTGGATTTCGAGACAGTATGCACAACTTGACCATCATGATCCCAAAAGATGAAAGCAACTCTTCAGTGATTACTAAGGGCTGAAGCATCAACTTTACATTTAACCAAAGCATGCACCCATTGTTGTCCTTGAATGACGGCTCACATCTCCAAACTCCACCCCATACGAGACATCAATAGATTCCGAGACAACATGCACAACTCAACCATCATGATCCCGATAGAGCAAACCAATTGGCCGGTGATTACTAAGGATTGAAGCATCAACATTACTTTTAACCAAACCACAAGGAGGATCCATCCAAACTGTGGGATGATAGTCCGTAGTTGCACTGGGCCAAGCCCTACTTATAACGGATGTGAACTCCTCAACATCGACATGTGCAGTGGAAATCACATAATGGTAATAAGCACCAAAGGCCTTTCCTCGGCACAACCACATATTAGTAACAAGCACTAAAAGCCTTTCCTCAGCACATTGTTGAAAAAGGAAGGGCATCACACTCTTAAAGTCCATACATGATTAAAGACTCTGAAAGACATGATTATCATTCAGCTAGCTCCCCACCTTCACCTGAACAATGCATTGTAAGAGCATATGATTAAGTCTCTTCGGCTCTCGTCCTCATAAGCCGTTCACTCCATTACACATAAGGAAAATGGAACCAACCGGGATTCAATCATGCAAGAAACGCCAAAGGTAGTGCTTAATAATGTAAGGCTTAACCGACCCCGAGGAGGATGATGCTTCACCAATGCCCATGTCTTATTGAAGGAGATTCGAAGCCAAACGATAACCTTTTTAACCGTATAAAGGCCCTTATGGTCATAATGCAAAGTTATATCATCATTTTGATTAGCATACGGTAGAGGAATATTCAAGTTTGCTTCGGCATCATAAGGGAAGAACGAAACCTCTACCAACTCTTTATTCCAAGACCGTGTTTGCACATCAATGAGAATATCAACCATTGAATCATGAGACAAAATTGAAGGCTTATTTGAATAGAGTAAATAAGGATTTTTTTCAAAAAAAATCGATTAAGAAAATTAACTACACGAGTAATAACTATTTAGTAGTAGAGGATGATTACTTATCAAGTATTCACTTGTGTAATGACCTACGTGATCAAGATATTATTTACACAATATAAAGCACGATTGATCAAGTACTTGATATGTTAACCCAATCCCGGATTATAATGAACGGGTTTATAGCAACGATTAACAAGTATTCTTACAAATAGATGCAAATACACATGGATTGCAAGATTATTAAACAAGTAGCTACTAGGTTGTACTATTACAAAGCAAAGTCTCAGTTCAACAAGTCTGAATACAGGTCTGATTTACATAATCAACAGCTCTACACACTAGCAACCTATTACAAAATCTCGAGACACAACAGCCGACATATAAACTCAGCAGACCAAGATATCAAAGATAAGCACAGGAGGGTGCAAACAAAGGGTCATAAACTCAGTAAACCTTTCACAAGGAAATGATCTATTGAAGTTTCACAACAAAGCACAGAATAACATAACACCAAGGAAAAAACTTTCCAGGTAGAGTGTCAGTTTGTCAAGTGTTCACGAATTCAAAACTTCAAGCCTTGTACACAAGGGAGTGTCTATACGTATCAAGTCAAAGACACTCAAGAGCTGATAAGTTTTGCACATACAAGGAACATAATCAAACTTGAACTGTCTGTCAGATTGACACAAGATCAAGTATCTACTAAAATGGAGTTAAGGGTCTGTAACCTTAAAGAGCCACTATTAACTGCACACTTTCAGAGGAAGATTGATTTTAATTAGTAACTAACATAGAACCAAGTCAATATGATCTACCAGACAATGAGCACAACCAATCAACAAGGAGTCCACACAGGCAGTTATTTCACAAGTTAGCAACTTTGAGAAACTGTAAAACATGAATTGACACTTTTTGAACAAGAGGCTTTATTCTGAACTCAATATCACCTCAGTACATGAATACAATCACATCTTGAACCAACATAGTACCAATAGAGAATCTTGATATTGCTACTGCCAATTTAAGCAACTTGCAGTGGTCAATTCTTTAGAATTTTGAACTCTAAACTTCCACAAAACCTAGGACACTATTTTAGAAAGAAAAGGTATTCGATTGCTTGATGTATTATGAGTTGTGCAATCCAAGGATTGATGTGTGGGTATTTATAGGGTCGGAAGGTATGATGAACGTTCAACCACTATGACTCTTAAGGCTGATTCTCATAAACCCAGGCACAATTTCACATGTGATGGAATTCTGTAAATGGAAACCTTAATAAAGTATTTGGTAAAATGCACATATGATTCCCTTTCAGGTTCCGTCAGGCGAAGATTGGAGAGATATGCACATGTGATAATCACAGATTTTGAGGGTAAAGCCAAAATCAACCACATATACATAATACAACATTAGGAAGTCTAAAGCACCAGTAGGGACTCAGACATACAATTTACCCAGACTAAAAGACATACACAAACACATAGGGTTAGGTAATGGACTAAGGGTCTGATTCAGAGGATGGCCTTGAAGTGGTTGGACCATCACTGAACGACTAAGCATCATAGGGTATGCAGACCCTCTGCATATTTAACCAGTGGCATGTAAGCCAAAATACAATAGACCATGCACATTGATTACACCGGATATAAACCTCATTGGGTTAGACCCTCGGTCTGACCAACTACTAGCCAATGTAGGGTTACAAGCCAATTGATAGAAAAAAATTAATGTTTTGATGATGATGTTTAATTTATCCCTGATGATGAGTGCATATCCAGTTGTTATAGATGCAAAGCAAAAAGATGTCTAGAACTTAATGTATAAATGTTTATTAGAGTCTGATTATTGTATAGGTTAAAGTAGACAAGTATTGTAATAGACATCACATAGATTTAGTGGAGTCTATGACCCTTGTTGAATACCCAACATGTGCTGAACTAACAAGTCAGCTGAGGAATCAGACTTGGATAAGCTTCTAGTTGCTGAATACCTGAAGAGCTGGAGGATCAAACTGAATTGTGAAAACTGAAGACTTGAAGGCTAAGGGAAAAAACTTATAAATGAAGACAACGCCGAGGCTATGAAGTTGGAATTCAGGTAAGTCTGTGATGGCCTAGACTAACTTATAGACCTTGTACTAGAATGTCTGAGATTCAAAAGGACATGTGATGGCTGATGAAAGATCTTAGTTATACTTAAAAGTGGTGTATTCTGATCTAGTACATTATGATCAGATGAAAAAGAAGTATGATGATATAACAAACCAACTACATCAGCAAGGCAAGTCAGCTGGATGTAGATTACAAGAGTCAGTTGAATCTATATGAAACTCGGCTAAGAATTTTTTTTAAGCTGTTGAGATATGCTGAGGTGTTGAATATGTCAACATATTTACCAGAGATACTCAGGAAGTCAAACACTTTATACAGAAGTCAAATGAAAATTCTTATCAACATCTATAGTACAAATGTGTAACAAACCAGATAACATAATAGTTTCAGATACTCATAGATTTTACCTTCTTGTTCTTTATGTAGTTTCAGCACCACTGAATGAAAAACAGACAGAGCGGCAAAAACAAAAGGCAAACAGGTTTAACAAACCAGACAACACTCAATCAAAGTTTAATAATATTTGACTATGGTGTGTATAAGAGCAAACAGACCAACAACTCCACAAACTAAGAGTCAGTCTTCCACTGATCTATTCCTCTCTAGCAAGAGAGTTTCTCTATTTTAGAGATCAATTTGCTTTGATCAGTAACACACACATAGACAAAATACAAGTCCAAGTTTGATCAAGGCACAAACACAGACTTAACTACACTGCACAAGTACAATTAGTTAAGAAACACAGTTGCAACAACAAAATTAAAGGGCAGAAAACTAACTGCGATAGGTTCTGAGTACCTTCAAACACAGCATATGAAGAACACCATAACTTGACCACTGAATCCTGAATCACACAATTATCGACTTGTAAATTCTCTTCCTTCAATAGTTTGGCTTCAGATTAGTCTAGGTTTGAGCTATTTCTCAAAAGTACTCAAACCACTGCCACACATTTTTTGAACACTTTCACAAAGAATAGAAAAAGCTTTTGAAAAGTTTGAAAATATAGGATTGCTTGATGTTCAACTGATGCAATCGTGGTTACTACGAGTGACTATTTATAGGACTTAGGTGTGAAGAACCCTTTAAGTGTAAAACCAAATTCAAATTCTAAAAACCAAGGCACATGTGATATATCCGGAAAATGCAAGTTTAGAAGTTTTCGAGTGTATCAGCATGTAATTTCTGTCTAGGTGCCGTCAGGCTAATGATTTATAGAAATAGACATATGATTGCACTGTGCATTGAACATTGCCTCTCATATCACTTCAAGAACCGAATCTAGGTTTTAACATAGTCACATTGGACCTGACCACAGGCAAGCAAGCACAAAACTTGGTTGAATAGAGGGTTGAACTGACTACAGACCGACGGTCAGACCTTGATTATGATGAAATCATGTCTGAACCACAGACTCAGAGCCTCATAGGGTATAAACCCTCAGCATAAGACTTAAACCAGACCATCATCATCTTAAGGAACCCTAAGTCAAACCGGAATAACCACAGAGTAAGGTTCAAGCCTCTTTACCTGAGAAAATTGGGTAGAGACACACTGATTTGAGAGCTTTCAACCACGTGACCTATTTCCATGCCATGAATCACTTCAAAGCTGCAATCTTTGTCAGAGCCTTCACATGTGAAACTTGTTGCAATGGTGATTTCATGCAATTAACAGCACAGAGGCACATGATCAGTGCAATAAATTTGTTCAAATCAGAAAAAACCTAATAGCATAACAGATAAGGAAATGTACAGCCTTTAGTCACTGATAAGCTGAGATTTGAAGCCATAAATAGCCGATTTTCTGCCATGCATTGAAAGGGTTGAAGAGAAACGTGATTCAAAACACGTGATTAAATCAGTTTAGGAAGGTTGACGGGTTAAGGGAGAGGAACAACTACCCATGAAATATGGGATTTCGACGACGACATTAAAGACAAAGGGATTCTCTAAGGGGTGAAGGAAATGACAGCCGAATTAGGGTTTGGTCAAATGAGCAAATAAGGGGTGAAGTCTGGTTTTTTGTTTACGTAATGGGGGTGTCGGGTCAGGGTTTAAGTGAAGTGGGTAAATAGGCTGGGGAGGTTAACGGTCCGGGCTGCATTAACAGGCTTAAGAGAAAAGGGTATAGGTCGGCATGTTGGATTCTTTAATTAATAACGTAATTAAATTAATTATGTAATTACCTAAAATACTTATAAAATTAATTTTATAACATATTTTAATCATCAAATAATTAATGTAATTAATTCAGTAATTTCCTGGAAAATTAAAACAAAAACAAGGGTTCCATATGATGTAAGCATTGATGCTTCATGGCCATTAGTGTTAGGGCAAAAATGTCAAATCACACATAAGGGGTATCTTTTAAAATTAATCAAGCACAATGCAACTGGGGCTCATTTTCAACAACAATGATTTGAAAAGTGGTGCCCTGCTACAAATGATATAACATGTAAACAAGTACCAACCCCCAATTCATCTCGTCAACCAGAACATTCAACCACGCAGTATATAGAACGAATATATAAAAGATTCAAATGTTATTCTAAAGAAATTCCACTCCTAATTAATTAATTATGCAATCAAAATCACAAAATCGCTTCAACCTAGCTATAATACCAAATGTGGGATATACGGTACCCGAATCATGATCTGAAACGGGAAAAATGAGACCATGAAATTTCCTAGGTCACGATGTGGCGTGAGTAGCGTAGGATGAGGCTAGGGTTCTACTTTTTTCGAATCGTTGTCATCAAATCTGATTCACAACACCGATCGAAACACTCGATCATGCACAACAGAAGTTACGAATTAAATTCGATTTCAATTTTACCATAATATGAAATACATAATTGAAGATTTACCCAACCGAACAGAAGACGTGATCTTCCGAGTTGTATCTACAAGCGAATATTGATGGACGTCGATCCCGTACCGGAGCCTTTTATAATATGCAAAAGAAAAACCTTAGGTTTCTTTTCTCCTAATGGCCATGACAATAAACTGATTTTTCACTCCTTTTCTCTCATAAGTGGTGCAGAAATTGATGTTCCAATGTGTTGGGAGAAACTCTCTATTTATACGGCAATACGAAGGGTATGAGAGTTTATCCATTTCACAAGACAATTATCTTAGTCTTTAAAGAAAATATAACAATAATCAAATAAGAAAAAAAAAATCTTATTTATCCAATAAGAAAACTAATTCTTATTTATCCATTAATTATTTAACAAATAAATAATTAATTACACAGGTGACATAATTAAGAGAAAAATTATTTTCCCAAATTATTCACACTAGGCGCCATTTTTAATGCCAATCGGGATAGTAAAAAATACTTTTTCTATTTTACATATTTTTTACCAAATAAATAATATTTCGCATATTCATTAAATAGACCAACTATTTAATGTATCATCGAGGTTACACAATCGAGGATTCACTCGCATGTTAGAGCTAACCCGGGACTATTGACCTATAACCGTGAGCTCAATAAATCGAATAAATTATTTATCGAAAAAATATTTCTATTGTGAACTTATCAATTCCAGAGTTATGTCACCATAAATCCGATACTGAACTTTATGAATTATAGACATTTTTAATTCCCAATATGTCGGGTCAATAAGTGTTCATTCATATAATCATTACATACAGACTAACCCTCGATTGACTATCCGTTATGAAGTGGGAAAGTTTCTGTAACCTTCTTCATTACATCTTATCCTTATTCACTAACCCACTAGTGATAAATTTGTTCATAACCAATACGAACTCGGCCGATCGATCAGTTTCTTGTATTAACAAATAAATGGGTCGTCTTTCTACTACCCGTAGGAAGAAATGGATTTCGTATCTGTGAAACACATTCCCGGCTACTCATTCCCGATAGTACCAATGTGAAAGTGATTTGGACCATGCCACTTAGCAATCATTAACGAACACATCAAGCAGGAGTCTGCAATCCCTTCAGGATTAAGGTTAATCTGTGTATGATCATCTTGTGATTTAATAAGATTTCTCAATCACACATTTATATGAGAAATTTATATTCAATTGGTTCAGTCCTATATGACTACATCATATGTATGTATATATATATATATATATATATATATATATATATATATATATATGTGTGTGTGTGTGTGTGTGTGTGTGTGTGTGTGTGTGTGTGTGCTTTACTTAGATAACCAATATCGACAGTCCAAATAAGATGGTCACACCATGAAGTGTTCTGGGCTTATTAATGGTGATTTAATCAATAAACTCCATACTTTGATGAAGTTCACCACGGACTAACAATTTAAGTGTATCACCAGAAACTTAATCCTCGTGTGTGACACATATAAAGTTATATGGCTACACATTATACAAATTAGGGTTTTCAGCGGTGTATTACTTATACGTACAAATCAAATAATAAAATGATAAATAAAAATGTCATTTATTAATAAAAACAATTACAAAATTTGTCTTTTGGGCACTACATCTAGCACGTAACACATGCAAGTCGAACATTGTTCTTATGGAGTTGGGTAGAATAAAAGGAGGCTTTTAGCTAAAGTCGTCTCACTCATGAGTGAAAATTTTTTAGAACAAATTAAAGTGGCGAATGGGTGCGTAACGTGTGGGAATCTGCGACATTTTTTGGGCCAAATCTAGAAGAAAGCTAAAAAGTGCCGTTTGATGAGCATGCGTGGTATTATGTAGTTGGTTAGGTAAAGGTTGACCAAGCCAATGATCCTTATATGGTATTTTTGGATGATCAGCCACACTAAAACTAAGACACGGCCCGGACTCCCATGCAGGGCAGTAGTGGGAATCTTGGACTATGGGCGAAAGTTGATCTAGTAATATCGGGTTAGTGAAGAAAGGGAATGCCTCTTGTAACGATCTTTCATCTAGTGCTCTTTCATGACATGACTAGAGGCTGAAGCCCTGGTTAACTTCGTGCTATAATCCATGGTAAGACGAGAGAGCAAGTGTTCTTCGAAATGACCGGGTGTAAAAGGCACGTAGGCGGTGAATCGGGTTGAAAGTGAAAGTCTCCAAAAACTAGTGGAATGCTCTTGAAACCAATTCAATTGATTGAGACAGAGAAGAGTGGAATTTGAGTGTAGGGGTGAAATCCGTAGATTCAAGAAGAAACGCCAAAAATGAAGGAAGCTCTTTGGGTCCCTACCGACACTAAGGTGTGAAAGCATGGGGAGAAAATAGGATTAGGTACCCTGGTGAGCGTTCACTCTTGGTCTACGCGGATCAAAGGCCCAGCTAATGCATGAAACACTCCGCCCAAGGAGTATGGTCGCAAGACTGAAATCGAATGAATTGACGGGGCCCTGCACAAGAAGTGGAGCATGTGGTTTAATTCAATGAAACACGCAAAACCTTACCAGCCCTTGACATATGAACAAATAATGTTGTCTTTAATAGGAGGTACAAAATTTCTTGCAGGTGTTGGATGGATGTCATCAGCTTGTGACGTGAGATGTTTGGTCAAGTCCTATAATGAGCAAACCCCACGTTTTGTGTTGTCAATACATGTGTATATAGCCACGAAAGGTTGTTGAAGTGAGCTGAGTGACATGCCAACTATACTAATTGATTATCATCACGTAGTTCTGTTGTCAGTAAGAATGTAGCCAACACTTTCTGATATCTAGTTAGCACTTGAATTTGATTGCAGCTAGCGCACTTGACTAATAAGAAGACTTGGCATTCAGGTGTGCCATCCGATGGTGTGGTACATAGGGGGTTTGACCTTGCTCTAAAATAGACAAAAAGATGTGTGTCACACTCATGAATGACTGTCAGTGATATATTTGAGGTAGGTGGGGATGACGTCAAGTACGCATGGCCCTCATGGGCTAGGACACACACGTGTTACAATGGAAATTACAATAGAAAAAAAGGTTGTAAAGTTTAGTGAATCTGAAAAGATTCTCTATGTTCAGATTGTTCTTTGCAACTCGGGAACGTGAAGCTGGAATTTCTAGTAATCGCGGATTAGCATGCCGCCGTGAATATGTACCCGGGATTTTTACACACTGCCTATCTCACCTTGGGAATCAGTTTCACCCGAAGCATCGGACCAATGATCATCCATGACTTCTGTGTCACACTAATGCCACAAAGAATTTTGGTGGGCGTATTGGCGCATACCACAGTGGGGTCTTTGACTGGGGTGAAGTCATAACAAGCTATCCGTATGGGAACCTATGGCTGGAGTGAATCCTTCGTGATGGAAATTCATATATGTCTAGTATGGACATAGAGGCTAGCTTGCTTCCACAGGTGGCTGGCAGGCGAAGGTTCAAAGGACACGTATCCGGAGTGAGTCAAAAAAATCAAAAAGGTTCCATTTTCCTTCGTGTTCATTGATGGAAGTCAAATTGTAGTGTATTTCTTATATGAGATTACCTCCTTTTATGAGTTATTCATGGTTATTTTGGGCTCTTATGGGTAGTATATGAACGATATTCACTTATATGCATGTTTCGAGAGTAATGACGTTTTCGTCCTAAAAACTCGTGTTTTATGTGGATTTCGTTACGTTTCTGTCAATGTATATCATGCCTTGGTGTTCATGTCTTTGTTTTCAGTCTTAGATTGATGTATAAGGTCGAGAATAAGGAAGAGAGTCTCGAGAAAGAATGAGATTTGGGGCCAAGGAGGAGAAAAGAGTGAAGAATCCTTGATGAAATCTGAACCAGTCACTTCAGGGGCATTTTGGTCACACTTGGAGACACTTTCAGGAAGGGTTGTCTTGATGAACGTTGTATAGGATTGAACGAGCTTTCCAACGCATTTTGAATCATTTCATTTGGAGCCTTATAAGTGAAGTTATGATGAAAATACTGAAGCTTAGGTCAAACTAGAGTTTGGCCAATCCAAACGAGCGTTTACGGAGCAAATTTTCATACAGAGAGTTGGCCTTTCAGGCAAACGAGCGTTTGCCTTGCCACAAATGACCGTTCGCGGTCAGGATGCGGCAAAAACCTATAAAAACCATCTTTTTCGATCCCATATGATATCTATTCAGTACTTAGACGTTTTAGGGTTTCTTAGGGGCGATTTTAGGGCGATTTCCACTAGTTTAAACGTTGTTTCAATCCTTAGATCATAGATTTAATTCCTAGCAACTCTATACAACTTTCATAGCTTAGATTTTCGATTCGTGATCCAAGATTTCATCTTTTGAAGGAGATTTTCATACAACTCAAGGTTTCATCTTTTATGGTAATTATTTCTTTGTCTTTCAATTATTTGATTATGTCTTTGATTATCGCTTTCATTATTATTTTGTTTTTCAATTCCATCATGAGTAGCTAAATAGTTGTGTAGCCGAATTATGTAAAAGCGGGTGAAACGCCCTAAGGGGGATTAGACGGGAGTAGTGTAGCACTTAATTAAACGTTTGTATGATTAATCCACGTTCTAAAACTTGTTCTTATAAAGATTATAGCTTTGAATTAAATTGACAACCTAATTCACTGTCACACACACATCAAACTTATAGATGTATTTTGCGGTGGGATGTGGGATAATGGGTTTTAGCATCATCGCATAGACACGGCCTAGTTGTTAGATTGACAACCTAGCTAGTTGTTAGGACTGTGCCCTATGTGAGGTTTTCATCGGTTTTCCGAGCGGCTCGTGATTTTGGTAAACCGTGTTAGGTTAGTTGGCTTTCTAAAGGGAGGGTTAATTAGCCTGGCATAGGGTGTTAAGCGAGAGTTGTTCAGACCTTAACACCAGAATTAGGAGTTGGCACCCATGGATGTCATATAAACTGAATTGGATAGGTAGGTCGGTTAAGACACGCTCCTTGTCGAGTCTTTCTGTGGGGTAAAAGTAACCCGTTTGGATCGTAGTTCGGCTATGCTTTTTAATCATATAAGCAAAACCAAAGAGTGTAATCGTTATTTCTTCATTAGTTGTTAATCTTTCCACTATCTATTGACCTGAACCAAGTTCTACGTCGACTTTGGAACTTCACTGTTACTCCCTGTGGATTCGACCTTGTAACCACTATACTGCCCTAACCCGATACTCTGTCGGTTAAAGTTAGCGGTAAGTATTTTGCTATCAAGAATTTTGGCGCCGTTGCCGGGGAGTACATGATGAATATCTTGCAAGTTGACTGAAAGCTTGGGCTTAGGTCGTTTTATTTTTTTATTTTTTTATTTTTATTTTTATTTTTCTTTTTATTTTTTTCTTTTCTTTTCTTGATGGAGTTCGTATATTGAAGCGTCACACCACCTATTGTTGTGGTGGTGGTGACGAGATACTTTGATTATGTGGTGTTGTTTTCTGAGATCTTGCAGTGTAAGCTACAATGGATAAAGTCTCACCTCCACACTACCAACCTTAACAACAAGGGATGACAATGAACCAATATGCACAACAATGGTATGCGCCTCAACCTATACATCAGCAGCAGAGTAACCAGAGTTCTTGGGATTATCAGTGCCCTAGTGCAAACCAGAATCAATACTACGGTTATTTGAATGGAAACAGTAATGGACAGTTTGGTGGGAACGGGCATGATTGGAATCAGGGGAATGGGATTGGTGATTTTCAACCAGTCCAACAATATCAACCGGTTCAGCAGAATTGCCAAAACTTTAAACCGGAGTTCAACCAAGCGAATGTCAACCGAGTGCTGCAAATGTTAAGGGATGAGGGGTATCAAGACCATGTTTCCCAACAACTCCTGCAAACAACTTATACAAAGAAAGAAGAAGTCGGTATGACCATTCTCGTATCTCAACCGCAAGAGGAATACGAGATTGATCCCGGTTATCTTTGAAGAAGAAGGAAGTTGAGATAATAGAGGAGAGCGGCGAGAAGGTTTCTGTGGCGAAAGTCGAGAGAGTGCGGATACACCATTGTTCTGACTGGGAGAAGCGGATGGATGAGTTGCAGAGGGAGATCACGGAATCTATGGATCGGATTTGGGCGCTCAACCGAAGGAGTGTGCGCGGTGAGTATAGAACCTCCACGACTAGAGCAGAATGGGCACGTAGGAAGAACATGTTGCTAGACATATCAAAGGATCTCATCTCTCTTAAGGAAGCCCGGGAACTAGAACATGAAAAGGAGGCTTGTGCACATGAGGTGAATAAGGTTGCAGAGGAAGCTGACAGTGAAGAAGTTCAGGTGGAGAGTGAGGTTGATGATTTGGGTTACCATGATGAGCTATCGGACCTAGAGAAGCAAGAGCTTGAGTTGGGATCGCCTATTTCTCCATCACTCCTGATTGAAGAGATGAAAGTTGATACTTTGGTGGAGTGCGCAGGGGAACCGACCATTGTTATGAGTAAACAAGAAGCCTTTGGTAATGAAACGCTCGGGGATGAAGAGGAGCTGCAGGACTTGGGGAGAGCAGAGGTGCAACTTCTGTCTATTACACAGCCTCCCGATGAACCACAAAATAATGACATGGAAGGGTGTGTGATAGATTTGAGCGCACTCTTTGATGAGACAGAGTTAGAGGAGCGAGAGATTGATATGGGATCGCCCATTTCTCTATCACTCCCAATTGGAGATTTCAATAAGGAGTGTATGAGGAAACCTGATGAGATTGATAGGCCATCTTTGGTAGAGCCACCGGGAGAGTTGGGAATATTTGATATGTCGGTCCCGGATTACTACTCTCGTCCACTCTGTGTGGATGAATTTTATACGGTCCAGTTTGAGTACCCCCCCGGTGGATGAACTTTATGGAATTGCGAAAAAGGGGAAACAACTATGGAGTGGTGATTTTCAGAAGAAGATGAATCGACAGGCCGATAAAAGAAGATTCTCCGGCTGGGAAGAGGTAGCATCGAGGACCAAAAGAGGTACGTTTCTAGTCAATTCAATTTCAATGGTTCTCGCATTGTTCACTTTTCTTAAGCTATTGGTCTTCTTGAGTTTAGATTTTGGTTGATGGTTTTTGGTGTTACTTGTTTGAAATAAATGGTTAAAGTGATGTTTTGAGTCGTTTATGATTTGAGTTTCTTAAGTGCCATATGGTCGAGCCAACGACGTAAAACACAGGCGCTTGTGGGAGGCAACCCACCTTTTTGCTTTATTTGTTTAGATCTTATTGGGACCCTGAGAGGATATTTTACACCCGACCTTGTTTTTGACATGCATCCTATAGCCGATATTTTCTATATATATACATCTCCATGTTTGTGTTACCTACACTTAAGGTTTCGGCCTTTCGTTGTAGAGAATTCTTCGTGTTTACTTTGTAGCACAGGCACCCTAGGAGATACATTTGCGGTTGTTGCATTGCATTGGATGAGCTTTGCCGGCATTCACTAAGTTTTTTTTTTCCTTTCTCACTCACACACTGAGGACAGTGCTTCGTTTAAGTGGGGGGTAGGAGACTTAGCTTAACTGTTTTTGTTGATAAATTTGTATGCCATGTTTTCATGTACTTGAATGATTTGTAGGCATACTTTTTGCTATATCGTGTGAATTTGGGCCATATTTTAAAAAAAATCATGGATTGATGTTGTGTTATATGTTGAATCATGATATCCTTAGGTTAAGTGGTTTACAATTGAGTAAATGCATGCAAGTTAAGTCGTGATCTTGTTATAAAAATGGACTACACACGCACTTAATAGCTTCAATATCATGAGTTATGGTAATTAGTGATGCTTATAGTTGTCATAGTCTATTCTGTTACCTAGAACTTATATGATTAACTTCGAGGCGAAATAGAAAGGTATATCTTGGTAGATTAAGGGATGACGGTCTTGGCATTTCTTTGACCCAACCAGAGCCAAATAGCCAACCCTGTACATAATTTCCACAGAAACCCCTCTGAGCCTTTGTAGGGTGGCTAGACCCCCACCTGAACATAGCCATTCATTGATTAGCCTATAATTCCCGGCCCTTAGCCTTTATTTGTGGTCTACATTTCTTTGGCACCCTACGAGTGAGTTTTAATCTTATTTTGGGCACATTTGCTAGCACAAGTGTGGGGTGGTGAAGATGTGTATCAAAGTGTGGTGTTGGTGAATATTTTGTACTACGAATGAGAATGGGTAACAAAAAGTGTTGGTGTTTGGTTTATTAAAAAAAATCAAAATCAAAATCAAAATCAAAATCAAAATCAAAATCAAAATCAGTCAAAAAAAAAATGGAACAAAGTGTTTGAAAAAAGTTGAGTCAAAGAATGTTTGATGAAGGCCGTGTATTAATTCTTCCAAAGTGGCGTTGGTGGACAAGTTTTCATTAAAGTATGTTGGAATTTGAGAGTAAAGAAGGAGAATGCTTGCTTGAGCCAAGCTAAGGAGGTGAGTTATGAAGCAATTTCAAGAAGTTTTGATTTAGCTCACTCGTTTTTCTCTTTTGATATTCCTTTTATCCTTTCGTTTAGCCCCGTCCCTAGCCTAACGTTACAACCGTTCAAGTCCTGCCTGACCTTAGTTAGCCTTGATTTGACCTCGATTAGTGGAGATGTTTATGAAGTATAAGCCTATGGTGTAACAACAATAGTCATGCATCTATAATCTGAACCGGTTTACTGTGATGAATGAATGAGAAGCTATGCGCACACTCACATTCCGTTTTTGTAATAAGGTAGGATTAGACTCAATTGCATTTGCATGGTTGTTTTCACTTGCCCTTTGCATATGATGATGCCGTGTATGACTACAATGTTGACTCTATGTTACATTTTAGAGTCGCTTTGTTTGCTCGAGGGCGAGCAAAAGCTAAGTGGGGGTAGTTGATGTGAGTCAAATTGTAGTGTATTTCTTATATGAGATTACCTCCTTTTACGAGTTATTCATGGTTATTTTGGGCTATTATGGGTAGTATATGAACGGTATTCACTTATATGCATGTTTCGAGACTAATGACGTTTTCGTCCTAAAAACTCGTGTTTTATGTGGATTTCGTTACGTTTCTGTCAATGTATATTATGCCTTGGTGTTCGTTCCTTTGTTTTCAAGCTTATATTGATGTATAAGGTCGAGAATAAGGAAGAGAGTCTCGAGAAAGAACGAGATTTGGGACCAAGGAGGAGAAAAGAGTGAAGAATCATTGACGAAATCTGAACCAGTCACTTCAGGGGCATTTTGGTCACACTTGGAGACACTTTGAGGAAGGGTTGTCTTGATGAACGTTGTAGAGGAGTGAACGAGCTTTCCAACTCATTTTGAATCATTTCATTTGGAGCCTTAGAAGTGAAGTTATGATGAAAATACTGAAGCTTAGGTCAAACTAGCGTTTGGCCAATCCAAACGAGCGTTTACGGAGCAAATTTTCATACAGAGAGTTGGCCTTTCAGGCAAACGAGCGTTTGCCTTGCCACAAACGCCCGTTCGCGGTCGGGATGCGGCAAAAACCTATAAAAACCCTCTTTTTCGATCCCATATGATATCTATTCAGTACTTAGACGTTTTAGGGTTTCTTAGGGGCGATTTTAGGGCGATTTCCATTAGTTTAAACGTTGTTTCAATCCTTAGATCATAGATTTAATTCCTAGAAACTCTATACAACTATCATAGCTTAGATTTTCGATTCGTGATCCAAGATTTCATCTTTTGAAGGAGATTTTCATACAACTCAAGGTTTCATCTTTTATGGTAATTATTTCTTTGTCTTTCAATTATTTGATTATGTCTTTGATTATCGCTTTCATTATTATTTTGTTTTTCAATTCCATCATGAGTAGCTAAATAGTTGTGTAGCGAATTATGTAAAAGCGGGTGAAACGCCTACAAAAGGGATTAGGCGGGAGTAGTGTAGCACTTAATTAAACGTTTGTATGATTAATCCACGTTCTAAAACTTGTTCTTATAAAGATTATAGCTTTGAATTAAATTGACAACCTAATTCACTGTCACACACACATCAAACTTATAGATGTATTTTGCGGTGAGATGTGGGATAATGGGTTTTAGCATCATCGTATAGACACGGCCTAGTTGTTAGATTGACAACCTAGCTAGTTGTTAGGACTGTGCCCTATGTGAGGTTTTCATCGGTTTTCCGAGCGGCTCGTGATTTTGGTAAACCGTGTTAGGTTAGTTGGATTTCTAAAGGGAGGGTTAATTAGCCTGGCATAGGGTGTTAAGCGAGAGTTGTTCATACCTTAACACCAGAATTAGGAGTTGGCACCCATGGATGTCATATAAACTGAATTGGATAGGTAGGTCGGTTAAGACACGCTCCTTGTCGAGTCTTTCCTGTGGGGTAAAAGTAACCCGATGGATCGTAGTTCGGCTATGCTTTTTAATCATATAAGCAAAACCAGTAGTGTAATCGTTATTTTTGCATTAGTTGTTAATCTTTCCACTATCTATTGACCTAAACCAAGTTCTACGTCGACTTTGGTACTTCACTATTACTCCCTGTGGATTCGACCTTGTAACCACTATACTGCCCTAACCCGATACTCTGTCGGTTAAAGTTAGCGGTTAAGTATTTTGCTATCATTCATCAATATGAAATCAAGAGAAACAAAGCACTAAGGTAAGCCGTGAAAATAACTGATGCCATTCCGACCTCAATATGTGGAATCGTCTTACGCCAAGTGTATTGATATTGTTTGGGAGACATGGTAGAAGCACGGTAAAGAGGGTGATCCTTCTTTTGTTTGAGGATCCTTTATAAGAAGATAAAAGTTAGTCCCCGGAGGAATAAATAGTATATCTTAGTGCAAAAGTTAAATGTTAAGGCCATATTTATATGATTATTAAGGGTTTATTTCATTATTATTTTCCCCACATTTGCGTAATTTACATGAGAATTAAGGGTTTAAGTGTAAATATTGAGTAAAGATGATTTTAAGAGGGTTGTATGCAAAATTGATGATTTTAAGTGTTGATTTAATGGAATTATTATTATTTGGATTTTATTACATTTTTGCGTTGTTTATTTATCATGTAGGAGTTAATTTTCGTGCATATAATGAGGATAAATGAAGCTCAAGTCGAATTATAAGAGATAGAGTTGGAATTGGCTTGACGAAATTGGATAAAGATGAAGAGATCGATCCTCGGCCAGTTCAAACGGGCGTCATGATCTTGAACGAAAGCGTCGTAGTGAATCAAGCGTCCCATGCAGCGTCGAATCGTATTTTACATTCGAGAGAGTTCGAGACGGAGGATGAACGAAGGTTTACTCAGCGTCCAGGCATTACGGGCGGGCGTCCGCAACCAGACGGGCGTTCAAGGCCGACTTAACCCTAGCCGACATCAAATTCCTATAAATAAAGCGGCAGCCCCAACCCTAATTCATACCACATAATTGAGATCGCAATTTTACACCAAAAAGCTGCGCCACAAGCCTTTTACACAGAGATGAACTTCTCAACCCAACAATCATCTTCAACATGATTGTTGGCTAAAAGCCTTGCGCGAGTGAGTCGACGGAGGAAGCCAATCATCAACACAACCAACTAGAGTTCGATGCTTATGTGTAGTGAGTTTATTTCGTAGTTTTTCATTACTTTGGATCTGTTTTGTATTGTTTAAGTTTTATTGAATTAAGATTTGATGAAACGATCTATGTTTAATTTATGCTTGAATAAATTTATGAAAGTATGTTTATTTAAGTTCTCTTTTATTCAAAGTAATGCATCTAATTGTGTTTTAAGAGATTATGCATGATTAGTTGAGTAAGAGTTTGGAAACAATCTCGTGATTTCGTTTTGATTGCATGTTTAGTTTATTTGAAAAGATAAACGAAACCTAGAATTTGGTTGAAGAAATTTAATTGAATTCGTGAAAAATCACTACTAAAAACTACATCTTAGATCACCATCTAGTTGGGGGTTGTTGGTTGATGGGTGGATTCGTTGCCTCGCTGTGTTTTCCTTTAATTGTTCTAATCAAACCGTTTAGATTAAGTTTAGTTTACGTTCTAGTTTTATAAACCCTAATTTCCTGCTGTTTCCCTGCACTTTTCTGCTTCAGTTCGTAGTTAGACGCTCGTCCGCAATAGCAGACGCTCGTCCGTTAGATTTAGTTTCCAGACGCTCGTTCATCAAAGTGAACGTTCGTCCGTTTTTCTGTTTTATTATTTTCTGCTTGTTTTTATTTCCTGTTTTAGTTTCAATTCTTAGGTTTAGGTTTTAGTTAGTTTCAACCTTAGTTTAGATAGATAATTGTGACATAATCGATAGAATAATTGTTCCTTGATCCGATAAACATTCCACTCCCTTAGGACGACCCGTTAACACCCTATACTACGATCCTTATACTTGGGGTGTTTCGGTTTATAAATTATAAAACTAGTTTTTACCGTCTTAGTGTTTTTCTTGTTTTTAAACTTTTCATAGGTAGGTTTCTTTTCCAGTTTCGGTTTCTTTATATCTTCTAAAAATAAGGAAATTAAAAAATACTAAAAGCCTTTTGAACGAGTGTTCAACAACTTGAACGCCCGTCCACTTCAATTCATTCTCTGAGCGAGCGTTCATTCAATCAACGAGCGTTCGATTCTCAAACGAACGTCCACTAACACCGAAGCGCCGATTCGATCTGCTCAATCATCACTTCTTTTCTTTCTTCTCTTTTCTTCTCTTTTCTTTTCTCCTCTAAACCATCTAATCTTTTCTAAACTCGTTCTAATCAACCCCAAAGGTTGATTTCTTCCTTTTCTTTCTTCCGGTTTATGCAAGCGAAAGTAAGAAGGACTTGATCTTTGATCCCGAGCCTAACGATCTATCCTTAGAAGAAGGCTTCTCCTGATTTGGACAAAATGGCGGATCAAGATCCACCAATTCCAAATCCCGATCCCCAAGCTCGATTAAATTTACTCCTTCAACAAATGCAAGCTCAGCGGAATAGCGAGAATCGAAGAAGTCGGGCATAAATCAACAACTTCAACAATTCCGCCAAAAACCAAATTTAATCAGTTGAACCAGACCCTACACTCCATATCTAAATCAAGATTTTCTCGAGGACATAGACCTATTCGTCCACCTGATATGGGGGGAGTAAATTTCGACCTTAAAAATGGAGTAGTTGCACTAGTCCAAAATAGCTCTTTCCATGGCACTGCTCAAGAAGACCCGCACGACTTCTTGTCCACATTCGTACAAATCTGTGAAGCAGGCCATTATCCTGGTGTTGATTCTGAGATCGTAAAGTTGAAGCTATTTCCTTTTGCTTTAAAAGGTGAAGCAAGCAGGTGGTTTAAATCGTTGGCACATCATTCTCTCCATACATGGAATGATGTCAAAAGAGCCTTCGCTCTCAAGTGGGTTTCACCAGGCAAGATTATGGAGATGAAACGGGAAATAGCTACGTTTGAGCAGTTGGAGGATGAGACTGTTGGCAAGGCTTGGGAGAGATTAAATCTGTTGATGAGGAAGTGCCCCAATCACGGATATGACAGACATGAGTTCTTTGGAATCGTTCTATAGAGGTGTCTCTCAACCTAATAGAGACTATCTTGACTCCACGACTCATGGATCCTTCTTAGGGAGGTGATGAGGCGCCTCAGAGTGGCCGAGACCATCGCCAAGAACAATATGTGGTCGACTCCCAAGAAGACCAATGTTGTTAAGAAAGAAGGTAATTGCAAGCAATCCTGATACAAAGTCGTTAGTTGCTCGATGGAATTGATAAGCAAGCGGTGGCCAATCTTCAAACGCAACCTTACGATCCGGGAATGCGGTAGGAGCGGAGATGACGGAAGAAGTAAATTTAATGGATAATCAAAACCAACCCTTCCGAAACTTCAATCAAAGCCGAACTACTCGAGGATTTCAACGACAAAACTTCAATCAAGCCAAGTTACCACCTGGCCCTTCAAATTCAATTCTTTCAACTCGAACTATCAAAGGCCGATTCAGAACTCCCAAAGGCCTCAAGGTGGCTGGAATCAAACTCGAACAACAATCATACCACCTCATGTGTCCTCAACACAAATTCGATGAGTTTGGTAGACATGGTGAAGACTCTGTCTACTAGTGTTAAAGCAATTGAGAGACAAGTTGGTCAAATGGCGGACCAAAGAAGCAAGCGAGACCTCACGGTAAACTTCCGAGTTATACCGAGAGAAATCCGAAAGCTGACGTGAATGTTTGCACTGCCATTACACCTCAGTGGGAGTATGGGCAAGAAGAGGAGTTGAATGAAGTAACGTTGAGAAATGGTAAACAGGCTGGACCCGGCAAGATGTCGGGAAACTAGTAGCCCCTCCCGACGCGCCATGAGTTCGGGAGGGGAAATCGAATCACATGCCGAAGAAAGCAACGATGAGGAGCATAGTGACAATTCTTCGGAGGACGAAAATAATTACGGCGATGAGAGAGGAAGGAAAGTCGAGGAGAATTTGTACCTCGACTAAGAAAAAGAAAGAAAAGTTCGTAAGATGGAAGGATCGGGAGGATGAGGCGATAAAGAATCGAGCCACGAAGAATGATAAAGCCCTTCCTTATCCACCAAAAGGAAAGAAAATCCTCACTAACGACAAGCGGATCTTTGGAGTGAGGAGGATGCTTAGAGACACTCAAGTGAGTATGCCTTAGTGAGGTATTGTGCAAAATGCCTAAATGTACTAAGTATCTTAAAGAATTGCAGTAGGGAGCAAGAGAAAGCTTGAGGGGATGGTGAAGAAGTGCTACGCGAGGATTGCTCAATGGTTTCACGAAGAAAATTGTTTGTCAAGCGAGGTGACCACTGGCGGACCTTCAATCTCTGTGAGATCGAAGGCCATTTATTCAAAACGTCTTATGCGACTCGGGGCCTCTATTAATGTGATGCCATTAAACGTATGCAAAAAGCTCGGGTTAGATAAAGGATGCGAGCGCCCGATTTCTCTTGAGATGGTAGATAAATCTAGCGGATCGGCCGGTTGTGTAGCTAATGTTCTCCTTCAAATTGAACATTTAGTCTTCCCTACCGATTGGGTTATTCTAGACTATCCACCTGATAAGAGAGATGCCTCTAATTCTAGGCCGAACCTTTTTAGACACTTCTAACGCTCTCATCGACTTCTACAAAGGGCCAGATTACTCTTAGAGTCGGTGACACATCTGTCACCTTCACACGAGGACACATCCTGAAAGAGCCGTAATTGATGAAATATCGTTTGTCGAAGCCATATATGAGGGACGGAGAAGATGCCTATTATGAGGATGCAATGGAGCTTACAGAGATAGGTGTTTTTGAAGTCATGGACATTGAGGATCCGGTGATCAAGCGGACCATCTTCTAATTCATTTCAAGCCGTAGGCATTGGCGAAACCATCTTCACTCGCTCACCTGGGCTTGTTATTGAGTTAGAAGCATGGAGATGCCCGACAACAAACGATGATTTCAAAGAATCGAGTCGGGAAGACTTCATCCCTGGTGAAGAAGAAGCTCGATGGGTAGTTGGGACGAGGTAGAGTTTTGGAGAGAAGCTACTCATTGGGAAGTAGATGATTGGGAAGAGAATTGGCGAGAAGAGCTTAAAGATGAAGAGTTAAGAAAAATGATCGATCACAAGAAAAAGGAAGCAAGTGTAGACCGGAGGATTCCGATGGATGATTTGATCCAGTGCTTTCTACGGGGTTGAGCCTCGGGAAGATGAGTTATTCTTTAGTCAACCACTTCAAGCTCATAAGAGAAAAAGGGCCCGTTAAAGTCTAGTATTGAGCAACCACCTACCGATTTAGAGCTTAAACCGCTTCAAACACCTTAAGTATATCTTTCTTAAGGATGGAGATAAATTGCCTTTGATCATTTCTTGAAACTCGACCAAGAGCAAGAAGCACAAATGATAGAAGTGCTTAAGAAAAACATCCTCGCGTTCGGTTGGCAAGTGGGTGATATCCGAGGATCACCCAGACACATATGCATGCATAAAATCCGACGGAGGAAGGAGCTAAAAGTAAGACAACCTCGTGAAGGCTGAATCCGCATATGCAAGAGGTTGTCAAGAAGGAGGTTATAAAGTGGCTCGACATGGGAATCATCTACGCATATCGCCGATAGCGAGTGGGTCACCTACTCAAGTTGTGCCAAAGAAGGCGGTATTACAGTGAAAAAGAATGAAAAAGGGGGAGGAAGTTGCCCTACGTCTCGTGGCGCTCTGAGTCTCAGATCGACTATCGTGATCGAATGAAGTCACCGCAAAAGACCACTTTCCCTACCCTTCATTGACCAAATTATTGACGATCGAGTGGTCATAAGTATTATTGTTTCCTTGATGGCTATTCCGGCTACTTCCGGATAGCCATTGATCCTAATGACCAAGAGAAGACCACGCCACGTGTCCATCTCGGTACTTTTGCTTTTAAGAGAATGCCATTCGGTCTATGCAATGCACCCGCGACTTTTCAACGCGGTGTATGTTGGCCATTTTGATGGGCTTGTTGAGAAATGCATGGAAGTCTTCATGGATGACTTCTCAGTCTACGGCGATAGCTTTGATGAAATCTTAAAGAACCTAGATATGGTACTCCAACGGTGTGTTGAGAAAAATCTGGTGCTTAACTGGGAGAAATGCCATTTTCTAGTAGACGAAGGTATCGTTTTGGGACATAAGGTGTCCAATACTGGTATTCAAGTTGATAAGGCTAAGGTCGAAGCCATTGAAAGGATGACGTACCCTAAGACAGTGAAAGAGGTACGAGGTTTTCTAGGTCATGTTGGCTTCTACCGGCGTTTCTTTAGAGACTTTTCTACGATTGCCAAGCCGTTATCAAATCTTTTGAAAGATGATGTCGATTTCTTGTTCGATGCGAAGTGCAAAGAAGCTTTCAATTGTTTGAAAGATAAGCTTATCGCTGCCCCTATTTTAGTAGCACCGACCGACCAAGCCTTTCGAATTGATGTGCGATGCCTCTAATTACGCCGTGGCGCAGCTTTAGGTCGAGAGAGTTGATAAAAGGTTCGAGCCCATTTATTATGCGAGCCGCACCTTGAACCCGGCTCAATGCAATTATACCACAACCGAGAAGGAATTCTTAGTTGTTGTTTTTGCCATTGACAAGTTTAGAAGCTATCTTCTAGGGTCTCAAGTGATTGTATGGACCAGATCATGCGACTTTACGCTACCTTATGGATAAAGCGGATGCCAAACCAAGGTTACTTAGATGGATTTTAATTCTACAAGAGTTTGACCTTGTGATTAAAGATAAGAAAGGTAGTGAGAATATTGTGGTGATCATTTATCTCGCTTAGTAAATGAGGGTGCAGAGAATCACAATGATATAGGCATTGATTTTCCGGTGAGCAATTGATGAAGCTTGAAACGGTTAGGCCGTGGTATCTTGACTACGTCAACTATTTAGCGAGTGGTCATTTAGAGGATATGACGTGTCGGGAGAAGAAAAGTTCTTTTACGATCTCAAATATCTCGTATGGGAAGATCCTTATTTGTTCGAGTGCAGTAAGGACGGGTTGCTTCGACGGTGTGTTCTGAGCATGATCGGTGGGATATCTTAGAACAATGCCATAAGCGGTCCTACCGGAGGTCACTATAGAACACCGAAGATGGTTGCAAAGATTCTTCAAGCTGGATTCTCTTGGCCGACTCTGTTTAAAGATCTGAAGCCTTTTGTAAAGGTTGTGATAGGTGCCGAGAGAACAGAGGCGAGGCGAGTAGTAGGATGGAAATGCCACTTAAGCCCATTCTTGAATGTGAAGTTTTAACGTATGGGGCATAGATTTTATGGGACCCTTTCCATCCTCATGTGGTAATAAGTATATCCTCGTCTGCATGTGGATTATGTTTCAAAGTGGGTCGAGGCCATAGCTACTCAAACTAATGATCATAAAGTCGTAAAGAAATTCTTGCAAAAGAATATCTTTACTAGATTCGGCTGTCCGAGAGCACTCATTAGTGATGAAGGTACTCACTTTTGCAATGCGCCGCTTGACAAGATCCTTGAGAAGTATGGTGTCAAACATAAGATTGGTACACCATATCATCCTCAAACTAGTGGCCAAGTCGAGGTAAGCAACCGAGCTGAAAAGAATTTTGGAAGACCGTGAACAATAATCGATCTAATTGGAGTCTTAAGTTGGATGATGCGTTGTGGGCCTATCGTCTTCGCATTCAAAACCCCGATGGGCACGTCACCCTTCCAAATGGTCTATGGCAAAGCTTGTCATTTACCTGTCGAACTTGAACACAGAGCTTTCTGGGCAATTAAATTCTTAAATTTTGATAGCCAACTCTGTGGGAGAAAAGGTTATTCTGATTGAGCAGAGCTCGGCAATTGGACTCGAGAGCATACGAGAATGCTAAGCTTAGCAAGGAAAGAACGAAGATGCTCCATGACGCTAAGATCAAGGACCGAGAATTCAAAGTTGGTGAAATGGCTTTACTCTATAATACCGGACTTCATTTGTTTCTGGTAAGCTAAAGTCTAGATGGTCCAGTCCATTTGAGATTCTCGAGGTTAATCCAAGTGGAGTAATTACTTTGAACGGGTATGGTAATCAAGCTTTTAAAGTGAATGGCCATCGACTTAAGAAATATTTTGGACAACCAAAGGAAAAGCTGAGATTCTTTATTTCCAAAGAAGAGATGAGAGTCTGAGATGTCTGATTTGTGAGGAGATTCCATCTTATTTCTTTGAGTCGATGATGATGACGTTCTATATCCACCCGTGAGGTACCTTCTGCGACACTTCGATCATACCACTATGTCTATGCCTGTCGTGCGCAAGAACAAGAAGAAGAGAGTCAGTGTAGTTTGGAGAGAAAAGTTTAATGATCTTATTGCACACTTGACTTGTTGTTGTGGTGAAAATCATTTCCACCCCAATACTCACGATTACGATCATCGAGGTGGCGGTAGTCAAACCAAAGTGGCCCGATCCGGGTTGATTTTGAACTTTGTGTCAAGCTATTGACATTAAAAGAGCGCTCTGGAGGCAACCTAGTTTTCTTTGTTTGTTTTCTTTTTCTTAGGTTGTTTTATTGTTTTAGAAATAATACTTTAGTTGATTTTGTGTTGATGGTTATTCCTCTTACGTTCATTGTAAGTGTTTTGTGTTATGTGTTGCTCATATACCCCGTGTACCCGAGATTATATGGTATGTCGAGTGTTGCGAGATACTTTTGAGCAGCGTGTTTTGAAAGTTACTCTTGTCCAGTGTTGTCTATTCGAGTTGCGGCGGTATATTCATGCTCCGGCTGACCTCCGCCAACTTTCATCCGACCACCACTTATCCGAAACCAAATAAGTTTTCTTTTTTTTTTATTTCGCACATTACGAGGACATAATGTGATTTAAGTGTGGGGGTGTTTGGGTATGTTTTTATGCTATATCCTTTGAAAATATGAGTGAATGTTAAATTTCTGCGGAATTTAAAATTTTTTGTGAGTCTCGAGCATATGATTGAAACTTTAATGCTTGCTAGTTGTAGTTTTCTAACGATGATAGTATGTGACTTAGTGAGATAATTATAGCATGTTTTACTTTTATGGAGATAGTTTCGTTTTTCACTCACGAAAGCCTTTGATTTTGAAGCATGACTTTTGAATTATATCCTTTCATTATTTTTAATGATTTATCTTAGGAAGGTCAGTATAGTTACACCTAAGTTAGACCGGTAATCTTGTGAATATCATAAAGTTTGAATGTGATAAGTGAGATGTAACTTATGACTTTGAAAAGTGAATAAATAAAGTGAGTGAGCAATTATTAATAAATACGTTTGTCGGAAGCTGGTTAATGATTTGAGTGCGGTAGGGCATTATCTCGAAATGTCCTATTCCACTATGATGACCAATGGCTCACGATAGTCAGTTTATAGCTACCTTATGATTTGAGTAGGTAGGGTGTTATCACGAAACATCCTATTCTACTATGATGGGTAAGAGCTCATTCTGATATGCGTCAAATTTGAAAATTTTTTGGAAATGATGAGTAAAAATGAAGTGAAGTCTTTGTTATCATGGATCTTATACCCAGTAGAACCGCATGATATCTTTGTAGGGATTATCCTACCGAGTGCGTGGGAAGGCTTTGAGTGGAGCTATTACATACATACCTAGGATAGTCATTGAAATTTTTGAAAGGATATTTCTTTGAAAGGCTTGTTAGATTGAGAATGGCTTGTCACACTTACACCGAATCTATCTCTGTGTTGGTATCATTTGCTATAGTTGTTGTATCTTTCGTTACGTGAATTAGAGATCTATGTGGATTATTTATAAAGTTGAGCTATAGTTTTGATTGTTTTGCCCGAGGACGTACAAAAAGCTAAGTGTGGGGGAGTTGCTAAGGCCATATTTATATAATTATTAAGGGTTTATTTCATTATTATTTTCCCCACATTTGCGTAATTTACATGAGAATTAAGGGTTTAAGTGTAAATATTGAGTAAAGATGATTTTAAGAGGGTTGTATGCAAAATTGATGATTTTAAGTGTTGATTTAATGGAATTATTATTATTTGGATTTTATTACATTTTTGCGTTGTTTATTTATCATGTAGGAGTTAATTTTCGTGCATATAATGAGGATAAATGAAGCTCAAGTCGAATTATAAGAGATAGAGTTGGAATTGGCTTGACGAAATTGGATAAAGATGAAGAGATCCGATCCTCAGCAGTTCAAACGGGCGTCTCATCGATCTTGAGCAGCGTCCGTAGTGAATCGGCGTCCATGCAGCGTCCAGAATCGTATTTTACATTCAGAGAGTTCAGACGGAGGATGAACGAGCGTTTACTCAGCGTCCAGGCATTCTGGACGGGCGTCCGCAAGACCAGACGGGCGTTCAAGGCCGACTTAACCCTAGCCGACATCAAATTCCTATAAATAAAGCGGCAGCCCCAATCCTAATTCATACCACATAATTGAGATCGCAATTTTACACCAAAAAGCTGCGGCCACAAGCCTTTTTACACAGAGATGAACTTCTCCAACCCAACAATCATCTTCAATATGATTGTTGGCTAAAAGCCTTGCAGTGAGTCGACGGAGGAAGCCCATCATCAACACAACCAACTAGAGAGTTCGATGCTTATGTGTAGTGAGTTTATTTCGTAGTTTTTCATTACTTTGGATCTGTTTTGTATTGTTTAAGTTTTATTGAATTAAGATTTGATGAAACGATCTATGTTTAATTTATGCTTGAATAAATTTATGAAAGTATGTTTATTTAAGTTCTCTTTTATTCAAAGTAATGCATCTAATTGTGTTTTAAGAGATTATGCATGATTAGTTGAGTAAGAGTTTGGAAACAATCTCGTGATTTCGTTTTGATTGCATGTTTAGTTTATTTGAAAAGATAAACGAACCTAGAATTTGGTTGAAGAAATTTAATTGAATTCGTGAAAAATCACTACTAAAAACTACATCTTAGATCACCATCTAGTTGGGGTTGTTGGTTGATGGGTGGATTCGTTGCCTCATTGTGTTTTTCCTTTAATTGTTCTAATCAAACCGTTTAGATTAAGTTTAGTTTACGTTCTAGTTTTATAAACCCTAATTTCCTGCTTTGTTTCCACGCACTTTTCGC
This sequence comes from Gentiana macrophylla, assembly GCA_026214975.1. Taxonomy (NCBI): domain Eukaryota; kingdom Viridiplantae; phylum Streptophyta; class Magnoliopsida; order Gentianales; family Gentianaceae; genus Gentiana; species Gentiana macrophylla. Next base: position 39,905,365 of record CM047816.1, on the reverse strand, counting down.
TTGATTCGTAGTTTGACGCTCGTCCGCATAATAGCGACGCTCATCCATTAGATTTAGTTTCCGGCGCGCTCGTTCATCAAAGTGAGCGTTAGTCCGTTTTCTGCTTTTATTATTTTACGCTTGTTTTTATTTCTGTTTTAGTTTCAATTCTTAGGTTTAGGTTTTAGTTAGTTTCAACCTTAGTTTAGATAGATAATTGTGACATAATCGATAGAATAATTGTTCCTTGATCCGATAAACATTCCACTCCCTTAGGACGACCCGTTAACACCCTATACTACGATCCTTATACTTGGGGTGTTTCGGTTTATAAATTATAAAACTAGTTTTTACCGAACATTAAAACAAAACAACCATTCATGCAAAACAAATCTTTTAATCTAATCGAGAAGGCCGGAATACAAGAAGCAAGAATGGATTGGAAAGAGTGGATTTGGGAGTGAACGAACATATGAAAGCAGGGAAAGAACAGGGAATTATTCTAATTTAATTGTTCATCCTCCAACAATGGATATTCCAACAAGGCCAAGAGTAGCAGATTCTATGTTATAAGACCGGATTCTCTTCCTCAGACACCTTCCTCCAGGTTTATAAAGACCCGGGGGCACAACAATGAATTTATTTTCTCAATGGAAACCTCAACATAGAGTGGAAAACTGATGAATCGTTCGTCCAAATGGCCATTTGATCAAAATCGATGTTTATCAACAGTCAGCCTTTGCCAGCATTTTGATGAATTCGACCACAACAGCCCCATCAGATGGGAATGAACACATGTGGATCTATGACCCTCAATCCCGTAATCTATTCATGGTATCAAGGGCTCTAATCAAGAGGGAAGACTAGGTCTTTAGAGCCTTTTCTATTGACTTCTCGAATTGATAGACTCGTGTTAAGAAGTGCGACCTCAGTACCGGGTCTATCAACCGGGCTAACTGTAAGAAAAGTTATGGTGGGAAAGTGATTTTAGAGGTATACCAAGTGGAGGGGTGTGATTAATTCTCACACACTATTTCACACATAGTAGAGGTATGTAGGTGTGACATGGATTAATCACACCCCTCCACTTGGTATACCTCTAAAATCACTCCCCCGTCATAACTCTTCTCGCTAACTGCTCCCAGTTGACTCCATTTTCCCGATATTTTTATTTTGCATAGGCCTATTCCTGTCCATAAATGGAATTCTCTATCAAGGCCTAAACGAAGTTATGATCAAAATTCCCGTGTATAATTTTCGGATATATTAGATTACGATATAAATCTGAACTAAATAAGTGGTGTCTCGCTCGATGTTTAGTTACATAGAAGTATACCTTCAATTGACAGAACGGGAATGCACGTATGGTTGATGTTGATCCTTGTGAAGTGAAATGGAGACTAGACAGGATATGTACGGACCCCCTAATAATATGCATAAATGACTAGTTATTGGTAATCGATGCACATTCTCATACGTAAATTAAGATGCATGATACACATCGGTACTCCAGCGCATTTCTCTATCTGAATCTGAATAACTCTGTTTTCGAACCTTCTCTTTAAAATAAAAAGGCTTGCGTCAAACTCAGCAATCAATTGTTCTGATACTACATATTGAACATTTTGAACTGAAATATAACTTTTTTCGCGGAATATCGACATTGTGAATAAGATCTTTACTCTCAATGATTATATACAAGTCTATATAACATAAAAAGTTGTCGGATGAACCAAATCCTCAATGAATTTTCCATTACAATGTGCACTCACATGTTCGGTAGTACACCCCACCCCCCCTCCCATGAATACGCCGCTGGTATAAAAAGTTCTTAATGTTAATTGAGTGCATGGATCTCCAATCGATTGACCCGCAATAACAATCTTCCAATTCAACTAGGTTGACATGAGTAGGACTTTGCCCATAACATAATCGAATACAATATGTACTCATGCAGACAGATATTTGTCGGAGTCCTAATAAGTATTTGCTGTGCTCGAAAGGTTATGAATAGATCTAAAATCCCAATCCCAATATATTAATTTCTAGTAGCAATACGGGACCCATATCATCATCTTCAATAACACAACCAATTAATGATGAAATAAGAATCATTTATGGCATCATCCCATTCTGAGGATTCACGTAAGTACCTCGGCTGGTGCCACAATTTGTTTGTGGTAAAATGATGTGTTGTACTACTTCAACAAGTATACGTGTAAGATATCCAACATTTGATGTCCGCGCCTCTGTATCCACAACCCCTTTACGAGATCTATAGCAAGAATGATATATTCTGTTAAACAGAGCTCTTCTTGTAAATTGCTTTGAATAGGAAAATCAATCATTTGTCATTGTGGATCCGACATTAACCCTCCCATACCTACTAATTGATATACCTGAAAATGGAATTGATTGGTATAATATATAATACATGCATATAAAAGGATTCAAATCATCAATTCCATGAGATATAGATTTAATTTTTGCATATAGCGGGATTCAAACCCTCAATTCCATGAGATAAAAAAATTTCAAGAATTCTTAGGACCTGTATTTTCAAATATGTTGAAGACGCCCCTCATGGTCTCTGAATCAATCGATGGTCGCGAAATCAATAACGAACCCCATAATAGATGTGATATCCCACATTGGAAGTGAGGGAAGCGCATCACCACCATATAAGTGTGAGAAATAAAGGTCTTGTCAACTCGGATTAGCCATTTTAGATCAAGCGAGGACGGAGGTCAAAGAAGTTGACCGGACCATTTATGACTCATTTAGCGCTACCAGTCACAGAATGGTATCAGAGCCGACTGTCATACGGACCTAAGTTCCACACCGTGAGAGGCGGTGGGGGCACCTCTAGAGTCCTCTGGTAGAGACAAACTGGGACAAGTCCATAGGGACAAGTCTTTGTCGTCTTGGCGAGGGGCGCTTAGTCCCTTATATGGGGTGGAATGTGATATCCCATATTGGAAGTGGAGAAGCGCATCACCACCATATAAGTGCGAGACAAAAGGTTTTGTCAACTCAGATTAGCCCTTTTAGACCAAGCAAGGACGGCGCTCTGGCGATTGACCGGACTATTTATGACTCATTTAATGCTACCAGGCCCGGGGTCTAGGAGCATTACAGAATGGTATTCAGAACCGACTGTCATACGGACCTAAGTGCCACACCGTGAGAGGCGGTGGGGGCCACCTCTAGAGTCCTCTGGTATAGACGAACTGGGACAAGTCCACAAGGACAAGTCTTGGCTGTCCTGGCGAGGACGCCAGTCCCTTATAAGAGGGTGAGAATGTGATATCCCACATTGGATGTGGGGGAAGCACATCACCACCATATAAGTGTGAGACATAAAGGTCTTGTCAACTCGGATTAGCCCTTTTAGACCAAGCGAGGACGGCGGTCTAAGCAGTTGACCGGACCATTTCTGACTCATTTAGAGCTACATGGCCCGGGGTATGAGGGTGTTACAGAATGGTATTCAGAGCCGACTGTCATACAGACCTAAGTGCTACACCATGAGAGGCGGTGGGGGGCACCTCTAGAGTCCTCTGGTAGAGACGAACTGGGATAAGTCCACAGGGACAAGTCTTGGCCGTCCTGGCGAGGACGTCAGTCCCTTATAAGGAGGGAGAATGTGATATCCCACATTGGAAGTGGGGGAAGCGCATCACCACCATATAAGTGTCAGACATAAAGGTCTTGTCAACTCGGATAGCCCTTTTAGACCAAGCGAGAAAGGCGGTCTAAGCAGTTGTCCAGACCATTTATGACTCATTTAGCACTACCAGACCCGGGGTCTGGGGACGTTACAATGGAGTTGTAAGCAAACCGAACTACTCATCAGCTACTCTTTTCTAATTCAGGGTACTCGAATAAACCTAGCCGGTCCCAAGCTTCATAGTATAGTAATTAAGTAGGAAGTGAACCGAACTACTTATAAGCTAATCATACACGACTCGTAAAGAAGTTTGACTCGGTTCGTTTTTTTTAATTCAAGATACTCGAATAATCCTAGCATATCCCAAGCTTCATATTATAGTAATTGAGTAGGCCGTGAGTAATTCAAGGTGTATTAAATAAATGTAATTAATTATAAAAATTATTATGAAATTATATTTTATAAAAGCCATCATTTAATAGTCGAGTATTAAACAAGTCAACTTTGATCTTGCCCAATTTTTATTTAATTAAATGAAATCTAAATAAATCTTCGACGTTAAAAGGTGAGGCAGAATCGAAATCGAAAGTATTAAGCGAATCAAGTTCAATATTACTCTTTTATGACCCTATCGAGCTCATGTCGAGTTTCAAGCTCAAGTTTTTTTAATCAAGTCGAGCTCAAACCTAAAAGTATCAACTCGATTCTTTCGATTATAATATTTTGTTTAAACGATATTGGCTTTCTCAAACCCTAAAAAGTATCAACTCGATTCATTTCGATTATAATATTTTGTATAAATGATATTGGCTTTCTCAGCTTTATGACGGCTTCAAATATAAGCGTTGCAGGCCATAGTTACTAAAATTCGGCACGTGAATTATACGTTACAAAAACGGACGCGTATAATATTTTTATTTTCTTAAAAAATACTGTCAAAAACTCGGCGTAATAAACGATGTATTCACAAACGTACGTGTAACAAACGTCTACTGTTTCGAAAATACGTTATAAAAAACGGTAAATTTGCTATAAATTTTGATACCATATAATGGTAACAGAACACAACTATAATAGAAATTGAATCCGATCTAATGAAAAATGCCATTGCACTCACTAATATCAACTAATGTTAAAATCCTCATCACAGTCATAATAAAATTAGAATCCCCTTCACCGTAATATCAACTAATGCTTAAACCCTCATCACGTCATAATAAAATTAGAATCCCTTCACCAAGATGGAAATGAAGGGATGAAAGGATTGTTATACGTTGACTTGTCATCTTCTGAGTCAGTTTAAACTTCTTTAAGATTATAGCTAACGAGAAAGATCATATATTTTGATAAAATCGTGAATTTTTCAGTCGAATAATTCACGATATGGATTATACATACGAATTTTTGACACACGAAAAGAAAAGAAAAAAAAACAGCAAATTTTCACGAGTACGCAAAACATGAATATTTTGTATTAATCCGTTCGGACGGGAGTTATTCGCGAATTTACATACTATGTTGCAGACTCCTAACTATTTTTTGGGCAAAGCATTCATCTTCAAGCTTGAACGAATTACATAAAGAACAATCAGAAAAAAAGAAGCAAGAAAAAATAGTTAACTGGTTTTTTCATTTTCAATCAACAATTTTCTTCAACAATTTACTAATACAGAAACAACAGAAGCAGCATCTGAATGAATCTATGCTGTGTCTAAGTGCATTTTGCTTCATTGATTACCAAAGGCCCCTATACCACTTGCTATTATTATGAGTTAAAATGAAAAACAACAGAGATTTTTACACAGTAAGTTTTCGATGAATTCACGAACACATCATAATTAATGGCTTCTTCATAATAGTGTGAAGAGGGGGGGGGGTCCATGGAGGCCTTCACAAAAATGCCTACAGACTGTTTGTTGTTCCGGTACAACTGACCAATTAATGAAACAGCCTCATTCAGCCAACCTGAATTTAAAGATTAGCAACACATTATTCAGCATTTTAATGCTTATAACAAGGGACTTTGGTGGAAGTTTTATAAAAAATAAAAATTTAATATTAAATGCAGGTGTAGAAAGGGGGGATGCACGTAAATAAGGAAACATATAGGACCAAACTTTATGCAATGGAGGAATTCAGGACCAAACTATAAATATTGAAATCAAGTTTTGATGAAAATATCTTTATATCATCAGCTAGCCAAAGTTGACAATCATAAAGAAAAGATGAAAATTGCTTTATTCCAGGAGCATGTGTGCATAAAAAGCAAAAAGATGAAAATTACTTTATTTCAGCTAGCTAGCCAAAGTTGACAATCACAAAACTCAGAAATTCACCGAAAACTCAGAAACTCGGAAGCTCAGAAAGATACATACCTCGGTCGACTTATCTGAAATTTACTTGAATGGAGCAAACAATATAGACGAATTGTGGCCACCGAATCCAAAAGAATTCGATAATGCTACTTTAATGTCTAATCTTTCTTTCTTAGGACCCACAAGCAGCTTAGCATCCTAGATAACAAACAAACAAAAATTATATTCGGCTTATTATATTAACAGGAAAATGGTGTAAAAGGAGGATTGAACTCTCCATACAAGCAGCTTGTTGCATGTCAAGTTTTAACAATTTAATAAGCTACTTAAAAGGGAACAGGCCATGGTATGCCTAGTGGAAGATGTTCTTGTTGTATGATCCAGAGCATACATCTAACATTTGAAGTACAATTTCTACAAGATCAAGTATTCTTTACTGCGCCGCCTCGGAAAAGAAAGTTTGATTGTTTGCCAAAAAGATAAAGATAAACTCCACTCCAGATATATAGAGAAAAAGAAAAGGGTTACAAAAAATGTACCACACCGTCATCTGGGTTGTCCAGATTGATATTAGGATGTACCCAACCAGTTCGTATAGCCTGCAAGAAAACGAACCCCTTTTTACCAAGCTAGCTGGGATTTAGAATATTCAAACTAGCAAGAGATTTGACACATAGAAACCCACACACACACACTCAAGAAGAGAGTAAAATGGGTGCACCAGGATACCTGCACTGTGGCAACTGCTTCAATGGCACCAGCTGCTCCAAGCAGATGTCCAGTCATAGATTTTGTGGAATTCACCCGTAACTGGGAAAAAAAATAGGCAGAAGTGCAGCAGGTTTTAGGTAACTGCATAAGGAAGTCTTAAACACTACAATCGCGTGATTATCCTACCTCTTGGTTATGCCCAAAACAATGAACAAGTGCCTGATATTCCTTGACATCTGCTTGTGTTGATGTTGCATGTGCATTTATATAGTTCACGTCTTGTCTAGATACCCCAGATTGTGCTAAGGCCTTCTCTATACACAAAATAACACCAGCTCCTGCTCATTAATGTAAACATCAAGGATTAAATCACGTTCCTATAACAAACCATAAACACAAAAATAAAATACCAATAAGGACAAGAAAAATTCAAATATGCAAAATACCTTGAGGATGAGGATCGGTTATGTGATAAGCATCACATGTAAAACTCCCACCCAAAAACTCAGCATAGATGTTTGCACCTCTTTTCTGCCAAAAGTTGGGGCCAGAAGAATGTCAGCATTTACACCATAAACAACATCATGCCACAGAAAAAGATTGGAAAGGATCGAGATGATATTGGGTTTATAGATTACCATGGCATGATCAAGTTCTTCCAATAGTAGAACACCAGCACCTTCTCCCATAACAAATCCATCACGGCTCTGTTATATGTAAGATAGAAGCTCGATATAACATGGGTACTGTCCAAAATTAGTTTAAAACACATGCAAGGAACTTTCACAATGGTTAGTAGTAAGTTCAACCAACGAGACCCTTTCGGAAAGAGAGAAATCTACGAAAACCATGATGGGCATAACAACATGGGTACCCACATGAAGATCCAAAACCCTAGCAAACAATTGATTGTCCACTACCCGCTTTAAGCAAATAAGCATGAAGGAACTCAGTGAAGAAAAAGATCATCCAATGAACCCCTCATAAACACAAATGAGGGCAAGAAAATACACAGCACTCCCGTGAAAAGCCACAAATCAAGCAAGATTCTGAAATCTCCTCAACACCCCTATCCCAAAACACTAGCAAACATATTCTATCCTTTTCACCCCCCAAGAATCAAGGCCCCTTCTCAGCTGCCACAATTGCCGCTACCCACAAGCCCATCCACATTCACGTATCATTCCTCAGCCACTAAAACCCCAGACCCAGCACCAGCACAAGACCAAAATGCTATGGCTACTCTAGTCATGAGCAACATAGACAAGATAGATTATGTATTTATATTTTGGAAAAGGTTGGACCTTATCATCAATTTCATGGAAGTAAAAGGATGACAGTAATAAACCTTGTCCATTGTCATGTTAGGTACTTTGAATTAAAACAAATTAATGGCTAGTTGCAGAGTTTACCTAAATAAATCCTATAGTTTTAGTGACTTATCCAAATTTTTTTCTTATATAAGAAGTTTAACTGAAAAGCATTCAGAATCCAGCTATTATGTTTATTTGCATAGAACAAGATTTTACGAGGCACAGAAACAAACAGTTATTGATGAATCATGATTTTTGGTACAATCCATCCTTAAGTCCCTTGAGACAAACTAGACCTTTGAAGATCAATACAGGAAATAAAGAAGACATCAAATTCTCACATTGTCCCAAGGGCGTGAGGCTTTAGTAGGGTCACTGTTTCTTTGAGAAAGTGCTCTGCAGGCCACAAAACCACCCAATCCTACAACAGAGTTTACGCCATGGAATTTAAAATCTCGAGTTACTTAAGTAATTAAATCTGGAAAAGAATAAAGAAGTTACCAATCGGTATAATGGCAGCATCAGAGCCGCCACAAAGAATCATATCCTGCAAAAATAACCACCGCGGTCAAAGCTGACATGCTTTATTACTTTGCAAAATTCACCGAGCTCATAGGCGAACATTATCAAGCATTTAGTTCAAAGCGACATATGGAGAATAAAAAAGTCTACCTAGTGCATGTAAGCATCCGGGACTATGCAAGTTCCAGGGAAGGGTCAAGTCATTGGACTCTTAACATATACTACCTCCGTCCCTCAAAAAGACACGTTTTTTTGTTAAAAAATCATCCCATAATAAGTGTCAAATTAGAAAATCAATAAATCATTTATTACACACTTTTTTCAAATATACCCTTATTCTTCCACCTATCAATTACCCATAATCCCTTCACCTTCCAAAACAAACTCTTTAGGAAAGGGCATATATGTCCATATAATAACAAAAGACAAGACATTTATTGAGTAGTTTAATTTGTGTGAAAAGCAAAAGGGTGACTTTTTAAGGGACATAGGTAGTATATTTGTACGAGGCTCCTAATGAAAGTTACATTTAAGAATGAAGATACGATACTTACAGCTTCCCCTCTGATGATGTGATTAGCTGCATTCAGTATACAGAAGTTGCTTGTAGCACAAGCTGTAGAAATCGAATAGTTTGGCCCCATCCATCCCTGAATGGTAGAAGGAACAATTATTTAGACAGACTGCAATGCGTAAAATGCATCAATATTAGGTATCATGTCAACCAACCAAATCCATGGCCAACACGGCAGATCCCATGTTTGTTGTTGCAAAAGGAACACAAAAAGGATTCATCTTCCTGTATGACACTCTCAGAGCTTCTATTGCATCATTGAAAACCTGTCCCATTCACAAATAAGTCCAAGATAACGACAACTGTTATACAGCAACATTCACAGTACGAAAGAAAGATCATTCAATTTGACAGAAAAAATTTATCAATTTCTTATTGTGTGTGGAATTAAGTCTCCGAGTCCTAATCCAGATTAGGAGATTACACTTGCAACCGAGATCTTCCATGGAGATCTAATGATGACAGCAACATAACATAAAGCATTCTACCAAAGCCATTTTCGTGGTATGTTCATCAATGCAAGAATTAAATCCTACATGATAACAAAATTGAACATATATTCTGGAAAAATAAGGTGAAGGAAACTATTGGACCGTACAACCAGTTTGCCCATTTTTTGGATTAGACAAGGTTTGGTAAGGTTATAAGCCAAATAGATTCATCTAATCTTTCAAACAATCACTAAAGCAAATTCAGGAACAACATTTGAGCAGAGAAGAAAATTTTAAGAAATCCATATCATCAACTTGGACTCGACAATTAAAAAAATAAGAATGATACCTTCATCCCACCCATTGCTGAGCCAATTAGCACACCACATCGTGTTTTGTCCAATTCTTCCATGACATCTTCAGTAATACCACCATCAGCCAATGCCTTCTTCCCAGCAGTCAACATGTAAAGCATGAATTTATCCATTCTTTTGGAGAACTTTGGAGAAACCCAACCATCCGTCGAGTAAGACTTGATTTCTCCTGCAATTCTCTGAAAAGGAAACCTGAATATCAAATTCAAGAACAAAGTGATGTCAAAAACACACAGCAGAAGCCATGAACAAGCCTTACTGTTGGAAAATTGGAGCAATCGAACGCTTCTATCTCAGATATTCCACTAACACCTTCCAGTAAATTATGGTAGAATACATCTGGGTCATGACCAAGGGGAGTCTCAACACCCATCCCAGTGACAACCACCCGCCTTTGCTTCATTAAAGGTTTCTTCTTTTTGGAGACCTCCTCCATAGCAGGTTGCAATGCTATGGCCATTACTTGTCCTGTGAAACTTTATAATGAGAACACAAGTGCTTGCCAAAATGATTGCAACACAATCTTGGAGCAGCCACAAAGATTTCATGCAACATTGTATTTGAGAAAAGCATGTGAAAAGGGGAGGGGAGGAAGAACGAAAAAAGAGCATGGAGACAATACGCCTAGGAAAATTCAGATATACAAGATTTGTTGAGTCATAACCTCTTCACTTAATGAGCACAAGGCTCCAATTTTACAACTTCCTCTACCGAAATAAAATCTGGACTCATACTTGTAGCTTGTTAGAGTAAAGAACACCAGGTGGGATGGCCTACGGCAATAACATGACTTGACTACCAAACTCATATTGCATGTTGAGTGTTTGAATTCAAATACTATTAAACATCACTTGTATAAAGTTTCTTCTTTTATTACAGAAATGATACGATACAACACTATACGCTTTATGTGGATAGGAATCCCACATAAAGTGGACTATGCCCCACAAAAACAAGATTCGAACCTGGAACTTCAATGATGGTGCCTCTGCATATTGCCGCTAAGGCATTATGCCTCATCGGCGTCACTTGTTTTATTAAAACAAAGATGTTGCTGCATTTAACGGTATAAAAGAAAGAAGGTAAGAACTCAACTATACAGAATGCAACAAGTTATCTCTGCTTATATAATAGTAGTGGACTGACCGACTATGCAAACGGCACCAAACCCGGTACACACAAAATCATTTAACACATAATACTACCAAAATCAGCCTAAATCCACTCTCAATCTCTGCTCATGCACCTGCTCCACACTCTACGCTCAGATATTCTGTAACTTAGTTTATGCTAGCTTTATGGCAATTGATAATCGCCACAACAAAGGGAGGAAAAAAACAAGACCAATCTTTAAGCACCCACAATTTGCATAACTAGCCAAAAGAACTAATTTGTTCTTCATGCAAACACAATAACTGCATTTCTCCCAACCATTAAGTAACCATCAGTCCATAATCAAGATGAACCGTAACAATGAATTGAACCCCCACCCACCAAAAAAAGTTGATATAATATTACTACCACATTCATATATACGTTATGCTAAAACTATTAATCTGCATGACCTGAAAGTTTTATTTTTATTTTTAGGGAGAGGGGTGTGAAGGGGAGGTGGGGGGAGAAAGGGCGAAAAGGCTGCACAAATCACATGACTGTTGATGCAATTATTTAATTTCGATGTCTACGAGGAGGCGACTTGAGGATGAAACAGATCTCATATGGCATAATAAACCAAGAAAAAGAACACAATAACAATAATTTTAAAAAGAACACGGACGGGAGACAAAAGAAGAACGCAGATTATATCCCCCATTTTCATCAGAAATGCTTAAATCTTCAAAACGGGAAACATAACTCAAGATCCACAAAAAAAAATACCATTACGAGAATGGCGAAACGGACGGAGTTTACTGCGTCGACGACGACCCAACGGAAGAGCTCCATTGTCACCGGGAAAGAACTCTTTATAAAAGTTATCGCAAGGCTCAAAAGTCAAACAAGAGGCCATCAGATTACGAATCCTGGAAAAACCAGGGGAGAACTCAGGAGGAGTACATCTGGAAAGAGTCAAAAACTTCTTTTTCCTACGAGCAGACCCTGAAACCGATGAGTTAGAATACGACATAGAACTACAAGAAGAACCCAAAGACCCATTTTCATAAGCAACAGACATGCATGCCGCCATTAACCACGAACATACCACCGATGACGCCATACCTTTTCTTTTACCCCAAAATTCCAAGTAGAGAAAATCAAAAGTAAGAATCTCAAGGAACCATATTTTGGGGTGGGCTGGAGGTAGTGAAGTTTGTTCGGATTCCTGGGTTGGTTTGTGTGAGAAACGATGGAGGAAAACAGACGACAAGTAATAAAATAGTGTACGAATTGTGAAGAAAGCCAGTAGGATATTTAGTATCATAGAAATTACATTTGGTATCATTTTTTAGATTATTTTTTTTATTTCCGGCACAAATTAATTTTGTTTTTATTTCCGGCATGATATTATGAACGTCTACGTTATTTTTTAAAATAACGTGCATGTGATGTTATTTGTTGATAATACTTATTTAACTATACCGTCATTATGTTGTTTTTGAAATTTAACGGATCAGACCAATAATGATATTTCTGAAATTTAACGATAGACGCTATATTTAAATATAAAAAAATATCATTGGATTTGAAATAATTTTAGATAACTTAAAGGTGATCGTGGTGTCGGAAATAAATAAATAATAATAAAATATCTGGTTTATCTAAGTGCTGAAATCTTTTGTGTGACTACCTAATCTTAGCGTCCTATAAATTGCTTTTGACACCACTATATTATTTATTTTTATTTTTTTTTACTTCAAGCACAACATAAAAAATAAAAAATTTACTCATTTTACCATAAATTTTAAAAAATACAATTTAGTCCTTTGATTATTTAAATTAAACATCATAATACAAAATTATTAACTTATATCAATAACAAACCACAAACTTAATTTTCATCCAAATTATCATCTATATTTATTTCTTTATTGACACCACCATAAACAACCTTTATCTCCATCTCCATCTTCATCTTCATCTTCATCATCAAAATTCATCTTTATCTTCTTCAACCTCTTCATCATCAAAATTCATCTTCATCTTTTTCAACATTCTTCTTCATCAAAATTCATTTCATATACTCCAACCTTTTTCACCCAAATATCAATTTCAAACAATATGAAAGCAAAATGGAATCAAAATTCATATTACATGGCTTGAAACACCGTTAACTAGGGGAAAATGAAGTTTTTTAGAGTTTTTCGATCGGCATTGGATTTTCCGTCCGGCATTGGATTTTTCGTATATATAATAAACATCAGATTTGGTGACGTCTTGTAGTCCAGAAATGAATATTTTTTGTTGCTGCTATAACACCACCAACTCTGACGTTGGAACCAAAAATAAACGTCATTATTCTCGACGTTTTTTACTCCAAAACTTAATGAGTTTATGTTTAAGACGTTCGTAATAGTCTAAGACGTCACCAAAGTTGACGTTAAGTTAGAACGTCCTCCACCCGGCGTTCGAGAGTGCGAGATAAACGTCACCTCACCGACGAAGGAACATGTTACTGCTAGTGGGCATGTATGACTTAAACGCCACCAGATTTGATGCGATGTTTATCCGCATTAAAACGTCATTCTCACTGACGTTTTAAGCACCCGGTCATCTTCCCCAAACCTCCGATCGGAAAAAGGCCGGTTGAACGAAAAACACCTTAAAAACCTCCGATTTCAACCAACAATAAATACACATTTCAATGGAACAAATTACTCCATTAAAAACCGGAATGAAAACCTTCAAATCAACAACAAAACAAGATCTTTCGTGATTTGGTTGAAAGTGGTGTTGTTCTTAGCTTCACTTATGGTTTTCCGGCTCAATTTTATCTTCTCCGGTCTTTTCCGATGAGAACTCCGGCGACGTTACAAGATGTAGGGGAAGTAATATTTTTAAAACGTGGAGGGGTAAAAGTTAAACATTAGTGACTAAATTGTTTAATTTTACAAATGAAGACCAAAACTACGATTTTAAAAGTTATTATTTCGGGTGAATGCACTGAGTGATTAAGTGATGTGAAAAAATGAATGAAAAATAATAAATTAAAAGATGCCGATAGTTATTTGGTGATGTCGATAGAAGCCGCCAAAAAATAAAACAACCTCTATGTTGATTGATTACGACGAGGATGTTCAACTTTAAGTCTACGCCCACCATTTTTTTTTTTTTTTTTTAAGATACGCCCACCATTCAAATGTGGTGATATCTTACTTGTTTAGATATAATGATAATGCCGGGAAGGCTCCCACACCATATAATAAAATGAAATGATATTATAAGTACATGTGTTTTTTTTTTCTTCTGATAATATTATAAGTACGTGTTTATCAATAATTAATGATATAAAAGTTTGTAATTGCTTTCTTATACGAAAATAAATAAAAGTGTAAGAGTACTACTACATAATTGTAATGAAGGGGTTTTCAATTATTTTGACTTTTTTAGCAAAAAATTAAATAAAAAAAAACAGCATGAGCCTCGAAGATTCTACCGGCTTAGCACTTAAGGCCAATCCTGAGAAAAAATCGAAGACTTCATCAGCATGAAAGAACCGACCTGTGTCAAAGAGGTTCAACGACTTAACGGGAAAAGCAGATTCATCTCAAAGTCAACCGAGAAGTGCTTGCCCTTCTTCAAAATCTTAAAAGGCGACAAGACCTTCAGCTGGAATGAAGAATACGCACAATAGTTTCAAGCACTTATGGCTCATTTGGATTGATGGAATGGAATGAATCTGATGGAGTAGTGCAATGGAATGGAATAATATCATTCCACCGCGTTTGGTAGGTAATTAAATAGAATCATTTCCATTTCATTCCAACGTTTGTTAGCATCATAATGGAATTGGGTTTTTTTTTCCATTCCATTGTTAAACAACAAATTTTTGATGGAATGGAATGCAAATTTGTAGCCTGACACCACACCTAAAACAATCAAACAACAGAAAGTCGATTTAATAGCTGATAATCGACTTTCGCACGGGCGATTGCCAACTGATCTTGAAAATCAACTAGCGGAAAATCGATCCTCACCTCTAGAATCGACCGTGAAAAATTGATTACAATGACTGCACAAGAAGGCGATTGAACAATCGACCAACAACAAAAAAATCCATCGATCAAAAAGTCGATTTTTAGCTCTAGACTGTGCTATGATGTGCAATGAAACTGGAGTGTAAAAAAATTACCTAAACAAAAACAACCACATAACATATTTTCATATATATAATACAATCGTAATATAGTTGAAAAAATAAAAAGAAAGGTTGGACAATGATAGGTTTTGTCGATGAAGACATGAAATTAAAAAGGTTGCAAGTGAAGAGAATAAGAGATGAAATTAAAAAATTAAAATTAAAATAGCATAGATGAAATACCTGAATCGGAGGTTTTCGATAATGAGTTTTGTCGCAGGAGAAGTACTGATTTTGTAGTTTTCCCGAGAGGCTATGGAATGATTTTTTATTCAATGGTGTATTTTTTCATTTCATTCCATCCATGACTTAGCTTTTCTAATGGAATGAAAATCACTATTTTTCAAACCGTTAGTATCAAAATAAATTCCATTCCTTGGCTTCCCAACACGCCAAATCGATGGAATGGAATGCAAAAGACATACCATTCCATTCCAGTACCGCAATCTAAACGAGCCATTAAGAAATACATGGGCAAGCCGCCTCTTTTAGTCAGCCCTATGATAGGAGACATTTTATTTGTTTATTTGGTGGCATCAGACCGGGTTGTTGCTGCCATGCTTGTAAAGGAAGTTGGCACCCTCCAAAACTCAGTCTACTATGTAAGCGAATCTCTCAATCTGGTGGAGAGAAGTATTACGGAGGCCTGCCCGCTTGTTATTACCGCCCAAAAACTAAGGGCTTACTTTTCATCGCACACTATCATCGTTTTGACAGATAGCCCGTGATGCCAAATCTTGCATAAGCCTGATCTTTTGGGTCGGCTACTTCATTGGGCAATCGAGTACCAAGTTTGATATCCAATATCAACCTCGAAAAGCAATCAAGGCATAAGCCTTAGCGGCCGAGCTTTGTCCGGTAGTCGGACCACCTCAACACTTGGGAGATAGATCAACGGTTTTCTCAATAGTCCGGCGGCCTCTCAACTCTTTGCCTCTTGTTCGAGGCATCTGGCGATGCATCCTCGGGTGAATCCGTCCCAACATTGACAATCATTCGCCTATCCTAAGTCTAGTCCTCAGCAACAGGTCGATCTAAACTAGTAGGCACTCTAGATGCGGGTACGACAGAGGTCGCCTTTTGCCTCTTAGCCACCCTTGCTGCTTTACTAGTTCCCGTCTTGCTTGTAGCATCCTTTTCCCCCGCCAAACAGGAGCGCGGGCGGTGAGAGTAGGAGGAACCAACGTGTTGGGCCTCTTTCAGAAGCTCAGCCCTCCTTTCATGCTCAGCCTTAGACTGAGCAACTTAGTCCGCCATCATATCCATCGGATTCATCACACCTGCAAAGAGAAAGATGTTGGATCACAGATGACAATAAAAACTTACGCTATTTAGCAAAGAAGATGAAAAGGAAAGACAAAGCAGTGAAGTAGGAGAAAGTCATTTTCACATTCCTTTAGTCAGGAAACCGGACGGACAGAGTTTTATAGTTAGCTTCTGTGTGTCCAGTGTCTATAAACCTATTCTGGATTGAAGTTTGGGTTGTTGCCCCTGGCCTTCACCCGGGAAAGAGTCCAGACCGATCCATACTAATGCTCGTCATGGGCACTAAAACTGAGTCTGAGGATGAAGCTTGGGCCGGTTTCCTTGGACACCACTCTGGACAGTGCTTGGACTGATCTTCAGATTTAGTTCTAGCCAATCTGGGTCTACAGCAGGATGTGCAAGAAGTTGTTTTTGAGTTCTATATGGGTTTTGTTTTCATACATGACAAGGTAACGGTTATTGGCCATCATACATGACAAGGTAACAGTTATTGGCAATGTACCGAAAGGGGTACCATGGTGTTGAAATAGTGTCCTAAACCCAATCGGGTTGGACTGGATCCGACCGGGTCGGATCATTACTACTATTTCTTTATGTTTATACATATAATAAATGGCTTTTTTGTTATTATATATTTGTTTGTTTAACGAACCAATTATGATATTGTATATATGTTAACGTCCCTAGTGTCAAACTGTGAAAGAGAAATCATAATGGTAATTATGGTTGATGAGATCTCGACTCACTTTAAAAGGTTTGATAATTAAATGTCTCTAGTCGTATGTACTATTAAATGGGACATTAATAGTACGATTAGACTAGCACGTATTAGATGTCTTATATCTTATTGAAGGTAGGGATAGATCTCGTCTATCAAAGTGTAGGGACTCTTGGACTGTACGTGGACGTGTATTAGAGAATGCGTACGTTAGACTGACCCACTTACTTTATTAAGTGTCGGACTATGTGGCGGTTGTGTAATTATCCTTAGACCGAAGTCTTCATGGCATCACGGTGTGGATTGTCATGCTTTGACACTATTGAGGTTTCCCCTATCCATGAGGCGATCATGCGGTAGTGATTGGGCGTGATACTGAAGCATGCGTATGATTCATGTCGCTCGTCCGGAAATCGTGTATCCTAATAGTAGGCGTAATATCCGAAAGGGCCTTCTTATAACGAATGTCTAGCTCTCGTGAATCTTTGCAAAGTGGGAGTAAATGAGTTACTTCGAGAAAGCATGATATTCAGATTATAAGATACAGTCGTTAATGTATTGACACTCGAGATTCGACCTTATGGATATTGTAACAACGATATGATTGTATTTACACGGTAACCGTTTCACATAAATGTAGTAGTCATGCATTTAACTCTTCCGATGATTGGAGGCCATGGCGTGTTGCTAGACGTTATCCATGATCGTTAGGTATGAAGGGTATTTTAGTAAATGCACTTTATGCGGCCAACATATTCGGAAGCCTATCGGGTCACACACATAAGAACATCTAGCCGGATTAAAATGCGGTTACAGCGATAACCAAATAAGGAAAGTTTATCTCGACTATAAAGTGTTATAATGATAAATTAATATTATGATATTTATTTAATATGAATAAATATAATACAAGATATTAATTATGTTGATTAATTAAATATACATAATTGATGTATAAGTCGAAATTATTATGTGTATATGATACACATGGATTTTGCGAATTAATCATGGTATTATATTAATTAATTGAGAATATTCCGGATATCTAGCGTATCTAGCAAATCATGTGTGCAAAAGTAATATCTAGATTTGCAAATCATGTGTGCAAAAGTAATATCTAGATTTGCACACATGTGTAAATTGGTTTATGGGAGAATCTGATTTGCTAGATACGCTAGATATTCTGAATTTAATGATACGTTAGATGTATAGGTCGAAATTATTATGTGTATATGATACACATGGATTTTGCGAATTAAAAAATTAATTGAGAATATTCCGGATGTCAATTTATGGCAATAGGGGCGCAAGTTTGAAGTGAATAAAATACACTTGGATTGTACAAATTAATTAATAGTATTATCATATCTTAATATTAGATTTTAATGTGTATAGATTTACACATATGTGTAAATTAGTTTATGGTAATATAATAAAAATATATTTAATATTAGATATTGACAATATATATCTCGGAAATATTTAATATAAGATATTGAGTATTAAATGAGATAAATCTATAATATCTATTTTTCTTATTTTACTAGTAAAATATTTTTTTCTCCCCAATCTACTAGGAGGCGCAGAACATCGCAATTCTAAAGGTTAATGATTCTTGTGAAAAATAAGAGAGCTTCATAGAGAGGGTTTTGAGAGAGAGAGAGAGAGAGAAAATGTCGGTCTAGCAACCGAGTTTTTCTAGTAGCAATCTAATTGTGGATTCCGGCATGTTGTTCGTGTGGATCAATGGTAGAGGCCGAACACTTGGGCGGCATCGTGCAGAAACTATAACCATAGATAAAGCGACGATCTATTTTAGATCATCCAATGTATATTCTACGTCTACTTCTCTTATGCTTGTTGTTTAAACGAAGTCGATCCTGGTAAGAAGGAAATAAAATTTTAAATCCCGCTGCGTTCCCGCGTAGATTTCATATCTCATGGGTCCCTAAGTCCTATGTCGGAGGTATGACTGACTATGCAAATCCATGGCGTTCTCTAGATGGCGGTCCCTAAGTCCCACAATTGGAGGTATGTTAGTGTTATTAGCCGTGTTGTACACCGTGTCCCTTAGTTAGGTGTCTTGGTGCCACGTAATGAATATAACTATGAAAAGATGGGACATGTAACATGACAAGTTAAGAATACAACTATGTGAAATAAGTAAGTACCTAATGTAACTACACAAGTACATGCAAGATGAACTGAAGTAATTAATATGTCATGTTTCCTTATGCATCATCAAACGTCGCCGCACAAGGCAGGGATGCATCCGACTGACACCGGCCAACCACCACTCATGTGCCATCACGTTCGCAATGCATCGGGACGGCGTGTGCAGTAGGCAGCCCGTGGCTTTAAAGTGACTTTCCTTTACATTTCAAGTTATGTTTTAATAGTAGTTTCTAAAGGTTCCAATCGATGACGAGCTTGGAGTGCTAGCTTAGGAGTGGAGTTATGAAGTCAGTTATGTTTTAGTTTCCTTATATAGTTGTTCCCTCTTTTCAGACAAGTGAGTTGTAATGAATAATAGTTTTTCTTGCAGTTATTAATGATCTAGTTTGACAACAGTTGTATCATAGTTGTTGATTGTTATTGGAAGACTCCGAGGGTCTATTTTTCTCGAGTCTTCAGCTTGTTTTCTTCCGCGCGAATCTATAATTACTTTGATATGACATGAGGCTTACATGTGATTTAGGGTTTTCTCTAAATGTCGCGTGCCGAACGTCCCGCGTCCGGGTAAAGGCTCGGTATACAAGACATGGGCGTTACAGAAGCATAAGTGGATATGTCATACAATCCTGCTTTAAACTCATACCTACGAGCAATTTTATGGTGCAACGGTCGTAAATAGGTTGTACCAAGTGACATAAATTATTATTTTTTTTTTCATTTTTACTCCCTTTCATATACAATACTTTTATTGTGTGTGATATGTTAGAAATGAAAAATTGTAGTGTATATCATTCGGTACATCATTCATACAACGGTTGTATTATAAAATTTCCCCCCACGAATTGTTACTTGGATTGGGGGCATGTTATTATCATAGAGAACAAATTTCATATAGGTATATAGATCACACCAAGACAATTGTAACGCCCCCAGACCCTGGGCCTAGTAGCGCTAAATGAGACATAAATGATCTGGTCATCTGCTTAGACCGTCGTCATCGCTTAGTTTAAAAGGGCTAACCGAGTTGACAAGACATTTATGCCTCACACTTATATGGGGGTGAACATTCACTTACTTTACCAATGTGAGGTTTTACAACAATACTTTTTTTTCACTCTTTGGATCACACGTAGCTTGAATGAGTCATTCCGGTGTACCGGATCGATCAAGTACCCCTCAGCCCTTTTTATCAGCAATGATACTAAACACGAGAGTTGGACATTTGTGGATGGTTCTAGAGCTATGTTGTGTTTCGAGTACCACTTCTAGCACCCACTTGCGTGGAGTTCAAGAGGCGCAAAGACAACGTTGTGTCAAAACATTATAATAATAATGTAGTTATTCAAAAATGTCTCACACCTACCCAAACAAAAATGTCAAAACACATTATACATTTATATGTGTAATTGTTATTCTTTTATTCCCTCCGTCCTAATTTGTTTGAAACTTAATCTATCTATGCCTGTCCCAAAATAATCCCATAACAAGTTTTTGCTTTAATTTTTTAAATTGCCCCAATGTATTTTATAAAGTAAAAATGATGCTATTATAAAAGTTACAAAAAAAAAAGACAAATTAATCTAGTTTTAAATGATCGAATGGCCTATTAAACGTCTCAAAACAAATTGAGACGGAGAAGTATTTTTTTTTTAATTTCCCGTGTATAGGACAGGGGCGGATCCACGTCTCTAGAAACGCGCGTGGCCCATTGGATTTTTAATATTTTTTTAGTATTAAAACGATTTAGTTTTGTTGTTAAAAAATGTCGTTTTGTCTATAAAAATTGATGTTTTAGACTCCGGTGACCCCATTAGAATTTCTTTTGAGATAAAAGATAGTTTTAGACTCCAACGATACCACTGGAATAAATTCTGGATCCGCCACTAGTATAGGAGATGTTTTATACTACCTATTCAGCGCGTACTTGGGTATAGATATATGGGAAAAGGCGACTTCAGCGCGTCGATTACTACCTATTTTCACCCGGTACCGGACAGCTGGGTGCTTGGGGTTTAAACTAGACATTAAACCCTAGACGGTCGGAAAAAGGCACAGGCGCCGGGAAGTAATGGGAACTATAATGGGGGACAAGAAGAGTAACGATAAGAAGAAAAAGTCAGGCGAAAGCCACAATAATAATTTAAAGGATTTGTTTGCCTCTTGCTCCTTCTCAACCCTTGGCCTTCATACTAAGCTATGCGACCAGCTCAAAGGTTTTTTTTTTTTTTTTTTTTTGATATATCAATTAAACTAATCATGAATTTCCAACATATAGCTGCAACTAATGCGGCATAGCCGAATTTTTCAAGGAGAATTACGATTGTATGCTGGGCTACGTATACATAGTCAAGAATGCATTGGCAGAAAATTGAAAATAAAAGAAAAGGAAGATTTTTTTTCCCTGCTAGTCTGGTCATTACATATTTTGTGTTTCACTTTAAAAACATTTCATGTTTGTGACAGAGAGACTGGGTTTTGAGATTCCGACGTTGGTCCAAGCTCAGGCCATTCCGGCTATTCTTTCCGGCCGAGATGTGTATTTATCTGTTCCCAACCCTTCAAATTTTATATTACAAAGTGTTAGTATATACTGAGTTTTGCTGACTTCGTAATATATATATATATATATATATATATATATATATATATATATATATATATATATTGTAGGGCTTGTCAATGCTGCTACTGGGACGGGGAAAACTCTTGCCTATTTAGCTCCGGTTATTGAACACTTGCATAAATATGATCCACCAATTAAGAGGTCTGATGGCACCTTTGGTAGGTCATTTTTTGCGTTGCAATTTTACATTTGTTGTAATAACCTGATGTTTTGTTGCTCAATGTAGTACATGGAAGAATAAGGTTGATCTCTCAACTGTGCTAGTAAAGGCTTGTTTGAATTTGTATTTATTGTATCATATATTTGTAAAGCATGATGTTATACTGTTCATGATGTTTTTAGTTTAATTCTAATTATTGTTTATCCCTATTGATCACGTTGGGGCATGGCTTTGGGCATTTATTGACTGTATGTATATGAATGCTATGCTTTAGGGCCTCTATTGTTCTTTCTTTCCCCTTCTCGTTTTTTTTTTTTTGTTTTGTTTTCTCCTCAGTATTTTGTAACTTAGCCTTGTTTCCACTCCACATTAACATGTGATACCTTCGTATTCTCGTTGTGATTAATTCCATATATATTTTTGCTTTACGTAAATGTTTTTCTGGCTGACATGATATTTTTGCTACAGCTTTGGTACTTGTACCAACACGGGAGTTGTGCTTGCAGGTGTATGAAGTTTTTCAAAGGATTTTACACCGTTTTCATTGGATTGTTCCGGGATATATTATGGGTGGTGAAAACAGGTCAAAAGAGAAAGCCAAGTTGCGTAAAGGTTAGGCACTTCGCCTAAGAATGCTTGCTTGAACTTCACCTTTTATCTAGTTTTCCTGACTAGGATTGCTTTTTCTCTTAACCTATCTTTTCCAGTACCTTAGTTTAAATCACCTATTCATTTACTTGTGAATGAGACCTAGATGTCTGGTTTTTGGCAGTATGGTGTAAGAGTATGATGTCTGTAATATTCTTCTAGATCAATTAATGAAATTCATAAGTTTGGAAGAAGCAAAGTCCTTTCTTGTAAACTGCAAGCAATAATTGTTGTATAGCATCCCTACATAAAGGTAAAGAGGAATCCCCTGGATATGGCCTAGTGGTGAGGAACTGGGGTGTTATAATGACACCGGACCTGGGTGGAGAGTCGGCGGTTCGATTCCCGTAAAAGGGGTTGATTTCCGATTGATAACACCCTTCAGTGATGGGGAACCAGCAAGCCCCTGACTCTAAGCTCTAGGTTACCTGATTAACCTCTCCCCACATTCCTGTGGGATCGGGAGTGGGGGGGCCCTCATGGTTAGGGTATAACCGTTTTTTAAAGAGGACTTCACTAATTGGGGAATTGTCTGAAGTCATCGGTTGCCAAATTTAACCTTGAAGTACGTACAGTTTCTAATAACCTTTAGATGGGATGGTAATTCATCATGTTATCAGAGCACGAGTTCCTCAGATCACACATCATTGCTTCATTTAATATAAAAACCTCCATTACTATTATTGCTACTATAGTATGGAAAACTATTACAGTGATGTTACTCTTCGACAACATGTCTACTCTTGTGCACGCGTTGGCAAGCCCACACGTGGGGCGTGTTGAATACCTGTATGAAATTATAATACTTCTAAAAAGTTTCAAGCTTCTCAGTAAGATGTTATTACAGTGATGTTACTCTTCTACAACGTGTGTGTGTGTGTGTTGCGAGCGCGTGTGCGTGTGTGTGCTTATTCTTCTTCTTGTTGTTACTCTGTTAGAACTTGTCTACCCCTTGTCCACGTGTTGAGTAGGTCAAAACTTTACTCCAGGACCTGTTTTCAGAGCATAGCTAAGTGAATTTTGAAATGTTGTAACGAACATTACCAATACTTTTATAGGAGTATCTATTCTTGTGGCAACTCCCGGACGTCTTTTAGATCACTTAAAGAAGACGCGTCATCATTCCAGCACGCAGCCTTGCGCTGGGTTATCTTTGACGAAAGCGGATAGGTAATTTTGTCTTGATGGTCTTTGATATGTTTCCTCATGCTACTGTTTCTTATTAGCTGATGTTTCTGAGCCTTACAGAATACTGGAATTAGGCTTTGGTAAAGATATTGAACAGATCTTGGATATTCTGGGTGCAAGGCAAGATAAGGGTGCTATTCAAGAACACGTTGCTTCGAGTGTGCAGAGGCAGATCTTGCTTTTGTCAGCTACCCTTGATGAACAAGTGAATCATCTTGCAAAAATTAGTTTAAACAACCCTGTTATGATTGGTTTCGATGGAAAAAAGAAGGAAACAAATGCATCCCGTGAATTCATGGTAGACAGAGATTCTGCTAACGAGGATGGAGTAGAAAAATCTTGTAACATACAAAATCCTTCATCTGGGGAGTATAATCTTCCTGCTCAGTTAATCCAGAAATACATACCAGGTACCGTGAAATTCTTTTTCCTTGTTATCTAATTTTTTTTCCTTGGCTAACAACAAATGCTCGTTTTAAATATCTTTTTATTGTTCCATGGGGTTTTTGTATGTAGTTGTCATCGGATGTCATTTCTTTTCATTTTGATGTTCACCTTTAATCTTTACTTGCAGTACCCTGTGGTGCTCGACTGGTGGTTCTTGTTTCCGTTCTAAAACATCTGTTTGAAAGGGAGGCTTCACAAAAGGCTAGTCATCCGAACCCATTTGTGTTTTTATTCACCGGGTAGCTGGTTGTTAGTATAACCTATATGATGTTGTGGTTGTCACGGAGAATAATTGTATATGAAGAATTTCAACACGTTTTCTTCTTATTCACTATTCTGGAGAGATTACAAATAAATAGGGCTGTAAAATAACAATCCCAACAACCTATAATATAGATAAACTCATTATTTGAACTTAAACCTATTTAGATTTTAGTTGCTAACATCCAAAATTGTTTCTTCTGATTGACAGATTGTTGTTTTTTTTTCAACTCGTGACACGGTTGACTTTCATTACTCAATGGTGAGCAAATTTAAGTGGTTTCCCCATTCAACATCAGAAACAGGATCTCAGCAGAGTTTCCTTAATTGCAATATTTTCCGCTTACACGGGGAGATGGAAAATGCAGACCGGAGAGCTGCATTTCAGGCATTTAAAACTGCAAAATCAGCCCTGCTTTTGTCTACTGATATTGCTGCTAGGGGTTTAGATTTTCCAAAAGTGAGATGTATTATACAGTATGATCCACCTGGAGAGGCAACGGAGTATGTGCACAGGTGTGTTAGTTCTTCATTTTAAATCCGGATAGCTAGAAGCTTAATATTATGTGGATTCTTTCTCCTTTTGGCATTTTTTTTTTTTGTTTTTGTTTTGCCTCATTGATGAAAAGATGAACTAGCACCAGCTGAATATGTGAATATCTTCTTTCATTGCACTTATTATGCAGGGTTGGGAGAACTGCTCGGTTGGGTGAGATGGGCGATTCTCTTTTATTTTTACAACCGATAGAAATGGACTATTTGGTAGACTTGGAGAAACACGGGGTTACACTTTCAGAGTACCCTTTTCTTCGATTGTTGGATGGCTTCTCGTCCTCGGATCTAAAGCCTCATATGAAGAAGTTTGTTTCGGTTGAGGTTCACCCTTGGGTGCTTTATTTGCAGAAAGCCCTAGAGGCGTTCGTTTTGGCAGAGGTATGATTGCTCCTTCCTATTATATGCTCGTTGCTTGATTTTACCGAGTATAAATAGGTCTTTACGCATTCACATAGTATCCTCACACAGTGCAAGTTGTATGAACTTTAGTTTGATTAAATTTCTGTGCTGATTATTATTTATAGCCAAGTATGAAGATATTGGCACAAAAAGCATTTTCATCTTGGGTGAGGGCATACGCAGCCCATCGTGCAGAGCTGAAAAGATTTTTCATGGTGAAAAAACTTCACTTGGGACATGTGGCCAAAAGCTTTGCTTTGAAAGAACAGCCTTCTTTGGTTAATAGATCATTGCAGAAGCAATCAAAAAAGAGAAAGAATGTTTTGAAAAAGGGAGGATTAGCAAAGAAGAGAAGAGTAAAGTAAAAAAGCTATATTTCGGATTTGCCTCAGTTTTGAACCTGCCTGCATTTCCAGGGCAAAAGGGGTGAACCTTTTCGGCCACAAAAGCTATATAATATATACATGTGGAGAATGGTTTAGTTCAGATTGCTCGCGATGGAAGCCTCGACTGTTGTCATGTGTACAAGGAAGATGTCTTGGTTTTTGAAGAAACACTTGTCTTTCTTTATTCTTGTGGTATGGTAATGTTATATATAGAATATGGCGGGAGCCTGTAGTGTTGAATTACCATCTCTCTCAAAAGTTTTAGGATAATTAACATTTTATATATATATCTCAACATGCCTCTTCAAGTGTGGTCTTTTATAGTCCAACACTTTTTTTTTTGGGGTCTTTTTATAGTTCAACAGTTTATTTATTTATCTTGAGGAGACTGGGATTGCAGCGAGGTTTGAACTTAGATATCATGTCGAATTATTATTTCTTTCAAAAACTTAAGCTTTTGGGAGGGATACGCAAAATTTAATATTGAAATTCTTGTATTGTTGCTTGTGTTATCGAAAATTTAGTATTGAAATTCCTAGGTGCATGTATCTGTTGGTCTCTTGGAAAGCTAACACAAGTTTAGAGGGGGGGGGGTGAATAAACTTGTCACCAAAAACTAATCCCAGAAGTGGAAAAGCCCAGAATCGAGTTTCTCTGAAACTTAAAGCGATCTTTAGTTCGATTTTGTTCACAATCCACTTAACTTGTCGGAGTTCGATTAGCTCAATCTGAATATAAGTCAATCTTGACTTATATTTAGTCTTGTTAACTTGCAAATGATAAATATTAGCCTTTAGTGCAATAGATGTGTCGATTAAGTTCTAAGACTCTATGTATCGATTCAGTCTTTGACTCGATTATCTACAGTGTTTGCAGAGTGATAATGCAATAAATAAAACAAACACAAATGCATAAAGTAAATCAACACAAGATTTGTTTATGGAAGTTCGGGTGGTGTAATCCCGTCGTCTCCCCTTTTCTCGTGGCGTAGGAGGTATCACTAGAATAATGAGATAACCGTTACAAAATCCTAGCACTATGACAAATCCTTCACAACACCCTAGTTTCACTTTGTCTACACAAAATGAAGAAAGGTGAGATTGCTCCCTTCATCCTGCACACTGATCGTTCGGAGGTGGAATTGCTCCTTCACCAGCTCACCACTAATACCAACACATAGTCCTCAGACTGCACCAACCGCTATGGCAACCAAGTTGCAACCGTATGAAGAAAGATAGAATTGCTCTCTTCAAATTATGCACAGCCAACCCTTTTTCACAAATGTTAGGTTTAGAATTAATCAAGGATTAATTCAGTGAGCTGTTTGATCTTCTGGATCTGACTTTGTAGCTCCAAGATGCCTTCTTTCCCCATAATGGGTTCTTGGATCTTTCTTTGAAGTCTTCAAGGCAATTCCGTTGGCTTCCTTTTTTCTAGGTATATCTCGATTTGTGGATCCGGATTTGGATCTTAGAATATATGCTTGTAAAGCTCTTTTTTACGATCCTCCTCTCGCTCTCTTCAAGTGATTTTCTAGTGTATTTATAGGGGTGATGTAACGGTCACTAGCTCTTGTAGCCGTTACATTATGTCGTTTAGCCAAAGTTCATATGTACGATCTTTGTCGTATTGTCGAGTTCAAATTTAACAAGGCTTTAACTCGGTTTTTCTACTCTTCTTCAAAACCGAGTACCTTGTATACTTAATATCGACTTCAATTGACTAAGTCGAGTACACCAATCGATTTCTTCTTATCCAAGTAATCGATAATCTTTGTCCTTAAGATTATTCGGTTTTACATGATCTATAACTCGATTTGAGTCACCACAGACTTGCACGAATCGACTTATAGTCACGACTTAATCGACTTCTAACCGAGTTTGCCACCTCAGTTCTTGATCTTCTAGATAAGCCAATTCGAGTCTGTGTCCTCGGCGAACTTATCTTCTTCTTTAATTTTATCATAACTAAGTTTGAACCCTCGATTCTTCATGTATAAACAGCTTTCTTGCTATAACTCGCTTTTCTTGTTGTGACTCAATTTGTTCGCCTAGTTCTATTCTATTACAATGCTTGTGCAAAAACAACCTATACAAAGCTCGGACTCAGATAGAACTTATACATTTATCTCTAGACCATTTCTTGCTTCTTCTTTCATTATGCACTATAACAGATTAATTACGACTTCATCATCATGAGTTGTAAGTGATTTGTCTAATTTAAATGACGAATCATCATCAAAACATACATAATATTTTCAACAATTTCCCCCTTTTTGATGATGTATCATAACCCTCCCTAAAAGCAATAATAAAAGAATAGTGCAAGAAATCATAACAAAACAAATAACAAACTAGAACAACCAAGTTTATTACAAGATTCAAAATGAAACAAACTGAGTTAAAAACTGAATAGATTACATCTTTTCCTTTTCAAGTGCTATTATCTTTTCTCCAAGAAAGATGCTTCTCCTAGTTTCCAGAAGTCTTCTTTCTTTTCCTTCTTCAACTGATTCGCCATCTCTAGGCTTGATCTCCAGATATTCAATGATCAAGCGATTTGCTTCTTCATTGTTGTTGTTTCTGAGCTTGATCATTATTTCTTTAATTTCCTCTTCCATCAGCTTTTCCTCTTCATCCGAAATGAGATTAGATTCTTTTTCAGTTTTTCTTTCTGGTTCCTTTTCATCTTCCCTTTCTGGTTCAAATTTCCTTAGTTCTTGTCTCTCTACGCTTTTAATCGTTCTTTCGATCGATCTGATTGCAAGTCTCTTCATTATATTTAGCACAACTTTGACTGCGGTTTCTTCATCTTCTTCAATCCTTGTTTCTGTGAAGGTCTCTTCTGCAGTTAATTCCTCAATCAGACTATCAGCTTTTTCTTCATTGAGTTGAGTGGTTAACAGATCGGCGTTTATCTGTTTGTCTTGTTCTTCCATCAACTGTTTGGCAAGGAATTCTTCATCTGTTTCAGCTTTGGCATCGCTTCCACCAGTACCAGCTTCATCCTTAACTTCATCACCAACTTTATCTTCCCCCTTGTTTGAAGATAAACGATAGCAATCTTCAAATAATCTACGAAGGGTGATGAGGTTAGAGTATTCAAATAGACCTGAGAAATGTGATCTCCCAATGAAATCATGTAGATCGAAAAGCTTCTGCTGTAGGGTGTGCATTACGCTTTCAATGATTTCTTCCACATTTTTCCTTCTTTCGACTTGGTTTCTTGATCTGAGATTCTTCAGTTGCCAATTTGCTTGTAGATGCCTCATGAACTTGTGATGAGGACCGGTTTCAGGATAATAAAAATGAGTATCATGAATCATCGGTTCCTTTTCATACTCGCCACAAAATTCTGCATCTTCCATGACTTCTCTCTCTGCTTTTCAATGTATTCCCATACAAACTTAGTTGGAGATTCACTAACTTCAGTTTCATCAACATCATCATCTTCTTTAATTTCTTCATTTTCTTCATCTTCACTTTCTTGATTCATCGGACTCGCTTCTTCGCTTTCTTGATTTCATCCTCAATTTCAATTACGTCCTCGATTTGATTTTCTTTGCTTGAAACTTGTTCCACATTCTTTTCTGTCTTCTCAGAGTTCTGTCATCCAAACTTACAGTCTCATTTGAACTGGAGTTTGAAACTTCACTCCATTCTTCTTCTTCAATGATTTTTCTTTTCTTTGTCCCAATGGACACTGATTTGAGTTTTGCTTTGGTTTCTGTGACTTTTGAGATGGAGAAATGATCTAGTATCCTTTGCACTATATAAGTAAATCCCTTTTTCAGTAAGAGCATTTCTCCAGTGTCCTTTCTTCCTTTGACTCTTTCCTTTTCGTCTGAAATTTGTTTTATCAATTGATTGAGAATAAATTTGTTCCAATCAAATCTCTCTTCAAACCAAATAGCATAAATCATCTTCATTTTATCTGATGAGAGAGTGTAGAAGTTTCGAACATGACCAATGACGTTTCTGGTAAGAAGTATCATCAAGATTGCGAATTCTCTCTTTTGTTGATAAATGGAGCCAATGAAAATTTTCTCCTTCTTGTTGATTGCAGTGACACTCCAAAGTTTGTCTTTTTCTTCATTCCCAAAATTGAAAGATGAAGATCCTCCGATTATGTCTAACCCGAAGACAAGTGACAACAAATGTTCATCAACAGTAAAGCTTTTATCTTGAACAGTCGTTTTGAAGCTTTTTCCATTGTTGATGACTTCGGCATTCCTGTAGAAATCTCTGATGCCATCTGGACACAAAGTAGTGACCTTTGTATCAATCATGTTCTCTAATCCTCGAATCTTTTTGATCTTCTGTGCAATTTGGATTGAAAGAGTGGAGTTTGAGAATTTTTGACAAAATTCGTCCAGGCTTGTAGTGATTCCTTCATCAATGTTGTAACGATCCATTGATTTCTAATTTGTGAGATTCTGGGGATGGAATCTTGAAAGTTTTGAAGTTGATTGAACAGGATTTCGTCAAGATTGCGTCTATCAATCGTTTTCAAAAAAGAGAGTCGTGTCACAATCAATGGGATTTTGTAGGGATGAGCTTCTACTTTTTCTCCCAGATTGACACGTGGCTTCGAGTGATTTGTTATGTCAGTCCAAACGTTAGATGGTAGCTGGAAAGTTTTCTGCTTTTGACCAATTTGTCCTTCATCGACCTTTGTCTTCTCGGTTTTGTATAAAGTCGGTTTTACGAGGATTTTGCAATATGAACCGACTTTTCTGCGCAAAACAGTTTAAGTTTTCTTGGTACCCATACCTTTTTGGTCCGGTGAGTTAATTCTTGAAGTATTACTTTGGCTTCTTTGTTGAGAGAATTAAGCCTTCTAACTCTTTTCTGGATAGACCATTACGCTCAATCTTAGTTGATTTCACAAGGATTCTTTTAGATTTAACATTTTTAGTTTCCTTGTGTAATCTACTAGATCTTCCAGTATCTTGATTTCTAAAGCTTATACTTTTTGAAGTCTCAAGACTGGGTAGGGGTGGGGGATTATCATTGCTTTTGTCAAATTTACTAGACATTTATCTTTCAGCTAGATTTGACACCTCAGTTTCAAGAAACTCATTCCAATATTTTGATTTGTCAAGTTCCCTGTCTTTCAATTTTAGTTTCAATGTAAGCTTTTCAGTTAACTTGACAAGATCAGAGTTTCTCAGACCGAGTTCAGCAGATGATAACTGATTTGAAGAATGTACCTTTCCTTGATGATTTGATGCTGTTTTAGGATTTGAATGTACACTCTTTTGTTGCTGTGATGAATCTTCTATATCAACAACCACTCTTCTTTTGAGAGATCTCTTAGTGATGGAACTCCTCTGGATTCGTTAATATGAACATTGAAGTTTGTATCCACATCATCACTGAGTTGAGGTTCTGGATTTGTATGTGAATTTGTCGCACTGAACCTTTCAATCATTTGATCCTGAAAATCAAATATATTTTGCAAGCAATTAGTCAGGGGGTGAGTAAGCCAACTTTTAGTTCTAGATGTAGACATTGAAACTAAGTGTTTTACAACTGATACAGTGAAGGGTCTTCAACAACTGGATGCTTTGAACAAATAACTGATGCACAGTTATCTCCTTGAGCAGTAACAATTCAGATCTCTTCCAAAAGGAAGATTTGCCCCGATACCAATTTTTGGTATCAGAAACAACTGAACCTTGAAGCGGTAAACGATTTGGATCACCTTCAAAAGAGGGAACCGCTCTGATACCAATTGTTGGTCCCTTGGAAAGGCTAACACAAGTTTAGAGGGGGGGGTGAATAAACTTGTCACCAAAAACTAATCCTGAGCTGGAAAAGCCCCAGGAGCTGAGTTTCTCTGAAACTTAAAACTGATCTTCAGTTTAGTTTTGTTCTTGTCCCTTAACTTGTGCGGAGTTCAGTTAGCTCAACTGAATATAAGTCAATGCTGACTTATATTTAGTCTTGTTAACTGCCAGCGGATAAATATTAGCCTTTAGTGCAATAGATGTGTCAGTTAAGTTCTAAGACTCTCTATGTATCAGTTCTGTGCTAACTCAGTGTCTAGTGTTTGCAGAGTGATAATGCAATAAATAAAACAAACACAAATGCATAAAGTAAATCAACACAAGATTTGTTTATGGAAGTTCCGGTGGTGTAATCCCGTCGTCTCCCTTCTCTCTCGTGGCGTAGGAGGTATCACTAGAATAATGAGATAACCGTTACAAAATCCTAGCACTATGACAATCCTTCACAACACCCTAGTTTCACTTTGTCACACAAAATGAAGAAAGGTGAGATTGCTCCTTCATCCTCGCATTACCGATCTTTCGGAGGTGGAATTGCAACTTCACCAAACTCACCACTAATACCAACACACCTTGTCCTCGGGATCGCACCAACATTGTGTGGCAACCAAGTTGCAACCGTATGAAGAAATGTAGAATTGCTCTCTTCAAACTATGCACAGCAAACCCTTTTTCACAAAGGTTAGGTTTAGAATTAATCAAGGATTAATTCAGTGAGCTGTTTGATTCTTCTGGATCTGACTTTGTAGCTCCAAGATGCCTTCTTTCCCCCTTAATGGGTTACTGGATCTTTCTTTGAAGTCTTCAAGGCAATTCCGTTGGCTTCCCCTTTTTCTAGGTATATCTGATTTTGTGGATATGGATTTGGATCTTAGAATATATGCTTGTAAAGCTCTTTTTCTGATCCTCCTCTGCTCTCTTCAAGTGATTTTCTAGTGTATTTATAGGGGTGATGTAACGGTCACTAGCTCTTGTAGCCGTTACACCTGTCGTTTAGCCAAAGTTCATATGTACGATCTTTGTCGTATTGTCGATTCAAATTTAACAAGGCTTTAACTCGCTTTTCTACTCTTCTTCAAAACTAAGTACCTTGTATACTTAATATCGACTTCAATTGACTAAGTCGAGTACACCAATCGATTTCTTCTTATCCAAGTAATCGATAATCTTTGTCCTTAAGATTATTCGATTTTACATGATCTATAACTTCGCCTTGGTCACCACAGACTTGCTCGAATCCCGACTTATAGTCATGACTTAATCGACTTCTAACCGAGTTTGCCACCTCGCTTCTTGATCTTCTAGATAAGCCAACTGAGTCTGTGTCCCTCAAATAACTTATCTTCTTCAGTTTTATCATAACTGAGTTTGAACCCTCAGTTTTTTCATGTGCATAAACAGTTTTCTTGCTATAACTCAGTTTTCTTGTTGTGACTCAGTTGTTCGCCTAGTTCCTATTCTATTACATTGCTTTTCTGAAACAACCTATACAAAGCTCAGACTCTAGATAGAACTTATACATTCTAAGTGATTTGTCTAATTTCGTGACGAATCATCATCAAAACATAAATAATATTTCCAACAGTATCAGAAATTGAAATTGGTAGGTTTAACTTCAAACCCCCACTGGTATTTATAGGGAATGAATTTCGGAATTTTATTTGTAATTTCGCATAACTGGAAGCCTCATTCCTATTTATTTTTAGGGTTAATGAATAGTTTATCCCTATTTGTGGAGCACTCTATTTTAATGGTACTTGGTATAAGATAGGGATATGAATGCTGTTGTGGAGTGTTTTGATTTAGAAAATTGTAAAATAGGGATATGTATTATTTTATATTATTTTAGGGATAAAAAATAGAGCTTCTGATGTGAATGCTAGGGGTGCACATGGTCCGGTTTTCCGGTTTTTAACCGCTCTTAAAACCAAACCATTTTTCACGTTTTAAAATTTACAAACCAAAACCGAAGCATAGCTATGTAAAACAATTTTACCCGGTCCGGTTTGGATCGACTTGGTTACGGTTTTTCTAATTTTTAGTCCTCTTTTTTTTCTTACAAATAATTCACTGAAAGGACATTATCACGGTTCAGCGAATTCATTTCATTATTCATACACAATCATACAAGGTTCTCATTATATATATATATATATATATATATATATATATATATATGTGTGTGTGTGTGTGTGTGTGTGTGTGTGTGTGTGTGTACAACATTGTATTATCATATTTTCCAATTCAGATGATCATATAAAACCATGTAAAAGCTGTTTTATTTCATCTTGTCATAGGTTCTATTAGGATGGACATCAAACTACATGTGTGAGGTAGTTGATTCAAGTATTAATAGATCATTGACTGAAATATTAGTTATTTAAATGTAGTGATAATTGAGGGGGACCGACAAAAAGTCAGTTCACTGTGGTGATCAATTCTCACAATGTACTGACGAAAAATCGGTTTTACTGTGGTGCACAGGTAGGGTGGTACATGAGTGGATTGGTGTGGTGCAAATAAAGGCCCCCTTAATTAATAGTATCGATATTCACACACACACACACACACACACACACACACACACACACACACATATATATATATCCGGTTCTGATTTGGTCCGGTTTTTATCTTAGAAAACCAAAACCAGGTTGTTTTTTATGGTTTGGTTTTTTGCAGTAAAAAAACCAACCAAAAAACATGGTTTACGTATTTTCAGTTTGGACCGGTTTAGTTCGACCGGTTGGTTTGGTTTCTGATTTTTTGGTCACCCCTAGTGAATGCCCTAAGATAAAATTCTAAAGTCTACCAAAGGAGGGATAAAATTCTTTCTCGTTGTACAATTTAACACACACAAAAAAAGAATAAAAATAAAAATAACCCGATAGATTTAGGGTGCGTTTTTTCACACAAAACATGTTTTACACATTCCAAGGGCGAGAGTGGGCTTCTTTTTGACACTTAACACACATCATTCTGACCCAAATTGAGCCAGGAATTGTAGATTATTCAGACAATGTTACAAGCCTGGAACATTATGTTTTCCAGACCAATTTTTTGTCTGAATAAAGAGACATTATTATGTACGCTTGAGAAACAATATGAACCATTTTACAGGCCGAAAAATAACGTTTTCCGCTCCTATTTCAAGTCAGAATATGATCACGGCGCTATGAAAATTTCGAAGACGTATCGGACAATTTTAGAGGCCGAACATGTAATGTTTTCCTGACCGCGTTCAGGTCAGAATAAACTAAATTATTCTGACCACATTTGAGTAGGTATAACCTTATCTCAAGTTAGAATATAAAAACGTCGCTACAAAAATTTCGAAAATGTATCGGACTATTTTAGAGGCCAAACTTTTAATGTTTTCCTGATCACGTTTGAGTCAGAATAAACTAAATTGTTCTGACCACATATGGGTAGGTATAGTGTTTCATATTCTAACCGAACTCGGCACGTGTGAAAAGGACAAAATCGGAAAGTAATTGTTGTGCAATAAAACAAATGACTGTGTGAAAAGACATTTCCTAGATTTACAACAATTAAGTCTACCAAATATAAACTTAAATTATAGCCGGATCTCTAGTAAAATAGGAGAAGGATAGATCTCTAATAAAATAATATTAGTCAAAACATTTTTAAATAAACAAATAAAAACCTAACATACATCAAATGGTGACATTCATTTTTCTTGTTGAGAAGAGTGACATTCATTTTTAAATAAACAAATAAAAACCTAACATACACATCAAATGGTGTAAACGTATCATTTTTAAATGAAATGATAATAATATCTCTGAATATTCTTACCCTCCCACTCAAGTTGGGTTTAACTTTGAAATTTAGTATTGAAATTGGTAGGTTTAACTTTTACATTTATTGTATTCAAAAAAAAAAAAAAAACTTTTACATTTATTTTCTCAACAAAAAAGACTTTGAAATATAGTATTGAAATTGGTAGGATGGGAAGTTATTGTGTGGAGAGGGATTTTGAGGTGAAATGACTGGTAAAACGATCAGAACCACACAGTATAAAGGCAGAATGAAATTGTGTGGTGTGTATGTCTCCACACGGTGTCTCCACACGTGTGGAGACACCACACAAGAACCTCCCTGGTAGGATACCAACTTCTCTTTGAAGCGATCAAACATCAAATAATGCATTCTTTGTAAACACATCAGCATCCTATAGTCTTGAAAGTCAATATCTATGGATATTCCTACCCTTTCACTCAAGCTGGAAGCAGGGGCGGCTGCAAGAATTCTGTGAAACATGTCAGGATTATGGTACGTTTCTGGAAGCAGAGCGGTATATCGTCTTACAAATTCATAAGCATTAATTTTAAAATCCAAGTATGTTTACGGGAGGGTCAATACTTAATAGAATTATGGTACGTTTGTTAGGACGGAATGGAATGATTTTTCATTCCATTCCAATGTTTGTGTGTGATTATGAGGGAATGTAATGGAATGCGATGGAATAAAATGAAAATCAACAAAACACGTGGGTTATGGGGTAAGAGTGGGTGGGTGATAGGGTAGGTTAGGGTAGGTGATGAAGTAGGGTAGGTAAGGTAGGGTAGGGGTGGGGTAAGGTAGGTAAGATACGGAAGGTAGGATAAGGTGAAATAGAGTAGGGTACGATAGGATGGGGTGGTGAGTAGGGTAGAGATGGGTAAGGTAGGGTAGGGTGGGTAGGGTCTGGTAGGGTGGGGTGGTGAGTAAGGTATTGTAGGGTGGGTATGGTAATATAAGGTATGGTGGTAGGTAAGGTAGAGCAGTGGTGGGTATGGTGGGGTAGGGTGGTGGGTAGGGTAGGGTGGTGGTGGGTAGTGTAGAGTGGGTAAGGTAGGGGTACGGTAAGGTGGGTAGGATAGGGTAGGGGTAGGGGTATATGTAGCATAGATGATGGGTAAGGTAGGGTAGGGTAGGTAGGGTGGGGTGGGTAGAGAGGTAGGGTGCAGTGGGGTGTGGGGTAGGGTTACCTTACCCCACCCCACCACTTCCACCATATCCTACATTTTATTCAATTCCTTCACATCTCAAACACAGTAATGAGATGAATTTATTCCATTCCATTCTCTATTGCTTTATTCCATTTCATTCCATTCCAGCGTAAAAAAATGCCGTTAGATGGTCAATTAGTAGATATTAATGTATGAATTTTTTAAATATTATAAGATATACGTAGATTATTTAAGGGGTCACTTGACCCAAAACCTACTATATGGAGCCGCCCTTGGCCGAAAGTATATGTGGTAAAATCCCAACTTCTCTTTGAAGGATCAAACATCAACTAATGCACCCTTTATAAACATATTAGCATCCTCTTAGTGGGACATAAATTAGACAGTTTGTTCCATTCTGTGGGTTACATTTAATAAAGAGTCTGTTGACCTCAACCTGCTTAGTTTCGTCATGTGGATCTGGGTTGTTAGAAATATCATTGGAAGCCTTACTATCACTATATAAACAAAGTGGTTTTTGGGGTAGAATTTTGAGTTCCTTTAAAAGTTTTTTGATTCGTAAGAGCTCACATATTCCAAGGGCAATTGCGTGGAATTTAGCTTTTTCCGGGATCAATGCAACTATATTTTGTTTTTCTTTTTGCTCTTCCACGAGACTAGATTACACACTAGTTTGAAGTTGAACGTTTATCTTCTTATGAACCAGCTCAATCCACATCCACAAATCCTGCAACGTCTATTTTTCAGATTTCTTGAATAGCAATCTTGTCCTGGACATCCTTTGAGGTACCTCAGGATTCTTAGAACAACTTTCACGTGTCTTTGTCTAGGATAACATATGAATCGACTTACTACACTTACTGATAATGAAATGTTTGGTCTAGTGTGAGCCAATTAAAGCAACTTTCTAACAAGTTTCTAGTAGATCTCTTCATTCACAGTATCATATTCATGAGAAGTTCCATATCTAAGGTTTACATCAAGAGGAGTATCTATAGGTTTACAACCCAACAAGCAATATTCTTGTAGAAAGTTATAGGTGTACTCAGAAGCTAAAGTTTTTTTTAAGAACAAGATAGCTTTGCATTCATGATGAAGAGTAGACAACGGACAGTTATTTCAGCCAAGATAATAGGAGTGATATAAGGAATGCTTAGACAATTTGAGTAAGCTTCTTAAGAGATGTGGAGAGACCAACCTTGTGCTTAACTGGGAAAAATGTCATTTTAAGGTTACTGAAGGAATTGTGTTAGGACATAAGATTTCAAAGAAAGGAATGGAAGTAAACAAAGCAAAAATAGAGGTCATAGAGAAGTTACCACCCCCAACGAACTTAAAGACGTTGCGAGCCTTTCTTGGCCACGCAGGATTTTACAGGAGGTTCATTAAAGACTTTTCTAAGATTTTTCTAGACCTTTAACGGAATTACTTTCAAAGGATGTGCCTTTCGTGTTTCGAGATGAATGAAAAAATTCATTTAACACATTAAAGCAGATATTGGTAACCACCCCAATTCTGGTAGCCCCAGATTGGAATAAACCTTTCCAGATAATGTGTGACGCAAGCGATACGGCAGTTGGAGTAGCCTTGGGCCAAAGAGTGGACAAAATCATTAAGCCAATTTATTATGCCAGCTGTACCCTCAACAGCACCCAAAGGAATTATGCGACCAAAGAGAAGGAACTCTTAGCTGTTATCTTTGCATTTGACAAGTTTTGACCTTACCTGATAGGATCTAAAGTCACAGTATTCACTGACCATGCAGGTTTGAAGTATCTACTTACCAAATAAGACTCCAAGACAAGATTGTTGAGATGGATTCTACTCCTACAAGAGTTTGATGTGGAAATCAAGGATAAGACAGGATCTGAGAATCAGGTGGCTGATCACCCCTCGAGATTGACATTGCTAGAAGAGGATGAAAAACTTTTTTCCATCTCAGTCGTCGCTCCAGGCGAACCTCAGCCCCGACGGGAACCATCAAGAGTAGGAAAGGTATACCCGTGGTTTTGCGAACATTGTGAATTATCTAGAAGGAAGATACCTACCACCAGAATTCACGACCAATGATAGGAAGAAGTTCTTCACCGAGTTGAAGCACTACTATTGGGACGATCCCTACCGATATAAAATGTGCCCTGACAACATTCTTAGGAGAAGCGTCTATGATGATGAAATTCCAAGTATTCTGAGTCAATGCCATTCAAAAGAAGTGGGAGGCCACTATGGGCCTGATAAGACAACAACAAAGATACTACAGTGTGGATTCTATTGGCCTACAATTTTCAAATCTGCTTATGAGTTTGCGAGAGCCTGTCATTCCTGCCAAATGACTTGGAACATTTCTAAGCGGAACGAGATGCCACTGCATGGTATCTTAGAAATGAAGCTATTCGATGTATGGGGAATTGATTTCGTTAGACCTTTTACAACGTCAAAGTCTAATCGTTACATCCTGGTAGCAGTCGACTATGTCTCTAAATAGGTGTAGGTGATGGCCTCACCTACAAACGATGCCAGGGTTGTCTTGATGTTTATAAAGATGAACATTTTGACGAGGTTTGGGGTGCCACGACCCATAATCAGTGACGGAGGGAGTCATTTCTACAACAGGTTGTTCGAGAAACTGATGAAGAGATACGGGGTGTGCCATAAAATAACAGGAACATATCACCCCAGACGAGTGGACAAGTAGAAGTCACAAATCACGAGATCAAGAGGATTTTGGAAAAGAGAGTGAATCCCACAAGGAAGGATTGGCCCTTGAAATTAGATGATGCTTTATGGGCATACCGAACAACATATAGGACCATAATTGGGATGTCACCGTACATGATAGTGTTTGGGAAGTCATGTCATTTACTGGTTGAACTAAAGCATCATGCCCTGTGGGCTACTCGGTTCTTAAACATGGACAAAAGTTTAGCCGGAGAAAAAAGATTGTTAGAATTAAACAAGTTGGAAGAAATCAGATTACAGGCTGTTGGTCCCTTGAAAAGGCTTTGGTTAAGTTTAGAGGGGAGAGGGGGGGGGGGGGTGAATAAACTTAACACTTAAAACTTTTTGGAGTTGACAAACTCAAAGAAGGTCGAGAGCCTTCTTGTCGATCGATAGTTTGTCGATCGTTGATGTAACTGAATTTGTTGCAGCGGAATATATTTAGTTTAAAAATTATTACTTGTTGTTAAAAGAATGATACTAAGTATTTGATACTCATTAGTGTAAGTGTGTGATTCAGTTGCTAGTTTCAGTAGGTTGATGTGATAAGTATACTAAATAACAGAAAGTAAATGCAAAAAGTAAGTAGGCAAGATTTATAGTGGTTCCGGTGGGTGTAATCCTGCCGACCCACTCTTCTCCTCAGTGATGTTGGGGGAAATTCACTAGAGATCTTTGAGGTTGCAGATTACAAAAATCCTAAGTCATTTTGTCCTTCACAAATGATTATGGCTTCACAAACAGAGAACACTTGAAACAGTAGTAGATTGTCGCTCCAAAGTATTCCACTTGGTCCTTGAAGGGTAGGATTGCCTCTTCACCACTCCACCACACACACAACAGTTCTTGACACCCAAAAGACGCTTCTCTGTCTTCAGCATATTTCTTATAAAAGAAAGATTGAATCAAATAAATGATTCAGTTGTCAGCAGCAGGATCAGGATGAAATGATCAGCAGCTTGATGTCTTCAAGTGTGTATACTTGATGTAACTTGACAGCAGGTTACACTTGAAGAAATTACTTGATCAGTAAGTTTAAGCTCAGTGAATGTCAGCATGGTGGTTTTCTTGATTTAACTTGATAGCTTCGTATGGATTATATGTTCATCTGTTTTTCATCACATGTATCTGAATCAGGAGTCTTTTATTTATAGGTGAGAATCCTGTGACTTATGTTTGAATTTCAAAAATAGCCGTTTCAGACTTGTCTCCATCTTGACTTGCTTTTTGTCTCTGTTCATAGGACTGACACAGTTAGCTAGCTTTTTTGTCAGTTACTTGCTTTTTGTCTCAAATTGTCTAAGCATTCCTTGTATATTGCCAATTACTTGTTCAACAGGGTGGTCCTTCAACCATTTTAAATATTGATTTGTTTGATTTACAAGAGCTTCATCTTGATGAGGCTCTCTTTGTTTTTCGATGAGGAGGTTCAATGATCCTTGAACTGCATCTGTTGTTGCCTCAGTAGTGTTACCAGCAGGTTCTTCAGCAGGGGCAGAATCAGAAACTTTTAAGTCATTTATCTTTTCCAAAACATCAACATATTCTCGATCAGTGACTTGGAGATTTTCAGCAGGTTCTGAAACTTCATCTTCCATTTAGGTTCATAAAATACAACATGTATTGATTCTTCATGTTTCAATGTCCTCTTTTTCAATACCCTGAATGCCTTGCTGACTGAAGAATATCCCAAGAAGATTCCTTCATCTGATTTTGGTTGGAATGTCTTCAGTTGTTACTTATGATTTAAGATAAAACATTTGCTTCCAAATGGATGGAAATAAGATATATTTGGTTTTCTTTCATTCCATTTTTCATAAGGTGTCTTCAACAGCTTTTTGTTAACCGAGGTCCTATTTTGTGTATAGCATGCTGTATTGATTACTTCATCCCAATAACTTTCAGGTAGTAATGCTTCACAAATCATAGTCCTTCCTGCTTCTTTCAAGGTCCCACTTCTTCTTTCAGCAACCCCATTTTGCTGAGGTGTTCCAGCAGCTGCTAATTGATGCAGCACACCATTTTGTTCACAATATTCTCTTATGACTTTATTGAGAAATTCAGTACCCTTGTCTGATCTGATCTTCAGTACTGTCAAACTTTTCTCATTTTGCAATCTCTTCAAAAGTTTAGGCATCTTTTGAAGTGTTTCGCTTTTCTTATTTATTAATATTACCCAAGTGTATCTTGAATAATCATCCACAACTACCAGAGTGTACTTCTTTCCTGTTACACTTGTTGGTATTACTGGTCCAAATAAATCCATATGCATCCGCTCCGAAACTATTTTTGTTGATTGTTTAGTCTTTGACTTGAAGCTTGACTTTGTTTGTTTATCTTGCTGACATGCATCACATATAGCATCCTTTTTAAATATGATCTCAGGTAAACCAATCACCAGCTTCTTTTTCACCAACTGATTGATATCATCAAAATTTAGATGATTCAACTTCTTATGCCACAACCAATTTAGTTCTGACTTGGTATGCACAATCATGCTGGAACAACAGTGGACCAATCCACAACATACATGTTTTGTTGTCTCCTTCCAGCCAACACAACTTGTTCACCTCTTTCACTAATGACAATACAGTAGCCTTTGTCAAAAGTGACCTTGTAACCCATGTCACAGAATTGTCCTGTGCTCAGTAGGTTGTAGTCCGGTCCTTCCACAAATGCAACATTTCTGATAGTTAGTCCATTCCTCACCAGTGTTCCGTATCCTCTTGTGTATCCTGGTGTGTTCTTGTTCCCAAAGTTGACTCTTGGACCATCCTTTGCCACATAATTTGTCAAACAGTGCTTATTCTTTGTCATATGTCTAGAACATCCACTGTCAAAGTACCAGACACCCTACATAACAAAGTTAATGTGTTTTAGGTACCCAAAAGTGTTTCGGTCCATAGTGGTCAGTGGTAAGAATGACTCTTGGCAAATTTCCATAAGGTCTTCTTTGAAAAGCATAACACTTTTGTTCATATATGTATCCTACATTTCCATAAAATCTAACATTTGGTTGTGTAGGATTCACATAAGGTTTCTGGCCTTTTGGTACATAGTGCTGTATGAAGTGATTTCTATTGTTAGAAGCACTAGCATAACAATGAGGTTTCTCTCTGTTAGGAACAACCCTGTAATATGGACTCTGCTGAGGTCCTTGCTGAGGTCTTGAATAAGTCCTCTGCTGAGTCCTCTGCTGATTCCATTGCTGAGGTTTCACCCTAGCATTATGGTTATGTCTCTTGTATCTAGCAGTAGGGGCAGGAGCATTCCAATCTTCATCAATAGGGAACAATCTACCTTTCCCCCTGAGATAAGTATCTCTAGAATGATTAACACTTTTTAGGTTTAGGATTCTTATCCTTGGAATATTTCTGATTTTTGCCCTTTGTGGTCCAGCAGATTTAGCGTAGCCAGTGTCGCTGCTCAAGCAGTCTAGAAGGTCCAGCATCCTACCTTTGATTTGCTCTTTTTGGTAGTGTCGTTGACCTTTTGACTTCCTCGATTTTGCTTCTTTGAAGCATTCTCGATGAAACTTTCTTCGCCTCAAAGAACCCTTTTGGGAGTTGGATCCCGTGCAACCACAAACTTAGGACCACTCTGCAGTACTAGGATCGGTGAGCCTTACTTGGATCCACCCTTAGTAGATTGGTGAGTTTCAAATCCAAGGCCTGCTCTATCACCATAAGGCTTTCCAGATTTGAATGCAAAGTAAGCGTAACTAGATTGTATAGTAGATTCAAAGAACATCGAATGTACAATGCACCTATGTTGAGTCTCGCCCATAATCTTTTCCTTACCTTTGAAAATTCTTAATTCATCATTTAATCTTTGAATTTATGCTTGAAGTGCCTCTTTTTCACCTTTCATAATCTCATACCAGATTGTATTTTCCTCAGTTGATTAAGGATGGCATCCAAAGGTTCTTCACTGACAGAAATTTTAGGATTTGAACCACAAGTAGATTCACAATCACTTTCAGCAGGAGTGTTTACAGATACAGAATTGTATACCTCCTCAGTCTCATCCATATTTGCCATTAAAGCATAATCATCCATATCAGCTATGAGTGCAGTGTCATCTGATTCATTTCCTTTTTATGATTCCACTTTATAGCCAGATTCATCATCAGCAACCAGTGATTTCTTGCCAGATCTTCTTTGCTGACTCTTGTTCTTCAGTAGGTCTGGACAATCAGGTCTGAAATGTCCAGGTTTCTTGCAGTTGAAGCACAAGTAATCAGGTTCCTTCTTTTGTTTCAAATCATGATAGTCAGGTTTGAAGTGTCCAGGTTTCTTGCAATGAAAACACAAATAATCATTATCTTTCTTGGATTATTCCTTCTTCTTTTCAATTGATTTCTTGGTGAAATTCCTTGGAGAACCCCTTCCTGAATTCATCATTCTAATCTTCTTGCTCAGTAGGGCTATTTGCTCTTGAATTTCATCCAATATATCATCTTGACCACTTGATGATTCTTCTTTATGTGCAGCAGCCAATGCAGTAGTTTTTGGTTCTTCCTTTTCAGTATCAGAAACAAGTTTCTTACTGAACTCATATGCCTTGAGATCTGAAAACAATTTGAAGGTATCTTATTCATGTAGTCTTCCGGACTCTTCTATGGCAGTAACCTTCATCTCCCGAACTTCCTTTACAGGTAGGGATTATAGGATTCTTGTGTTGATCTCTTCTTTTCTATATATTACATTCAGCAGGGTGAGTTTATCCATGATAGCATTGAATCTTGACTCCATTTTTTCAATGGTTTCATTTGATTTCATTTTGAAATCTTGGAACTTTCTTTTGGCTACACTGACTTTGTTTTTCTTGATAGCATCAGTGCCTTCACAGTTTAGTTGTAATTTTTCCCAAAGTTCCTTTGCAGTCTTGCAATCC
The DNA here is from genome assembly GCA_026214975.1 of Gentiana macrophylla. NCBI lineage: Eukaryota > Viridiplantae > Streptophyta > Magnoliopsida > Gentianales > Gentianaceae > Gentiana > Gentiana macrophylla. The sequence continues at coordinate 39,860,976 of CM047816.1, read as the reverse complement.
TTCACTTTCATGTACACATTGCTATCCAAGGTTCTGTGTATGATATCAATAGCAATATTGTTAAGGTTTGCTCTTTTTCTATCTTCAGCACCCCACTCTCTTTTTGGCTTTGGAACAAACTGAGTTTCACTGCTACAATTATGGCCTTTGTGATCTCAAGTGGTCCATCAGTTAGCACATCCATCATTACATCATGTGTTGCAGCTAAATAAGCTTGCATACGATGTTTATACTCATCAAAACGAACTAAGGATCACATCAACATAGTCCTAGCATACTGGTTGTTATCCATGATGCAAAGCTTTGAAAATCATAAACTTGAAAAAGTTTTCAAAAAATTTTCACAAGTACAACAAGTAGGATTACTTCAGAACAGAAGCACTGCTCCGATACCAATTGTTGGTCCCTTGAAAAGGCTTTGGTTATGTTTAGAAGGGGGGGGGGGGGGGTGAATAAATTTAACACTTAAAACTTTTGGAGTTGACAAACCTCAAGAAGGTCATGAGCATGTCGATCGCTCGATGGTCTCACGCCGCCACTCAAGAGTCTCGCTAACTATTGATGTAATCGAATTTGTTGCGTGCAGAATATATTTAGTTTAAGCCTTATTACTTGTTGTTAAAAGAATGATACTAAGTATTGGATTCTCGTGAGTGTAAGTGTGTGATTCGGGCTTGCTAGTTTCAGTAAGTTGATGTGATCAGTATACTAAATAATGTAAAGTAAATGCGAGTAAGTAAGTAGGCAAGATTTATAGTGGTTCCAGGTGGTGTAATCCTGTCAGTCCACTATTATCCTGTGATGTTTGAGGAAATTCACTATCTTCAGCACCCCACTCTCTTTTTGGCTTTGGAACAAACTGAGTTTCATCACATTTCTGATTATGGCCTTTGTGATCTCCAAAGGTCCATCAACAAGACATCCATCATTACATCATGTGTTGCAGCTAAATAAGCTTGCATACGATGTTTATACTCATCAAAACAAACTAAGGATCACATCAACATAGTCCTAGCATACTGGTTGTTATCCATGATGCAAAGCTTTGAAAATCATAAACTTGAAAAAGTTTTCAAAAAATTTTCACAAGTACAACAAGTAGGATTACTTCAGAATGTAAACCGCCCCAATACCAATTGTTGGTCCCTTGAAAAGGCTTTGGTTATGTTTAGAAGGGGGGGGGGGTGAATAAACTTAACACTTAAAACTTTTGGAGTTGACAAACCTCAGCAAGGTCAGTAGCATGCTGACTGCTCAGTGGTCTGTTGGCCACTCAATAGTCTGCTGACTATTGATGTAACTGAATTTGTTGCAGCAGAATATATTTAGTTTAAGCCTTATTATTTGTTGTTAAAAGAATGATACTAAGTATTGGATACTCGAGAGTGTAAGTGTGTGATTCAGTTGCTAGTTTCATAAGTTGATGTGATCGAGATACTAAATAACAGAAAGTAAATGCAGAAAGTAAGTAGGCAAGATTTATAGTGGTTCCAGGTGGTGTAATCCTGTCAGTCCACTATTCTCCTGTGATGTTTGAGGAAATTCACTAGAGATCTTTGAGGTTGCTGTTACAAAAATCCCTAAGCTGTTTGTCCTTCACCAATGACTATGGCTTCACAAACTGAACACTTGTAACATGTAGGATTGTTGCTCCAAAGTATTCCACTGGTCCTTGAAGGGTAGGATTGCCTCTTCACCAGCTCCACCACACACACAACAGTTCTTGACACCCAAAAGATGCTTCTCTGTCTTTAGCATATTTCTTATAAAAGAAAGATTGAATCAAATAAATGATTCAGTTGTCAGCAGCTTGATCAGGAAGAAATGATCAACAACTTGATGTCTTCAAGTGTGTATACTTGATGTAACTTGACAGCAGGTTACACTTGAAAAAATTACTTGATCAGTAAGTTTAAGCTCATTGGATGTCAGCATGGTGGTTTTCTTGATTTAACTTGATAACCATTATGGATTATATGTTCATTTGTTTTTCATCACATGTATCTCAATCAGAGTCATAGGTGAGAATCCTGTGACTTATGTTTGAATTTCAAACATAGCCGTTTTGCACTTGTCTCCATCTTGACTTGCTTTTTGTCTCTGTTCATAGGACTGAGATTGTCAGTCAGCTTTTTGTCAGGTTTCAGACTGTCCACCCTTTGACTTGTATCCATTGGATAAAACTCTAAATCTTTCCAACGTTCCTTTTATTTTGACCATTGATTTGTTGACAAAATCAAGGCTTGTAATCCATCCTTATCCTTTTAATCTTCCAATGTAACCTTTGATTAAATCGAGAATTATACTCAAAGAAATATCTCAAGTATATCACCTAAAAGTACATATCTCATAGCGAGTTTTAAGTCTGTTTGTGTTTTAATAACACTTCTCCTGACTTCTTCTCATTTAACTTTTTATTGTGAAGTTAGAGTACACCATTTTGAACATAACTAAGTTCCAATCATCACTTAACATATGGAACTTAGACCCTGTACACAAGGTATATGTAATCTGTTTAGGTCATCACAAACTTCCCTAAATTCTGATTCCATATCCTTGACTTTAAATACTAAGTATGATCCCTTAGAATTCAATAACTGAGTTTGAACCCTCAGCCTTTAGTCTTCAGCAGGTCCCTAGTTAGTCTACTGACCTAGACACTCTACTAACCTAGATAGGTCTGCTGATAAAGTCAGATGACCTACTTACAGTGCTTGTTTGATCAAACCTATACAAAGATCAAACTCTAATAAATCTATACATTTGATCTAGACATCTTTTTGCCTTTGCTCTATAACAGCTAGTCTGGCACTCATCATTAAAACTTAAAATATGTCCAACATAGGCATCTGAAAATGCCTAGACATACAAGGAAAGAACGAAGCGCCAGCATGACAAGAGGATTCTTAACCGCACCTTCAAGGTTGAAGATAAGGTGCTAGTGTACAATTCGCGTCTTCGTCTATTTCCTGGGAATTTGTAATCAAGATGGTTTGGACCATATGTCGTCATAAAGGTTTTTCAATCCGGTGCCTGTGAAGTACTGATAAGTAGAGATTTCGCAATCCGGCTCGATCAAATACAATATATAAAACTCGAAACCTTAGGCAAAACTCACTTTCTAACCGGCAGTGAACCGGGTCGATCGTAGGTAGTGCGTTCAGAGTCCGAGGTCGATCCCACGAGGAGATTGAATCGAATACAAAACTTGTGTTAAAATCAGAGGACAAAGAGTATACGAACAAGACAAAAGATCGAAGCCTTTATTATTTCACGGCATAAACAAGGATCTGAATCAAGACTTTTATCCAGAGTAAATTTCATCAAACTAATGATCTACACAATCAAAACCATATTGAGAGAAAACAAATCGAAATCAGAAAACTCACAATAATGAAGATCTAAAGATTGCAGATCAAGGCTTTTGAATCCCAAATCAACAAAAGATATCAACCTTTAATTCATACAATGATCCCAGGCATGAACTCCACCAAGCTATCGATCGAATATCATATTCTATTCTATTTTAAAAATCTAAACTAAGAAATTGAAATACGGAGCCTTGTCCAAAGTTCTAATCCGGCTATTTAGATGTCAACCTGTCATAACAACCGCCGAAGCGGCTGGGTTGAGCACCTAAGCCGGCCTCAAACTCAGTATAAGCCAATAAAATTCAGAATATATATTTCTTAGGTTTAGTTGCTCTTAATAGGCAAAAAATCGCGACCTTGACCTAGTTGGGCCGACCAACTTGGCCCATTTAACTCGTCTTCAGTAAATCAGTGATAACTTGCTGTGTAGAGCTCCGATTTGAACGATTCAAGATGCGTTAGAAAGCTCGTTCAATTACCTGAAACTTTCATGAAGACGACTTTACCAGAAACTGCCTCCGAAATGGGTCAAAATAAAGATTAACGAACAGGCATGGTGAAATACTGTTGTCGGCGCCAAACGCCCGTTTGAGTCCTTCCAAACGCTCGTTCGCCTGGAGAATATGATCATATTAGGGTTTTGTCTTCAGTGGACGGGCGTTTGCCTTTCTCTGAATGCCCGTCTAGTGAATCATGTCTTGAGGGCCAGACGCCCGCCTGGGAACCCTAGACGCTCGTTCGTGTTATACGAGCTTCTTGAATCGAGCTGAACCTACCCAAATGCCCGTTTGGGGGTCATTTGGATGCCCGTCCAGCTGAAAGCCCAACTTTCTGAATAATGTATCAAATCTGTGGATGCCCGTCTGGGATGGTCAAACGCCCGTTTGATGTAGGCTTCCTGCAGACGCCCGTTTGGGTATGGCAAACGCCCGTTTGCCTTGACTTTACTCCAAACTTATCTTTTTTTCCACTTTCATCCAACTCTCGTGCCACAAACATGTCTCTTAGTCCAAAACATCGCCTTTCGGGTCCTCGAGTCACCTAAGTCCTGCAATAAACACACTAACAAAACACCACGCATAATTCCGCAAGACAAAAGTACTCGGAAAAGAGTTAAATATCATCAAAAAGGCGGAGTTTACTATCGATATGACAGTTTAACTCCCCGTGCGTATAACTCTTGATATTACTCTCAAACAGGTCAAAATATACCCAAAACATGCCGATAAAGTGATAAACGGGGGCTATATCACATACAAAAGTGCAGTGAAGTTGACTCCCATCAAGTACAAGATTAACGCCCGTGTGAGATATACACATCGTTAATGGCAATAGGCTTAAACATGACGTCGAGCGATAATTAAAACCCAGAGTTTTAAGTCTTTATGCTGGACGACCCGATTTATGAATAAAGGAC